>CM070623.1:12674117-13274117 GCA_036346255.1 Ampelocalamus luodianensis
AAGAGAATAATTAATAAAGGAAGAGAGCTAGGAAGTTGTATCAGCTTGGGCACGGACTATCTATGTCATTTGTAGACAGCACTAAAGACAGCTGATATAATAAGTTATCTTTTTTTACTTATATTTATAGATCACACAATCCTTTAATACTTTCATAGAACTAAGAAATGCGATGATCAACTCTAATTTTCATATTTGTGGACAACATGTGCTGCTTTATTTTTTTTTATTTCGGATAGATGATTAAAAGAAAATGAATATGGTTGAAATAGATTGGCGATCAAACTTCTAGAAATCTACGTGTTCTGTGTTGTTTCGATTGCTGAAGTGCAAAACAACATCAGTACTGTTCTGTTTCGATGATCCAGCTTGAAATTTGCATTTCAATCTGAACTTGTCATATAACATAATTCTTGCAAAATCAAATCACACAACAAAGGATATAACGGGGAGGCTAAAAAATCGAAATCGAAAAGTAATGCTGCAGGTACGGATCACCACTCGCCCGCGTCTGATGGCAGAAACAAAGCACAAACCCCACGAGATTTAACAACACACACAGGAGACCTTGCAAATAAATCGAAAAGTAAATATTGGAATTTTCTGCGAGTTCTATGGAATTGGAATTTCACCTGGCCACGGTGCGCCCTCTCGGCCTCCAAGAAGGCCTTGACGACGAGCTCATCATGGAAGATGCGGTGGCGAGCCTGATGGATAATCCTCACAGGATCTAACACGCACCCGCGTTGCCGATGAGAAGAAAACCTGTCAGCGCCTGCTCGTTTCGCTCTGAAGTTTTTGCTCTTACGATGAACAGTATATCGGAAGTAGAAAAAACAGAGACAACGGAACAGAACGAATCTGAAATTTGCGGTGCAGAACTTCTCACCTTTTCTAGTTTTTCTTCTACTATTTATACACAACTTTACAGCTTAGAAATAGGAAATACTTCTATCCTAGTCGAACTCAAAGACCGAAACTAATTCAGAATCGAAACTGATTCTGAAACTTTTGAACTTTCCTATTGCAGAACGACAGGACTCTTCTGTCTTCAAACCAAGTTTCTGATTACTTCCAACAAACTCCCCCCTAATCTAAACTTGGTTGTGCAAGATCTTTAACACCAATTAACTTGCGCATCTCTGAAAATTTCAGCTTAGCAAGTGACTTGGTAAGAACATCTGCACGCTGTTCTTCTCCAGGAATGTACTGAATATCAACTTCACCTCTTTCAACACATTCTCGAATAAAGTGGAACCTGGTGTCAATATGTTTGCTCCTCCCATGGAACACCGGGTTCCTTATTAAGGCAATTGCTGACTTGTTGTCAACGTATAGCGTGACTGCTACAGGAGGACGCCCTGTCACTTTGCTCAACAATTCCCTCAGCCACATTGCCTGACATGCAGCTGCTGATGCAGCCATGAATTCTGCTTCACACGATGAAAGTGCGACGCTCTTTTGCTTCTGAGATGCCCACGAAATTACATTCTTATTGACATAGAACACCATCCCACTAGTACTTCTTCTGTCATCAATATCATCAGCCATGCTGCTATCACTGAACCCGGTTAGTGTTCCATCTCCTCCACCTGTGTACTCCAAGCCAAGTTCAATAGTTCCTTTCAGATATCGAAGTATCTGTTTAACCGCCTTTTGGTGAGTTACTGTTGGCCTTTCCATGTATCGACTTACTAACCCAACCGAATATGCAAGGTCAGGTCGAGTGTGCAGCAAATACCTCAAACTTCCAATAGTACGTCGGTATTCAGTTGGATCCACGGGTTCTCCTTCAACATCTTTGCCTAACTGCAATTTTGGCTCCATGGGGCATTTACATGAGTTGCAGTCCTCCATGCCAAACTGCTGGAGAATCTTTTTTGCATATCCTGACTGTTTGAGAGTGATTCGATCCTCTCCTTGCTCCACTTCAATACCAAGGTAGTAAGTGAGCAATCCGAGGTCAGTCATCTCAAACTCTCTCATCATTTGATGCTTGAAATCTTGGATGCCTTCAGCCTTTGAACCCTTTTTCAGTTTATAAACCCATTTCAAGCCAATGGGTTTGTGCCCTGCCGGCAGATCTGTTAGTAACCATGTCTCATTCTTTTCAATTGAGGTGATCTCATGATTCATAGCCTCAATCCAATGCTTCTCCTTACGACCGAGAAGGTTCGGCTCCTCCATCACAACTTGCAGACTCTTACGGTGGCATACTTATTTGTTCTGTCTCTTCATAGATCTCAGGAAGGGACCGAAACTTCTGTGGTGTTTCCTCTAGTGGTGTTGATAATATAGTATCTGCCAGCTCTGAAGTGGCCATGTCGGTTTCTCCAAGCTGAGTTTGATTTGGTCCTGATGTCCCCAGTAGGTCCATACTCAACTGTCTGGCAACTCCTGTCGGTGGGGGAGGTGAGGCTCCTGTGGATGTAGGAGTAAAGGGGTCCTCTCCAGTCACACTAGAATCCTCTTCCACTGGTTCTTCTACAGAAAATGTGACCCAATTGTCACCACTATTTTCTGAAGCTTCACTCCAATCCCAGTTCCTATTTTCTTCAAAAACCACATCCCGACTAATGCAAATTTTGTCATGACATGGATCATAGAGTCTGTGTGCTTTGCTCCCTGCTTCAGCACCAAGATAGATTACAGGAGTGCTCCGATCATCTAGCTTCTTGAGATTTTTCGATGGGACCTTCATGTGAGCTGTACAGCCGAACACTCTCAAGTGGTCCAGACACGGCTTCCTTTCAGTCCACATCTCATAGGGGGTAGAGTCAGGAAGTGCTTTGGTGGCCACACGGTTCAGAATGTATACCGCGTGCCGTACTGCCTCCCCCCAAAATCTTCCAGGCATCTGCATACTCTTGAGCATACTTCTTGCCATGGACACCACCGTCCTATTTCGACGCTCTACAACACCGTTTTGCTGCGGCGTATAGGGTGCGGTCAAATGTCGCTTGATACCTTCGCTTGCACAGAAAGTTTTGAATGCATTTGAGAGAAACTCCCCCCCATGATCGGTTCTCAGGACTTTCAGTTTGCAGCCAGTCACATTCTCCACCTGTGCCTTGTACTTCTTGAACTCCTCGAATGCATTGCTCTTCTCCTTGAGCATGTACACCCACATCATCCGGCTGTAGTCATCCACGAGGAGGAGGAAATACTTATTGCCGGCCGACGTTGATGGAGAGATAGGACGCAAAGATCGGCATGGACAAGTTCGAGCCGCTCCGGGCTCGTAAGTGCCACCACAGGGAAGCGGAAGGCGAGTTTGTTTTGCAATTAGACAACCCTCACATACACGGGTGGGGTGGTTGATCTTCGGCAATCAATAACCATCGCCTTCTCACCCATCGGTTTAAGAGATTGAAATTCACATGTCCTAATCTCGCGTGCCATAGCATCTTTGGATCTCCCATACTTGCAAACAAACACTTTGGTTCACAAGTCTCCATCGACACCTTGTAGAGGCGATTGGGGGAGCGCTTGACCTTCATCAGCAATCTGTTAGAAACGATCATATAACCATAGGAAAGCATCGAATATGACAACCTTGCTTCCTGCCTCTATCAGCTGACCAATGCTAATGATGTTGCTACAAAGATTGGGTATATAATACACCTCTGTCAGAAGCCTCTGTTCACCTCCTTTAAACATAAACAGCACGGTTCCCTTTCCTCTGATTTGAACGGTAGAACCATCACCAAATTTGACATGGCCATGGATGGATGCATCCAGATCATGGAATTTGTTCCTTTCACCTGTCATGTGGTTACTAGCTCCGTTGTCGAAGTACCATACGTCGGAGCTGGTCAGAGACTCCCCATCAGCATGCAGCTGTGGCTGGACACTGTCTTCATGCAGCAAAATCATCTTTCGTGATTCTTTGGCTTCGGCTAACAGTAGTTCTGGTTCATCTTCCTGTGTGCACGCAAGGTACGCCTCCTCACCATGACGTTTACCTTCACACTCCGAGGCATAATGGCCGTAGTGCTCGCAGTTGAAGCATTTGATATGACTTTTGTCGCGGCCTGTCCCGGATCCACGACCAACTTCGCCTTCCTTACCTCTACCGCGGCCTCGCCCACGGCCCCTGCCACGCCCACGGCCTTCACTTCCACCAGTGCTAGTTCCTCCCCCCTTGGAAGATAGCACCGGCTCACTGAAGCTTGTTTTCTGTCGTGCCTGCCATTCAGTGTGTGTGAGTAGGAGCTGGCCATCTGAAGTGTTGTTGGGACGACGGTGGAGGCGTTCTTCATACGCCTTTAGCCGGCCGATTGCCTCTTCGAATGGCATCACATCGAGATCAGAAAATTGTTCAATTGAAGCCACTATCTGAAGAAACTTATCCGGTACAGAGTCAAGGAGTTTCTTGACTAACGCAAAGATCTTCAAGATCGGTGCCAAGAGCATCGAACTTGGTGACATACCACTCAATCTTCCGTGAACTCATCAATTGTCTCTCCTTCCTTCATGCAAATTGAATCGAATTAGCTCTTCAAAGTCCGGCAGCGTGCCTTCTTTACCCGATCGACACCAAGGTAACGAGTCTTCAAGCAATCCTGACTTCCTTTTGTTTTCTTCTTTGCAATGCGAGAAGAATATCTTCGAGACGATCACGGAAAAGGAACGCGCGCCGACTTGTTCTTCTTCTCATCTGACCACTCCGCCGCGGGTTCTCGCCTCCCGACATACGGGCATCCATGATCGCCTCCATCTTGATCGCCCACGTGGTGTAATTGGACGATGTCGACATCGGGAAGCTGGTGCGACAAGCGCGCTTTCTTCGCCGCTTCTTTGGATGGTGAGGCCATGGTTGGAGTCGCAAGTGCTTGGGGCGTCTTTGAGGCTCGATACCACGTGATGGATAATCCTCACAGGATCTAACACGCACCGCGTTGCGATGAGAAGAAAACCTGTCGGCGCACGCTCGTTTCGCTCTCAAGTTTTTGCTCTTACGATGAGCGATTATATCGGAAGTAGAAAACAGAGACAACAGAACGAGCGAATCAAATTTGCGGTGCGTAACTTCTCACCTTTTCTAGTTTTCTTCTACTATTTATACACAACTTTACAGCTTAGAAATAGGAAATACTTCTATCCTAGTCGAACTCAAAGATCGAAACTAATCTAATCAAACCGATTTCGAAACTTTGAACTTTCCTATTGCGAGTAGCGGGACTCTTACGCCTTCAAACCAAGTTTCGATTACTTCCAACGAGCACAGGCGTCGGCAAGAAGGTCGCGAGCGTAAGGTTCACAGGGCGGCTCTACCGCAGAGGCTCTCGCCGAGCTCGGCGCTAGCTCGCGGCGTCGGCCGGCGCGCAGCGTGACGCCCGATGGTGGGGTAGCGACCGCGTAGTCGTCGTAGAGCCAAGCGCGTTGCGCACGAAGCCGAGAAGAGCGTTCGCGCTGCGACCGCCGAGCCAAGAAACCGACGGGCTCGAGGCGGGCCGTAGAACGGCGACGATTTATTATTATTAATTAATTCTTTTAAAATTTTATTTTAAAGCTAACCTCGCGCACTTTATTTCCAATTCTGACCCTTTTGATCACGTCATCACCCGTGACGTGACAAAACAACACTATCACGCCACCACCTATGGCGTGACAGTGTTGTTTGGTCACGTCACAACCAGTAGCGTGACAAAAAGTGCTATTTTAGGGATTTATCTTGACGTGTGACAGTGTTGTTTTGTCACGTCATGGGTGATGGACTGACAAAAGAGGTCAGAATTGGAAATAAAGTGCGCGGGGGGTTAACTTTAAAATAAAAATTTAAAAAGGGTTAACTAATAAAAAAAAAGTTCAACAGCGACACGGGGCTGGGGTGGAGGTGGTCCTGCCACTTGAACGGCCAGGACGGCTGTGGGTTGGAGTAGCCACAGTGCGCCGAGCTCGTCGTGAGCATGGCGCGAGGGGCAGCGGACGGGGACGGGGAGGAGCAAGGGTGTAGCCAGCCTCCGGCTGGGCCTCGGGCCAGCCCAGATGAAATAAGGATGGTGCCGGAGGCCAGCCTAGCCGAAATAGCCAGCCCTGCAAGCGATTTTGAGCTAGGCCTCGGGCTATTGCCTTGGCGGCCTGAGGCCCAACTCCGCCACTGGGGAGGAGAAGAGGCACGAGAGGCCGCCGGTGATGGCGGAGTGGCGGTGCAAGTTGGCCGACAACGGAGAGGTCGTCGTCACGCACGGCGCCGAGCCGCGAGAGCTCGCCTCAAGCTCCGACGACGTGTAGACAGTGCCCGACAGGCTGGTGTAGGTGGTATCGCCAGCACAGACATGGTCGCGGGGAACTTCCCAACCTCTCAATCCAAAATTCGATCTTGTCGCTACCAAGTCGACGAACTGGAATCCCCCAGGACAAGAACCGAACGGGGAGAGCGCGCCACGGCGCGAGGGGTTCAGGAATTTTTTGCGCTGAGCGGAGAAAAAAAGGCGAAAGAGGGTTGCCTTTTGCGCGCAGTCGCATAACAGAGAAGATGCTTTTCGCATTGGAGAGAGAGAGGAGGGAGTGCGCACAGGATCAGAAGGCCCACCAATTTTTTTGTGATGCAGACGGCTCTCGATGCAACGGGAGATGAGGTGGTCAATATCTTTTTGGTTTCTGTGCTATAGTCGGCTGTGAGTTTGTAGACAACAACTTTCTCTCTCTTTGTTCTCTTTCCTCTACGTCAGCAAAAATCATATGTGGCAAATGCTATAAACGGTTGAGGTAAGCCCATATTGTACATGGCCTAAGAAATGTAGTGTGGGATGAAGTTGTATCCAATCAACACGTTTTGGAGAGTACTGCATTAAACCAAAGCACACCTTTAGATATAATGGATTGGAGAGTTAGTTTCTATAGTTGTATCTAGATGCATGATGTGTATAGTGTTAAATACAACATTACACATCATACGTTGGGAATGCTCTTACACCACCTTACGATTTAAGGCGTGAACGGCTTCAATTTGTATATTTTCTCAGGAGAAGTAAAGACTTGTTGGACAACGTTAACAACAATGCCGTTGTTTTGAGGTAGGTTATCATCAAGTCATTTTACCATATATATATATATATATATATATATATATATATATATATATATATATATATATATATATATATATATATATATATAAATACCAATGATTGTAAGAGCAAGGCACACCACATACCAATAATTGTAAGAGCAAGGCACTCTTGGAGCATATGTGGTGGAAGTAAGCGGATTAAGGCACTTCGGCGCCCACGGCCTCGGGCCAAAGTGAGTGCGCCTGCACGCGGCGCGCCCACGTGGGTGCGGCCCACGCGGGCGCAAGCGCGGCCCGGGCGGCGGCCTCAAAAGGGGAGGGCTCGGGGAGGGAGCAGAGGAGGGGAGGGTTACGGGGGCGGCGGCGGCGCGCGGTGAGAGGGAGGTGAGGTGGCTCGGCCCAGCGGCATGGTGCGGGATGGGAGGAGAGCTCGGGGCGGCATCTGCGAGAGGAGGGGAATGGAGGGGGCTCGGGACGGCGGCGACGGAAGCAAATCGGAGGAGCGGCGGCGACGACAAGGTGAGTTCTCCCCCCTTTTCTTCTTCTCCTTTCTACCTCTTCTTCCTCGGTCTTCTTCTTCTCGGTTGCTTGCTTTGGGAAGAAAGGGGGTGGGGGAGAGGACAGGAGGGCACCGGGGAGCAGGCTTTTATAGCCGGGGAGGAGGAGAGCCGCGGGGTGCCGTGGTGGCCGACAAAGGGGCGCGGAGATGGGACGAAGCGCCGGCGGGAGCGGCGGGTGCGGAGGCGACGTGGGCGGGACGCGCGACGGCGATAGACGCGCACTAGAGGTAGGACCCGGTGAGGACGAGAAGATGGGGGGAAGGCGACAGCCCACTCGGCGCGGTCGGGACAGCGTCAACGCCGGTCGGGGTGGGGAAGAGGAGGGGGAAGAAGAACGGGAAAAAGGGGGGTGTTACAGAAAAAATGCACGCTAAAGCAGCCTGTTCCACTACGGCGACATGATATCACATGTGCCTGCCTCTTGTTTCCAAACAAATTTGGTATCACATGTGCCTGTCTCTTGGACCGCGTCGGGTTAGGTTTTACAATAGAACCGAACAGGACAAATGATTAGCTCTTCTTTGAATTTATTTCTAGATCAATTTGGATCCATTCCAAAACTATTTTCAGAAGTAGCCCCTTTTTCAACGCCGCGTGTCTGACGCTAAGGTATATCATCTCAGCGCTGAACTTATGTGCCGTATGAGTCCATGCCAAGACGTTTTAACTCAACGCCACACATCTCAGCACTGAAAAGACGCTATTTCTGAAGATAGTTTTGGGATGAGCCCAAACCCAAAAATATATTTTAAAAAGGAGCTAATCCATACGAAATAGTCACTACTGGATTCCGGCTCTTTGCCGAGTGCCTAAGGCACTGGGCAAAGGCTCCTTTGCACTCGGCAAAGCTTTGCGGAAAGCGACACTCGATAAAGGGCACTCGGAAAAAATTTATCGGCAGCAGCCTTTGCCGAGTGCCTTTGTCGGGCACTCGGCAAAGCTTTGCCGAAGTCCGAATCAACACTCGGCAAAGAAAAGGCATCCGCACATACGGCCCGTTGTGGCCGCTTGCCGAGTGCCAACCCGGCCGGCACTCGGCAAAGATTTTTTAATTTTTTTTTTTGAAAATTTCTTTGCCGAGAGTCGGATGGCTGGCACTCGGCAAAGTTTTTACAAATTTTTTTTTGAAAATTCTTTGCCGAGTGCCGCCGGGCTTGGCACTCGGCAAAGTTTTTTTCTTTGTCGAGTGCCATGGTCATGGCACTCGGCAAAGCTGGAAAACTGGGGTTTCAGGCGCCATATTCCCAGCTTTGCCGAGGGCTCCTTTGCCGAGTGTTGCACTCGGCAAAGTGACCCAAAACTGCGTTTTTTATTTATTTTTTACATTCCATCACGACAAACAAATCCATCCAAACATATATCACATCCATCACATATATATCTCATCCATCACATATTTATCACATCCATCACATATTTCACATATATAACAATAAGTGCTCAAGTCCATCCAAACAAATCCACAAGTTCATCACAGTCGACAAGTGCATCACAAGTATATCACAAGTCCATCACCAAGTGAACAACAAATGAAAATACAACTACCATTCATCTCGAAGGTGGCCATCGCGATTGTGGTGAAGGAAAAGCTCCATCATTCGAGGCGCATGAGGTGGATTATTCGAACCCGCGATTGAGGCTGCACAAAGGAGAAGAGATTGCATGTGAGACAAGATTACATTAGATACCTAATCTAGGAAGGTAGAGGTCATACAAGCAAAGCACAAGCGAAAGCAAAAACTTCCATACTCACAGGAGTAGTTGCGGTGCGGGACCGGAGGCGGAGGTGGAGCCAACGGCCCGGTGTGCAAATAAGCCCGTATGTTGCCCAAGACCTTGTAGGAACTCCGTAATGTCCGCCACCTCTGCGTCTGGGCTCGCCGCTCGGCCCGCTCGGCCTCGGTGGCCGACATCCTCTCTGCTCGGCCTCCGGCTCCGACGTTGCCTCATTTCTTGTTCGGTAGGACGCAATATTTCACCCAATGTTTCAAGAATGCAAAGCTAATAAAGGTCTGTAAAGATCAATGTACGACGAGTAAAACAGAATAACCTCGAGTCGCGTCGACCCGGTCTTTGTCGCGTGATCCGCCGGGCGTCTGGCCGGGCTCGCCGTGCTCGTGCTCGGATCGGGAGAGAGATGGAGTAGAGGCCGTGTCGATGAGGCCGCCGCCAAGCCGTAACCGCCCATGCTTCTTGCCTTGTCCCACCCTCATGATGATCTCTCCATCAAAGTCCCGGTGCTCGGATCATGGTCCGCCCATGGATCGACCTTGCCGCCGATGTACTCACCGATGCGGTGTGGACTTCGGGTTCGTGTACGCCTAGGGCGGGTCCTCGAGTTGAAGGAGACGTCGGACGTCGCCTTGCCCTTGTGGGCCATACACCATGCCCGAAGTCCGAGCAAGGCGGCCACTATGTGACGCCGTGCGAGAAAGACAACAAGATAATTAGAAATCGAGCGTAATTGAGAGTCACAATAGATAAATGAATTCGTGTACCCATGCTTGTTTGTATGCGGAGAGGCTGCGTCGCCTTGATGGTGTCTTTGGACCTTGCATCATCAAACGACGATCCGGGCATCATTGTGCATCCGGAGATACTCCTCCGTGAACCACTTGTCCACGATCATCGCCAAAGACTCGGGATACGATTGGCACCACGGGGAATCATCTACATGTCATCAAGTATTTGACATATAAGAAGATCAAATTAAACGTACTTAATCTCAAAACGAATCAATATTAATGTTCTTCATCTACCTCAAGGTATCGGTCCCGGTCGGCGTCATGTTTCTTGCGTCTTTCTTGGTGACCTTCTCCAAGCTTCACCCGTGGTAGGTTACGATGGTTCGGATGCGCACCTCGTGATGCATGTCGGTGATGAGTTTTTACGTGCTTTGATAGCCACCGTCCGCTCGGCCTCAAATCCTCATCGATCTCAAATAAGTCGCATACAAACGCGATGTATCCATTCATTATTTCAAGAAAAGTCCAATGAATGCCATGTATTGAGCAATGTTGTGCGAGGAGACTTACCCAAAACTCCGCCTTCACCCGCGCCGCTTGTTGGGGTACTCCGCGCCGGGGCGGCGGCGTAGTGGTCAAACGAGTAGGCGGCTCCGTCTTCCCGGCGTGACGTGACAATGCCGGGTAGTGTTGCTTACACGAAGACCCAGGATGCCATTGGCGGAGCGCGCTACCACCGACACAACCAACCGGTTCTGCACAAGTGATTAAGAAAAATTATTAGTTTCTCTTTTTTCAACATATCATATGAAGTAGTGGTGACAACATCTAAAGTTACTTACTTTTTGCCCTTTCGGCGAATCATCAGGCGTCGGTGAGGATCACGGAACTGAGGAGGCTCGCGGGACCTCGCAAGTAGACACTCGAAGAGGAAGAGGAGGAAGCGGAACCCGTGCCTACAACTTACAGAGCAACACGGGTGCCACTTTTTCCAAGTCATCAATGACGGTCCGAGATAGCTCCTTGGCACAAAGCTGGCGGAAGAAATAGCTCAACTCACAAAGACTTGCCGGACATGCTCGAGGACATAGCCTCGAACCATCGCCGGAAGAAGCCGCTCAATCCATATGTGGTAGTCATGACTCTTCATCCGTTGATTCGCAGAGTGCCTAAGTTCACTCCCCTCTTGATTCGTTGCATACTCATCAGGGAACATTAGCGTCTGGATCCATTCAAGTACTTCCCTCATTTGGTCCTTTTTCAAGACGAAATCGGCCTTAGGCCTTCTCCATGTCTTGCCGCGACTAGGAGGCGCATCTCTTGATTTGGTCTATCGCATAATGTTGCAGTCCACTCTAGCCTTAGGTTGTCCTTAGACTTTTGGTGTCCATGAGTGTTGCCCAAAGTGCCTCGGCGACATTCTTTTGATGTGCATTACATAAATGTTATGTGGCGTAAGAAGGTCATCGAAATAGGGAGCCTCGTCAAGCCCGACTTATGAGTCCACATATGTTGCTCACCATATCCCACAAAACCACCTTCTTGATTGGGCACGAGCATCTATGTGAGCATGAACCTCGGCACCACCATCATCCGCGGTGCGAGGTGCATCACTACGACACCTTTCGTAAAGTTCTTGATGTCTTGTCTGAATGGATGGTCAAGAGGGAGGAATTGACGATGTCTATCGAACGACGAGTACTTGCCACCCTTGTGCAACCAAATGAACCTCACACCTTCTGTGAGGACCCGTAATATTTAACTAGTAACACTTAACCTCCAAATGGTTCTAGCGTTACTAATTAAACATTCTAAGACTCGATGGACATATGCTTCCCAGAATTGCAGCATATGCACATCATCACAAAATTACACATCATTTCCATACAACATACATCACTAAGTTCAATAACGACATACATAAAGTAAGTTATTACAAAAGAGCCGACCGGCCAAATAGAGCAATATACAAGAAAGACAGCGGAAGCAAAAGGTGCCATAAGATGGCTAGAACAAAAGTCGACCGGTTAGCCACACCACCACGGGGCAATCGATCGGCCGCCAGCTAGACGCCTGCAAGCTACCACAAAGACAACTCAGTGAGGCCCTCAAGCTCACCTTCTTCCTCTGCAACAATTACATTTAAGCAAGATAACTGAGTACACAAAGGTACTCGCAAGACTGACGTGTGGAATAGCAGACCTATTCATAAACTATATGTAAGCTTATTTAGGTGGAGGTTATATGTCTCATTTTGCACAAAGCCATCTTTATTTGCAATAATGTAATACATTTGAAAGCAAGTTTACAAATAAATATGGTGTTGAAAGTGTAATGAGAATAATGATAAATACAAGTAACCACCTAGAAGTGACTATCCCAATAGTCACCACAACATAGCATGAATCCCTGATTCGTACCACCCATCAAGTTTTAATTAAAAAGGTTGTAGTCTAACTCTTGAAAGACCTTGCCAAGCGTGTCCATAACCTAGGACGAGGCTATTCGAATAGTTTTAACCTGCAGGTGTACCAATGTACCCACACTTCGACCGCCTTTAAGCCACAAAGCACACTTCAGAAGGTATGCCGCACGGCTAAGTCCTACGAGACGTTTTCCAATATTGTGTATTAACCACGAGCCGCTCGTATGGATAGAAACCCATACGCTACATTGCCACCAAAGACAACCACCCGTTACGGGGGGGAAGCCTTTCGGACTCTACAATGCTCCCACCTCCATCCCTCCTGCGACTCCCTGCGACCCGAAGCCAATACACGCCAAAGTACTAAGTCAAGAGAGGTCTCATACCCTCTAGTGTGGTTAGCACGCTAATATGCTTCGTTTAGTGTAACAAGATGTTCGGTCCTTGTTGACTCGGGCACCATTCCAGTCACACCCAGAAGCACACCAACATACCATTGTGCCCAAGTCTAAATCATTTTATTTTCAGCTTTTAGTTTTCATAAATAGACATGGCACAAGGTGGAAATCATAATCATAATAAGTTTTATGTGATCAAGGTTATCGACAAGTCGATAACGCCATTTCTACCAAGCTAAGCATGGCTAAGCAATTAATTATAAACTACTAAGTGACAAGAGCTCATCCACGAACTCTAAATCACAGCAATAACCTAGGCTCATGGTAGTAGAGAATAATCAGTTGTCTAAGGAAATGCATCTACTAGGCCAACTATCGATAATAGTTAAAACAAGATAGCAATGCGTACATAGAAGTTGTAAACAACATAAATACTTAAAATACTGGGATTAACATGATCAAACTGCTTGCCTTGCTGGATTTGTTCTTGTTGCAGAGGGGAGTGCTCAGGTTCAAAGTTTTCTTCGGAACCTAACGTGAAAAGGCGATAAAAACCGATAAGAACGAAGAACACCAAAAGGAACTCAACAGCAAAACACATCCAAATCCAATGAAATTTCTACAGCAGCTAGAGGTTGATTTTAGACAAATTTTAGAACAAGAATCACTCCATTTGGACTTAGTACGAAAAAGTTATGGCCAAATTAAATTCTCTCAGCCTGAAAAATCCTAATTAATTTAATTAGAGTTACTGTTCATGGCGAAAATTTCTAGAATGATCTGGAACTTGAAATTTTTGTGGTAGGTAGATATGGTTATCCTAACAACAGCAAAACTGAGTTTGCACAAATTGGAGTTATAATGAATTAGTTATGATTTTTCTAAGTTCTAAAACTAGCATATATCATTTCTCAGGAACATAAATAAAGACAAGGCCTAGTTCATATTAAAGCATGTCTGCAGACCCATTTTACCAAGTTGAGTTTGCTCAGTTTGCAATTACAGTGAGAAAGTTATGTATTTTACAAGTTTTCAATAAATTTCTAAACAACCATTACATATTAAACAAGTTCTTGCAGTTCCTATCATTTTCTACTATATAACAGTGCCTAAATTTATTCCCAGATTAAAGTTCATACTATAACAGAGCTACAAAGAATCGAATCATTCAAAAGGAATTAAAATGACAAAGTTATGCACTTTTGAAATTTGAAACAATAAAAGACTTAGAAAATTTGAGCTCTCGGGAGGTCCAAATGAACTGGAA
Source organism: Ampelocalamus luodianensis (assembly GCA_036346255.1). Lineage (NCBI taxonomy): Eukaryota > Viridiplantae > Streptophyta > Magnoliopsida > Poales > Poaceae > Ampelocalamus > Ampelocalamus luodianensis. The sequence continues at coordinate 12,688,251 of CM070623.1, forward strand.
GACAAAGGAGAGGTCGTGGGCGTCGATCTTGCATCGCAGGCCACTGCACTCGGCACGCCGCACGGAAGACCTCCTCCCGCATTGGGAGGTCCGACCGTTGAGATCTGATCCAACGGTCACGACCGGTGCATGCATGGCAAGACGCAAAGGAGGTCCTCGCGCTATCAGGTCGTGGACCGCCGATCAAGATCCGCGGTCCCGAGCACTAGGGAGGTCCTAAGGGTAAACCTACGAGAGAGTGCGACGGCTAAGATCTCACTGAGGAGATCTTCAACGGTCTAGATCTCCGGAGGGAGGTCTTTAACGGACACGATCAAGTGAGGAGGTCTGGGCGATCAAGATTGAACGAGGAGGTCCTAAGGCTTTAAATCGAGGAAGGAGGTCTAGCCGTTAGATCTAAATCTAGCGGTTTAGACGAGAGGAGGAGGTCCTAACGCTACGGATCTAAAGGAGGAGGTCCTAGACGGTCAAGATCTCCAGAGGGAGGTCTTGATCGGCTGGGATTGACACGAGGAGGTCTTGGATGGCCAAGATCTTCTCGGGGAGGTCCTAAGCGATAGTGTTTTAATCGGAGGAGATCTGGACGGTTCAGATCAGGCCTAGGGAGGTCCTGAACGGTCCAGATCGAGGCGGAGGAAGGTCTGAGCGCTAAGGATTTTACACAATGAGATCTACCGCTCAGATCTAAACCGGGGAGGTCGTGAACGGTCAGGATTGAGCCTAAGAGGTCTGAGCGAGGGTTTTCTTTGTAAAATGCCAGGGGTGGCTTTTTACAAAGAGGACCCCGAGGGTGGTCTTTGTAAAAAATGACCAAGGGGAGGTCTTTTACAAAGAGGACCTCGGTGGAGGTCCAGGGGGTGGTTTTGGCAAAATGACCCAGAGGAGGTCCTTTTGCGCAGGAGTGGTCCTAGCGGCTAGGATTTAACCGAGGTGGTCCTAGACAGTTAGGATCGACTCAAGGGAGGTCCAAGCGCAAGGTTTTACACAGAGCAGGCATCTAACGGCTAAGAGCTAATCCTAGAGGTCTTTAACGGCGAGATAGCTCTAGGAGGTCTTGGGACTTAGAAATTACACTGAAACCCTTCTACGCCCGGATCCGACTTGGGTGGTCTTAAACGGCTAAGATTCAACGAGGGGAGGTCTTACACTTAAGGCTTTCACTAAACGATCTAAAGGTCCAGATCTAGCCCTAGGGAGGTCTTAGACGACCACGATGGACTCGAGGAGGTCCAAAGACTTGACAAAAACGCGACAAGTACAGAGCTCGACGGTGAGCTCGCGCACGACGCCGACGCACGACGAGCTAGCGGCGCAACTAATTATGCAAAATGTTCGCAATACTATTGCGAACCAAGTGGAGCGTTTTTGACGGCGGAGCGAGCCTAGAACGCCGCGGCCGAGCGAGGCGGAGGACCCGGTTTTCGCAAAAACGAAAACACTAAAAGGGAGCGCCACGAGCTATCCTAGCTAGACCTTAAGCTCTAAGGGACTAAATGAACTCACCAGACGGGGTGGTCCAGAGGAGGTCGAAGGAGTGCCGGCGGCGGAGCAGTTCACCGGAGATGAGGAAGACAACGACGATAGTGGCTCCTGAGCAATCATAGAGAAAAAGGGTGATGAGGAACACTTCGCGATGACCTTAGGAGGCTCCAGAACCAGGGAATCGAGTGGAGGAACCTCACCGGAGATGGGGACGAAGGGGTGCCCTTACGGCCGCAACCCGCGAAGTCTCGAACCGAGTTGCTCTGTGGAAAACAACCCAAACCGGAGTTAGGACGACTTTTGCGATGACCAGGGCCTTCAGGAAACAAGATTAGGCAAGAGGACCACCGAGGACCCAAGTTCACCAATGGAGCTCACGCGCCGAAATGGCGGAAATGAGCTCAAGGTGAGATTTGGCACTCTACCTGCAGAGAAAGGTTTGGGAGGCGATCGAGGTAGAAGGGGACTAGAGGAAAGCCTCTGAGGTGCTCATGTAGCTCAGAGCTGACCGAGCTCGAGGACAGAGGTTTAATGGCGATGGGACAAAAGGGTTCTGCCGCGCGAGAAAACGAGGCGAGGAGGCAGGTAAGGTCAGAGCAAAGCTAACACAGATTGACAAGTGGGGCCCGAGCCGTTGCGGTGGCCCCAAGTGATCGGACACCGCCGCTCACTGCAAGACGCCACGCCGCGCATGGCGAAAGAGGAAGAAGAAGAACAGAAGAGGGAGGTCGGGGTGGTCTGTGAGCGTTGGATTTCAAATCCAACGGCTCACACACGGGGACCAGGGTCGAGCTCGGTGCGGCCTAGTGACTCGACTTGGCTCGAGCGAGACCAATGGATGGGTCGGACTCGGGTCTGACTCGAGCCCGAGTCTGGCTCAGCCCTAACTTTGGGTTTCAAGCAGATCTGAAGTTTGGGGATTTAATTGAGGTAGCAAACTCACTCCAAAAATTATGAAACTTTTACAGGAGCTTGCTAGCTGAGTTATTGACCTTGTGTAAATTTTTCAGGGGTTTTGGTGCTGTGAAATTTCCTCCAAAAATTTACCAAGGCACTGGTCCAAGGTTTGACCAGATCTTGAATTGGGTTGACTTTCCTCCAACAGCATTCAAACAATTTCTAAAAATTGTGGAATTTTTCAGAGGAGTCACAAACCAACCCAAGAATTTAGGAAAAAATATTTCCAGGAGATTATCACAAGATGGAACAAGAATGTTTTTGAAGGATCAAGATTTGGATCAAAGACTTGTGACAATGCATTTCCATGACTTCTTGTACAATAATTGTTTAGTACATACAGGAAATACATGATGTAAGAAAAAGTTTTAATTTCTACTCATTTTCTTACATTTGAAACACAAGCCCAAAATTGGGATGTTACAACTCTCCCCCCTTACAAGAATCTCGTCCCGAGATTTGACTCGCTCAGGAACGAAAGAGGGGTAGTCCGTATGGTGACGGTCTTTTCGTTTTCCAAGAAGCTTCATCCTTGGAACGATTCGACCACTGAACTTGAAGGGATTGGATGGCATGATTCCCCGAGACAAGGAGCTCAAGCAAGGGACCGGCACAAACCTCGGTTCTGACCTGGTGGAAAAGGTGCCACTTTAATCGACACGGGAAAACATACCCGGTTCAGATATAGCAAGGATCGACAGACTGAGGAATCTTTCCAGATTCAAAGGGTGGTGGGGCAAGATCGTTGTCAGCTAGGGGAGCGATTTGTCTGGTCAATTCCGCCAACAACGGGATCTCAGCCTGCTAACTAGCTATATGGAGTCATCCCTCCGCAGCTAGATGGTTAGAGGAGCTATGGCCCCTTTAGGCCACAGAATTTTGAGGCAATAACATATATGTGATGCCCTTGGATCAAAAGACTGATGACAACCGGATGGTAGCCTTCTTCTTGGGGAAAACGGGGTAGGCTAGCAAGACTTGATGAAACCGAGGTGGTGCTAGGCACCAATGATGGAGCGAGACGAAGATCACCATCAGCAGCAAAAGATGGGGATACAAGGAAATGAGATACTCCTGAATTGAATAAAATAGCATCAGGGCGAGAGTGAACAAGAAGCGTACCTAACATGACGTCGGGTACCTCCTGAGCTTTCCCAGCTGAGATGGGCTGGCTTGAGCACGAATGACCCTCAGGTCACGATGTTTCGCAGGTGAAAGTGATCGAATCACGGGCCGTGAAAAGAAACGAGAGGTTGTTGCAAGCTTCTTAGGACAATTGTAAGCATAATGACCCTGGAGTTTGCAGCGGAAACAAGTGACTTCGGCTAGATTGCGGAGGCCACCCTGCTGACTCGCAGGTGCATGCGATTGGGGCACGGCCTGCGGAGGACGAGGGGTGGCCGCACTCTCCTTAGGACAATTATGCGCATAGTGACCCTTGTTGTTGCAGAAGAAACAAGTGACATCAGCTATCCGTTGACGCTTGCGACGATCCTTTAGCTTTCTCTTTCTGGCCCCAGCAACAACGGAATCTTCGACCACAATCTGAAAGTTGGGGAAGGTATAAACTGGTAATTTGTCCTGCAGCTCCACAGACAAATCATCCAAGAACTTCTCTGGTTTGGAAGCATTGACGATTGCGATACTTGTAGATGACCGAAGAAGCAGTCGCTGAAGCTTTAATGACCTGGCGATCACTAGGCTCATGCTACACTCTTTGGGATAGTGAGTGCTTCCCTCGCAGAGAAAACAAGTGACTTTGGCAGTCGGACAGTTCCCGGGTGGGTGGTCTTCATCACAATTTGGGCAAGCGGTGGTACACTCGCTGTCAGAGTGTCCTTCTCACACACACAAGCGCACCTTAACCCTTGATTGACAATCTTGGCGACGTGGCTCTCCTTACTAAGGTCACAAAGAAAAAGGAGGTAGTTGCTATTCCCGGTAATGGGAGCAGACTCCATCACTGTCCTTTGGTGGAGGCGCTGTGAGTCTTGTTCGGAAATCTGGAGACAGGAGATATCCATCCTCCGGCTTGCCGACCTAGTCATTCACTGGACCGCCCACATCCTGGTATGAAGAGATGGGTTAGCAACGCAACCCGAAAACTAGAAGTCTGAACGACGCGAAGAAACCCGAGGACTAGGAGTCCTACCGAAAGTTGGGTGGGGACAGTACTAAGATGGACAAGGGACAAGCCCGGCTGAAAGCAAAGAAAACAATTAGAATCTCCACCAAACGAACTCCAGAAGCTCAAAAACCGACATAAAACCAACGCAAGAGCTCAATTTACAAAAGCAATTCCCTGGTATGACTAACTCGTATGGAAGAACGAGCAATCAGTTTAGGAAGGTGAAATTTCAGAAATCAACCTTGGTTTAAAACAGCTAAAAAGCAAGGTAAAACCACCTAAATGAGGGTCAGACACGTAGCTAACTCATATCACTTCTTACCCTTTTATTCCCACAAGTTTTAGTTGAATTATCCTCTCATTATCTACCTTTTTTTTAGAACCTTTGAGCTTGCTGTCCGGAAATTGACGCTTGCTGTCCAGATTTTGCATCCAGGCTCCTAGTCGAAATTCACCATTCCAGAAGCTTCAAAACCTTGTAGAAGGGCAGCCAACACTTCAATTTGCCAAACCCATTGGTTCCCAAAACCCAACTTAAACGATAACAACTATCTTTGAAAGAAGATGAGAGGGAAAACAATTTTCCAAATTTAACCAAGAATAAGGTGAGATAAGCAAGCTAAGATAGATAAGGAGTAAAATATGAGAACTTACTTAAGTTTTCATAAACTATTTGAAAGTAAGTTTTCAAAATATCCTAGAGGCGACCAAGCTAGGGGTTTCTACGGTCAGTATGGCTCTGATACCGACTTTGTGAGGACCCGGAATATTTAACTAGTAACACTTAACCTCCAAATGGTTCTAGCGTTACTAATTAAACATTCTAAGCCTCGATGGACATATACTTCCAGAAATGCAGCATATGCACATCATCACAAAATTACACATCATTTCCATACAACATACATCACTAAGTTCAATAACGACATACATAAAGTAAGTTATTACAAAAGAGCCGACTGCCAAATAGAGCAATATACAAGAAAGACAATGGAAGCAAAGGTGCCATAAGATGGCTAGAACAAAAGTCGACGGTTAGCCACACCACCACAGGGCAATCGACCGGGCCATGACTAGACGCCTCGCAAGCTACCACAAAGACAACTCACGTAGTGAGGCCCCTCAAGCTCACCTTCTTCCTCTGCAACAATTACATTTAAGCAAGATAACCGAGTACACAAAGGTACTCTTAAGATCGACGTGTGGAATAGCGCACCTATTCATAAACTATATGTAAGCTTATTTAGGTGGAGGTTATATGTCTCATTTTGCACAAAGCCATCTTTATTTGCAATAATGTAATACATTTGAAAGCAAGTTTACAAATAAATATGACTGTTGAAAGTAACAGCGAGAATAATGATAAATACAAGTAACCACCTAGAAGTGACTATCCCAATAGTCACCACAACATAGCATGAATCCCTGATTCGTACCACCCATCAAGTTTTAATTAAAAAGGTTGTAGTCTAACTCTTGAAAGACCTTGCCAAGCGTGTCCATAACCTAGGACGAGGCTATTCGAATAGTTTTAACCCGCAGGGTGTACCAATGTACCCACACTTGCACCGCCTTTAAGCCACAAAGCACACTTCCAAGGTATGCAGCACGGCTAAGTCCTACGAGACGTTTTCCAATATTGTGTATTAACCACGAGCCGCTCGTATGGATAGAAACCCATACGCTACATTGCCGGCGAAAGACAACCACCGTTACGGGGAAGCCTTCGGACTCTACAATGCTCCCACCTCCATCCCTCCTGCGACTCCTGCGACCAAGCCAATACACGCCAAAGTACTAAGTCAAGAGAGGTCTCATACCTCTAGTGTGGTTAGCACGCTAATATGCTTCGCTTAGTGTAACAAGATGTTCGGTCCTTGTTGACTCGGGCACCATTCCACACACCTAAGCACACCAACATACCATTGTGCCCAAGTCTAAATCATTTTATTTTCAGCTTTTAGTTTTCATAAATAGACATGGCACAAGGTGGAAATCATAATCATAATAAGTTTTATAGATCAAGGTTATCGACAAGTCGATAACCGCCCATTTCTACCAAGCTAAGCATGGCTAAGCAATTAATTCGCAAACTACTAAGTGACAAGAGCTCATCCACGAACTCTAAATCACAGCAATAACCTAGGCTCATGGTAGTAGAGAATAATCAGTTGTCTAAGGAAATGCATCTACTAGGCCAAATATTGATAATAGTTAACACAAGATAGCAATGCGTATATAGAAGTTGTAAACAACATAAATACTTAAAATACTGGGATTAACATGATCAAACTGCTTGCCTTGCTGGATTTGTTCTTGTTGCGAGAGGGAGTGCTCAGGTTCAAAGTTTTCTTCGGAACCTAACGTGAAAAGGCGATAAAAACCGATAAGAACGAAGAACACCAAAAGGAACTCAACAGCAAAACACATCCAAATCCAATGAAATTTCTACAGCAGCTAGAGGTTGATTTTAGACAAATTTTAGAACAAGAATCACTCCATTTGGACTTAGTACGAAAAAGTTATGGCCAAATTAAATTCTCTCAGCCTGAAAAATCCTAATTAATTTAATTAGAGTTACTGTTCATGGCGAAAATTTCTAAAATGATCTGGAACTTGAAATTTTTATGGTAGGTAGATATGGTTATCCTAACAACAGAAAAACTAAGTTTGCACAAATTGGAGTTATAATGAATTAGTTATGATTTTTCTAAGTTCTAAAACTAGCATATATCATTTCTCAGGAACATAAATAAAGACAAGGCCTAGTTCATATTAAAGCATGTCTGCAGACCCATTTTACCAAGTTGAGTTTGCTCAGTTTGCAATTACAGTGAGAAAGTTATGTATTTTACAAGTTTTCAATAAATTTCTAAACAACCATTACATATTAAACAAGTTCTTGCAGTTCCTATCATTTTCTACTATATAACAGTGCCTAAATTTATTCCCAGATTAAAGTTCATACTATAACAGAGCTACAGCAACTGGAATCATTCAAAAAGGAATTAAAATGACAAAGTTATGCACTTTTGAAATTTGAAACAATAAAAGACTTAGAAAATTTGAGCTCTCGGGAGGTCCAAATGAACTGGAAGACAAAGGAGAGGTCGTGGGCCGTCGATCTTGCATCGCAGGCCACTGCACTCGGCACAGCGACGGAAGACCTCCTCCCGCATTGGGAGGTCCGGACCGTTGAGATCTGATCCAACGGCCACGACCGGTGCATGCACAATAAGACGCAAAGGAGGTCCTCGCGCTTATCAGAGGTCGTGGACCGCCGATCAAGATCCGCGGTCCCGAGCACTAGGGAGGTCCTAAGGGTAAACCTACGAGAGAGGTCCGACGGCTAAGATATCACTGAGGAGGTCTTCAACGGTCTAGATCTCCGAGGGAGGTCTTTAACGGACACGATCAAGTGAGGAGGTCCCGGGAGATCAAGATTGAACGAGGAGGTCCTAAGGCTTTAAATTGAGGAAGGAGGTCAGCCTGTTAGATCTAAATCTAACGGTTTAGACCAGAGGAGGAGGTCCTAACGCTACGGATCTAAAGGAGGAGGTCCTAGACGGTCAAGATCTCCAGAGGAGGTCTTGATCGTCTGATTGACACGAAGGTCTTGATGGCCAAGATCTTCTCGGGGAGGTCCTAAGCGATAGTGTTTTAATCGGAGGAGATCCGGGACGGTTCGATCAGGCCTAGGAGGTCCCGAACGGTCCGCATCGAGGCGAGGAGGTCCGAGCGCTAAGGATTTTACACAATGAGATCTACCGCCGATCTAAACCGGGAGGTCGTGAACGGTCAGGATTGAGCCTAAGAGGTCTGAGCGGGGGTTTTCTTTGTAAAATGCCAGGGGTGGCTTTTTACAAAGAGGACCCCGAGGGTGGTCTTTGTAAAAAATGACCAAGGGGAGGTCTTTTGCAAAGAGGACCTCGGTGGAGGTCCAGGGGTGGTTTTGGCAAAATGACCCAGAGGAGGTCCTTTTGCGCAGGAGTGGTCCTAGCGGCTAGGATTTAACCGAGGTGGTCCTAGACAGTTAGGATCGACTCAAGGGGAGGTCCAAGCGTGCAAGGTTTTACACAGAGCCAGATCTAACGGCTAAGAGCTAATCCTAGGAGGTCTTTAACGGCCGAGATAGCTCTAGGAGGTCTTGGGACTTAGAAATTACACGGGAAACCCTTCTACGGCCCAGATCTGACTTGGGGTGGTCTTAAACGGCTAAGATTCAACGAGGGGGAGGTCTTACACTTAAGGCTTTCACGGAAACGATCTAAAGGTCCAGATCTAGCCCTAGGGAGGTCTTAGACGCCACGATGGACTCGAGGAGGTCCAAAGACTTGACAAAACCGCGACAAGGTACAGAGCTCGACGGTGAGCTCGCCGGCACGTCGCCGACGACCAGAGCCGCGGCGGCGCTAACCAATTATGCCAAAATGTTCGCAATACTATTGCGAACCAAGTGGGAGCGTTTTCGACGGCGGAGCAGGCCTAGAACGCCGGCGAGCCGGAGCGAGGCGGAGGACTGGTTTTCGGCAAAAAACGAAAACACGAAAAGGGAGCGCTACGAGCTATCCTAGCTAGACCTTAAGCTCTAAGGCACTAAAATGAACTCACCAGGGCACAGGGGTGGTCCAGAGGAGGTCGGAGGAGTGCCGGCGGCGGAGCAGTTCACCGGAGATGTAACATCCCCATTTTGATTAATGAGATTTAGTATGCATATTATCAGCATGCATGACATTTTGGAGACATTTGCATAAAATATTGCAATTGGAAAATTTAAATCAAAGATCAAACATACACTTCGAATTCAAACTCCAAATGAAAATAGGAATAAAAACATTTGATCATCACCTGGAAATATTTTATTCAAATACTAGAGTAATTATCATGAATAAATATAATTTTTACCAAATTTTTTGGATCTCAATTACACCCTCAGAAAATTCAAACACCATTAATAGACCTAGACTAAGTTTGAATTTAGTTTACACAAATTATATCTTGAACAGTGGGTTTTTAAATTTTATTTGGGTACTAGACCTTCTCAGGAACCCGTCCAAATATTTTCAGAATTTATTGAATTTTATTTCTATATTTTAAGCCTCGGTCAAACCCATTGTTTCTCGGTCAAATTGAAATCAAATAAAACTTGCATCGTTCTTTTGGTTCGAGCCGCTCATCAGCCCGACCGGACCCAAGCCAACTTGGCTCCACCCAACCCGCCGCGCGCCACTTACTTGCTTGTGAGTCCGACCGCCGGCCCACGCGATGTGGGCGCTTCTTCCTCCCGCTGGCTCTGGCAGAGCTTCACGCCACGCGCCAGCGCTCTGAGTCGCCTCCGTCGGCGAGCGACGCCGTTCCACCGCCCTCGCCGACCACCCGGAGCACCGCTTCACGCCAGATCCTCCTCCGTCCCTGGATTGGCACAAACGGACTCTAACCCTTCTTCTCCCCTCACTTCTCTCTTCGGCCGTGGGAGAGAAGGAGGCTTTGAGCTCTCCCCGTCCCGGTAAGCACCACAGCGACCACGCCGTTCCTTTCCTATCTCGTTGTCGTCTCCATTTTCTCTAACCCGAGCTCCCCTCTCTTCTTGTAGCTCCCGGAACACGGCCGCCTCATCACCGCTTTGAGCGCGCGCGCGCCGCCACCACGTCTTTTCAGAATCCGGTGAGCTCCTTGCCATGCCACCTTGTCTGGGAGGTTTCCCTCACCACGCTGAGTCACCCCACCTTTTTAATCGCCTTTTGGTGCAGGGAATCGTCGCCGCGGCCTTTTCTTCCCTGGTTCCGGCAGCCACCGCCATTTCCGGTGCATTTCTTCTCTGCCGATTCTTCCTTCAATTCTTCTCCGCACGAGCTCCCTTGGACCTCCTCTACCTTGTACCACCACTCACTTGAGCTCTCCTCTTCGCAGTCACCGTCACCATTGAACCACCGCGCGCGCCGCCGCTCCGCCGCCCGCCCTCCCTGACACTCCTCCACCGGCGACCACCCGGTGAGATCCCTACGCTTTGGTGGTGCTCACGCCTCCTATTTTAGCCCTTACTCCCACCGAGCGCCGCTCACCTTGCCACCTCCACGGCCGCCGCCGCCATCGCCGCCGCGCCGCCACATTCCCCCCGGTCGAGCCACCACGCACCGGTTCTTCTCCACCCCACGGTTCCATTTTTGCCATTCATGGACGCCGCCATCCATCCACCCGCCGGCGGCTTGCATCGCCCTGAGCCACCCGAGCCTCCTCAGAGCCGCCTCTTCTCTGCTGTTCTCGAGCATGAACTGACAAGAGAACCCCCTTGTAAAGTCAATCAAGATTATTGCTAACAAATGATGTATCTATTAATTGGGACACTCTAATGATTTCACAAAAGTAAAAGTTGATTTTTGGTGGAAGTTTAGACAATGGCATTTCAGCTCAGAAGATGTTTCTTTTGTCTGTTGATTGAGCAGTTGTTTGATCTGAAAAGAGTTTAGATGAAAATTGAAAGTGTCAGTAGACCCCAATTGCAAAGCCAACTATCTTATGCTAACTAATAGTTTGAATGTCAGCTAGGTCACTCAAACAACTTAACTTTTTTGAAATTGATATTTGAAGGAAGAAGCCAGAGGCACCTCAGATCAGGAAGTTGTCTGTTGCCTTATACATAAACAGAGAAGTGTTCATAGGAGGAATCTAAATGACAGTGCACTAATACAACTCATGGAAGTACATTTGACAAAACGATAATTGAATCAAATGACAAAAACTCATTTAACAGTGCCTTAGTATAGCAAATCCTTTTTATGAAATGAAATGCGTTGGCAGAAAAGATAATCTGAGCTAGCTAAGCAATGACAGTAAGCTAGAAAAACGCTTTGTCAGTAAAACCCATTTGCTAAATCAATTATCAAATGATAACAAGTGTTATTATTGTCCATTAGTTCACTGAAGGGCATTAACCAATTTAAGGATTGTTAGTTAAAGAAATTTTAGTTGGCAACATTGCAGTTCAAAAAGCAGTTTTCCTTTATCAAAATTTGAAACAGAGAAGGTGTGTCGTTGAAGATTTGAGTTGGCAGTAGGTTAGTAACATTTTAGTACAAACAACTAGTAAGCTAATTAGTCAAGTGAGCATTGTAATTAGCAAATTGGAACTCTGGGCTTGTAAGAAGATTAGTTACATAACAAATCATGTTTTGTGAAATACTGATAGAGAAGATAATCATGGTTGATTAAAAGAACGAAGAGGTGAGTGACTTGGTTAATATAAATGGTTGGAAATTTTATTAACTTCTAATAGCCATATGAACTCTAAATGAACTAATTATATCACCTAAATTCACCTAAAATCATGACCTACCTACTGTATAAATTTCATGCATTTTTAAGTACTTTGAATTTTTGGCTTTATTCGATATTTATTGCAATATCGTCTTTTATTAGGTTTTCGACGATAACGATATATTCATGAGAGTATTATGATTATAACCTGAGAATGAACAAGTGATACAGCAAAGGTGCGAGCACCCTCCTCTTGATCATATTGCTCCCAGTGATTTTTAAATGTTTTGTGTGAGTATTATTATCGCAATTGCATGATATTTTTGAAATGTATGTTTATGGGTAGAAGTAGTTAATCTCCTAATTGCTGCATTAGCCCTCTTTTGAATGTTGATTACCCTTTTACCTTGAATGACTAAGGTTATATGTTATATGGGTTGTTTGCTAGTTTGTAGAACGATGCTTAGCCATGCTAGTAGTGGTAGCCGAAAACGGTTGATGGAGCTAGTCCACCGGCCGATGGATTGAATTGAATCTTAATGAACCTTGAGGATTTTATGGATTGGATTATGTTGGATTTGAGGAATGTTTTCAGATCTTCGCATCTGTGGTTTGTGAACTTGTTGGGCATGGGTTTTATGTTCTTAACTTGGACGGGTGTAGGGTGATCATGAAATATTGTTGTTGTTGTTGTTATGGAATTGTGTAGCCCGTCGAGTGTTTAAGGACCGTGCTCGTGGTGTGATGAACCAAGTCTTACGTGCAACCACACGCGGATAATGGCGAAGGCTTGGCTTAATAATTTGTTATGTGTTAGCTATCAAAACACAATGGGATTGACAATTGTTATTGTTATGTATTTAATTGTTCTTTTGTCAATCTCGGGGCATGTTAAGGGTCGCCTTACTTGTCCTTAAGGGTCTCATGTTTGATTGAGACTTACTTACGTAATGAGGTTCACCGTGGTTAGGAGGCAATTTGACTCCCACGGGTTCTGCTCTCGGGTGGGTTGATAGTTAGACATGACATTGTAACGGCCTCGTTATGCTACCTCACCACACTCCTATGGAAGAGTGCATTGGCCGACATTAAGAGGAATGCATATCGTGTGGGTAAAGTCGCACAACTCGCAGAGTAACTAAATCTATTCGAATAGCCTCGCCCTAGGTTATGGACAACACTTGTGGGAAAGCAGCACGCTTAGCTTTTGGAAATATAAGTTTGGGTTATGGTTGGAAATGTTATGTCCTTATGTTAGCTTGTTCAAATCTGAAATGTATTCTTGAACGCGTTGTTCATGCGTTAAATTTGTTGAGGTTTGAGTTGTGCCACGAATGGGATGTTCGTGTGTTGTTTATAATTGGAGATTATACCATTGATGATCATTACTTACTGCTATAAAATGTTTTCTAAATGTTTTACAAATGGCTAGTTAGAATCTTTATTGTTTATCTATATACAAAACTTGCTTTATGCTAAAAATTGACTAGTGTAGTAGCCTTCCATTGATACTTACATGCATCCTTTATTTCTTTTGAAAGTCTCGCGAGTACAACTTTGTACTCTAACAGTGTCTATTTGTTCAGGTGAGAACGACGGGTGCAACGGCTTTAACTCCAGTTGGTTGCTTGTGGGATTGTGGACATACCAACTCGGTTATTCCCTCTTTATTTAAGTTTATCTTCCGCTGTAATTTATTTGTGTTATTGTTATTTAGATTTGGCCGATTGGCCCTCTTATGTAAAATTGGGACCGAAAGGTTCTATGTTGAAAATGTATTAAAGTTTCTTTTATTCTTGTACATTGTGTATGGATGTGATGGCAATGTTGTGTACTAGGATATGTGCATGTTAGCCACTGATCCTTGGGAGCTAGCATGTGACACATATCCGGGTCACTCTGAATCGTGTTCGTCTCACATTAAGTGTTGCGTTTACGGCGTAATCACTTAGCTTGATACGGATCCGATTTCGGGGGTCCTCACAGGATATGAGGAAGACAACGACGATAGTGGCTCCTGAGCAATCATAGAGAAAAAGGGTGATGAGGAACACTTCGCGATGACCTTAGGAGGCTCCAGAACCAGGGAATCGAGTGGAGGAACCTCACCGGAGATGGGGACGAAGGAGTGCCCTTACGGCCGCAACTCGCAAGTCTCCAAACCGAGTTGCTCTCGTGAAAACAACCCAAACCGGAGTTAGGGACGACTTTGCGATGACCAGGGCCTTCAGTGGAAACAAGATTAGGCAAGAGGACCACCGAGGACCTGTTCACCAATGGAGCTCACGCGCCGTAAATGGCGAAATGAGCTCAAGGTGAGATTTGGCGCTCAACCTTACAGAAAGGTTTGGGAGGGCGACCGAGGTAGAAGGGGACTAGAGGAAAGCCTCTGAGGTGCTCATGTAGCTCGAGCGACCGAGCTCGAGGACGAGGTTTAATGGCGATGGGACAAAGGGTTCTCGCCGCGAGAAAACGAGGCGAGGAGGCGTAAGGTCGAGCAAAGTCGACACGCTTGACAACAGGGGGCCCCGAGCCGCTGCAGGCCCCACGGCGATCGACACCGCTCGCCACTCGCGCACGCCACGCCGCGCATGGCGAAAGAGGAAGAAGAAGAATGTAAGAGGAGGTCGGGGTGGTCTGTGAGCGTTGGATTTCAAATCCAACGGCTCACACACGGGACCAGTGGTCGAGCTCTGCGGCCTAGTGACTCGACTTGGCTCGAGCGAGACCAATGGATGGGTCGGACTCGGGTCTGACTCGAGCCCGAGTCTGGCTCAGCCCTAACTTTGGTTTTCAAGCAGATCTGAAGTTTGGGGATTTAATTGAGGTAGCAAACTCACTCCAAAAATTATGAAACTTTTACAAGAGCTTGCTAGCTGAGTTATTGACCTTGTGTAAATTTTTCAGGAGTTTTGGTGCTGTGAAATTTCCTCCAAAAATTTACCAAGGCACTGGTCCAAGGTTTGACCAGATCTTGAATTGGGTTGACTTTCCTCCAACAGCATTCAAACAATTTCTAAAAATTGTGGAATTTTTCAGAGGAGTCACAAACCAACCCAAGAATTTAGGGAAAAAATATTTCCAGGAGATTATCACAAGATGGAACAAGAATGTTTTTGAAGGATCAAGATTTGGATCAAAGACTTGTGACAATGCATTTCCATGACTTCTTGTACAATAATTGTTTAGTACATACAAGAAATACATGATGTAAGAAAAAGTTTTAATTTCTACTCATTTTCTTACATTTGAAACACAAGCCCAAAATTGGGATGTTACACCTTCCTTGCATATTGGGCATGGGAACTTCCCGTGAACACACCAGGCGCAGAATAACCCATACGCCAGGAAGTCATGCAGGGAGTAGTGGTACCAAACGTGCATTTTGAAGCTTGTCTTTGTAGCTCGGTCGTATGTCCATACCCCTTCGTCCCAAGCACGGACCAATTCATAAAACACGGGCTCCATGAACACACCCATATTACTCCCCGGGTGTCCAGGAATTATCAACGACAAGAATACGTTATGTCGTTGAAAGGAGACGCCGGGGGGGGGGGGAGATTGAGGGGGATAACGAACACGGGCCAACATGTGTATAGGGAAACCATCAGTCCATAAGGATTGAACCCATCTGTTGCCAGCGTGACACGTACATTGCGAGCCTCATCTGCTTTCTCACGATGTTTGTCATCAAAGCGGTCCATGCTTCACCATCGGATGGATGTACCATCTTGTCGATTGTACCGCTTGCCATTTTTGTGCCATGTCATCTGCTTCGCGGATTCCTCGGTCATGTATAGCCGTTGGATCCTCGGAGGAACGGAAGGTACCGTGAGGATTTTCACGGGATCGTAAGTCGCTTCTTCCGCCATCACCGAGTCTACCGCAGTACCGGAGGATTTACACTTTGACAAGATTTTGCATCCTTGTGTTCTTTCCTAAATAGGACGCACCCTTCAACAAACATGTATCCGCCATACGGCATCTTAAGTGCACGAAGGAGTTTCGTGACTCGTACATGCTCTTTGGCGTAATGTGGCCCTCCCGAAGGTGGTGCCAATCACGGCCAACATCTTATCGAAGCCTCTCGACTCAAAGTTTAACTCGGACTTCAACCCCATTAAGCATCCAATGGCATCCGCTGAGACATCATGACCGATCGTGAAGGGGTTTCGTGTCGAGTCCATCATGTCGTAGAACGCTGTGACGGCTGCCTCCATATCCTCCTTCTCACGCCCTCATCGAACCGCCCTGGTGAAAGTCATCTAACATGTCCGCTACCCCGCATCGACATCATAAGCCTCGACGCGTGGTCTCACCACCTCCTCTCTCATACGATGGGCTTCACCATGGTGGACCCACTGTGTAGTCCGCGTAAATCCATTCTTCAAAAGATGTTTACCCATGTCCACCTTGTTTACCCTTCTCCTGTTTCCACATTTGCCGCAGGACACAAAACTAGACAATGTCCTTTAGCACCTTGCCAAATGCACTGTTCAAGAAAGCATCGGTCTTGTTCATCCATTCCGTGGTGTAATCACTCGACTTCTCCGCCCGTACATCCAATGACGGTCATCCATCCTCTAACATATGTATCAATGAGTAATGTAACCATCAATTGCATCTACGGAGACGCCTAATCAAGTTACGTGATCTACGACCATGATACTAAAAGAGGGGTTATACCTAGGTGGCGGTGGAGTCAAAGCTAAGCGGGCCGTATGTCTGCAAAGGGCGAGGCGACGCTATATGCAGCAGACCGCAAGACGGCCGAACTCCGACTCGCCCGACGGGATTTTCTGCAAAAATGGAACAAAATATCGTCATTTAAAAAATTCGTAACCTCCCCGCACGTGAGGTTTCCAAAACTCGCAAAAACAACGCACGATGGCCGACAACCACATATACAACCACAACTACACCGCCACAACCACCACGCCACCTCCACCACCACCACCACTCCACCATCGCCAACCGCCACGACCACCACCACCGCCACCACCACCACCACCTCCACCACCACCACCACCACCACTCCACCACCGCCAACCACCACCACCATTGCACAGCAAGAACCTAGGAGGGGAAGGGAAGGCCATACCTACGCCGCGGTGCCGGGCGTGGGCGCGCGGCGGGGCAAAGCGCGCGCGGGGCGGCGACGAGCGCGGCGAGCGCGGGCGAGGCGATGGCGCGCAGGCGACGCAGCGGGCGCGGCGGGCGAACGCGCGGGCGCGGGCGTGAAGCGCGCGCGCGCGACGGCGGCCGGCAGCGACGCACGCGGCGAGGCGGCGGCGCGGCGCGGGCGATGCGCGGCGGGTGTGTGCGTGTGTGCGATATGCGTGTCTGCGTGTCTCGCGTGTGTGCGATGTGCGCCTAAGTCATAATGAGAAGGTTTGCCGAGTGCCCGCGATCCGCACTCGGCAAACAATTTTTAATTTTTTATTTTTAATTTCTTTGCCGAGTGTCGGATCAGAGGGCACTCGCCAAGAGCCAAGTTCGCCGAGTGCCTCGATACAAGACTCGCAAACGCATTTTTTTAAAAAAGCTTGCCGAGTGCTCCACACGGCACTCGGCAAATAGGAATTTTTTTAAAAATAACAAAACCCCTTTGCCGAGTGCCGGTGTATGGCACTCGGCAAAGACACCCTTCGCCGAAGTGTGCCTTGGCACTCTAAGAACGCTTCTTTTTTTATTATTTTGCCTCCAATTTGTGTAGTTCTCCTACAAGACAGTATTCTATGTTAGATTTGGTACATTTTGTGGTTTTTTGTTATATTTAGTTAATTTATTTCATTTACTATAATTATTTGGAAAATGCAAATTTGAACTACACGTGCATCGAATAATGGAATTTAATGATTCAAAATGATAGTCATGTTATTGAGTGTAGTGTGAGGTCAGTATCAGAACGACCGAAATTTCGACATCTTGTTGAAACATGACCGTGAACTTGCGGGCGAAGTGTTTTAAATTCTATAGCAAACAAAGTCCGAAATTATGAAACTTGGAGATGTCATGATATCATATGTGGAGGTGTGAAAAAAATTTGAGAAGGTTTTGAGCACGTTGTCATGTACGATGCTTACAAACCAGACATCTCCACATGTGATACTCCTGCATGGAGATGTCCTGGTTTGAAAGCATCGTACGTGACAATATGCACGAAACCTTCTCAAATTTTTATCACAGCCTCCACATATGATATCATGACATCTCTACAAGTTTCATAATTTTCAGACTTTGTTTGCTTTTATAGAATTTAAAAACACTTCACCAAGAAGTTCACTGCCATGTTTCACAACAAGATGTTCGAAATTTCGGTCCGCTCGGATAATGCCTCACACTACACTCAATAACATGACTATCATTTTTTGAATCATTAAATTCCATTATTTGATGCACGTGCAGTTCAAATTTGCATTTTCCGAAATAATTATAGTAAATAAAATAAATTAACTAAATATAACAAAAAACCACAAAAATGTACCAAATCCTAACATAGAGTACCTGGTACTATAGGAGGGCTGCACAAAAAATTTGGAGGCCAAAATAATAAAAAAATGTTTGCCGAGTGCCAGGGCACGGCACTCGGCAAAGATTTATTTTGTCGAGTGTCAAACGGCCGGCGCTCGGCAAAATTTGACGTCGGACGGGAGCCGTTACCTCAGGCCGCCTTTGCCGAGTGCCCTCATTTGCCGAGTGCCTGACACTCGGCAAAGCGTGCGTTTACCGAGTGTTATCCTTTGCCGAGTGCATGGCACTCGGCAAATCTTAATTTGATGCACTCGGCAAATCTTAATTTGCCGAGTGCAGTTCTTTGCCGAGTGCGGCATTCGGCAAAATAGCTCTTTGCCGAGTGCCCGATAGTTGGCACTCGGCAAAGAGTTTTGCACTCGGCAAAGAAGCTGAGTCCGGTAGTGAGTCCACCGGAGAAGATATCTCAGTTGGTGAGATCTTTTTTGTTTGTTCTCGGGGGAGTACGATACGAGTAATTGCAGGAAATCTTTTTTGTTTTTTCCATAAATACGCAACATGCGCGACAGGGGAGGGGCAACGCCACAAATTCACATTTAGATGTCAACAATGTTACTATGAGTATCTAGGTTTGGGTATCCATCATCATCATGCAAACAACAGCAGGTATATATCCAAGTCGTGCTCCGGCCTCGCAAGCTAGCTATGCTCCCTTTGGTTTCATTTAGATGTCATTTTAAATCTACAGGCCTAGAACAAGCACTTATTCGGCTCCGCTTGAGTATGTTTTGATGTTTGGTTTGGCTGTTTTTTATTTATATATGGACATAAAGTAAAACTTATTAGGCACATCAGTAATTGAAAACTTAAAGCAAAATATTTAGATAGCATACATATTCATAGTTCAGAACTGTAACTGTCCTCTCTATGTGCTACAACAGCACAAAAGGCAGGAAATGAGAATATACTGCAGCAGCATTCCGTTTGCAACATAAATACTACATTTTGTTCTTATACTAAAACGATGCGAAAGCTCAAACAAGCAAAAGCAGAAAGTTCGGTAGAATCAACTATCATAGTTCAAAAGATTGACCTTTTTCTCAGTACAGCACGAAAGAACCACATGAAAAATATACCTAAAGCAGCGAAGCTATCTCCAACAGTCCAACTTAAAAACCAAAAATCCACGATGTTCAGAGTTCGGACTACCATTCATAGAGGACAGTTACTGCTACGGCCATCACAGCCTAAAGAGGGGATTAGGAGGAAACTGAGGCATTCAACAGATCTTCAAAGAAAGGCGGATCATCGCCATCATCGCTTTCGCGCATACGAAAGAATGTAAGCGGAGCAAGGCTGACTTGGAGCCTATGTGAAGTAAGCGGGGTAAACCCCATGTCGTACTGACCATAGTGAATGTTTCGTAACATTTTGCCCTTGATATCACAGTAAGATATCCACCATGGGCGATGGACCAGCAAGTCATGCTCTCCAGACACAACAACGCAATTATCCCAGCCCGGATCATCTCTGCTTGACAATGCCGACATGTCAATCCGGTGCTTGAAGGTCCAAAGCCCAGCCTCATAGTCCTGCAACAACCAAAGATCCATGGTGGTAGCGCTGCAGATCATAGCTAGTGTGCCTGCCATCTCAAACAACAACAGCAACTGGCCAACGGAAGGACGTCGCATTGACCAGAACGTCTCGGCCACAGTATCGAACACCATTATGTCGCCGTGGTGGCGCAGCTCCCAATGCAGACTGCCGCGGAGGAGCACCGCTGCTTGTACAGCGGTGTGTGGCAGCCCTTCCGCCAACTTCTTTTCCACGGATTCGCATGCCGCGGGACGTCCGATGCACCTCGGGTCCCCGTCTGATCCCAAGGTGAGGACATGGTACACAGCACTGCTCTCCAGGGATTTTGTCCAGTACAGCACCCTGTACTCGCCAGAAGCACGGTGCGGGTAGAGCCCGGCGATACGGATTTTAACAGAATAAAACGGTTCAAAAAGCTGCCGGAGTAAGGCTCGCCGGCGAGTGGCCGGGTTAGAGATGTAGAAACGTCTCTCCCAGTTGCAGGCTTTGGTGTTATTAAGGGAGATGAGAAGCAGGCCGTCACAGGCGGCATGGACAGTCAAGAAGTCTAAGCAGCCATACCCGTGTGGGGTGTAGCGGATGATGGGCCGGAGAATGTCATCCCCTAGGTCGGGGACGAGAAGAGTGTCCTCGGCACTGTGGAGCACGCCGTCGTGGACGTGGACGATGGGGAGCAGGGGTTGGTTTCGGTGGTGTACGAGGACGAATTCACGGGTGGAGGTGAGGCGGCGCCACGACTTGCAGACGGCGCGGCAGCGGAGGACGGCCTGGGCGGCAGGCGGCCAATGATCTCCCAGATGACGATCGCCCCGGTAGGTCGCAACCGCTATCCGTAGGCAGCATCGCGACAATGGCTCGGTGCGCCTTCCGATCAACTGCACGGGCGCAAACAGGACATGAGACAAATCGATGGTTTAGCAAACTAGCAATGGAAAATCGATTCAAACCTGCAAATTTCTCTTGTTCAGCTGCTTCGTCCAGCGCATCGGCTCCTTATTCAGTCATACTCCGGTTGCTGAACTCAACACAACACAGATAGGTGACCATATGCAGGGATTGTACGTTTCTAACAAGAAATATATTACACAACGCGATTGTAAATTTTCGTGATAAATCTTTGATTCTGAATTTGACTCTTTTAGTACCGAGTTGGTAACGTTTGGTTGCGATGAGAGTCCTTCATTTTCAGTTGGGCTATATCAGTAAAAGAGTGTGTTTAAAGCGAGTGCTGTTGTGTGTCCCTCGTTAAAGGAGGAGATCTTTATTTGGGTGCAAAAGTTCGATTAAGAGGTGGAACAAGAGTTCAGTGTTCTGTGCGCATGTCGCGTGGTTTGGTACCACTAGGGGGGTTGCCCCAAGGTACATTTGGTTGTTTTCGCTAGTTGGCGTATCGCTAGGACTGTCTCGAGTCCATGCGCGAGCACGTAACGCCTTGTTTGTTCGGTGTTGAGTGAGTACCGGAAGATCCGAGTTTGAGGGTGTGTTAACGCCGCCGACACCGAGGAAGATCTCGCCGAGTCTCATCCGATACATGTGCCGGAGAGGTCGAGAGAGTGTTGAGGTTTAGACATGGGTATACGTTATGGTCATATGTTCACGCTTCGGTCGAGCGAGAAGAGACTTGGGAGGTAGTCTCGCTTGATCGAACGTTAACCAAAGTTGTTCACGCGGGTACATCTTGTTGGTTATTGATTTTCAGTTGGGGTTGTTGTTGTTTTGCTAGTAGATGACAGTAGAATTCGGGTCGAATTGCTTAAGGGGTAGAATGTAATACCCTAAATTATATTCGAAAGGATTAGTCGGAGAAATTAATTAAATCGGAGAGAGTAATTGAATCGCGAAGGGTTCTTTTAGTAAAACACCAAATCAGGAAATGAGAGGGGGTTTTCCGCTTTGTGGGCAACTGGCTTGGGCCTAGGCCCATGTGGGGCTGGCCGGCCATAGGGGAGGCGCCACCCCTCCCCAAACCCTAGCCGCCCCATCTTTCCTCCCCTCCACCCCTTGTGCCGCCACTTTCCCCACCCTCCTCTCCTCCACCCTTGCGCTCAACCTCCCCTCCCCTGGTTACTCTCCACCCTTGCACCTCTCCTAGTCCCCATTGTTGCCGCCAAGTGATGGAAGAAGGATCTCCTTTGTTGGCCGGCCAAGAGGAAGAGAAAAGAAGAGAAGGGAAGAAGGAAGAGAAGAAAGGGAGAGGGAAGAAGGATTTGCAACCGGGAGAACGTGGTGGTCGTCGATCCGCTGCGTGCACTCTCCGTTTCGGCAAGGGTAACTTGTTGATCATAGTTTTGGGTCGAATTCTGGTTGTCTGATTTTCGGATCTCAGTTCGTCGGTTTTCTGCAGCAGTAAAGGTTGTCGTTTTTTGTTAGGTTAGAGGCAGATTTGGGTCTGGGCTTCTCCTAGAAAGTTGTATATATCTTAGTTATCTTTCATTGCCGACAAGAATCAGGTCATTTGGACTTCTGTAGCCAAAGTTACGAATTTATTAGTAATACTGCTCTGCTGGTGGATTGATAATCTGACAGATTGTCTTAACCTGACCTAAGTGTGTAGTTAAAGGGAGTTTCAGAGGGTCTCACCACAACGAAAAACAAAGATAATCCTCTCAGATTTCAGGAAAACTAAAGATCACGAAATTTGGATTAATGTAGAGAAAGTTATGATAGTTTGAGTGTTGCTGTCCAGAAACCTGACGCGAAAATGGATGTTCTGTTATATGGCTTGGTAAGGTTAGTAGAGGGCCGAATCAAATGAGCTCACCAACTAGGTTTAGAAGGGCAATCCAATTACCTTTTCAGAATGTCCAAGAAAACTCCATTTGGACTCCTGTAGAAAAAGTTATGGATTTTTAGAGCGCGGCTGTCCGCTGAGGGGACAGTTTGACAGTTAGGAGTTGGAAATTTGGGGTTTTGCGCTAGAGAGTATAGAAAGGCCGTTTTCATTCTTACCCATGTGTTGGTCCTGTACGATTGTCTTAGCGAGCTCTATAATTGTATTCAGGTGGTGGTGTTAACCCAGGGGCAGCTCCTTCGGCACGTCCCGCGTTCTCGCGCGGCTAAGGCAAGTACATTAAGGGATAGAATCGATTTTATTGAATGGCATTGTTTGTTAGGGTACATGATTAAGTGTGTGGATCATGATTGCTGAAGTGGTATGAATGGTGTTGTTTGTGTGAAGTAGCTTATGAGTTATACACTACACATTGATGTTTGAAAGTTATGAAATCTACATATATGAACGTTGTAGTATGGTTAGTCGATTCATATGCAAGTATTCGGTTTAGTGGAATTCTTGTTGCTGCCATGATTGAGTTGTGTAATGTTCATTGTTGCCATGTGAAAATGATGTTGAGAGCACTCTAGTTGCGTTGGTGTTTGCATATTGTGATTACAGTTCTCTCATGATGCTATTGTTTACATGCTCAAAGTACATGTTGAATTCGTTAAATGAGAAGATGTAGATGCATTACTCAAGCATTTCGAGCATATTGAAACTTGGTCATGTTGCGACCAAGCGAAGCAGATGGGGTCCCCGTCGTGCAATGACAAGCTTGAGGTCCCCACATTCGTGGAATGTGGGCAATGAGAAAGAGGTCCCCATCATTCGATGATGGGCAAAGGTCCCTATACATGTGGTGTATAGGCTCTTGGTCCCCGTGCGAGAGGGCACGTGCAAGGGTATACAATGACGGTTGTATACCCCATGACACGGTAAAATGCGAAAAGAGATAAAGTTGAAAAAGGTGCATTGCATCGGTTGCATTCACGTGAGCATGAAGGCTATTCTTTGGTGCATTGTTTATCTTGGATCGTTGATGCTATGAATGATAACTTGCTTAGCCTTGTTGGTACTTGTCGAGTCTTTGGGCTCACTCTTGCTTTGATGTGTTTTAGGTACAACCGGCAAGACCGCATGCATGGGAGGAGTAGATGTTTGGATGCACGCACTACCACTCAATCTTAAGAATTATTTATGGATGTTTTGAGTTTTGATTAAGCTGTAATAATGAGAATAGCAAATTTTGGTTATGTTTATGAGATTATCCCGCATGCTTGAATGAACTCGATTATGAAGATATTGATAAATGCCATGTTTAATTGTTGGAACCTCGGTATAGCTGACTATACAAAGGAGGTATTGCGAAAAATTTGTAATTGGTCTTAGTTTAGTTTAGTTTATTTTTAGTAGCATTCGTGCTCAATGCCGAGGTGGGTGTTACAGATTGGTATCGAGCGGCTTTAGGTCCGTGGTTAATAGGAAAATATTAAATTGACACATCGTGCATGATGAGGTGGGATTGGGAATTACATTGCTTCCGCATTATCTGTTGATATGTTTTATTTGTTGAGCAATTGTTGAATTGCCTCTGTGCTATCTTTCTTGTTGTTAATCTATGTTTTGATAGGTTATGATATTCTATATCTATGAATCTATTCTATGATTGCCATGAGATGATCATGTATAATCATATTTGATTATATTGTTTATGTGTGTCGATAAGGTTGTTAAGAAGTGGAGGCCGTGGTTGTGACCTTGGACTTTGTCGAGTTATACCACCGCTCGTGGTAGACGAATAGAGTAGTTACCCAATACCATAGTTGCAGGAGTTGAGCGTGAGCTGCTTTAGAAAGTTGTTTTCTTTCTTGACCTCAAATCTTGGTAAATTCTTGTTTTGTGGTGGATAATGATTTTCTCATGGGTTCTTGGTTTATGGTGGTTGTTGAGTGTCAATGGTCTCTTATGGTTCTCTGAATCAATTATTGTTTTCCGATCGTTGAGTCGCTTGGCTACTTGTGATCTTTCTCAATTGGCAATTATCGATGATTCCTTGGTTGTTCCTTCTTTCTCTTTAGCAAAGAATGACTCATTTATTCGCTTGATAGTTGGGTATTGAGAGTTTGAAGTTGCAAGTTTGTTATCATGAGAAGCTTTGGCCCTATGTGTTCCTTTTGGATTATACCGAGTGTTGAATTTTAAGGCATTTGCTCGTTGGAAATTGTTAAAATCTTTTGTGATGCCTCGTTATGGTTAAATCGAGATTGTAATCAAATAACTTGATATGGTATGGGTATCAAGATGAGTCATTGGTATGGTGCAAAATTAATATTAATTAGTAACCTTGGAAGTGAAATTGATTAAGTTGATATTGTCTTTTCCTAGTTCTTGATGAACGGTATATATGAGTAGTGATTGAGAGATATCAAGAAGTATGGAACTTGATGAACTAGTCTGGTCATTAAAACTGTTTAGGTTGCTAAACTTGTTGGGTTCTTTGGTTCCCATGGATTAATTTAATTGTGTGGAAAGAAAAATTAGAGGGAATACCAGATTTACGTATTCCTTAGTATGATTAGATATCGAACTGTATAACCTGTTGATCGGATTGAATATCGTGGATCTAGAATTTATGAAAGGAGTTCTATGTAGTTCTTCTGTATAGAATGACACGATGAATTTGGTTGTAACGTTGTTAAGACTTTTGATCGATAGAAGATTTCGATTTTTGAAGTTTTAGTGTATTTTTGCTGAAATCCAAATATGAGGAGGAACAGTTGGATACGTGTTTGTTAATATCCATGTGATTTGGGAATAAAAGTAGGTAGCAACTAGATTTCATAATGAAGCCAGTTGATAACAACAATGGTTGTGGAATAACTATTGTGTGTTGAAGTTGATGATGAGCATCGTTAAGAGTTGAACTGATATGGCTTATGTCCACATAATTGTGAAATAATCGGATGATAATGTGTCCTTGATGAAAGAGTTTTGGTAGGAGCTTTTCAATTGTGTAGTAGACCCCTTCTAATCATAAGAGGTCGATGTAGTGAGGTTGTATGGTTAGGTATACTCTCATCTTGAAGATGGGATGAAATGATAGTATGGGAACATTTGATGAAACTTTGGGGCTTTCTAATGGAATAGTTGATGATAAATATTCGTGTTCAGAGTATATTATTCTGATGTTAGTAAGATTATTTGCAAGAGATGGTGACTTGAGTGTGTGGTGATGATTCTTTTAGAAGTAAAGTAATTGATCGTCTTTCGTAAATGGGATTTTGTGAGAATGTTTCGAGTTTTGCGATGGGGATTATTTGGACCTCTTGAGTTATGTGGTGATTGAGTTGCTTGAGCAAAGTGATATGTTGAAAGATTTTATTGGTTCTCAAGTTGTTCCTATGATTTGGTCATAAGAGCTTATCTTGTTTAAGTCGCAAGGTGATGTAGTAATCACGAAAATAACTATCCTTGTTAAAGGAAGGAGAGAAATTAAGTGTTTGAGATTTAAGTCGTTTCGCATCTTGCGGTTTATTGGAGAGTACTTAAACCTTATGCAGTTGTTCCATAAGGGTTTATCAATGTTCAAAGGGTATTACGTTCTTCTCTTTTGTGGTTTGGTATTCGCTTTCAGTAGGGCTTGAGCCCTTGACTATTGACTTTCCCTTATGTTTTTTTTTCTTTCGAGTTCTTGGCCTAAGTGGCACATGTTTTCCAAGTTGTTGAAAAATTGATTCTATTCGCTCTTTCTTTTGAGGAAGAATCAACCTATTCGTTTCACCTGAGTCTTTTGAGGTGTTGAATAATTGTAGTGGTGAAACTGTGGGTTGTAAGTTATTCGATGAGCGCTGGAGGATGAAATAATTTCGTAATATAGTTCTTTGAGACAAGTCTAACTCAATGGAAGTTTGTCTTATGAGGTTAAACTGATTGCATTGTTACTGACTAGTAGAACCTATAGTGAGTGTGGTCCAAGATCTTCCTGTTCACTTCAAGTGGAACATTAGAATTATGAAAGTATAGAAATATTGATCAATTTTATAGAGTATTACAATTTGGTAGTATTGCAAGGCTATGAGAGTTAAACTTGATGATGTGATTTAATGAGAGTGTGATTATAAAGTAATCGAATCGTCATGTCAATTAATGAGATAATGGAAAATGTTGAGTAATGTCAAGAGTGATTTGGCTCTAAATGTGTAACCTTCTGAGAGTTATAATCCTTGTAATGGTTAACTGATCAAGAAAATATTTTCATGATGATTTTAATGAGTGAGTATGTTGGAATTGTGGATTTATAGGAATTTAATATGAGGATTTCCCTATACTTTATATGAGAATTTCGTTGCAAGAGTCTTGGAGGTTAAATTTGGGCTTTGCATTGTTGTGCTAGAACTTTGAACGCCCATTGATAATGTGAAAAGTAGTATAAGGGTGGATTTGAGCGAAGTGGGATGGTCATTGATAGAAATATTTTTATGAAATACATGAGAATATGTGATGTGAATTCGAGTTGTCCATTCTTGAGGATTGAGGTAACGTGATTACGTGTGAAGATCCATTTTGGGATGCATCGGGTTATCTATCAAAGTAATTATGTCGATAAAGAAATTCGGTTAGAGAATGTTTTGTGAGATCATCAGAGTCCCTTTTCAAAGGTGTTGACAAGGTGTTTTGATTTGGGTTTGGCGTTGAGATCGCCAAGTTAAGAGTAACAAGTTAGTGTGTTGTGCGATGATTGGGATTGCATAACTTGAGGGAAATTTTGGTCTTAAAAGAGAAATCGTTAAATTGATGTTTCCTCAAGAAGTGAATCGCTTTTCGATTTTCGTTTAAGTTCTATGTCGTTGACCATTGTCTTTCGCAGTTGAGTTTGGCTTTATGCTGGTATGTGTGGTTCTTATCGCCGTAAAGAATAATGAGAAATGATGGATTTGGTTATTCGAGTGATTTTCCTTTTGGTGGACGTGGTGTTTAATTGCAAATTTTCTAATTTGAAGGTGGAAAGATTTTCGTGATAAATCTTTGATTCGAATTTGACTCTTTTAGTACCGAGTTGGTAACGCTTGGTTGCGATGAGAGTCCTTCATTTTCGATTGGGCTATATCGAGAAAAGAGTGTGTTTAAAGCGAGTCTTTGTGTGTGTCCCTCGTTAAAGGAGGAGATCTTTGTTTGGGTGCAAAAGTTCGATTGAGAGGTGGAACAAGAGTTCAGTGTTCATGCGCATGTCGCGTGGTTTGGTACCACTAGGGGTTGCCCCAAGGTACATTTGGTTGTTTTCGCTAGTTGGCGATCGCTAGGACCGCCTCGAGTCCATGCGCGGAGTATGTAACGCCTTGTTTGTTCCGTGTTGAGTGAGTACCGAAGATCCGAGTTTGAGGGTGTGTTAACGCCGTCGACACCGAGGAAGATCTCGCCGAGTCTCATCCGATACATGTCTTTGGAGGTCGAGAGAGTGTTGAGGTTTAGACATGGGTATACGTTATGGTCATATGTTCACGTCGATGCGAGCGAGAAGAGACTTGGGAGGTAGTCTCGCTTGATCGAACGTTAACCAAAGTTGTTCACGTCGGGTACATCTTGTTGGTTATTGATTTTCAGTTGGGGTTGTTGTTGTTTTGCTAGTAGATGACAGGTAGAATTCGGGGTCGAATTCTGTTTAAGGGGGTAGAATGTAATACCCTAAATTATATTCGAAAGGATTAGTCGGGAGAAATTAATTAAATCGGGAGAGAGTAATTGAATCGGGAGAAGGGTTCTTTTAGTAAAACACCAAATCAGGAAATGAGAGGGGGTTTTCCGCGTTTTGTGGGCAACCTGGGCTTGGGCCTAGGCCCATGTGGGGCTGGCCGGCCATAGGGGAGGCGCCACCCCCTCCCCCAAACCCTAGCCGCCCCCATCTTTCCTCCCCCTCCACCCCCTTGTGCCGCCACTTTCCCCACCCCTCCTCTCCTCCACCCTTGCGCCCCCAACCTCCCCTCCCTGGTTACTCTCCACCCTTGCACCCCTCCCCTAGTCCCCATTGTTGCCGGCCAAGTGATGGAAGAAGGATCTCCTTTGTTGGCCGGCCAAGAGGAAGAGAAAAGAAGAGAAGGGAAGAAGGAAGAGAAGAAAGGGAGAGGGAAGAAGGATTCGCAACCGGGAGAACGTGGTGGTCGTCGATCCGCTGCGTGCACTCTCCGTTTCGGCAAGGGTAACTTGTTGATCATAGTTTTGGGTCGAATTCTGGTTGTCTGATTTTCGGATCTCAGTTCGTCGGTTTTCTGCAGCAGTAAAGGTTATCGTTTTTTGTTAGGTTAGAGGCAGATTTGGGTCTGGGCGTCTCCTAGAAAGTTGTAGATATCTTAGTTATCTTTCATTGCCGACAAGAATCAGGTCATTTGGACTTTTGTAGCCAAAGTTACGAATTTATTTGTAATACTGCTCTGCTGGTGGATTGATAATCTGACAGATTGTCTTAACCTGACCTAAGTGCGTAGTTAAAGGGAGTTTCAGAGGGTCTCACCACAACGAAAAACGAAGATAATCCTCTCAGATTTCAGGAAAACTAAAGATCACGAAATTTGGATTAATGTAGAGAAAGTTATGATAGTTTGAGTGTTGCTGTCCAGAAACCTGACGCGAAAATGGATGTTCTGTTATATGGCTTGGTAAGGTTAGTAGAGGGCCGAATCAAAGGAGCTCACCAACTAGGTTTAGAAGGGCAATCCAATTACCTTTTCAGAATGTCCAAGAAAACTCCATTTGGACTCCTGTAGAAAAAGTTATGGATTTTTAGAGCGCGGCTGTCCGCTGAGGGGACAGTTTGTGATTAGGAGTTGGAAATTTGGGGTTTTGCGCTAGAGAGTATAGAAAGACCGTTTTCATTCTTACCCATGTGTTGGCCCTGTACGATTGTCTTAGCGAGCTCTATAATTGTATTCGGTGGTGGTGTTAACCAGGGGCAGCTCCTTGGCACGTCCCGCGTTCTCGCGCTAAGGCAAGTACATTAAGGGATAGAATCGATTTTATTGAATGACATTGTTTGTTAGGGTACATGATTAAGTGTGTGGATCATGATTGCTGAAGTGGTATGAATGGTGTTGTTTGTGTGAAGTAGCTTATGAGTTATACACTACACATTGATGTTTGAAAGTTATGAAATCTACATATATGAACGTTGTAGTATGGTTAGTCGATTCATATGCAAGTATTCGGGTTTAGTGGAATTCTTGTTGCCCGCCATGATTGAGTTGTGTAATGTTCATTGTTGCCATGTGAAAATGATGTTGAGAGGACTCTAGTTGCGTTGGTGTTTGCATATTGTGATTACGTTCTCTCATGATGCTATTGTTTACATGCTCAAAGTACATGTTGAATTCGTTAAATGAGAAGATGTAGATGCATTACTCAAGCATTTCGAGCATATTGAAACTTGGTCATGTTGCGACCAAGCGAAGCAGATGAGGTCCCTGCTGGGCAATGACAAGCTTGAGGTCCCTACATTCGTGGAATGTGGGCAATGAAAAAGAGGTCCCCATCATTCGATGATGGGCAAAGGTCCCTATACATGTGGTGTATAGGCTCTTGGTCCCCGAGCGAGAGGGCACGTGCAAGGGTATACAATGACGGTTGTATACCCCGCATGACGGTAAAATGCGAAAAGAGATAAAGTTGAAAAGGTGCATTGCATCGGTTGCATTCACATGAGCATGAAGGCTATTCTTTGGTGCATTGTTTATCTTGGATCGTTGATGCTATGAATGATAACTTGCTTAGCCTTGTTGGTACTTGTGAGTCTTTGGGCTCACTCTTGCTTTGATGTGTTTTAGGTACAACTAGCAAGACCCGCATGCATGGGAGGAGTAGATGTTTGGATGCACGCACTACCACTCAATCTTAAGAATTATTTATGGATGTTTTGAGTTTCAGATTAACAGTAATAATGAGAATAGCAAATTTTGGTTATGTTTATGAGATTATCCTGCATGCTTGAATGAACCTGATTATGAAGATATTGATAAATGCCATGTTTAATTGTTGGAACCTCGGTATAGCTGACTATACAAAGGAGGTATTGCCGAAAAATTTGTAATTGGTCTTAGTTTAGTTTAGTTTAGTTTAGTTTATTTTTAGTAGCATTCCAGGCTCAATGCTGAGCTGGGGTGTTACAGCAGGTCGTGACCGATCGGACGGTCCGAATGGATGGCGCGATCGGACGGTGCGAACAGATGGTTTGAACGTATGCATGGTCCGATCATTTTCAAGTGTTTTCGTTTCTCTCTGAAAATCGGTATGAGTACATTTCTTGAGTGGTACTACCACGGTGCGGTATGACTGGTGTTTACATGGCGGTATGACCGATTTTGCTCTGTTCGCTGACCAGCTTGGCGGCGATATGTTTGCAGGTTAGGACAATTTCATGGGTTTCACTGCATTTGTATTGCATGATGCATGTTTTGACTAATGTAGATCATGTTGCGAAGAACTTGTTCCCATAATCAATTTTTGGTCTATTGTTGTGCAGGTGGTTTGGTGGTCAACTATGGTCAACGGTGAGGAGGATCGGGACTTGGTTAGGAGAGTCAAAGTCCAGAATAATCGTGGACACCGGGTGAAATGGTTGGACTCAAGCATGGCACAAAATGGACAAGGATAACCGAACGGGAAGTTCGGTGTGACGGGTTGCATCAAGCGGCGCGGGGTCGGTACAAGTGCTATGGTGGTTTCGGTGGGAGCTGGATTGGAGAGACTTGCTAACATGAAGAGAACTCTTGATCAACTTACATGTGGCGAAGCATGAGATTGCTTCATGAAAATTGCTTTGAAATATGTGCGTAAGTGTAACATGTTTTTCTTGTGTGGGCTTAACGAGTGCACGTTGAGATGTCTTCCTCTAGAAGCTAGCATCCACTATAAATAGAAGAGGGCGCTGGCTGTGCTCCCTCAACCCATGTATTGAAAAAACCCTAGTTTGTGTTTAGGGAGAGGAATGTGGAAAGGTTAGGGTTCTAGAGAGTTGGATTGATTGTGAGCTCAAGTGTTGAGATTTTGTCCTCCAGGATGGAGTGGCTGTAAACCAACATCAATCTGAAATCAATCCAAGCAAATTTCCTCAAGATGAGTTTCTTCTTGTTCTTACTCTCTCTTTTGTGATTTTAGGGCTTTCTTTGATTTTCCTTTGATTTCTGGCCTGGATCTTGCTTGCTGTAATATGTGGAAATGTATCTAGGATTATTTTGATCATCTCTTCTTACCCACGAGCAAGTTTTTGGATTATATTTTGGTTATGACTCGGTTTTGAAGCGACTTTCACTCAAACAAAAAAAGGTTGAAACTTTGGCAATGATTTTCACGATCCTTGACTGGAATAGGTTCCTGACATCCTAGAAAAGGTTTGTTTAAAGTTTTGTGTAGTTGTTGTGGATCAAACCTTAGACCAATTTGTGATCTTGCGTTCAGGCTGATTTCACTATTCATCGTGCTAAAAGTCTGTTTTCTTCGTGGAGTTGATTGGATTCAATAAAAGTCTTCTGTTATGCTTGTATATTGATCTTCATAGCTCTCATAGCTATTTGAGTGCAAATTGTGTTGAATCCGATCAAAGTGAAAAAGAGATAGTGCTACTATTTAACCCCCTCTTTAGTCGCCATTTCGGTCCAATAGGTACCAAACTGAGAGGTGATACAAGTGAAACCCGATTAGACACCACCACTCCAACTAGATGTCCATCTACCCTCGTCAGCAGCCTCTCTGGCCCCGGCGACCAACTACTTCTCCTGCTTAGTTTAAATGCATAACTTCAAGATAAAAAAGTGTTTGGTGCATTCGATTGGTTGTACAACTAGTTTGGCACTTGCAACATATCCCATGTTTGTGTGTTGCTCACGCTCTTAAGTCTTAGGTGGTAACATTCGCCACAGGTTAATCATTGTGGATACCATGCAGATATGCTTACTATCTTAAGGTGATGTTACAATTGGCAATGGCTCTTTTGGTTTGTTGTTTCTTGTGTTTTTGGCAAAGATCTATTTGATCGTCGAGTTCAAAGCGGTTCGACCGGTGCTCACGAGCGGTCCGACCGACCAAGCGCGGCCCGGCATTGGGAGCCAGTCGAGGCCGACGAAGGCGATCGACCGCCATTGAATGGCGGTCTGACCGGTTTTGTGCTGAATGTTGATTTTATTGTCTAAGTGATTTTGGGATAGGTCATATCATAATTTATCTTTTGCATATGTGTTGCATATTGTATGTTTTTACTGACGTGGGTCAAGTTGTGAAGAACTTGTTCCCGGAGACGATTTCTCTGTCTATTGCTGTGCAGGTGTCTTGAAGGTCAATAACGGTCAACGGCGAGAGGATCAGGACTAAGCTTGGAGAGCTGAGGTCCAGAACGATTATGGATGCCGGGTGAGGTCAAGTGGCTCAAGCGTGCCGCAGAATGGACGAGGATGACCGAACGGGCAGTTTGGTGCGATGGGTTGATCAAGTGGCGCGGGGGTCGGTGCAAGTGCATTGGTGGTTCCGGTGGGATCCGAACGGGAGAGACTTGCCAACATGATGAGAGCCATTGATCAACCTACACGTGGCGGAGCAGGCGATTGCCGACATGATTGGACTCGGCCCATGGAGAAGGATCGAGAAGGGGTATTTTGGTAATTTCACCAAATACCGCCTTTATGACTTTTGGCTAAACCGTGGCGCGGGATGGTGCAAGGTTAAGAGGTTTAGGTCAAGAGATGATGGATACGACGCTTTAAAATACGTGCGTAAGTGTCCCGTTTGTATTGAGCCTTAACGGGAGCCTATTAGAGAAACTCTTCTAGAATCCAATTAATCATGAGAAAGTAATTTGAAGTACGAATCCAATTATATAGTTTGACTAATTGTTAGTCAAAACGAGTTCGTGACGACGCAACAAGGCCACCACTACAACAACTTCTTGGGGTGTCGGGTTCACTATTTCCGTTTGAAATTTTTTTGCCAAACGAAATGGGCGAATTGACCGAAATTTCGGTATTATTTTTGCCAAACGGTTGATCAAATTTGAATTTTAAAATGTTAAAAAATAGAAAAAGGTCAAGCTTGGAATTCGAACCCAAGACCTCCGAGAACGCATACACGAGGAATAACCACTAGGCTAGCTTTGTTTATTTGGCACATTCACTACTTTTCTTGCATTTAACCCTTTCCATTTAAAGCGAACAATTTTTTTGAGCGAAAGCCATTTCTTTGGTGGCATTTAAAGCAGAAAATTCGGAAATTCACGAAATTGTGAACCCTATCGCAGCGTCGTGTCGATCCATGCCATGAACTCTCGATTACTCTTAAAAACTCTATGATTAGCAAGTGATTGTTCGGATGGCATGCCATGTCGCATGCAAGAATCGCTTCGATCGTGTTCGATTGTTTGGACGCCATGCCGTCGAGGCGCCGATCTGCGATCACGGTAAAGGAACGTCCTTGAGCCGTGAGGCCAGGTGTGGGAGCGTTTCCGCGCGGTCCACACATCGGGGCATAGCACCTTGCTAGCCTCCTGCCATGCTGTGCCCATGACGTGCCGCCATGTTGAAGCAACTTATCACGGTAAGGTTTAAGAGTGGTGAGTGTAGTGTTCTGGACTCCTTAGGTGAGCATGTCTTTGGGATCACTAGGTTTAAGAGGATCTTTAGTGCTGATTTCAGTGTCTCTTCTGCTTTCAGTCCTAGATGTCTTGTAGCCTTTGATTCTCATGATCTAGTTTTGTGGCATCGTAGACTTGAACACATAGGTATTGACCACTTAACTAGAGTCAGTAGCAAGGATTTGATTAGAGGTTTGCCTAGGCTGAAGGTTGTTAGCGACCTAGTGTGCGCTCCCTGTAGACATGGTAAGATGGTTTCTGATTCTCATCCACCTCTTACTTCAGTGATGACTGATGGATCTGGTCAGCTCTTGCACTTAGACACTGTTGGCCCTTCTAGAGTTCAGTCTGTAGGTGGAAAATGGTATGTGCTTGTGATTGTGGATGATTTCTCCAGGTATTCATGGGTTTATTTTCTGGTTTCTAAGGACGAGGCTTTTGGATTTTTTTAGAGAATTGGTCCTTAGACTAGCTGTTGATCTTCTTGGAGCTTTGAGAGTCATTAGGAGTGACAATGGGACAGAATTCAAGAACTCTTTTTTTACCATTTTCTGCACTGATAGGGGAATTGAGCATCAGTTCTCTTCTCCTAGAGTTCCCCAGCAGAATGGCGTTGTAGAGAGGAAGAACAAGACCCTTGTAGAGATGGCTAGAACCATGCTAGATGAGCATTCCACACCTAGGAGGTTTTGGGCTGAGGCGATCTCTACTGCTTGCTATGTATCTCCTCCTTAAGGGAGTGGCTGTAACCAGCAACAATCACGAATCAATCTATGGATGATTTCTCAAAGATGTGTCTCTTTGTGTTCTTCCTTTTTGTTTTGTGATTTTGAGTCTATCTTTGATCCTTTGGTTTTTGGTTGATCTATTGCCCTCTTCTACCTTGCTGTGATGTGTGGGAATACATTTAGAATCATCTAGACCATCAATCTCCCACGAGCAAGTGTTTAGATTAAGTTTTCGTTTTTGCTTGGTTTTGAACCTTCCTTCGGTAAAAATGAAAAAGGTCTAAACTTTGGCATGGATCTACTCAATCGTTGCTTGGAATAGGTTCCTAATATCCTTAGGAAGGTGTGTTCCAAATTTGGTCAAGTTTGGCCATATAGATCAAAAGTTAGATCAATTTTTGTTTTTGAAATAGTGTTGAAATTCACGTTCTGTGCTGATTTTACTATTCATCGGTCGACCACTCATGAGCAGTCTTACCGCCATCAGCATCTGGTCGACCGCTCATCGTTCCTGTCGATCGCCACTCATTCATCGGGCTATTTTTGTGTTTCTGGTTGTTTCTTTTGGGGGTTTGAAGGGAATTCAACATAAGTCTTCCACAGTGTTTATCTATTGATCTTCATAGCTCTCATAGCTATTGGAGTCAAATTTGTGTTGAATCTAATCTTAAAAGAAAATTTTGGTTGAGCTCCTATTCACCCCCTCTAGTCGTGTTTCCGTTGTGCCTATTCTTCTCCATCACTTTGTTCATAGACTCCTCGGCAAACTCAACAAATTCAAAGCCACTGGAATGGTTTGTATTGATATCGGTGATCATGAGGAGAGGCTGCAGAAGAGACGGGAAGCAGCGTGGTGGGGGAGGAATAGGAGAACTGGCGGCGCGGTGTGGACAAACGCAAGGGCATTGAGGAGTGTGTCGAGGGTTGGGGCTTTGTGATTCCGGATAAATAACGAGGAGTAAACATTTGTGCCTAGTTATACTCTACTCCTTAGGAATTGACTCGAATCACCAATTCCAATTCGAAGTGACAGCCAAACACCTCTATCCTTCAAATTAAATTCCAATTTCGTGATTCCATGACCAATTCCTCGGAGCCAAACATGGTGTTACAATATTTTGATGATAACTACGAAATCATAATCATGAGAAAGTAATTTGAAGTACGAATCCAATTATATAGTTCGACTAATTGTTAGTCAAAAGTTTGTGTGCGGAGTTCCGTGACGACGCAACAAGGCCACCAGCTACAACAACTTCTTGGGGGTGTCAGGTTCACTATTTCCGTTTGAAATTTTTTTCGTTGCCAAACGAAATGGGCGAATTGACCGAAATTTCGGTATTATTTTTGCCAAACGGTTGATCAAATTTGAATTTTAAAATGTTAAAAAAATAGAAAAAAGGTCAAGCTTGGAATTCGAACCCAAGACCTCCCGAGAACGCACAGACAGGAATAACCACTAGGCTAGCTTTGTTTATTTGGCACATTCACTACTTTTACTGCATTTAACCCTTTCCATTTAAACTGAACAATTTTTTTTGAACGAAAGCCATTTCTTTCGGCTGGCGACGAAACAGACGAAAATTCGGAAATTTCGCCGAAATTGTGAACCCTACTGCAGCGTCGTATCGATCCATGCCATGAACTCTACGATTACTCTTAAAAAAAAACTCTATGATTAGCAAGTGATTGTTCGGATGGCATGCCATGTCGCATGCAAGAATCGCTTCCAGTCGTATTCTGATTGTTTGGACGCCATGCCGTCGAGGCGCCGATCTGCGATCACGATAAAGGAACGTCCTTGAGCTGTGAGGCCAGGTGTGGGAGCGTTTCCGCGCGGTCCACACATCGGGGCATAGCACCTTGCTAGCCTCCTGCCATGCTGTGCCCATGACGTGCCGCCATGTTGAAGCAACTTATCAGCGATGTGCTTGTCGCTTGGCATCCGCCGGCTCATCCCCTGCTCGTCCCCCTCCTTTGACTCCTCCCATTTCTACGGTGGCGGGGCGGCGACAGCTCGAGGTCCACCACCCCCAGTCATAGGTGTAGCTCCACCACCGTGGCCCTAGCACCTGCCCTGGTGCCATTCCCCAGCGTGGACGAGCTCGTCATCGAGCCGTGGAGGAGGGGCTCGGCGATGGAGATAGAAGGTGTCATCGGGAAAGGGAGTGAACCCCGTAGGACATGAAGCGATGGAGGAGATTAGGGTGGCCAGAGCAGGCGGAGACGATGGGGGCGAGGCGGGAGTAGAGGAGGAGCTCGATCGGGGGGGGGAGGCGGAGGGGAGGAAGAGCAACGGTGGTGTTCTCCATGCTGGTCTAGATGGAGGAGGTTGTGTGGCGGTGTGGTGGATGCGTGGATGGAGAGATGGTAGAGGGACAACAGCTTGGCTCACGAACCAGATCAAGCCTACTGCCCAGCCAAGCCAAGCTAAGCTTCTGGTTTGTTTCCAAAATGAGCCGAGCCAAGCCACTGTTATAGCCGAGTTTGAGCGAGATAGGCTCGAGCTGGCTCAGCTCGTTTCCAATCCTACTTGCGATGGTGGTCAATTGGCTGGGGTAGATCTAGGAAAAATTATCATCAGGTCACTCTTCTAAGCATAATAGTGCCATTGCTTATAAGTGTTATTTGTTATCTCTAAAGAGGATTTATATTGGACTTTACAAGAAGTTATTGGGGTCACATGACCCCAATCACTACTACAAAACAGATTATACTAGACGCCTCATCACAGTTTGGAACCGTCTGTATTGTAGTTATCACAGACGGTTCCTTAAGAACCATTTGTGATCTCTGTAATTATTTTTTTTTACGTAAATCTCTATGATTATCACAAATGGTTTTATTTACCAATTGTCTGTGATAATTACGTATCATAGACGGTTTTTAATAAGAACGGTATGTAATGGCTCCGAATATCATGGCTTTGAATTTTCTTTACTCTATGATTTTACGATGGCTTGGTACTACATTTTGTTCTTATACTAAAATGATGCGAAAGCTCAAACAAACAAAAGCAGAAAGTTCGGTAACTATCATAGTTCAAAAGATTGACCTTTTTCTTAGTTCAGCACGAAAGAACCACATGAAAAATATACCTAAAGCAGCGAAGCTATCTCCAACAGTGAATCTTAAAAACAAAAAATCCACGATGTTCAGAGTTCGGACTACCATTCATAGAGGACAGTTACTGTTACGGCCATCACAGCATAAAGAGGGGATGAGGAGGAGGAACTGAGGCATTCAACAGATCTTCAAAGAAAGGCGGATCATCGCTTTCGTGCATACCAAAGAATGTAAGCGGAGCAAGGCTGACTTGGAGCCTACGTGAAGTAAGCGGGGTAAACTCCATATCGTACTGACCATAGTGAATGTTCCGTAACCTTTTGCCCTTGATATCACAGTAAGATATGCGCCCTGGGCGATGGACCAGCAAGTCATGCTCTCCAGACACAACAACGCTATTATCTCTGCTTGATAATGCCGACATGTCAATCTGGTGCTTGAAGGTCCAAAGCCCAGCCTCATAGTCCTGCAACAACTAAAGATCCATGGTGGTAGCGCTGCAGTCATAACATGTCAATCTATGTTCTTTTCCGATAGTATTTAAATGCTAATGATTAATGTTTAATTCCTAATCATTTGCTACAGTAGCTGTCCAAGTGCATTTGTTTCTTGAGAAACTTTAGTAGCATTTGTTTCAGTTTTTCTTTTGGAGTTCAAATTAAAATGTATGTTTAATATTTATTTTGAGATTTTTCAAGTGCAATACTTAATGAAAAAGTTTCAAAACATGATGCATGCTAATGAGATGCATAATAATCCTCTTTATTAACCTTGGGGATTTGACACTGGGGGTGACCGAATCGGCGGGGTGGCGGTGGCCGAAGGCGGAGGAGAAGAGGTGGCGGCGGTGGAAGTCCTTGGCGGCAGGGAGGACCAATGGAGGTGGGGGAGGGCTTCCTCGGGCCTTGAGGCACCTCGTGACGGGGTCGGCCGGGGCAACGGCTCACCGGAGCGGCCGAACGGCGGCAAGGCGGCGCAGTGGAAGGATTGAGCTCCACCGACACCCTCTCCTCCTCGAAGCGCCTCGACCCAATTGCCGGCGCCTGGAGCACCACATTGACGTCCTTGGCCTCCCACAACCGCCGGCCGAAGCTCCCCGCCGCCCTAGGCCGCCGCCGCTGCAAGTCGCCCCACGACGCCCCGAGCGCACGTCGCTGGCCCTCTCCGGAGCACCTCTACCTCCATGAACCGCTCGGTGAGCTCCCTTGCCCGTGCACCCCTCCCCTTCCCCTCTCCTCCGTCCGACCGCTGTTCGCCGCCGTTCGGCCCCTGCGCTTGTCCGCCCCAGACGCCGCCGCCTCCCACTCGGTGTGCGCCCATGGCCTCCCCTGCCTGGCCCCTTTTAATCCCCCCTCCTTTGACTGCCAAGTGGGCCTGGGTGCCAGCGTAGAAGCCACGTCATCCAAAATCGGGGTGGTTTAGGGTGAGAGAGTGATTTGCTCTGGTTTTAATAGTTCATGGGTGTAAAGTGAACGATTTTGTAGTTGAAGGTGTTTTTTAGACTCGAACCATAATTCAAAAGTGTAATATAGACTTTTTCCAAAAAAAAAAATCACCCGTGTTAAACTGTGTAGCTTCTCTCGTTCTTTTTAGGACACTCCCAATGCAATATAAGCAGTATGTACAGAGTGCCTACAAGGCTAAAACTGATGTGGAAAGAGAATAATTAATAAAGGAAGAGAGCTAGGGAAGTTGTATCAGCTTGGGCACGGACTATCTATGTCATTTGTAGACAGCACTAAAGACAGCTGATATAATAAGTTATCTTTTTTTACTTATATTTATAGATCACACAATCCTTTAATACTTTCATAGAACTAAGAAATGTGATGATCAACTCTAATTTTCATATTTGTGGACAACATGTGTTGCTTTATTTTTTTTTATTTCGGATAGATGATTAAAAGAAAATGAATATGGTTGAAATAGATTGGCGATCAAACTTCTAGAAATCTACGTGTTCTGTGTTGTTTCGATTGCTGAAGTGCAAAACAACATCAGTACTGTTCTGTTTCGATGATCCAGCTTGAAATTTGCATTTCAATCTGAACTTGTCATATAACATAATTCTTGCAAAATCAAATCACACAACAAAGGATATAACAGGGAGGCTAAAAAATCGAAATCGATAAGTAATGCTGCAGGTACGGATCACCACTCGCCCGCGTCTGATGGCAGAAACAAAGCACAAACCCCACGAGATTTAACAACACACACAGGAGACCTTGCAAATAAATCGAAAAGTAAATATTGGAATTTTCTGCGAGTTCTATGGAATTGGAATTTCACCTGGCCACGGTGCGCCCTCTCGGCCTCGAAGAAGGCCTTGACGACGAGCTCATCATGGAAGATGCGGTGGCGAGCCTGGGCGTCGGCAAGAAGGTCGCGAGCGTAAGGTTCACAGGACGGCTCTACCTGCAAGAGGCTCTCGTCGAGCTCGACGGCTAGCTCGCCGGCGTCGACGCCGGCGGCAGCGGTGACGCCCAGTGGTGGGGTAGCGACCGGCGTGTAGTCGATGCAGGAGCCAAGCGCGTTGCGCACGAAGCTGGAGAAGAGCCGTTCGCGCTCGCAGCCAGCGAGCCAAGAAACCGACGGGCTCCTGGAGGCCGGACTGTAGAACAGCGACGGTTTATTATTATTAATAATTAACCCTTTTTAAAATTTTATTTTAAAACTAACCCCTGCGCACTTTATTTCCAATTCTAACTTTTTTGGTCACGCCACCACCTGTGGCGTGACAAAACAACACTATCACGCCAGCCTGAATCTGGGCAATCTCTTGTCACGCCACGGTGTTGTTTGGTCACACCACAACCAGTGGCATGACAAAAAGTGCTATTTTAGGGACTTATCCTGACGCGTGACAGTGTTGTTTTGTCACGCCACGGGTGATAACCTGACAAAAGAGGTCAGAATTGGAAATAAATGCACCGGGGGTTTAATTTTTAAATAAAATTTTAAAATGGTTAATTAATAATAAAAAGTTCAACAGCGACACGGGGCTGGGGTGGAGGTGGTCCTGCCACTTGAACGGCCAGGACGGCTGTGGGTTGGAGTAGCCACAGCGCGCCGAGCTCGTCGTGAGCCGTGGCGCGAGGGGCATCGGACGGGGAGGAGCAAGGGCGTAGCCAGCCTCCGGCTGGGCCTCGGGCCAGCCCAGATGAAATAAGGATGGTGCCAGAGGCCAGCCTAGCCGAAGTAGCTAGCCTGCAAGAGATTTTGAGCTAGGCCTCGAGCTATTGCCTCAGCGGCCCGAGGCCCAGCTCCGCCACTAGGGAGGAGAAGAGGCACGAGAGGCCGCCGGCGATGGTGGAGTGGCGGTGCAAGCTGGCTGGCAACGAGGAGGTCGCCGTCGCGCACGGTGGAGTCGCGGGAGCTCGCCTCAAGCTCCGACAACATGTAGACGGCGCCCGACGGGCTGGTGTAGGCCGCTATAGCCAACACGGACATGGTCGCGGGGAACTTCCCAACCTCTCAATCCAAAATTTGATCTTGTCGCTACCAAGTCGACGAACTGGAATCCCCCAGGACAAGAACCGAACAGGGAGAGCGCGCGACGGTGTGAGGGGTTCAGGAATTTTTGGCGCTAAGCGGAGAAAAAAAGGCAAAAGAGGGCTGCCTTTTGTGTGCAGTCGCACAACAACGAAGATGCTTTTCGCGTTGAGAGAGAGAGAGAGAGAGAGAGAGAGAGAGAGAGAGAGCGCACAGGATCTGAAGGCCCACCAATTTTTTTGTGATGCAGACGGCTCTCGATGCAACTGGAGATGAGGTGGTCGATAGTTTTTTGGTTTCTGTGCTACAGTTGGCTGAGTTTGTAGACATCAACTTTCTATTTTTTCTACATGTCAGTAAAAATCATATGTGGCAAATACTATAGATGGCTGAGGTAAACCCATATTGTACACGGCCTAAGGAATGTATTGTGGGATGAAGTTGTATCCAATCAACACGTTTTGGAGAGTACTGCATTAAACCAAAGCACACATTTAGATATAATGGATTAGAGAGTTAGTTTCTATAGTTGTATCTAGATGCATGATGTGTATAGTGTTAAATACAACATTACACACCATACGTTGGGAATGCTCTTAAGACTTGTTGGACAACGTTAACAGCAATGCCTGTTGTTTTGAGGTAGGTTATCAACAAGTCATTTTTACCATATATATATATATATATATATATATATATATATATATATATATATATATATATATATATATATATATA
Organism: Ampelocalamus luodianensis; assembly: GCA_036346255.1. Taxonomy (NCBI): domain Eukaryota; kingdom Viridiplantae; phylum Streptophyta; class Magnoliopsida; order Poales; family Poaceae; genus Ampelocalamus; species Ampelocalamus luodianensis. The sequence continues at coordinate 12,730,547 of CM070623.1, forward strand.
TATATATATATATATATATATATATATATATATATATATATATATATATATATACCACGTACCAATGATTGTAAGAGCAAGGTACTCTTGGAGCATATGTGGCTGAAAGTAAGCGGATTAAGACCAAAAATACTTATCACGCTGCCCTGACACAGCAGACATCAGTAATTGAAAACTTAAAGCAAAATATTTAGATAGCATACATATTCATAGTTCAGAACTGTAACTGTCCTCTCTATGTGCTACAGCGGCACAAAAGGCAGGAAATGAGAATATACTGCAGCAGCATTCCGTTTGCAACATAAATACTAGGTACTACATTTTGTTCTTACACTAAAATGATGCGAAAGTTCAAACAAACAAAAGCAGAAAGTTCGGTAGAATCAGACTATCATAGTTCAAAAGATTGACCTTTTTCTTAGTACAGCACGAAAGAACCACATGAAAAATATACCCAAAGCAGCGAAGCTATCTCCAACAGTCCAACTTAAAAACCAAAAACCCACGATGTTCAGAGTTCGGACTACCATTCTTACAGGACAGTTACCTAAAGAAGGGATGAAGAGGAGGAACTGAGGCATTCAACAGATCTTCAAAGAAAGGCGGATCATCGCCATCATCGCTTTCGCGCATACCAAAGAATGTAAGCGGAGCAAGGCTGACTTGGAGCCTATGTGAAGTAAGCGGGGTAAACTCCATATCGTACCCACCATAGCGAATGCTTCGTAACATTTTGCCCTTGATATCACAGTAAGATATGTGCCATGGGCGATGGACCAGCAAGTCATGCTCTCCAGACACAACAACGCTATTATCCCAGCCCGGATCATCTATGTGTGACAATGCCGACATGTCAATCCGGTGCTTGAAGGCCCAACGCCCAGCCTCATAGTCCTGCAACAACCAAAGATCCATGGTGGTAGCGCTGCAGATCATAGCTAGTGTGCCTGCCATCTCAAACAACAACAGCAACTGGCCAACGGAAGGACGTCGCATTGACCAGAACGTCTCGGCCACAGTATCGAACACCATTATGTCGCCGTGGTGGCGCATCTCCCAATGCAGGCTGCCGCGGAGGAGTACCGTTGCTTGTACAGCGTTGTGTGGCAGCCCTTCCGCCAACTTCTTTTCCACGGATTCACTTGCCGCGGGACGTCCGATGCACCTCGGGTCTCCGTCTGATCCCAAGGTGAGGACATGGTACACAGCACTGCTCTCTGGGGATTTTGTCCAGTACAGCACTCTGTACTCGCCAGAAGCACGGTGCGGGTACAGCCCGGCGATACGGATTTTCCAAGAAGATAACGGTTCAACAAGCTGCCGGAGTAAGGCTCGCTGGCGAGTGGCCGGGTTAGAGATGTAGAAACGTCTCTCCCATTCCCAGACTTCGGTGTTTGTCGGACCCGGATTTTCTAATCCGAATCCTCTGTGAAAACGCGGTGCTATTCCCTGGATCAGTAGATAGCACTCACAGGCATTGCTGAATCATTCATACATGGCGTGAACTAAAGTATCATTATTACAATCAGCAGAGTGACATAGACCACGTCGGGTTGAGTTTTACAACGAGGGCGATCAGGCCAAATTGATTACAATCTGAGAACACCGATTACGGTGGCGGAAGCAAAGGGTAGAGCTCATCTCTTCACGAAGCTGCGGCCGGGCAACTTTGTGTCGATCGATATTACCCAAGGACCGGATAATATCGGTTTATGCATAAGTACCAACGAAGTCAACTTAGACTGCGTCGAGGCCTGAACTACGGATCCTAGACTACTCTTCATCGTTTCCTTGCCCATCGACTTACGGTTCCTCGTAGTAAGCATAGTCTCCTCCACCAGCGTCATCCCGAAGGGTTTGGGGAGAGCGAGGATGAGCACAACTACGTGCTCATGAGCCAATACACAATGCAATGATATACATGCAAGGTTTACAAGGATGGCTCGGTTCTTTTATTTGCGAAAGCAATACTTTTAAATATCATAAGTACAAATTCCTAGCACTTAGCATTTTTAACAAATTTCATTTTAGTTAAAGAGAGAAATTGTGCAATATTTGTATCAGCAGAGGTTACCTCCACCTTCATGCTTATTTTGATTGTGGTTACATCCACCACTAAACGACACTGGGTACAAAGACCCAGGAATAACCATTCTTAGGGCTAGGTGAGCCCGCCAAAATTTTCGTACCACCCACAAAGGAAATTTTTAAATAGAACTAACTCAAGTTAAGTTCCCATGTCCGCCTTTGACCGTAGGCACGGCTGTTTAAGCAGATTTGTAACTCACAGAGATTGTACACTTTACCCACAAGAGACAATTAACTCGTTGCCCTACACGATTCCGTGAGTCGTGTAGTCGAGAGGTTGTCACAATAACTTTTCTAAATATCTCGTCCCTTCCTCGTCTCACCCATATGGGGTTATGCCCATCGTTGCGCGGGATGTCCACCTCGGCGATCGGCGTGGCGTGGCTACACCTCGGCGATCGCGAACGTCACCCTTGACTCGGTGTCCCATCCAAGCCCGACATACCCGAGCTTGTGCCTCCTTTAACCCTCCGGTGAGATGATTTTCAGGATTTGATAAATGTACTAAGCCAAGTCGCGATTTGTTGCAGACTTGTGGTTGTACTTGTTATATACAGGAGGTCGTGACAAGATTAAGTCCTTAGGGTTGTGCGGGCGGCTCAACCACATTCCCGCCATTCTCGTGCTACACACGCACCACCATCTTACCATCCGCCCGCACGGGTATTAGCGATTTAGGGTTTTGAGATGTAAAATACAACAATTCAACCACCTCGGTCATTTACCCATAATGATTGCCCAAATCATTTATGTTTGAAAAGATGATGATTAGGACATTTTAATGTCCGGTATAAGCAAGGCTAGCATGTCGCTTAAGTACAACCTATAGTTAGTATTACCATATAGTTACTAGGGTGACAATGGAACTAAGGATTCAAGTTGTCAAGGATGGCATAATAATTAATTATTCAACAAATGGGTAATTAACTACCTTAAACTTTAACATACATTTGTTTAAAGAATTAAAGCATGCAATTTGCTATTTTAAAAGAATATAATTTGCATAAAATGTAGGCTCAATATGATCAAAGTATTGACTCGGCTTGGTTGTAGGGGAGAGAGTCCGAGTAGTCTTGTCCTTGATCGACGTGGAGGTCTCCGGCGTCTCCGAAATCTACGCGGGCGAAGTACCGGAAAAATAAACGACAAGCAAAAAGAGCAATTAAATACACAAAAGTACACAAATGAACTCCAAATTGAACAAGACCTATGCCATTAGCAAGATCTTGATTTTAGAAATTTTTAGAAATTTATTTCATAATTTTTGGAGTTGAAATGAGGGAGATATTAATATTTAAAGACTCACTTTTAAATTAAAATGGAAAAAAGGAAAGAAAATCACAACAAAAAGAAAACCGAAAATCGGCCCAGACCAAAATTTATTGCCCGGCCTGAATCTGTGTGTGGCAAGCGCAACAGACTGCGGCGAGGCGGCCCAGGAGGAAAGAAAAGCGGCCGGGGCGCTGCCTAGAGAGAAGTGGGCGCGGGAGGAAGGGGAGAACGAGGCGGCGGCGACGGCGCGCGAGGGGGAGAGAAGGAGGCGGCGGCCGGAGGGGGAAGAGGAGGTGGCGGCGCGACGAGGAGCTCGGGCGCGGCGCGCGAGGGAGATGGCGATGCCGACGAGGAGGCGCGGCACACGGAGGGGAGCTCACCAACGGCGAAGACGACGAGATAAGCCCTCGGCTCTTCTTCTTCTTCCTCAGTTTCTTCTTGGTTGGGGGAGAAGGGAGGGGAATGGGGAGGAGGGGAAGGGAGGGCGCCGGGGCTAGGGCTTTTAAAGCCGACGCGAGGAGAGGGGGGGGTCCGGCGGCGCGCGGCTCGGGCGCGAGCGTGCGCACAGAGGAATGATGGCGGCGGGGGTAGCGTGCGCGTGGAGGCGACAAGTCGAGGGCACCGGGGAGGTGCCGTGTGCGCGGCGACGACGCAGCGCACGCGAGCGGGGGAGGTTCGGTAGGGGGGGGGGGTCCGGGCAGGCGTTGACAGCAGGGGAGGTTGCAAGGGGGGGTCCGGCGGGGTTGACCCGGGGAGGGGGAAAAAAAGGGGCATCACAATGTTGTTAAGGGAGATGAGAAGCAGGCCGTCACAGGCGGCATGGACAGTGAAGAAGTCCAAGTCCAAGTCCAGGTTTTGTGGGGTGTAGCGGATGATGGGCCGGAGAAAGTCATCCCCTAGGTCGGGGACGAGAAGAGTGTCTTGCGGATCCTGGGGGACCTCGGCACTGTTGAGCAAGCCGTCGTGGACGTGGACGATGGGGAGCAGGGGTTGGTTTCGGTGGTGTGCGAGGACGAATTCACGGGTGGAGGTCAGGCGGCGCCACGACTTGCAGACGGCGCGGCAGCGGAGGACGGCCTTGGGCGGCAGGCGGCCAATGATCTCCCAGATGACGATCGCCTCGGGTAGGTCGCAACCGCTATCCGTAGGCAGCATCGCGACAATGGCTCGGTGCGCCTTCCGATCGACTGCACGGGCGCAGACAGGACATGAGACAAATCGATGGTGTAGCAAACTAGCAATGGAAAATCGATTCAAACCTGCAGTGATTGTACGTTTCTAACAAGAAATATATACACAACGTGATAGTAAAAAAGGAGCGGTAGAAAATTCAAAATCATGACACTCAAGGACTCAAAGTACATATGCATGGAACAATTGATAATATTTATGCTGAAATGAAGTTCTGCAATGCATACGTACAGATCTATCGCAAATTTCTTCAACTATACCGGGCAAAGGAAAGAAGAACGGCAAAAGGAACTTACAAGCATTTCACGGGCTCGTGCATCGATTAGCAGGAGGAGGAGAATGCGAAAGGAGATCTTGGGGTTGAAATGGATGATAAAATTTTGAGGTCGGATATATACTGGTTGGTAGAGGTTAAGTGTGGATCATGGTGCTTAATTAATTAAACCCCTTTAATTTTGTCTGTTCCCGAGTATAGTTACTACTGTTTAATTGTGTGTGTATACGAGGAGATGGTTGTGGGTGACATCAAGTTATAGGACTTGTTAGACTTTCTGGAACGTGTGGAACGGAGACGGAGAGAACAAACGCAATTGCTATTCTTATAATAAGTGGCAAGCACATAAATTTAATAACATTCATATCATATCAATACATACTTAAATAAAACAGAGTATCATGATATAATTAAATAACCAAAATTAAGCCATACATGACAAAGTTTTACAAATTACAGGCTGACCGCCCAAATGGATCACATAGCATAAAGTTTGCAGCAGAATTAACATTAAAAAAGCATAAGAAACCCGAGGCGTAAAAATATCTGATCGAGGGGTCATCATCCACATTCTCTGAATATGTTCGACAAGCAATTCTGACTACAAAATTCTACTCAGCAGACTTTATAGCAAATGTTATATCATGCGAGGCTATATCAAGAGAGGTGGCTATATATCTTTCTACATTTTATCATTTTGCATAAAACAAGCTTTCATTTGCAGTAGTAAGTAATAGATTGCAACCGAAAGTTGTAAAAGTATTTGACATTAATAGGCAGTAAATAATAATAAAGTATAAATAGCATAAATAAATAAGTGGCTTACTGTCGTAACATCAAAATGGCGGCAAAGTCCGTTTGCCGAACAAGCTACGCATGGATTCCCTATTGATACATCACCTGAACCATTTTACAAAACATAAAACTACTTATTGTGAGACATTACCAAGTGATGTCCATAACTGGGGAGACATCTATTCGAATAGGTTTACACTATGCAAACATTGTACAACTTTATCCACTCGACATAAACGTCTCACCATGTCAGCCATATCACGCGATACTGAAGGTACCCATTTTGAGAGCTCATAACAAAGCTTTTACATTACCAGTCCTAAAAACAAATCACGCTACGATACCTTCTTAGAATATGGAGAGCTCTCTAAAATCCTAAGAACACATATGTTGTGTTGGTAAACTTTGCGTTCCTCGCAAAAGTACCGCACTAGCCCAATTGCGTCCTGCAATTTGCCACATGCAGTTTGATTTGCTAGAACACGATAACTTATTATGCTAGGGCCTCCAATAAAGCACGTGTGGAATGTACTTGGGTCTATGGCATACTAGATTAGTCCTTAACGACTTGGGCGAGACAACTACAAACCATAGTCTCATGCACCTGTACTGGTCTCGTCATACACTCGCCCAAATATAAAACAAGTTTTTTTTGTTTTCATTTCATGGACAAAATAATAGAGGTACCACCTATGAGCACAAATACGAGTGTTTCCCATGGTTGAATAATTTGTCAAGCTTTTTCAACCTAGCAAGAGTAATATCGTTGTCTGGCTAAGCATCAACTAATCTGTATCAACTAAAATTTCACAATAATAATACCAGCAGTTGACAACATTACTATCGTGACAACAATAAGGATATCGATTTTTATCAAGGTAGGGTCAATATACAACAATTGGGTATAACTACCAACCTTACCAACATGGCAAATTTTGCTGAAATTTAGTGCATGCCTAATAATTTTGAACACACACTACTACAAAACATGCAATAGCATACGCCTCATCACAGACGGTTCAAAAGGAACCATCTGTGTTGGGTCTATCAGGACCAGGCATAGCCTATCACAGACGGTTTGTTAATAGAACCGTCTGCGATCATTCACAGACGGTTCTAGTTACAACCCGTCTGTGATAACGGTGGTTATCACAGACGGGTTGTAACTAGAACCGTCTGTGAATGATCGCAGACGGTTCTATTAACAAACCATCCGTGATAGTTACGTATCATAGATGGTTCTTAACAAGAACCGTCTCTGATTGTTGGGCGGGAAACGAAAATTTGGACATAATGGGTGGGCTGCCGAAACTCGCTTTATATAACCTTGCGCCTCTGCCGTCTCTCCTCCTCACACCTCATACCGCCATCTCCTCCTCTGTCGTCTCTCCTCCTCACACCTTGCGCCCCGGCCTCCCCCGAGCTTGTCGCCCGCGGCCTCCTCCAACTCGCCCCGGCCTCATCGTCACCGGCCTCCTCCGAACCATCGCCGCGGCCTCCTCCACCTCGCCCTGTCCTCGTCGTCACAGGCCTCCCACGACCTCGTCGCCCTCGGCCTCGTCCACTTCGTCGCCCCCGGCCTCGTCCACTTCGTCGCCCCAGCCTCCCATGACCTCACGCTCTCTACTCCCCCCTTTGCTCTGTGATGTGGATTACTGAGAGCTAGTGTTAGTGCTTTGTAAATGGATTGAGTTGATGCTACTGTGATGTGGGTGATGTTGTGGTTTATTGTTGGAGGCTCTCTGTGCATGTGTAGTTCATGTTGAGTTATTTGGTTTGGGCAAAAATATAGATGGTAGATTGCGCACTGTCCGGTAATACCGCCATAACTTTTGTATACGAACTTGGATTGTGACGTTCTTTGGCTCGTTGGAAAGCTAACGAAAAGTTTAATCCGAAAATCCATAAAACCATATCAGATTCATTACGAACCGTTTGTGATGAGGTGATCTGTAGTAGTGACAACATACATAACAGTGAAAATATGGGATCAACATGGTCAAAGTATAGGGCTTGCCTCGTTGAACGTTTGATCTTGCTCTGGATCAACCTCGGAGATTTCTAATAAGTCGGTAACGAATCGGTAAAGTCAATAACACCAATACGAGCCAAATAAATTCCAACAGAGATCAGATTAAAATATTTTTACATCAACTGAGAGTGTGTGATTTTATAAAAATTTAGAAATAAATTTCAATTAATTTGGAGTTATTAGCAAAACAATTTGGTTTGGCTGAAAAATCCAGAAAAGAGAAAAGAGAAAAAAATGTGTTATTAGGGTTTTGGGTTTTCGAATTTAATTTATATTTTTATTTCTAAAGGAAATTCCCAATTTATTGCGTCATTAAGCTGACAGATGGGGTCGGGTCTATGGTGAACCGAGTTCATGAATGCGTCTACCGGTCAAAGATGACCCACATGTTAGTGACTCACATTTTAAATCTCCATAAAATTAAGATTTTGATTAATTAATCAGCCGGTTCCACACGTGAGTTACTAATTATCTAAAACCAATCTCATTAACATTAATTAAATAGTGCTTAAGTGTGGCCTGTTGGTTAGAGGGAGGAAACATAGAGGAGCAGAGGAGGCCATGGCTGAGAGCTTGGTGAGCTCGCCGGCGGCGAGATGACGATGACACGGCTCTAGAAACTGGCAAAATGGAACAGCAGCACTACGGTGAAGCTAAAGGTGGTGACATGGGTGGAGAGGTGGCGGCAAGACGACGCTAAAGGAACAATTTCTCCCCCATGGGCTTGGCGCACTGGGTTCAAGAGAGTAACACGGTGCTAACAGGTTTGGCACGGGCACCCAAGGTCTCCAAAGTAACATCAGCAGCATGCATACGCAGTGGTGCCATGGGTGGCTACGCTAAAATCTAGGCAAACAACGCTAAGCTCAACATCTAACTAGCACATTAGCACTAGGGGACTACCAAAGGCTCACCACAGTGGTTGGCAGTGATAGAGATAGCTGGAGATGATGGGACGATAGCAAAACGGGGCGGTAGTGGCGAAAGCTTCAAGGTGGCGATGAGCTACAGCGGAGAAGGAGGTACTAGAAGATGTGTGTTAGCTTGCATGAAAGCGAAAAATGGTCCAGATGGAAGGGATCAACCTGAGATTCACCGAAACAGCGAAAAATCGAAGGGAATTGCAGTGATGACCGAAAACACAGTAGATGCGTTGTCTTGATGACTTGCTGTGGAAACAAGGACATTGAGTGAGGGATCCGCACAAGTAGGGGAGCGAACACGAAGCGATGCGAGTGGTTCGAGGCCAAACTCAACGAAGAGGATGAAATGCGGTGGCTTGGGATGGGTGCGCTTGTCGGAGTCGAAGAATACGATGATGACACAGCTCCCCATAGCTTCAACTGCAAGACATGCATGGGAAGGGATGGAGTGATGCTCCAGAAGAAAAAGAACGAGTGTGTCGAGCAAGGAAGCTCATGAGAGCGGCAATGGTGTGGTGGCATGCTGACCTGCACCAAAGAAGATGGTGCCATTCCCAGTGAAGCAGAAGACAAGTAGCTCTCGCTCTTGGCTAAGGGGCTGGATATGGTGAGCTAGAGGAGATTATGCAGTCAGCACGGCTTAAGAAGGATGGAAAAACTCGAGCTCTGTCTTCCTCTCTGCCCGAACGGGACAAATCAAGATGACAAGGTGATTTGATGGCGTCTCCAGCGATGGGACGGGCAATGGCAACGTTGAGGTGATGACTTGCCAGACGAGGCGAAACGGTGGGTACCGTTCGCAACTTGTGGGAATGCGCACAGGAGTTGGCGTGGTCGGGACAACATCGACACGGTGCTTACCCACATGTGGATGAGCAGTGATGGGCTATGGTGGCAGCTGGGTCCACTAGCGGCGACAAAGCGGCTCTCCGCGCGTCAAACAGACAGCGCGAGGTGGAAGATGAAGACTGGCACCCTAGGCGAAAACAAGAGTGGGCCAGGCTGAGGGGAAAGAAATTGGTTAGGAAGGAAAATCCTGACTTTTATATTTTTTGATTTAAATATCTCCATAAATCAAGTTTTATTATTTGAAATATGCAAACCAACTGATTTTGAATGGATAGTTTAATATTTTAAGCATAAATAACAGAGAATACCAAGTTTTGGGCTTTTATATTTCCCAGATTTGAAATTTTCTGATTTGAAACTGATTTTGAATTGAGTTTTTTTTCAATTTTTTGTCTTATAATGGGAAGGGGCGTGGACTGTGGGGGAAGAGTCCAGCAGCGCTAGTGCGGCGGGGCGGTGGGGGGAAGGAGACGAGTAGGGGACCGCCATGTGTCAGCTTCTTTATGTGTCCGCTACAGAGAATTGGTGAGGTTGACCTCAAATTAGAGTCCAATCGTGCAGATCAAACTTTCTGAATAGTGATATATCTAACAAATTTAAGATCGCTGACAAGAAAAATGGAAGTAGAATATAATAGAAATAGATGACAGGTATTTTTGTGACTGCTAAGAAAGAAGAAACATTCTAAAAAAAGTCTCACAGAAGAGGAAAGCATTTTTCTATTTAGCAAGGATTTAAATCGTGATTGCCGCCGCGGCTTCACGGTGATGTTCGGAAAAAGCTATAACAACTACCGCTAGCTACCAGAAAAGCTATCATACATAGCGGGTTTTTATTATTAACAACCTAATCCTTGTGTTGTTTAAAAATAAAAATGTTATCAAAACATTACTATGATAATCTTAAACTTAGAAATTGAATAGAAAATTCTACAAATTTTGTAGAATTTCACAAAAGGTCTAAACCTCTAAAAAATTTACAGGAGCAACTACTTAAGGTCAGAAGCTTACACAATTTTTTTAAAAATTTGAAGTTTTTGACTAGTGAATTAAATCGGTAAAGAAATCAATAGAAAATGAAAATACAAAATTTAACCACTCTCTCACCTCGCTGACTGGTGGGCCCCCATCGCAGGGATCATCTTCCACCTCGGCTCGCGGCGCTGTGCAAGACGCCGCGTCATGAGCTCACCGCTCCGCTTTGTGGTTTCGCGGCGCCCACCGTTTATCGCTACCCAAACACCCGCGTCGCCTCACCGGTCAACACCGCACCCATACCGTGTCCTCTCGCCACCCATACCTGCCCGGAGACGTCTCAGCACCTCCTAGCGCATCGTCGCTCTGCTCATGGTTGCCTGAGCTATTCCTCGCTCTCCTCCGCCTGTACGCCTATATAAAAGACCCCAGATCTTCTTACCACTCTTTCCTACTCCATGCGCACTGCCTCACTCCTTCCTCTCCACTGAATCGACCCTAGTCGCTCGAAGAGCGCTAGCCCTAAAACGGTCGTGTGCCACCGCCTTCATCCCTGACACCGTGAAGGGTTTGGTGTCGAGCTCTTCGCATCATATGACGTTCCATATCACCTTGAGTCTTTCCCCTCACTCAATTTAGCCTTTGATTCACAAGAGCTCTCGAATCGAGCCTTCTTCCTCACCTCCGGCCAGAACCGCCGCCTTAAGCCCCGCCGGCGATTCACTGTGCGTCGGACCAATTCCTCGCACCTGAAGCATCGCCTAATCAATGTTTAGTTGTCGGTTTAGTTGTAATAAGTCACTGACGTGTGGGACCAAGCTTTAGATTAAATGAAATCTTAAATAAAAATAGTCAAACAACTTAACCCATTCGGACCAGTCCGATCGGACCCAAGCGAACGTTCGGACTGTCCGAATAGATCGACCGTTGGACTCAAATCGAGTCACTAACAGTGGACCCCACATGTCAGTCTAAGCGAAAATCTAATGCAAATAAAAAAAATGCACTTTTAGTCATGAGGAGAATACGTCTTCCTTTACTGGAAAGCGTAAACGTCTTTAGTACATGCACGGGATTACGCTTTCTCTGTTGAAAGCGTATTTCTGAATTTCATTTGATTTTCTCAACTGAACCAAATTGAAACATCAATAACTTTTGCTACAAAACTCCAAATTGAATGAAATATGTCTCTAAATTTTTATAAAATCGTAATCTACCTGAATATGTAAAAATATTTAATTTTGATTGCTGTTGAATTTATTAGTTGTTATTCAATTCGTTTCCAACCCTTTTTAGACGTCGATAATTCGGGTTATTGTTGCAACACGATCAATCCACCATATCTCCAGAACATCAAGAGCAAGGAAAGCACCCCCTTTGATCATGTTTATCCTAGTATTTTAATTATTGTACTTTGTTTTGGTAAATGCTATTATGTATGCGTGTATGTTGTGTATAAAAAATGCTATTATTGGGGAAAATGGTAGTTGTAATCCTACTTGTTGCATTTATCCTTTTGAAATTTTGATCCTCTACTGTTGTAACCTTTAGAATATGGGTTAGGCAATATATAATGTCATTTGGGTTTATTGAGTGCGTTTATCGCACAAATGCAACTAGAGCGATAGTTTTTTTTGTATAAAAACAAAGTGGAAACTTTAGTTTTTAGAGTCAGACGAGTTTTGTTGTATTATGAAATAGTGAGGATTGTAACTCACTAGTAGATAGGGTGGAGATCTCGCCCGTAGTCGATTAAGGACTAAAGCCAACAAATCTGGGACTAAGACCTAATCGTATAACCATATGTGCTAGTGTGGGATGGTCGTAGCTAACTAAGTTATAGAAATCCTAGCCTTGCATGACAGTAGGCAGAAGTAGTGTGCGCATTGCCGAAGGGCTGGCATGCTGACACAACTGCGGCTGCCTCACTTCGTGGGTTTCCATCCAGGCGAAGTGAGGGACTCACTCAACGAGTTCCTATTCGGGTGAGTGAGGCTCATCATTCGATGTGTTCTGTTGTTGTTATCATTATTATTATTTTTCCCGATGGATGAGGATAATGATTCGTAGGGCTAGTGCAAGGTTAGGGCTAGATAATGTAAAGGCCACGTCGTGAACTCTAGGTTGCTTACCTTTGGTAGTGAGCAGTGATATAGAGATATTCTAGGCAACTGGAATACCGCGTACTATGGGTAAAGTTGTACACCTCTGTAGAGTGATAAACTATTTGAATAGTCGCACTCGTGGTCATGGGCGTGCTTAGTGCGGCTGTTATGGCGGTAGCTTTGTTTTTCTAAATTGTTTTGTTCCAAAAGATTGGGGTAATGACATGGGGTTTTTCATTTGTTGAGTCAACTGCCATTTCTATGGTTATGTTGCTATGTGTATAGCGAAACTGTCATTTCTATGATTGATTGGCTATTTCTATAGCAGGACTGCCATTTTTATGGTTGAACACGAATTTGTCAGTGCCATTTCTATGGCAGAATATGATTATATTTTTGCTTGTAACCGGGTAGGGTTGCAGGTGTTGTTGTTACTTGATTCAATGTCTTACTTACTGTCATGTACTTATTTGTACTGCTCTTTAAAGTTTCTGTTGCAAATTATTACTTGTGAATATTGCAAATAAAAATGGCTTTGAGCAAAATAACTTGTAGACTAGAGCCATTCATTTGACAGCCTTGCATCTAATATAATTTTACGATACACTACAAGTCTTGCTGAGTACACAAGTACTCAATCTTGCTATTGTTGTAAGTTTAGAGTTTGTAGGTGAGGCGATGCCAGATGACGAGTTCTTTGATCCTAGCACCGAAGGGTTCGGTGATGGGTCTACCTAGACCTTGTTCCTTGTCGGTTGCCTAGGGGATCGGATGGGCATGCCGCTGGACTTTTGCTACCTTATTATGTCTTTCGTTGTTGTTTATTTTATTCTGATGAATGCTTTCATTTGGTAGGTCGGCCGTGATTGTAATAACTTGTAATAGCTTAAGTTGATTACCCTTTTGCTTTACTTTAGTATGTGATTGTCAAATATTGTGAATGTGTGTGCTAGCCTTTAATCTTCGGACTAGCACGATATACACATAGGGTCTTCTTCGGGTATTCCACGCCCGGGGGTCCGACAAATGCACCCAAGAGTTTGCGTGGTCAGGACAACGGCGACCCGGCGCGGCGCTTACCCACGTGTGGATTGGCAGCGACGGGCTATGGTGACAGCCGGGTCCACTAGCGTCGACAGAGCGGCTCTCCGTGCGTCAAATGAAGGGGCACGAGGTGGAAGATGAAGGTTGGCACCCTAGGCCGAAACAAGAGTGGGCCAGGCTGAGGGGAAAGAAATTGGCCTGTGTTGGAGAGTTCGTGTTAGGTCTAAATAATGAGTTGTATTAGAGTTGGACTCTACTTTGAGACTATAAATAGAGAGTGTGATCCTACGGGAGACACAACGATTAATCCCGAAATTCCACATGGTATCAGAGCCCTAACCCTAGCCCGTGCCCATCCACCACCGAGCCCTAACCCTAGCCCTCACGTACCTCATCCGCCGCCGCCCCTCCCTTCACACCGTCGCTTCACGGGCAAGATCGGACCTCGTCGCAGGTTGTGCTGCGCTGCGCCTCGCGATCGCGCGCGCTGCGGTGCCATGATCGCGCGGTTCGGCCGCGCAGCCGGGATGCGCGGGCCGCCGCCACAGCTCGGGATGCGCAGGCCTCCGCCGAATCCTCCACCACTCCTCGCGAGCGCAAGCCCGGGATGCGGGCCGTCACCACAGCTCGGGACGTGCAGGGCGCCGCCGAATGTGCCACCTCGCGAGAACGAGCCAGGGAGCTGCCGAGGAGGAAGAAGAAAGAGCCACCCACTTCGCCGTCCGAGAGGAAGGGAGATCAAGCACCGAAGAAATAGAAAGAGCCGCCCACTACGCTAGAGGAGGAAATAGGAGGAAAGGAGAGACGCGCTGCCTAAGAAAGAGGAAAAGGAACCGAGGTAGAAAAGTGTCGGTCGATTGAGAAAAATCAGTTCGAAAAAAATTATGTTCCATATCTGCATGATTTGGGTAACCGTAAAGGCAGTTATCGACAACATTGATGCGTAAAGAATTGCCGTGATCGTGGGAGATACGTGCGTCATATCTTGATAGTGATTGGCATTGCTCTGGTTATTTGAGAAGATGACCCCTGAGGAAATTGAGGTTGCAAGGAAGGAGGAAGAAGCCGCAATAAAGGCGGCAGTTGGTGAGACTGCTTCCCCGCTGGTAACTCAAGGTGACATGAGAAGCATGTTACATGACCTCTTCGCGACAGGTATGATAGGTCCGCGGACTGGTGCAGGGTCATCTGACTTAAAACTGGAGTTGATGCCGAATGATGTAAAGTTGGAAGGAAGTAAGAATTACCTGAGTTGGTCTAGAAGGGCTCAGCTAATTCTGAGGACGAAGGGGGTGGAGCACTACCTGCAGGAGACTTGCGTTGAGCCTGCAGACAAGGCGAGCATGGGTAGGAGGATGTGGAACACCACCAACTCTATGGTGGTAGCTTGGTTGCTAACTTCGATGGCTCCATCTATCGCTCGCATGGTGGAAATGATGCAGAGTGCACCGGCAATATGGAAGACGCTAAGCAACATATACTCCAGGGCAGGAAATGTGATGATGATGGTGGAGGTCCAGGGTAAGGTGGAGGCCCTGAAACAGGAGAAGAAGACTATCCAGGAGTATGCTAGTAAACTGCAGCAACTGTGGGCAAATTTAGATCACTATGATCCACTGCAGTTAACGTGTGTTGGTGATATTGAGATTGGCAGGGTGTGGCTGCAACACAGACGGGTTACACACTTCCTAAAGGGACTGAACCCAAAGTTTGAGAGTAGAAGAGCTGCCATGTTTCACTTGGCAAACTTGCCTACCATGGAGGAGGCTATTTCGGCTATGGTGCAGGAGGAGGTTCGACTACGAGTAATGGGGGACAACAACCCAATCAGATCGGCATATGCCATACCGGATGATAGAGAGTGCTACAACTGTGGGATGAGAGGACATCTGAGCCGTGTTTGTCCTTCTCCACAGTATGGAGGTCGAGGTGGAGGCCGTGGTGGTCGTGGAGGCCGAGGTGGAGATTATCGAGGCCGAGGTGGAGATCGTGGTGGTCGTGGAGGTGGAGGTCGAGGAAGGGGCCGAGCTGGCCCCAGGGCTAATGTGGCCCTGACAGAGGAGCTCGCGTCTGTTACTCTGACAGGCGAGCAAGCTATGCAGTGGGAGAAGTGGCAGTAGGGAAAGGCATAGGAGACTTCTCATGATTCCACATCATTTGGTAACTTTGCAAACTATGCCCATGTGGGCGAAGGTACTCAGGAACATGCACTTGCATCTACATATAAGCACTCTCATATTGATTGGATCATAGATTCAGGAGCATCCAAGCATGTCACGGGTTCACTTAGTGCTTTCGCATCTTACACCCCATATACTCATTCTGAAACTATCCAAACAGCTGATGGAACTTCCCAGCTTATTCAGGGTGTAGGATCTGTAGAGTGCACACCATCCATTGCTTTATCCTCCGTTTTGTATGTTCCCTCCTTTCCAGTCAACCTTCTTTCAGTCAGTTCTATCATTGACCAATTCAAATGCACTGTCACATTTGATGATGATTCGTGTTTGTTCCAGGAGAAGAGAACTGGGAAGAGGATTGGGACTGGAATAAGGTGTAATGGGCTGTGGTACATTGATCAGGTTGATTCGGCATGGCAGTGGCTATAGGAGGAATCGAGGGAGAAGTTTTATTACATCATCGTCGCTTAGGACATCTATCATTTGAGAGTTTAAGTCAGTTATATCCTGATTTGTTCAAAAGGGTAGATAAGAGTAAACTTGTGTGTGATGCTTGTGAGTTTGGAAAGCATACACGGTCTACATATAGTAGCATTGGTCTTCGGAGTTATGAACCTTTTATATTAGTACATTCAGATGTTTGGGGTCCGTGCTCAGTTACTTCTGTGAGTGGATTTAAGTGGTTTATCATATTTATTGATTGCTATACTCGTATAACTTGGATTTATATGATGAAACACAAGAGCGAGGCCCTTCGATGTTTCCAGGACTTCCATAGGATGATTGCTACTCAGTTTGACACAAAGGTTTGGATTCTTCGATCCGATAATAGAACTGAGTATGTTAATAAGGAGTTTGCAACGTATCTCTCAGAAGAGGGGATACTTCATCAGACTACTTATCCAGGAACCCCACCTCAGGATGGAGTGGCTGAAAGGAAGAATAGACATTTGTTGGAGGTAGCACGTTCACTCATGTTTCAGATGAATGTGCCAAAGGGGTTGTGGAGTGAGGCGGTGATGATGGCAGCGTATCTCATCAATCGCATGCCATCTCGAATACTTGGGATGAGGTCTCCAGCTGAACTTCTTTTGGGTCAACGGGAGTTCAAGGTGCCTCCCAAGGTGTTTGGTTGTGTGTGTTTTGTACGAGACAACCGACCATCGGTTGGCAAGTTGGATCCACAGGCATTGAAATGTATCTTTATAGGCTATTCATCGAGTCAGAAGGGCTATAGATGCTGGAACCCAGTCGAACGAAGGTTATTTGTGAGTATGGATGTGACATTCCGGGAGTTTGAGCCTTACTACACGAGTGGAGGTACTCTTGATCAGTATTTGGAGCTCTCTTCTATCACCGAGGGTGACAGTTGAGAGGGGGAGAACAAGGAGAGTCAATGAGAAGAAGTTATTGTGGGAACAATTCCGTGCCCAAACCTAACGGAATATGCGAGAGAAGTTCTAGCCCCAAAAGAATTGAAGGTTTATCAGCAAAGACGCTTTGGGAAACAGGGGGAGAAGCAGAAAGACAAACAGACAGCACCTAAACCACCAACAGCGGAGCCAACGACGGAGCTTTCTGAACACCCGGCTTTGCCACAGCCTGAACAGCTTTCTGAATAGCTGACCTTGCCAGTTGATTCAGTCCCAAATCCCTCCTCGGATCTCTCTCTATCAAGTTCCTTGCCTCCCCTTGGGGCGAGTGGCAATGTTCATTCTAATCACTCTCATTTAGAATTACCACTTGCACAACGTAGGGAAACTAGAGCTAATGCTGGAAAGCCTCCAGTCCGGTACGGTTTTGAGCATGACATTACAAACTTCATCTCATATTCCCATATCTCACCTGCATACAAAGCATTCATTGCATCTCTTCAGACAGTGCATGTTCCAAAAGATTGGCGAGCTGCTAAGCAAGATCCTAAGTGGAAGGATGCCATGAAGGAGGAACTTAGCGCACTTCAGAACAACAAGACATGGGATCTTGTTCCACTTCCAGCGGGAAAAAAGGCAGTAGGATGCAAATGAGTGTTTACAATTAAGCAAACTCCTGGAGGCAGGGTAGAAAGATACAAGGCACGGTTGGTTGCGAAAGGTTACAGTCAAACATATGGGATAGACTATGATGAGACCTTTGCACCAGTGGCGAAGATGAGCACGGTAAGAACGTTGATCTCCTGTGCAACTAACTTTGGATGGCCCCTACATCAGTTAGATGTGAAGAATGCCTTTCTACATGCTGATTTACAAGAGGAGGTATACATGGAGATTCCTCCAGGCTTTGAGAACAGACAGACTGAGGGGAAGGTGTGTAGACTCAAGAAGTCTTTATACGGTCTGAAGCAATCTCCAAGGGCGTGGTTTGATAGATTCAGGCGTGCAATCTGTAGTATGGGCTATTCTCAGTGCAATGGAGATCATACTGTGTTTTATAGGCATAGAGGATCACATATCACTATATTGGCAGTCTATGTTGATGATATTGTGATTACTGGAGACGATGCCGAGGAAATCAAGTCCTTGAAGAAAAAATTGGGAGAGGCATTTGAGGTGAAAGATCTTGGACCTCTTCGATACTTTCTTAGGATTGAGATTGCCCGTTCTTCGAATGGTATAGTTCTCTCTCAGAGGAAGTATGTCCTTGATTTGCTGGCAGAAATAGGTATGCTTGGGTGTCGCCCTATTGCTTCACCTATTGATAGGAATCACAAGCTATGTGCTGAGTCAGGAGATTCAGTTGACAAGGAAGCTTATCAAAGGCTTGTTGGGCGTCTCATCTATTTATGCCATACAAGACCTGATATTTTATATGCAGTGAGTGTGGTTAGTCGATATATGCATGATCCCAGAACAGGACATATGGATGTTGTCTATCGAATCCTGCGGTATTTGAAGAGTAGCCCTGGAAAAGACCTTTGGTTCAGGAAGAATCAACATCTGAATGTGGAAGGGTATTGCAATGCTGATTGGGCGAGCAGTGTGGATGACAAGAGATCTACATCTGGATATTGCATCTTTGTGGGAGGTAACCTTGTGTCATGGAGAAGCAAGAAGCAGGAGGTTGTGACTCGGTCTACTGCAGAAGCAGAGTACAGAGCAATGGCGTTGAGTGTGAGTGAAATGAGATGGATGAAGGGGTTATTGTCCGAGCTTCGAATATGGAGGAATAATCTCTTGGTGTTGCATTGTGATAATAAATCTACAATCAACATTGCTAACAACCCAGTTCAGCATGATCATACTAAGCACGTTGAGATTGACAGGTTTTTCATTAAGGAAAATGTCGATGGCAGAATATTGAAATTAGAGTATGTCAAGTCTGGTGAACAGTTAGCTGACTGCTTTACTAAATGGTTAGGTCCTAGTGAGGGTGCTACAATATGTAACAAGATGGACATGATTGATATCTTCGGCCCATCTTGAGGGGGAGTGTTGGAGAGTTCGTGTTAGGTCTAAATAATGAGTTGTATTAGAGTTGGACTCTACTTTAAGACTATAAATAGAGGGTGTGATCCTACGGGAGACACAACGATTAATCCCCGAAATTCCACAGCCTGGGAAGGAAAATCCTGATTTTTATATTTTTCGATTTAAATATCTCCATAAATCAAGTTTTATTATTTGAAATATGCAAACCAACTGATTTTGAATGGATAATTTAATATTTTAAGCATAATTAACAGAGAATACCATGTTTTGGGCTTTTATTTCTGATTTGAAACTGATTTTGAATTGAGTTGTTTCTTTTAATTTTTTTTCTGATTTGAAACTGTAATTTGCAATAAAAAATAGGTTATTTTTTAAAAAATCATCATTCTTCGTCACTCTCTTCGCAGACTCTTCCTTGGCAAACTTGACAAAACAAAAGCCACTGCAACAATTTGTATTGATATCGGTGATCACAATTGCACAAGTGATGGCACACATGTTATTGAAGTAGTGTCTAATCTGATGGTTATCGACAGACTAAGGCAAGCCACCAACAAAGATATTTTTCTTCTGAGAAGACCAGTGGTTGCTGGGAAGCTAGTTCTGGGAGATTGGTAACTTGAACGGTGTTTTTTCCCACCTTTTGGTCCCTCTACTTTCACATCCAGCTGGGAAAGAAAAAATAACAAATTTTAGGAACAATTTGGGATATCCATGTAGAGGTACCAAGCTGAGAGGCGATACAAGTGAAGCCCGATCGGACACCACCACTCCAGCTAGACGTCCATCTACCCTCGTCAGCAGCCTCTCTGCCCCCCCGGTGACCAACTACTCCTGCTTAGTTTAAATGCATAACTTCAAGATAAAAAAGTGTTGGATGCATTCGATCGTCTGTACAATTGGTTTGGCACTTGCAACATATCCCATGTTTGTGTGTTGCTGACGCACTTAAGTCTTAGGTGGTAACATTCACCACAGGTTAATCATCAACAAGATATTTGGCCACCAAAGAGTTGCCACACTTTGGAATTGCATCCTTTACCTCCGCCCACACAAGACCCAAGTAGTGCCTATTCTTCTCCATCACTTTCTTTGTAGACTCCTCGGCAAACTCAACATATTCAAAGCCACTGGAACGGTTTGTACTGATATCGGTGATCACGATTGCACGATTGGCGGTCTGGTGCTTTAATTTGTCGGCACTATTAAACTTTTTCTTGAGATCTATCCAAAAAAATCACCAGTGTTAAACTGTTTAGCTTCTTTCGTTCTTTTTAGGGCACTCCCAATGCAATATAAGCAGTATGTACAGAGTGCCTACAAGGCTAAAAGCTGACGTGGAAAGAGAATTAATAAAGGGAGAGAGGGAAGTTGCAGAACATTCTTTTATTAATTAACCCTTTTTTAATTTATTTTTATTGTTAACCTCTGTAAACTTTATTTCTAATTCTGACCCTTTTGGTCACACCACCACCCGTGACGTGACAAAATAATATTGTCACGTCATAGGATAATCCGCTAAATAACACTTTTTGTCACGCCATTGGTGGTGGTTTGACCAAACAACATTGTCACGCTACTAGTCGTGATGTGACAAGAGCTTGATAAGACACGGACTGGCGTGACAATATTTTTGATCACGCTATGGGTGATGGCTTGAGCAAAGGAGTCAGAATTAGAAATAAAGTTTGTGGGTTAACAATATAAATAAATTATAAAAGAGTTAATTAATAATAAAAAATGCATTGTGGGATGAAGTCGTATCCAATCAACACGTTTTGGAGAGTACTGCATTAAACCAAAGCACACCTTTAGATATAATGGATTGCAGAGTTAGTTTCTATAGTTGTATCTAGATGCATGATGTGTATAGTGTTAAATACAACATTATTACACATCATACGTTGGGAATGCTCTTACACCACCTTTTGATTTAAGGGCGTGAACGGCTTTAATTTGTATGTTTTCTCCGGGAGAAGTAAAGACTTGTTGGACAACGTTAACAGCAATGATGCCTGTTGTTTTGAGGTAGCTAGGTTATTAACAAGTCATTTTTACCACATACCAATGATTGTAAGAGCAAGGCACTCTTGGAGCATATGTGGCCGGAAGTAAGCGGATTGAGACCAAAAATACTATCAGTAATTGAAAACTTAAAGCAAAATATTTAGATAGCATACATATTCATAGTTCAGAACTGTAACTGTCCACTCTATGTACTACAGCAGCACAAAAGGCACGCAATGAGAATATACTGCAGCAGCATTCCGTTTGCAACATAAATGCGAAAGCTCAAACAAGCAAAAGCAGAAAGTTCGGTAGAATCAACTATCATAGTTCAAAAGATTGACCTTTTTCTTAGTACAGCACGAAAGAACCACATGAAAAATATACCTAAAGCAGCGAAGCTATCTCCAACAGTCCAACTTAAAAACCAAAAATCCACGATGTTCAGAGTTCGGACTACCATTCATTGAGGACAGTTACTGTTACGGCCATCACAGCCTAAAGAGGGGATTAGGAGGAACTGAGGCATTCAACAGATCTTCAAAGAAAGGCGGATCGTCGCCATCATCGCTTTCGTCCATACCAAAGAATGTAAGCGGAGCGAGGCTGACTTGGAGCCTATGTGAAGTAACCTCCATATCGTACTGACCATAGTGAATGTTTCGTAACATTTTGCCCTTGATATCACAGTAAGATATGCACCATGCGCGATGGACCAGCAAATCGTGCTGTCCAGACACAACAACAATATTATCCCAGCCCGGATCATCTCTGCGTAAAAATGCCGACATGTCTATCCGGTGCTTGAAGGTCCAAAGCCCAACCTTATAGTCCTGCAACAACCAAAGATCCATGGAGGTAGCGCTGCAGATCATAGCTAGTGTGCCTGTCATCTCAAACAACAACAGCAACTGGCCAACGGAAGGACGTCGAATTGACCAGAACGTCTCGGCCACAGTATCGAACACCATTATGTCGCCGTGGTGGCGCAGCTCCCAATGCAGGCTGCCGCGGAGGAGCACTGCTGCTTGTACAGCGGTGTGTGGCAGCCCTTCCGCCAACTTCTTTTCCACGGATTCGCATGCCGCGGGACGTCCGATGCACCTCGGGTCCCCGTCTGATCCCAAGGTGAGGACATGGTACACAGCACTGCTCTCTGGGGATTTTGTCCAGTACAGCACCCTGTACTCGCCAGAAGCACGGTGCGGGTAGAGCCCGGCGATACGGATTTTACCAGGAGAAAACGGTTCAACAAGCTGCCGGAGTAAGGCTCGCCGGCGAGTGGCCGGGTTAGAGATGTAGAAACGTCTCTCCCAGTCCCTGGCTTTGGTGTTGTTAAGGGAGATGAGAAGCAGGCCATCACAGGCGGCATGGACAGTGAAGAAGTCAAAGCAGATGTGTGGGGTGTAGCGGATGATGGGCCGGAGAATGTCATCCCCTAGGTCGGGGACGAGAAGAGTGTTGAGCACGCCGTCGTGGACGTGGACGATGGGGAGCAGTGGTTGGTTTCGGTGGTGTGCGAGGACGAATTCACGGGTGGAGGTGAGGCGGCGCCACGACTTGCAGACGGCGCGGCAGCGGAGGACGGCCTTGGGCGGCAGGCGGCCAATGATCTCCCAGATGACGATCGCCTCGGGTAGGTCGCAACCGCTATCCGTAGGCAGCATCGCGACAATGGCTCGGTGCGCCTTCCGATCAACTGCACGGGCGCAAACAGGACATGAGACAAATCGATGGTTTAGCAAACTAGCAATGGAAAATCGATTCAAACCTGCAAATTTCTCTTGTTCAGCTGCTTCGTCCAGCGCATCGGCTCCTTATTCAGTCATTTTCCAGTTGCTGAACTCAACACAACAAAGATAGGTGACCATATGCAGGGACTGTACATTTCTAACAAGAAATATATTACACACCGTGATAGTAAAAAAGGAGCAGTAGAAAATTCAAAATCATGACACTCAAGGACTCAAAGCACATATGCATGGAACAATTGATAATATTTACGCTGAAATGAAGTTCTGCAATGCATACGTACGTACAGATCTATCGCAAATTTCTTCAACTATACCGGGCAAAGCAAAGAAGAAAGGCAAAAGGAACTTACAAGCATTGCACGGGCTCGTGCATCGTGGATTGATTAGCAGGAGGAGGAGGATGCGAAAGATCTTGGAGGAGAAATGGATGATAAAATTGAGGTCGGATATATACTGGTTGGTAGAGGTCAAGTGTGGATCATGGTGCTTGATTAATTGGACCCTTTAATTGTGTTTAATTGTGTTTGTGTATACGAGGAGATGGTTGTGGGTGACATCAAGTTATAGGACTTGTTGACTTTCTGTAACGTGTGGAAGGAGACGGAGACGGAGAGCACAAACGCAATTGCTAATCTTAAATAAATTTTAAGATTAGAGTGTCATAATATAATTAAACAACCAAAATTAAGCCATACATGGCAAAATTTTACAAATTACAGGCTGACCGCCCAAATGGATCACAAAGCATAAATTTTGCAGCAGAATTAACGTTAAAGAAGCATAAAAAACCAGCAAGTATACCTTAGCCCAACCACAAACAACTGACTTGGTTAAACCTTAGAAATCGGCGTCATCATCGCCAAAACCCGAGGCGTGAAAATATATGATCGACGGATCATCATCCACATCCTCTGAATATGTTCAACAAGCAATTTTGAATACAAAATTGTACTCAGCAAGACTTTATAGCAAATGTTATATAGTATGCAAGGCTATATCAAGAGAGGTGGCTATCTTTCTAAATTTTACCATTTTGCATAAAACAAGCTTTCATTTGCAGTAGTAAGTAATAGATTGCAACCGAAATCTGTAAAAGCATTTGACACTAATAAGCAGTAAAAAATAATAAAGTATAAATAGCATAAATAAATAAGTGGCTTAGGGCCATAACATCAAAACGGCGGCAAAGTCCTTTTGTCGAACAAGGTATGCATGGATTCTCTATCGATACATCACCCAAACCATTTTGCAAAACATAAAACTACTTATTGTGAGACATTACCAAGTGATGTCCATAAACTGGGGAAACGGCTATTCGAATAGGTTTACACTCTGTAGAGGTTGTATAACTTTACCCACTCGACATAAACAACTCACCATGTCATCCATATCGCGCGATACTGAAGGTACCCATTTTGAGAGGTCATAACAAAGCTTTTACATTACCAGTCCTAACAACAAACTGCGCTATGATACCTTCTTAGAATATGGAGAGCTCTCCAAAACCCTAAGAACACATATGTTGTGTTGGTAAACTTTGTGTTCCTCGCAAAAGTACCGCACTAGCCCAATTGCATCCTGCAATTTACCACCTGCGGTTTGATTTGCTAGAACATGACAACTTATTATGTTAGGGCCTCCAATAAGGCACGTGTGGAATGTACTTGGGTGTATGGCACAATAGATCAGTCCTTAACGACTCGACCGAGACAACTACAAACCACAGTCTCATGCACCTGCACCGGTCTCATCATACACTCGCCCAAATATAAAACAAGTTTTTTTTTCATTTCATGGACAAAATAATAGAGGTACCGCCTCTGAGCATATATACGAGTGTTTCCCATGGTTGAATAATTTGTCAGGCTTTTTCAACCTAGCAAGACTAATATCGTTATGTCTGGCTAAGCATCAACTAAAATTTCACAATAGTAATACTGGCAGTGGATAACATTACTATCGTGACAACAATAAGGATATCAATTTATCAAGGTAGGGTCAATATAAAACAATTGGGTATAACTACCAACCTTACCAACATAAATTTTTACTGAAATTACGTTCATGCATAATAATTTTGAACACAACATACATAACAGTGAAAATATGGGATCAACATGGTCAAAGTAGGATGCTTGCCTTGCTCGTTGAACACTTGATCTTGCTCTCGATCAACACTCGGAGATTTCTAACACTACTAGAAACATCCATGTTCCCTACAGTTTCTTTATTTCCCTAGTGGTGGAAATCTAAGTCACGGGAAAGAACATATCCCTATGGTGAGATCAAATAAACGTAGGGAAAGCATATGTTCCCTATAGTTTAATGTAACTTGTAGGGAAATCTGGAGGGGAGGGCCCACCAAGTCCATATTGGCGTCTGCCAGCACGGAGTGGGTGCTAAGGTGGATACAACACCCAATGGTTCCCTACCGTGAGACTGAGAACCGTAGGGACATGAATTTCGTTTGCCTCCAAAAAAAATTGGCACCCCGCCGAATTTTCCCTCATTCCCCTCCACACAAACTCGACCTCCACACAAAAATTTCTAAATCCCCAAATCCTCAGCTCCTCTCTACCCAAGTTCGACCGCCGCACCCAAAATCATGCCGCCTTCTCCAGTGAAAATTTTCCTCCCGCCGCCGTCGGTCTCCTCCTTGCTCCCCACCACTCCCCTCCCCGCTACCCCAAATACCCTCCTCAGCTCCTCTCTACCCGCAAATCCTCCTCTCTACCCCCCATGGTCTCTAGCCTGAGGAGTCATCTAAATCCCCAAATCCCCTCCTCTCTACCCCCAAATCCCCTCCTCTCCATCCCCAGAGAGCACTACTACAAAAAGGCTAATACTAGACGCCTCATCACAGACGGTTGCCCAAAACCATTTGTATTACATGACATCACAGAGGATTTTGGTTTAGCGACCGTCTGTGTTACTGGCTGCGCTAAAAACCATCTGTGGGGACCCCGGAGTTATCTCCTTAAGACCGAGACTAATCAAGGTCTTAGGGACATAACTCGGGATCTCCGGTAAATGGATTCCAACTTAACTCGGTCTAAGTGAGAGACTCAACTCAATTCTAGAGCCCCGACGATCATGCGCGTTGCTCCCCTGCTAGCACTACATGATTGTCGGTTCTCCAACAAGTCAAGCACTACACTTAGCGAGTTAAATAGGAATCCAAGAACAGCGAGTATGACCTATATTGGCTCCCAAGATCAGTGACCAATATAATCATACCCTCATTACAACGTTGGTCACATCCATACAACCATCATACATAAATAGTACAAAAGTTACAACACAGTTCTAAGTGTACAATTACATAAGGGCCGACCGGCCAAATTTAACAAGTTTAAAGCGGAAGCGAGTAAATAAACCAAAAGAACCAACAGTGGTATGCCCACCACCCATCGGCAACCGGCTGGGAGTTAGAAGATAGCATACTACTCGTCGGTGTCACCTAAATCGACACCGGCAAACTCATCAACCTCGATGATCGTCCTCACCGTAAAGCCAACAAACATCCGTTGAGTACCAAAGAGTACTGCAAGTCTTGCACAAATAAAAAAATAGTTATGCATAAGGTCATTCAAAGGAAGGCTCATATTGGCTTAGTTTTGCGAAAGAGACGCAACAGTGTACAACCTACACATACTAGTTTTTCAAGTGTCATTTCAAAATCAGATTTGAAGTAGAAGTAAAGCATGTGAATAAGTAATGATTTAAGTAACAAATAAAACATACAAATAACAAAGCGGCTGCCCACTTTGATACAACAACAAGCATGAACATCTCATTCATGCTAATTACCAAGTTCACCCACAATTTTAATTCCAAGTCTAACAATAGTAACTCCCGAACTCAAGCGGCTGTCCATAACCATGGACACGGCTATTCGAATAGATTATACCCTGCAGGGGTGTACTACTTTACCCACACGACTCGACTAGCCCGTAAGCCTCCGGATAATGGCACACTTCCTTTGGTATCTTTGGCGGGAGAATCGAGATCTGATCGTTTTAGCAAGAAAACCCTATTGCGCTAAGTCCCCATGTGAGATGTTTCGATCTTAGTACAAGTAGCATATAGCACTTGCTAAGGGGCTCACATGTTATATTGGAAATACCGATGTAATGAAAAGGTAATTGGTGCTCCCTTGCACACTATAGAACATTGACATCGATTCCTAAGGACAAATGATCAAACACAAATGCCCCTACACCACCATGAGACTTAACACAATAGAACCTTCCCCTACTTAACCGTGACAAGCACCCATATATCTGCGTATGGTAGCACGAAAGTACTTGAATCAACGACGTTACCAAAGTTCGGTCCTTAATTGTCCAGACAAGTCCAACCACATACCCAAATCTCGTGCATAAAGCACCATCACTAACCAACACTTGTCCAGACCAAAAGCTCATTTAAAATGACAAAATTTAACTTGTAAAACAGGTACGAAGATCTGAAACAAAAGTATATAATGAGGGTTGTGTTTATCCCATAGTTGTCGGGTTATTCCCGACAATCAACTAACGGTTCTAGACTTGCATGGCTAAGCAAAACCCGGACAATATAATTTCACACATCCTATCTTAAGCATTTCAGTACTGGAATAATTCATGGATAGCCACAATGACAAGATAATAGGGGTGTCTAACTATTCATCACAAAAATAGTGACATTATCAAATAACATGCAAGCAATTATCATTTCATCTATCCAAACAAAATTGGGATCAAATATGATGCAAAAAGAAAGTTCAAAGGATGCTTGCCTTGCAGGTAGCTAAGTTGTTCGCTCTCAGTTGCGTAGGAGTCAATATCAATGGGCTCGGTATCTAGATAAATACAATACCGAATAAACATCGAAATACCTCAAAATCAAAATGCTTCAAAATGCATGATTTTTCTACAGTAGCTAAGTCATGATTTTAGATGATTTTTTGTGAAAGAATTCTTTCATTTTGATTTAGTATGCGAAAGTTATGGTAGTTTGAATTTCAGACTTCGATATGTCTCCATTTAAGCAATTTAATTATGAAGTGAAATTTTGTAGAGCAGTGGTGGGGTAAAGGATTACATAGGTAAATAGTTAATATTAATACAAGTTCAGAATAGTTGAGTTTGTCCCATTTGGAGTTCTTATGATTTAGTTATTGATTTTCAAAGTTATCAGTCTTTTATAGTATAAAAATAATGGAGTTAAGGAGTATATTCTCCAAAAATAGTTTCTGTGACAGAGGTAACATGGAGACCATTTTTAGAATTAAGTTCACTAAAAATGAAAAATTATCAAAAGTGGTCTTACTGTTTTTGGAGCTTCCAATAATTATTTATGCATTTTTGAAGTTATCAGTCATTTTTCTATTGTACAAATAATGGTTTTAATGGATTAATCTCCAATTAATACTCTCTGCTACAGAGAAAAGTTTGAAACTAATTTTAATATAAAGTTTGTTAAAAGTGAAAGTTTCCAGAAGTGGTTTCATGTGATTTGGAGTTATAAAAAAATAGTTATGCATTTTAGAAGTTAATACCAATTTTCAGTAAGCAAATAATTGATTTCTGTATTTTATAAACCATTTGCTACTTTTCTCACCGAGGCTCAGCTAGCCACGGTCAGCGACCGCGGGCCGCTCGTCGCACGCCCATAGCGGCGCGCGCGTGTGCATCCTAGAGCTACGATTGCAGCCGTTGGATCAAGATCCAACGGCCACGAGTGCATTAGGATTGTCCGAATGTCTCACAAATCCACACCGTTCCTTTCGCATCCGACGGTCCGGATCGACTCTAGTTGATTTAGCTTCTTAGCACGTGTTTAAAGACTTGGGTCCACACGTCAGTGGGCTTAACCATTCACTTCCGACATCAATTAAATGCTAATGATTACAGTTAACGCTAATGACGTGCTACAGTAACGGTCGGCGTACGACAACGGGATTTCGCCCCCGCGCGTTTCACCGACGGCTTGCCGGCAATTCCGACCACGCGCCGCGGAACCAAGGGTATGCTTAGGTGCACAATAGTCTTGTGCTCCCAATGGAAGTGGTCTCGACGGCTAAGCGGCTGTCTGCGTGACTGGCCAGAAGTTGAGCGGCGGCGATAATACGCAAACGTGTGCAAGGCACAAGAGAGCTCCGCAACGCAAACCGGGTGCCCGAGGTACTAAGGGCTACTGAGGGTCTACCTGAGTGCTGGAGCGAGGTCGAGAAGGTCGAGGAGGGCTGGAGCAATGTCGGCGCCGGAGAAGAAAATGGTGAAGGCACGGTTCCACGAGGAGAGGATTCCCTGAGCAAAACCAAGTGGGAAAAATGATCAAGATGGACTAAAGATCACCTAAGGAAGCTATAGAAACAAGGAATTTGACAATAGCTTACCGGACCTAAGTGGGAGACGAAAAGACTCCTCACTGCCCGAAAATGAGCTTTCTTCAAATCCTCACAGTCCTGTCATATAATGACAAAATTGATTGAGGGGAAAACTTAGTTAGATCCTAAGACACATTGTGACGCGAGAGAGATAGAGAGGAGCTCACCGGAGTTGAGGATGACAAGGTGAGGCCCTTCGGGTGCGTGCTCTAGAGCTCTAGAGAGCACGATGATGGACCGGGAGCTACAAAGCACGAGAGAAGCTCACATAAGCTAAAATGGATTAGGCATCGAACAAGAAAGAGAAAGGCACCACCCGGTGGAAACTTACTCAAACGAGGAGCTGGTACGAGCTTCCCTCTCCTCTGCCGAAAAGAGGAGAAGTGAGGAACAGAGGGGTGCCGAGGGGGTATTATGCCCGGGAAGAAGACGGAGTGGAGGCGGCGAGAGACGGAGCAACTCGGGGACTGGCCAACGGACGCGGTGGATTGACGGCGTCACTGCCGCGCGGAAGAGATTCGCGGCCGTGTGGAGCTCGGTTCCTGCGCGAGCGTCAGCGAGAGGAGGAAGACAGAGCTGACAGCTCGAGCCCACCGTGTCAGTGAGACAGAGCGACGTGCGCGAGCGCGAGTGAAGCGATTCGATGCGCACCGTCGGATTTAGATCTGATGGTTGGTATGCATTGGTGCGTTAAGTTGACTCGACCGAGTCAGTTCGCTTGGGTCGGAACTGAGTCTGAGTCTGGTTTGAGTCATAGGAACAGTGCCGGTTTGGGTTTAGGGTTTGACTGGGATTTAAAAACTGTCTAGCAAATTTGACCGGGGTTTATAATTAGAAATAAATTCCCAAAAATCATGAAATAATTTGTGGGGGTTCCTGGGAATATATAGTTCCCATAAAAATTATAAAACCCTACTGTTCATAATATAGTTTGTGATACTTAAATTCAAACATATTGTATGTCTACAAACGTTGTTTGAATTTTAATTAGGTTCAAACTGTTCCCAAAAATTTTGGAAAAATTATATTAATTCATGATAATTAATGTAGTATTTAAATAAATTGGTTCCAGATGATGATGACAACTTTGTATTACTGATTTGAAGTGAAATGTGAATTTTGATGTGTATGTTCACCTCAAATTCGATTTTCCAAGCACAATATAATATGGAAATGTTTTGAAATCAATAATGCATGCTAATGAAATACACATTAATCCATTTTAATTGTTGGGGCTGTGACACCATCTGTGAAGAGGTAACATCACAGACAGTTCATGATGAAAATCGTCTATAAAGTATCACAGACGGTTCGCAAAAATAATCGTCTGTGATATTTACAATTATCACTGACGGTTTTAAACGAACAACCGTCAGTAATACTTTCCAGACGGTTCTTAACAGGAACCGTCTGTGATAATCAAATATTTTGGTTCCCGCGTGATGTGTGCCTCTTCGTCTCCTACGCCAATGGGCGATTGCATCTCTTCGTCTCGTGCGCCGACGTTACGATGCGTCTCTTCGACGTTTTATAAGAATGATCATCGCGCGCCATGGTGAGCACGCATGGTATTGAATAGTACGTACGCCATGGTGAGCACGCGGAGCATGACGGCGAGGACCAAGCTGGCGAGGAGGTCGGCGATCGCCGTCCCTCTTCCTGATGATGTTGTCGGCCTAGTGGCTGCAAGCTCTCCTCAACCCATGGCTGACCTTTGTAGCCTACGAGCCACGTATGTTATGATTTCGTTTTGTGTCTAATATATCCATGAATTTGATCACTAGGAACAACGGCCTTATAATTTGGCCTTTTAATTTTCTTTTTATGGAGTAATTATAAATTCTTGTATTAAGATTCTATTGTCTTGAATTTTAGTTGCAAAGCTATGTACAAGGCATCCAAGAAGCGCGACGTGGGGAGACGTGTGGAGCTGGAGCTGGAGCAAGAGGAGATGATGAAGTGGCAGGACAACGAGCGCTACCTCACCGTCGTCAACCACCTGGCCTGCGCTGGCAACCCGGAGGTCTGCTTCATCGTCGGCCTCACGCTTGTCTTCACGCGCCAAGACATGCAGCATGACCTTGTGTTCCTTGAACGGGCGGTCGTCGTCAGCCACAAGGCCACGGCCTACGTGCTCGGCCTCCTCCTCTCTACACGGCCAATGAGACGCGCGGCGTTGGGAAGCACTACATTAGGTAGGTTGAGGGCGAGCCGACCGGCGGTGGGTGCGAGATGTCCAAGAGGACCAACCGGGAGTGCAGGCGGTGCTAGAGGCTCACCGCGGACATGGTCCAGGTGGCAGCGTGGAAGAAGATGGCTGGGCCGCTAGGTCGGGTGTGGGCGCTATCGGAGGACGGCCACTGGTGCACGAGCACCGACTGCGGCGTGGAAGGGTGGGACAACTACGCCGTCTTCTGCAGCGATGACTGCAGGATTAGGCATGAGTATGCCAATTTCTTTGCAGAGGTGTTGGACTATTTGCCATAAAATTAACGGTTTTAGCATAGTTTTAGATTATATTTTCTCACCGTTAGATCAATATTCTATGGCCCAGATTGTTTTTTTCTAAAATAGACAAAAGTATTAAAAGAAAAATACAAAAAATGCCATAGACGGTTCCATAATAGAACCGTCTGTGATATGAGACCATATCATAGATGGTTCTATTATGGAACCGTCTGTGATATGAGACAATACCACAGACGGTTCTATTATGGAACCATCTATGATACGTATCACTTATGGTTCCATAATAGAATCATCTGTGATATCCCTTTGTTAATAGGAGCCCATACGCTAGGGTTTGCGCCCTAACTCGTCACTCCCCAACGCCCTTACTCTGGAGTGCCCCCAACCTCATCGCCGCCGCCCAAAGCCTCCTCCCCGACCCCATTGCCAACGTCACCCTTCTTTCCGCTGCGCCGGTTGTGACACCATGGTGACGCTACCTTCCACTCTTCCTCCTCCCCCCGGCGTGCGCGACCCCGGCTACCTCTCCACCGACCTCCCCCAGCTACCTCTCCACCAACCTCGGTCTCGGCTACCTCACCACCGACACCGGCGATGTTGAGGTAAGACAAATCTATCACCTATTGGGTGTGTCGACTGCTGGTGCGCCGCCCTCCTCTCAGCTTCTCTGATCCTGGTGCTTTTTGGGTGCTTCGGCCAAAGCACCTTGTCAAGTGGATTTGCGCGGCAACCTCCCGGTTCCTCCTTGTTCCTCGACTGATTCTTGCATACATATAAATAGTTGCAGTACTGTGATGAAGTTAGACTCATTCTGAAATTGATTTGACAAATCTGTCAACTGATCTTGAATTGATAGCTTGTTCTTTCGGATGCTTAGAGAGTTGCATGTTCAAGTTCTGTAATCCTATATAGCAGTTCAGGCTATTTGCATGGTGTCCTGTAAGCTTTATTGACCTTTTGTTGTGATTGATGAACTGATATCTGTGACCTCCTATTGGCCGAATGTGATTATTGTTGTTATATGTTTTGAGATCCTCTTGACTATTTAGTAAATTATTTTAGAGCTCAAGGCTTATATTGATTTTATCAAATACAATTAGTGAAGAGTATAGTCTATAGGATTCTGAGAGCAACTTTAAATTATCACAAATCTTAGCATTATGCTGATTTGTTTCATATACATGTGGTATATGTTTAGCATTTCTTTCAATTTAAATGGCTTGAAGTATTTACATTTAGTTATGTTGATTTGGTCATTTACTGGTGGATTAATGATTTATTATTTATTTATTATGATTTGCCTTCTGAGAGCAATAATTAATCTTCTTAATCTTACCTTTGTCTATGTAATCAACTAGCCTCTCGCCATTCATTTCACCTTTGCCAGGTGCATCGTCCTACCATTCTATTCCTGATCTCTTATCTATAAAGTCTCTAAGTAGTGGATTCTTGTGCCTTTAAAACCGTCATCATATTATATATATATATATATATATATATATATATATTATATATATATATATATATATATCGTAGTCCTCGACCACTTTTTGGAAAGTCGTCACACTGAGATGAGGAGGATGAGACAGCAACCACGAGCAACTTCATCGAGCCCATGCAAGTTTAAGAAGCATGGCTGCCAGAGAGCGTTAGGACATCCAATTACTTGGATGTCATCGATAGGTAATTGGATGTTACTATGTTCAGAAAGTGACGTGGACGCGCAAGTACTCCGACTGGGAAGTGGCTTCATGTATCAGCAACCAACCATTCCTTGATGTCAAGTCACCAGAGAACTTAGATAGGAATGGTTGGTTGCTGATACATGAAGCCACTTCCCAGTCGGAGTACATGCGCGTCCACGTCACTTTCTGAACATAGCGACGTCCAATTACCTATCGACGACATCTAGGTACTTGGATGTCCTCACGCTCTCCTGGCAGCCATGTTTCTTGAACTTGTAGGGGCTCGATGATGTTGCCCATGGCTGCTGTCTCATCCTCCTCATGCTGCGTGGACGACCCCCCGAAAGTGCCTAAGGGACTACGAACAATATATATATATATATATATATATATATATATATATATATGATGCCGATTTTAAAGGCACAAGCAGTCACTGCTTGGAGACTTTATAGAGAAATGACATCATAGACGGTTCCAGCTATAAACCATCTGTGATATATTATCTATCACTGACGGTTTCATATTTAAATCGTCTGTGATACGTTATCTATCACAGATGGTTTCATATTTAAACTGTCTGTGATAGTACGTATCACAGACGGTTCGAAAACCGTCTGTGACGACCTCATGTCATTACAGACCCATAAACTCAGATGGTTCACAAAACCGTCTGTGATAATGTTTTTCAACCGTCTGTAAAGACCTTTTCTGTAGTAGTGGAAGGTGCAGCCCTCCTCTACACCCCCAAATCTCCTCCTCTCTACCCCCAAATCGACATCGTTGCTGCCCTTGCTTCCCAACCACCACCAACAAAAAAAAAAGAAGAGAGAGAGAGACAGTGGTGGTGGTGATGACTAGCTTTGACACCTACCTCGCCTTGACATCGCGTCCTCCTGCTCGCTCGTCGTTGGCCGTGGCTCCTCGCCGGCGGTAGAGTCCCCCATCTGTGTGAGTTTTGGTGGTGGTGTTGCACGGTGAGTGGGTGATCTAGGGTTTATCGATTCCGAATTGGGTCTCTGTGTTATTTCCGCATATGTTTTGAATTCCAACTCATGTGTGGGTATTTGGATGGTGAACTGGTACTAGTACTACTGGTAGTAAGTAGTGTTCACAACTTGCGAGGTTGTTCACAACTTCCACCAGTTATTCCCAATGAGGAAGATCATCCATTGATTTGCCCCGAAGGGAAAACGTGAGTTCATAAATATCTTGTGGTTGTCCCTGAACATGACACTCTTGTTATATGTTTAAATTGCATATTATTGTTTTGGTTATGAAGGCACTGGCGTGAAATACCAAGACTAGGAAAAGAAAGGAGGCCAGTTAGTGTCTTAACATGTCTCCTGAAAACCTACCATCCTGGTATAGTTGAATGTAGAGGCAAGTCAGTGGTGGCGACAACATGGAAGCATTACAAAGTAGACCGGGATACATCTGGGCGATCAAAAGCCACTGATGTTGCAGAAGGTTTTTAGGTAATATAAAATATGTTGTTTTATTTGCTTCTGCAACTATAAATAGCTTCTACTTTCCTCCCTAATGATATCAAGTTGCACTGAATTTGGTACTTTACCTTTCTCTAGCTAAGGTTCATATATGAACCTAAGCATGAATATGCTGCAAAACGACATGTTGGTGAGTGCTGCAACCAGCTCCTGCGAGGCCTTAAGTACTATGCTCGAATTCAGGCCATTTTGGATCATTTTCGTACTGTCGAAGGAGTACAAATTTGTGACAAGGTGGCTGGGCTACGATATTTGTCAAAGGCAGAATACATGGCACAACAACCTAGCTGGTGTGATGACACAACTTAGAATGCTATGACTGATGAATGGTGCCATCCAGATTGGAAGAAAAAATCTGAGACGAATCGAGCCAATCGCTACAATGGTAGCTACAAACCTCACAAAGGAGGGTCCAATTCTATTGCTATGATATGCCAAAAGCTGGAGACTCACTAAACTTTTGTTCATTATGTAATGGATTCCTTGTGCATGCATTTAAATTGATATCCTTTTTTATGTAGTCTAAAAAAGAAGGGCGAGAAGTATCTCCTTCAGGCATGGGTGTATACACATAGAGGTTCAAATCCTTAGGATCCTAATTCATTGAACACTGAAGAAGCCGCTGCATGCATGGTAATTTTTTTGTTATTTCTTAGTTTTTGTACTTATGTTGCAATATTTCTTACACATCTTAACTTATTGGATAGGAGCGGTATAAAATGAAGGCTATGGAGTTAAATGGACCGGAATTTGATTGGTTGTAGTCTCCAGTGGGTGCAAGAGCTCTTTATCCCTGCTCTTGTGGTAGACCACATGGTAAATGGGCTATATTCAATGGGATGGTTGATGATAGAGAGGCTATGGTTGAGGTGAAGAGCAGCTGTGCATCCTCACCAGTTGCAAAGTGTCAACGTCGAGAACGAGAGGAATGTGAAAGAAGGCAATCTGAGGATGGTCATGTAGCAAAGGAATATGCACAACAAGTGTTTGAGTGGAGTAGAAGTGTGCACAACTACAATAGCAACATGCAGAGATTTGTGGAGGTGCAAACTACTATATAGCATTTTGTTTTCTTTGGATAATAGTCATTAAGCTATCTTTAACTTTGAGCATTATATATTTTAATTGTAGAATGTGGCTCAGCATATTGGAATGGCTTCTACTGCAATTCCACTACCTCCGCCACCGCCGCCACCGCCTCTACATATGGAATTTCTGCCTCTCCAAACCCATCTCAGAATGTATGTATGATGATCTGTTGTGCCCATGGCCATCTTAACATTGTCTCATAAATCGTCTAGTTTTTATTGTTTTAAGACTAAAATCTTGTCCACGAATCAAAGAACTAGTTCTATTTATTCCCATGTGTCTCACATCAACTAAAATAATACTAGTATTGTCCACGAATCAAAGAACTTAGGAATTTCTGACAACAGCTTATTGTACTATAATCACTATTCAGCAACTTGTTCCATTAATTCCCATATGCACCAACTAAAATAATACTAGTATATGGTAAGGGTGATGAGAGAGCTTGTTTCGGTGGGCTTGGGATCAGAGTCAGTTTTGGGTAGCCCCCCGTGGATTACTTCCAACACTTGGCTGTTAGGCTTGCTAGCATCCAGATTGTAAAAAATACTGGTGTATTGCTAGCAATGGCTTGGGTAGCAAACCATTCCAAGAGGGACATTTTTTCCTGAACTTCCAACTCGGCATTAGCTGTTGGATCATGGGAAATGGCTCTGATCAGCTTCCTGCTCTTTGTTCAAATGTTTGATAACCATTTCCCCAAAGGCACTGTTCTTGAGCACATATCTGTTGACATCCAGATTCTCCCACACTATCAGAGTCTTCACAACACCCATTTCAAGAGCCTTAAGAGTGTCGTCAACACCAAAGACATTTCCCAGTATCTTGACTGATCTCTTCAAAATACATGCCAATTAGCTTCTTCTCCTATGAACTTCACATTTGCTAGAATATCAGCTGACAACTCAATAGCTTGGTTGAAGCTGTTCTCACCACCATAAGAAACATCAACCACATTAAGTATCCATTGGGAGGAACTTTGTTATAGAGCTTCAGCCTCTATTGAGCTCAGGTGATGGCACCCAAAACAGATTGGCAATTAACTCTACTCTTGATGTTTGAAGCAGTACCATATTCATCACCTAACATATGGTCACGTGGAGGCATAGTAAGAGAGATCATGCTCATGCCATTGCCTCTAGATGACTCTAGTGCCTTGATTAGCTTCTTAATCTTCCAGATCACAATGTTCCTATCAGTTTCCTGGTTGACAGACATCTTGATAGAGCCTAGATGACTAGTTCACCTGACTGCCAAACACACACACCAACAGAAATATGAGGGACTTGAAGAAAAACATCAGGTGGCTTGAAGCAAGTTGTCTAGTTGCTTGAATTTTCAATACTGCAGGTTGTAGAAAAAATATATGTTATATTGCTATTACTGATGACATTAGAGTTAGACATGCATGATCTTTTTTTGCCTCATACTACCATCTTATATATTTTTTTTCTGTTTTTTTATTCTATATTCAAATTCTTGTCTTGTATAGGCTCGTACCATTGGCTCAGCTACCGGAGATGACAATCCAGATGATACATTGAGTAGAATTGCTCAAGGAATGTTCGGAGGCTATGTCAATGCATCTGGTAGTGCTGTTGGGAACTATTCCCCTGATTTGGATGGTGGTCTTACCCCATTTTTGTCAGCCACATTAGAAGAGTTTATGGAAATATTTCAATCATATGGATGTATGAACCTTGATGCAAGTGGTGAATGTACCTCCTTTTGTTGTTGGATAACCTTTATGTCACATTTTCATGTTAGCATGCTACAAACCTTTCAGGAGGAATAACTATATATAGTTGTATTGAATTTGGTATTTGTGACAATATATGAGCAATATCTTTATGATCTATGGTGTGGTGTTTTGATTGATACTGTTTGTGTGGCGATGTTTTGAGTGGTATTATTCATGTGGTAAAATATTTAAATGCTGCTAAAAAACTGTTAATGGTGCTATAAAAATAATCAAATCCTGTAGGAAATCATTTTGATACGGTGCTGTGGAAAAAAAAATCACATATAAAAGTTCCCTACAGTGAGGTGAAATTCAAAATGTGGGGAAACAATCTTTACACGCTAGACACCATGCCATGTGAGCAATTTTCCCTACGGTCTCAGAAATTCAAAACATGGGGAAACAATCTTTACATGTTGGACACCATGCCATGTGAGCAATTTTCCCTACGGTCTCAAACTCACGGGAACCAATATTTCCCTATGGTTTTTTAACGAAATAGTAGGGTACTTTCTCGTTCCCCACGTACTTTTCCCATATAATTGTTCCCTACAAATAGCACTAGGGAAAGGTGTTTCCTACTGTTTTTGTGGTGTTCCCTAGTAAAATAAGCCCTAGGGAACACATGGGTTTCCAGTAGTGTAATAAGTTGAAAACTGATCGGTAAAGTCAAATAACACCAATAAGAGCCAAATAAATTCTGTGAGGTCACCCCGGGATCGGATCCGTTCCAAGCTAAGTGGTTACACCAGAAGTGCAACACTTAACGAGAGACAAGAACGATCCCGAGTGCCCGGATACACGTCTCATGTTAGCTCCCAAGGATCAGTGACTAACATGCGCATATCCTAGTGCACAACATTGCAATCACATCCATACACAATCATATAAGAGAAATAGAAACTTTGATACATCTTCAACATATAGAACCTTATGGTCCCTATTTTACATAAGAGGGCCAATCGGCCAAATCTAAATAACAATAACACAAATAAATCACAGCGAAAGATAAACTTAAAGTAAAAAGGGAATAACCGAGTTGGCATGCCCAAAATCCCACAAGCAACCAACTGGAGTTAAAGCCGTTGCGTCCGCCGTCCTTACCTGATCAAATGGACAATTTTCAAGTACAAAGTTGTACTCGCGAGACTCTTCAAGAAAAATAAGGATGCATGTAAGTGTCAAAGGAAGGCTACTACACTAGTCAATTTTCAGCATAAAGCAAGTTTTGCATAGAGATAAACAATATAGATTCATCTTGTCATTTGTAAAACATTTAGAAAACATTTAATGACAGTAAGTAATGATCAACAATGGTATAATCTCCAAATATAATCAACACACGAACATCCCATTCGTGGCAACATAAGATCTAAACAAACTAGCATAATGACATAACATTTCCAACCATAACCCAAACTTATTTTTCCAAAAGCTAAATGTGCCTACTTACCCACAAGTGATGTCCATAACCTAGGACGAGGCTATTAGAATAGATTTAGTTCTCTGCAGAGTTGTACAACTTTACCCACACGATATGCATTCCTCTTAATGTCGGCCAATGCACTCTTCCATAGGAGTGTGACTGAGGTAGCATAACGAGGTCTTTACAATGTCATGTCCTAACTATCAACCCACCCGAGGAACAGAAACCCCGTGGGAGTCAAAATGCCTCCTAACCACAGGTGAACCTCGTTACGTAAGTAAGTCCCTCTCAACAAGAGACCCTTAAGAGCAAGTAAGGCGACCATTAACATGCCCCCGCCAGATTGACAGGAGAACAATTAAAAATAACAATAACAATTGCCAACCTGATTGTGTTCTGATAGCTAACACACAACAAATTATTCAGCCAAGCCATCGCCCATAAACCCGACGTGTGGTTGTACGTAAGACTTAGTTCATCACACCACAGACCGGTCCTCATATACCCAGACGGGGCTACGCGAATCCAAGACCACCCCTTCATCACCCTATCACCCGTCCAAGTCCAACACACAGTAATAACCCACCTAACAAGTCACAATAACCAGATTTGAAGATCTGGAAACAATCCTCAATATCAATATAATTCAATCCATATAATCCTCAAATTTTATCAAGATTCAATTCAATCCACCGGCCGATGGACTAGCTCCATCAAACGCTTTCGGCTACAACTACTAGCATGGCTAAGCATCGTTCTACAAACTAGCAAACAACCCATATAACATATATCCTTAATCATTCAAGGTAAAAGGGTAGTCAATATTCAAAGGAGAGCTAATGCAGCAATTAGGAGATTAACTACTTCTACCCATGAACATACATTTCAAAATAGCATGCAATTGCGATAAAAATACTCACACAAAACTTTTAAAAACCACTGGGAGCAATATGATCAAGAGGAGGGTGCTCGCACCTTTGCTGGTATCACATGTTCATTCTCATGTTACACTTAATTTGATCTCACGAATATAATGGCATCGTCGAAACCTAATCGAAAGACGATATTGCAATAAATACCAAACAAAGCCAAAAATTCAACATGCTCAAAAATGTATGAAATTTACACAGTAGGTATATTATGATTTTATATGAATTAAGGTGAAAGAATTATTCCATTTGGATTTAGTATGTGAAAGTTATAGCAGTTTGAATTTCATATTCCTAGAAAATCCAATTTGTCACTATTCATCTAATTTAATTATTTGGTCAAAATTTGTATAATAGTAGAGGGAGAAAGGATTACATAGATAAATAGAGGATAAAATTATAAGACCAAATTAGTTGGGTTTACCTCATTTGGAGTTTTCAAGATTTAGTTATGAATTTCCAAAGTTATCGGCATTTTATAATGTAAAAAAATAATTCATTTTGGGATCAAGTTACACAAAATATATCTTCTGTGATAGAGGTAAGATTAAAAACATTTTTAGAAATAAGTTCATTTAAAATGAAATTTATCAGAAGTGGTTTCACTGTTTTTAGAGTTAAAATGAAATAGTTATGTATTTTTGAAGTTAAAAGCTTTTTCTTATTGTAAAAATAATAGAGTTATAGATCATTTTTACAAAACTATATTCTCTGCTACAGATACAAGTTTGAAACCTATTTTAAAATAAAATTAACTTAATTTGAAAAATATCAAAACTGTTTCATTCATTTTGAAGTTAAGATGAATTAGTTATGGAATTTTGAAGTTAAATGTATTTTCAGTGTACAAATAAATCTTTTTGGATTTCTAAAGTAATTAAATCCTTTTTATACTCGAGTCCAGCTAGCCTTAGATACTGACAAGCGGGACCGGGGTCAAGGGTTTGACCCAGTCAACAATGACTTGGTCTCGGCCGAAACTAGGCTGAAGGTGTATTCCATGTAATACGCCTTCTAAACAAAGAGACGATATTTTGTTTTAGTTATTCTAAGAATATGTTTTACCTTAAGATAATACGTACTTCCTAAAGTACATATCCACTTAATCGTTTATACGAGCCCACAAGTCATACGCTGTAGGTTAACAAATAACGTTTTAACCAGGTTTTTCGACAAAGATTCATAATTAAATGCTAATGATTGTAATTAATCACTAATGACGTTGATACAGGAAACAGTCGAATCCGACAACAGGGAGCGCACGGCCGCAGCATTGCCGCGCTCGCCGGCAGCGAGGGGAGGCCGAAGAGCGCAAGGACCGAGGCAAAATTGGAATACAATAGGGAGGGCTACCTTCCAGTGGTGTCGTCGCCGGTAGAGGGGCAGGTGGCGCGCCGGCGGTGGAGTTGAGCGGAGGAGGCAGCTCGGGTGTGGTTGTCGTGGGCGCGCGAAATCGATTCAACTCATGGGGGCGCCTGGATCTGAGTTCCTAGGGTGCTGCGACGTCTCTGGCTCAGCGCGGGGACTAACGGTCGTCTACTCCGGCAACGGCGACACTAGGATGCGGCGGTGATGGCACATGCACAACGACGGGTTAGTACCAGCAGGCATTGCTAGCACAAAGCGACAGAAAAGACTCTAGGTACCCTAAGGAAACTCACCATGGTGAAGTTGGGGGCGAAGGAGCACCAGAGGATGCTTGTCGTCGTCAATGGCGCCGACGACGAAGAGCTCACGTGGGGAAGGCACCCTGAGCAAAATGAAAGACACAGGACGGTCGGGA
This sequence comes from Ampelocalamus luodianensis, assembly GCA_036346255.1. Lineage (NCBI taxonomy): Eukaryota > Viridiplantae > Streptophyta > Magnoliopsida > Poales > Poaceae > Ampelocalamus > Ampelocalamus luodianensis. The sequence goes on from CM070623.1 coordinate 12,772,466, forward strand.
TAGCTAAGAAGTACCACAAAGATGGTGTCATTCCAAGCAATTTGAGAATGGTTTACCGGTTTTGACAAAAGACGGTGAAAAGGGTTGTCGGCCGACACTTGGGCAAAAGCCAAATTCACAAACTCCTACGAATGCATTGATGGAATTAGATGAGGGGAAATGTGGCTTATACCCCATGGTACAAAATGACGCGCAAAAGAGAGATCAATACCTACTGGAGACCACGTTTGCACAAGGGTGGCCTTTGGGGCCCGCTCCAGAGACAGCGAGAGCACGGCGACATTCCAAGAGCTACAAACCAAAGCACGAGCCGAGGTTAGCCAAAATGGACATGGAGAAGAACGAGGAAGAGAAGGGATGCCAAGGAGAGGAGCTTACCCGAGCTGGTTGCGCAAGAAAGCCTCCTCCTCTCGGCCGTGAGGAGAAGTGAGGAGACTGCAAGGGTTTGAGGGCGACTTAAGCTTAGCCGAGGGACAGAACAGAGGCGGTGTTAGCTGGGGAAGCTCGGGGATTAGTTGATTCGGCGTGGAGGAACGCCGTTGACGGGGCAGCGCAGAGCTTCGCGGCGCATGGCGCCCCAACTCTGCTCGCCTGCCGGCGCGGGGAAGAAGAAAGCACTCACCAGTGGGCCCTACTGGTCAGTGGTTCAAGCTAAGCCGCACCGGAGCCTGGTGCGGTGCGAGTTAGCTGGTCCAGCCAAGTCGAGTACGAGCGTTGTGGGTCGGTTTCATTTGGGCCACAAGATATTGAATGGACGGTTGGGATTTGATGGGTCGTTCGGGCTGTCCAAATGATCAAGAGATCTGGACCGTTGAGCTTGGATCGGACGGTCTGCATGCGCTGGTGCAATTTAGGGGGTTGGGCTGAGTCGGTTCGCCGAGTTGGACTCGAGCCATGGTTGGGTTTGGGTCAGTTGAACAGTGCAGAGGTTTGACTGATATTGAATTTATCTTCTCTACTTTGACCAGAGGCTTAAAAATAGAAATAAATTTTCCTAAAAATGTGAAATAAATCACAGGGGTTCCTGGGACATCCTAGTGTTCATAAAAATTATTAAACTCATTGTTAATAATATAATTTGTATAATATAAATTCAAAATTAGTCTAGGTCTTTTAATGGTGTTTGAATTTTCTTAGGGTTAAAAATTATATTAAATCATTATAATTATTCTAGTATTTTAATAAATAATTTCCAAGTGAACTTCAGTATCAATTTTTTTTTTAGTTTTTCTTTCGGAGTTCAAATTAAAGTGTATGTTTAACTTGAAAAAGATTTTCCAAGTGCAATAACTTATGCAAATGATTCCAAAATGTCATGCATACTAATCCTCATTAATTAATTTGGGGATGTTACAAATTCCAACATAGATCAAACTAAAATATTTTTATATCAACTGAAAGTGCGTGATTTTATAAAATTTTAGAAACAAATTTCAATTAATTTGGAGTTCATATGCAAAAGTAATTAGCAAAACAATTTGGTTCAGCTGAAAAATCCAAAAAAAGAAAAGAGAAAAAAATCATCCTATTAGGGTTTTGGACTTTTGATTTAAATTTATATTTTTATTTCTAAAGGAAATTCCATATTTATTTGGGTCATTAAGCTGATAGATGGGGTCGGGTCTATGGTGAACAAAGTTCATGAATGCGTCTATCGATCAATGGGACCAACATGTTATTGAATCACATTTTAAATCTCCATTAAATTAAGATTTTGATTAATTAATCGACCAGTCCCACACGTCAGTTACTAATTATCTAAAACCAATCTCATTAACATTAACTAAACAGGGCTCAAGTGTGGCCCATTGGTTAGAGGGAGAAAACATAGAGGAGCAGAGGAGGCCATGGCTCAGAGCTTGGCGAGCTCAGCGGCGGCGAGACGATGACGGTACGGGTCCAGAACTGGCAAAATGGAAAGGCAACACTACGATGAAGCTAAAGGTGGTGACGGCGGCTAGAGAGGTGGACGGAGGTGGTAGCAGGACGATGCTAAGCGGGGGGTAGGCTCGGTCGTGCGACGGCTTCCGCGAAAGGAACAATTTCTCCCCCATGGGCTTGGCACAATGGGTTCAGGAGACTTACGCAGTGCTAACATGTTTGTCATGGGGACCCAAGGTCTCCAAAGTGACGTCAACGGCATGCAGATGCAGTGGTGCCATGGGTGGCTACGGTGAAGTCTAAGCAAATGACACTAAGCTCAGCAAGCGCATTAGCACTAGGGAACTACCAGAGGCTCACCACGGTGGTCAGTAGCGATAGAGATGACTGGAGATGATGGGGTGACAGCAAAACGGGGCGGTGGTGGCGATAAGCTACAGAGGAGAAGGAGGATGCGTGTTAGCTTGGATGAAACATAAAATGGTAAAGATGGAATAGATCAACCTGAGATTCATCGGAATAGTGGAAATCGAAGGGAATGGTGGTGATGACCAAAAACACGGCAGATGTGTGGTTTCGATGACTTGCTATGGAAACAAGGTCATTGAGTGAGGGATCCACACAAGTAGGGGAGCGAACACGAAGCGACATGAGTGGTTCACGGCCAAACTCACCGAAGAGGATGAAATGTGGTGGCTTGGGACGGTGTGCTTGCTGGAGTCGAAGAAGACGATGGTGACACAGCTCCCCACGGCTTCAAGTGCAAGACAAGCATGGGAAGGGATTGAGTGATGCTCTAGAATAAAAGGACAAGTGTGTCGAGCAAGGAAGCTCACTAGAGTGGCAATGGTGTGGTGGTGTGCTCACTTGCACCGAAGAAGATGGTACCATTCCTAGCGAACCAGAAGACAAGGAGCTCTGGCTCTTGGCGGAGGGGTTGGAAATGGCGAGCTAGAGGAGATTATGCAATTGGTTCGGCTTAAAAAGGATGGAAAAGCTCGAGCTCTGTCTTCCTCTCTGCCCGAATGGGACAAATGAAGACGACAAGGCGACTTGATGGCATCTGCAACGATGGGATGCACAACGGTGATGTCGAGGCGATGACTTGCCAGACGAGGCGAAACGGTGGGTGGTGTTCGTAACCCGTGGGAATGCGCACGGGAGTTGGCGTGGTCGGGACAACAGTGACGCAGCATGACGCTTACCTACGCGTGGATTGGCAGTGATGGGCTACGGTGACAGCCGGTCCACTGGCGGCGACGGAGCGGCTATCCGCGCTAGCGCGCGGCAAACGGACGGGCACGAGGTGGAAGACGAAGGCTGGCGCCCTGGTCCAAAACAGGAGTGTGCTAAGCTGAGGGGAAAGAAATCGGCTTGGGAAGGAAAATCCTGATTTTTATATTTTTCGATTTAAATATATCCATAAATCATGTTTTATTATTTGAAATATGCAAACCAACTCTAAAAATTATGAATTTTTTTGGAGAAGCTCCTGGAACTATATAGTATTTAGCCAAATTATTTCCAAGCTTTTTCTAGCCTTTAAATTTCATGAAAAGAAAATCTTTTGTTGCTATCTTTAGATCAAAAATAGATTTAAATAAAATGCCAAAAATGCAGAGAAATGCTAAAAAAATGGATAATTTAATATGTTAAGCAGACATAACAGAGAATATGAAGTTTTGGGCTTTTATAGTTTCCAGAGTTGAAATTTTCTAATTTGAAGTTGATTTTGAATTGAGTTGTTTTTTTTTTAATTTTTTGTCCTATAGTGGGAAGGGGCGTGGACTGAGGGGGAAGAGTCAAGCAGCGCCAGTGCGATCGGGCGGTGGGGGGAGGAGATGGAGTGGGGGACCGCCATGTGTTAGCTTATTTATGTGTCCTCTACAAAGAATTGGTGAGGTTGACCTCAAATTAGAGGTCCAATCGTGCAGATCAAACTTTCTGAATAGTGATATATCTAACAAACTTAAGATTGCTGACAAGAAAATGGAAGTAGAATATAATAAAAATAGATGGCAGGCATTTTGTGACTGCTAAGAAAGAATAAACATTCTAAAAAAGTGTCACGGAAGAGGAAACCATTTTTTCTATTTGTAAGCAAGGATTTAAAATTGTGATTGCCATGGCTTCGCGGTGAGGTTCGGAAAAGCTATAACAACTACCGCTAGCTATCAGAAAAGCTATCATACATAGCGATTTTTATTATTAACAACCTAATCCTAGAAGTGATGGTGAGGAAATGCTTTTCTGATAAGTGGATTCATCTGGTTATGAGCTCAGTTAGAGGGGGAAAGTTAGCATTAATATCAATGGCGAGGGTGGTCCCTATTTAAACACTTTGGTGATGAAGAGGCAACCTAATGGGAGATTATGAAAAATTCTATCATGGATGTTGATCTCAATAATGATTTGGACAAAGTGGTCTAGTGTCTTGAGAAATCTGGTTTGTTCTCAGCCAAGTGTTTGTACAGACAGATGGTTTTCAAGGGTGTAATCTGCAGGAAAATGCAAAGATTGTGGAAAAGCAAAATATCTCTAAAGGTTAAAATCTTCATATGGCAGCGCTATCCTGACAGACTTCAGACTCTAGATCAACTTAGAAAAAGGGGTTGGAAAGGGGATGTGAACTGTCTTTTGTGTGGCTTTGAAGAAACTATTGATCATGTTTTGTTCTCTTGTATTTTAGCAAAAAACAATTTATTCTGTATGAAAGAGGTGCTAAGCTAGGAGCGTATAATAAGATCTTTAGACGATTTCCAACTGAATTGGCTAGGGAGGAGGGGGCTAATGATTACACTGTTGTTTTGTTGTTTTTTTTGCAGCTTCGGCTTGGAATATCTGGAAATTTAGGAACAAAATGACATTTGAGAAAAAATTCCTAAGCAATCAATGAAAGTGATTTTCAATTTTCTGTCTTGTTTGCAGCATTGGCGTGTTCTCATCAAAAGGGCTGATCGAAGCAAGCTGGACTGTTTCTTGATGGCAATAGAAGATTGGATTAAAGTCTTTTGTACTTTGGATAATTTTGAACCTAGTTCTGTAATAGTCTAGTTTGGTTTTTGACTCATTTACTTTGTTCCTGCTTTGTGAACTGGTATCCCCAGTAGTTCTGTTGTCACTTTGTAAGAACATTTATATGCTTTCTATAAAAAGTTGGGTTTTCTCTTGTCAAAATAATAATAATTAACAACCTAATCCTTGTGTTGTTTAAAAATAAAAATATTATCAAAACATTACTATGATAATCTTAAACATAGAAATTGAATATAATAATATTGTAGTTTTAAGATTAGGCCAAAATAAGAACCATTTCTTCTAAATATGAAGAAAATACACATAGGTGTGCCCCTTATAACATTTTCTTGAAATACGAAGATCGGAAAAAAAAATCCGTAACCTCAGTCTCTAATGAACGCACACTACCAGAATCCGTCACTTTCCCGAGTGCCCGAAACACTCGGGAAAGTCCCAAAAACACTCAGGAAAAAATTTCCCGAAGGTCAGCCGTCGAGAAAGAACACTCGGGATCATTTAGTCAGGAGAAAACTGGTTTCCCAAGTGTTTTCGAGAGTTACACTCAGGAAAAATAACTTTCTCGAGTGTTACGACTTACACTCGGAAAACATACAACACTTGGGAGAATACTCACACAACGGGTTCATCCATGTAATGGAATACTTTCCCGAGTGTAACAGCCAAGGACACTTGGAAAAGTAGATAAATTTTCCCGAGTGTATATCAACTACACTTGGAAAATCTAGCCACGTGGGAAATCCAGTTCGCATGCATATTCGTAATTTTAATTTTGTACGTACGATGCATTTCATTTTAAACCAGGCTCTAGCTGACACGAAACTCGATCGGCAATCAAACATGCCATACATTCTAGAGCAAGAAAAATACTACCAATTAGCCACAAATCATTACATATATAGATTTGACAACATTAACATAATATTTGAGTTCACAATACAACATTCACATATATAGATCGGACATCCACAACATATTTAAATTCAAATTCAAATATATACATGAAAAGAGAGACAGAGAGAGTAAACTTTAACCACCAAAACCCACATGTTGGACTGCTTGTATTGACAAGAACATTGAACTTTGACAAGAGCAACCCACATGATGTCCCTTACAGGTTACAAACCTCAACAAAACAGCATCTTTATGGGACAACTTCAATGTTCTTTTGTTCAATGTTCAATGTTGTTTTGTTCAATGTTCATATGGGCCCCTTTGACAAGAGCAAACCAATATACACACCTCAACAAAAGAACATTGAACTGCAGACATCAGCATGCAACCGGGGCAATTCTGGGACCGTTGCTGCTGATGCCGAAGGGACATCACTCCCAGATGAAGTCTCAGGAAACTCCTCGAATTTCATGAACTGGCCCACCTGTGCTGCTGCGAGGTGAGCATAACAGATAGGTGCCACTGGAGAAGGAGAAAAAAAAAGCATTGATCAAACTGTGCATAATATTTCTGAATACAGAAGGAAGCAGATTTGATAAAAGATAGCAACATACTGACAGGTACTGCAGTGGTGCTCCTCTGATACATGCACAAGCACAAAACTATTATTATCTTCCCAACTTTAGAATATTCAAGTAGAAATTTGGAAATACACATGTACTTACACATATGAGAGCGAAAGAACTAGCTTCTGGAGGCCATCTGGTGAGAATCCAATCTCATCAAGTAAGACATGGTAATGGGTTGGCCTTGAGGTACCCTATAAGAGAGCACACATTTTACAATATTTAGGATGCCAAATAAACACAAGGCAAGAAATGGCTGACACACATAATTAGGCAATTAATGGTAACATGCACAGCTGATCGAAATAAATAGAACTTCAGCAGATGCAATTTCCAAGATCTTGAGTCAAGAAGACTTACTATAGGTCCAGCATGAGCACACATGTAAAAATCGTACTGTCTTGGATGAACAATACCAGAGTCTACAACAGTCCCTGTTCACAAAGCAAGAGCACAAGTTCCTTATGCTATTTGGGGGCGAAGAGGGTGAAGAACCCTCAGCTGTATTAAATATGGCACAATTGCATACCAGGTGGAACATTATCTGGTGCATCAGCTTGGAAGAGTTTTGAGTGGTGATTCTTTTGAGCAATGATCAAGAGCCGCCTTAAACTCAGGAAATGCCTTATCAGGGGCTTGGTTTCTGAGGTAGTTCTTCCCAGTCCTTATATATGCAATTAGGCGCTCTTTCTAAGGATCAACAATAACTTCTGATTCTGGTATCTTGCTACCAACATGGGCATTCACGTAAAGGAAATGTCATTACAACCTAAACATGCATGTCTACATTAATTCACCCATCCAATAAGGAGGATCTATCTATAGCTTTCACCTCATTGATCTGCACTAATTTTATCCCAAATGTCAAATAGAATAATTACTGGCTCCAAATTTGAGAACAAATTGTATAAGAAATTTACTCAGGAGTCAGCAGCATATATGAATTTAATTTACAGTGAGTCGGAAACAAAACATTCCAATAGAACCACATTCTCAATCAGTCAATCACTTGTTAACAGACGTGTTCTCCCTTGGTGCATTCATCTCAGAGAATGTGTTCCTTATCATAACCTCCTGACCAGCACATTGTGTAGCAGCCTTCACTTCTTCAGAAAGACCCTGTTAAACAAGCAGCATGCTCAATTATTTATAGGACCAATGACAAGGAACCTTGGAGAAAGAGTGCAGCACACAGTTACGCTGGACTAATCTCTTTCTCATCCTCCAGCTGCTGCCCTTGGATGTACAAGAAGTTGGGCTGCACCACCCGCTGCGCCTCGAGGAACTACTCAGGTGTTGGATTGAACAGCGTGTGCACCTGCATTCAAAAGGTCCCTCCTTCAGCCCACAAGCAAATCCATCCACCCCGCACCAAGCCAGAACACCAACTAAAGATATTTGTGTTCTCACTTTTAAAAAGCTACAACCACATGATAAAGTCTCGCAACCTACGAATACTTCACAGAATTCAACTTTCATATAAAGGAAAAAGGCACACTATTAAATTAACATGTGTAGCAAGAAAATGATGGAGAGATCACATAAAAAAAAAAGGGGTAGGATAAGAATTACCTCATCAATATCTCTCAAAGGAAGTACAACCTTCATATAAAGGAAAAAAGATGTTCTTAGTCACACACATAAAGCAAAAAAAAATGTATCAACCCAATGAATTATTGGAAGATAGAGCCTATTTAGTCTTGGTTTCCATAGGATCTCAATCAGCTGAACCCAGTCCCGGTGGGCTGATCAACATAGATCAGATTCGATTCCTGCAACAGCCAATACCCAAACAGAAAGAAGACTACACAGAGTTATCAACCAAAGAAAAGTAGAAAACATATCAGATCGATTAGCAGACAAGCATCAAGTATACCTGGTCCCAACCAAAATCGTTCCAGACGAGCGACATGTTGTCTGCTATGTGGAAGAGGCCATCCTACTTGTGCCGCCTCAACTCGAAGAAGAAGTAGAACATTATAGGCGCAAAATGGTACACGTCAAGATCACCAGGATCCTTTCAAGAAGAAGGAAAAATGGGCTCACCTGGCGTCGTGGGTGTTGGGGAGGCGGAAGTAACCGGCGTGGTGCCCGAGGTCGCCCACCGATGGGTCGCCAGGGACGCGAGGTCGAGGGGCCTCTCGACGAGGGTCCTAGCCGGACGGCACCACCGACGCCGGGGTGGTGGGGCGAGGCGTCCTGTGGGGTGGAGGTTGAGGGCGCGGATGAGGTCGGCGGCGGCGGAGCGGGGGAACTTCGGGGCGAGGGGCCGCGTGGAGGAGGAGGGGAGGCAAAGGAGGCTCCAGTGCTTCGGCGGGACATCGGCGGCGGCGGCGGCGACGACGAGGAGCAGGAGGGATTGAGACTGGCCGGTGGGTCGCATGGTGGTGGGGTGAGCTGAATCGACGGAATCAGAAATTCAGAATCGAACCGAGGAATGGGAGGAGGAAGAAGACTTCGGAGGCGGCAGTTATTTAGCGTGTGAAGAGGAGGTGGATCGGCGAGTGGGGAGGAGAACGGGGAGGCGGCGCCGGTGGCGAGGGGAGAGGAGGAGGAGGAGGAGGACGGAGTGGCTGCTGTGGAGGCGGAGGAGGAGAGGGAGGCGGCGCCGGCTGTGGAGGCAGTGGATCGGCGAGGGATGAGGAGGAGGAGGAGGACGGGGAGGCGGCGCCGGTGGCGAGGGTGAAGGAAGAGGAGGACGGGGAGGCGGCTGCTGCATCAGGGATCGGAAAATAATCCTATAATATTTGGATGGCGAATCTCAAAGCGCCGTAAATTACGATGTGAATTTTCACGAATTGAATACTAAAGGCTATTACGCCACGCTGAGATTCGCGAAGAGGAGGTGGAGCCATTCCACATCACGGGAGGAATATTGAAATGCTAGCACAATTATTAATGGATCGTCCTTTATTAAAGATCATGCTAAAGATATAAATTTAACAAGTGACAAAATACAGATCCTGATATATATATATATAATCTCGCAATGGTTCCTGTGATCAACGACCATTGCATATATATCCTTCAACAACATTGCATCAAATACATACAAGTCATACATTGACTTAATTAAACATAAGTTTACAACATTTGGTTTAGTACTACAATTATTAAGTGACTTGGTCACTTCAAAAGTGTACAGCGGAAGCAAAACAAAATAGCAACATCCACCAATGGCCTCATCCACCCGCAGGCAATTGCGTGGAGGAAAGAAGTAGCTCTACTCGTTAGCGTCTCCCTGATCGGCGCTAACGGATACTTCATAAAGATAATCATCCTCACCTGCAACAATAGGTGATAGCAGCTTGAGTACGGAAGGTACTCAGCAAGTCTTACACAAACTAATAAAATAAAGTGTTTATTAGAGCCTATTCAAAGGAGTATAATTTATGGATGCATAAGGTTGCAACAGGAAGGTAAAATGGTTAAGTTTTGCATAAGGCAGGACATCTTAACCTACAAAGACTAAATTTTGATAAAACAGTTTAATAAATCAAAGTTGGATTAGAATAGTAAGTAAATGACATAATGTAAATAAAGACAAAGGCATGAATCCTCATGCAAAGCCAAACCGAAACCAGATTTGTAAATCAAAATTTCTATACAGTGACATCAATTCAAGTTATCGCCCATGACCGTGGACACGCTATTCGAACGCTTTATACCTGCGGTGTACATCTTTACCCACATGACTTAGCTAGCCCGTTGCCTTCGGATGCCTCCGAATGATGACATACTTCCTTTGGTATGCCGAATCGAAAACTAAGATTTGGTATTTTTCAACAAGCTAATACTATTGAGTTGGACCCCATGTGTGAACCGATCTCGCTAAACAACGATCGATAGCATCTCGCTAACCGAGGCACACATGTTGCGCCGCGAATGCCGATCCAAACAATTAAATGCGAACCGGGCTCACTACCCATATTAGGATGCAATCGGCATCTTTAAGGTACGATATGCTACTTGAGCACATATACGCCTCACCCTTCTAAGAACATTTGATATCGACATACAAGCTCACATGGCATACAACACAGTCATAGACCAAAACATCTATGTCATACAAGGTCAATACACATATTCTTACTTTCCTGTTTCCAACCCAATAGTCTTAACATTTTACTTAACCAAACAAATACCATACACCGCATGTGGAAGTACGTGGGGACTTGAATTGAATAATCGAGTTCGGTCCTTAATTAACCCGACAAGTCCACCACAAATCCCAATCTCGTGCACAAAAGCACCATCACTAGCTTTCTCTTGTCCAGATCAATTTAAATTTAAAATACAAGTCCGATTTAAAGAAACGGACAAAGAGTTCAAAATAACAAAAGTTCATTTAGATTCCCATGTTTGACAAGATATGCTTGTCAAACTCTAAAATCTCTAGACGCATGTCTAAACCAAAACTGAAAATATATGTTATAGTATACATTACTATGCTAAGGTTGAGTGTATGGTGACAATTGAGGTAATCCATCATGTTAGGTCATAACTAACTACTAACAGATCACAATTTGTATTTTCAGAAAAATAGCATGCACAGTTGTCACTGGATTTAGAAGATCTATTGTATAAAATTTGGGATCAATATGGTGCAAAGAGGATGCTTGCCTTGATAATAATACACTTCTGTTGCAGGTTCAGGTTGCTCAGAGATAGATTCAAGAATTTCAAATGAACCAGATTCTATAAGAAGCAATAAAACCCAATAAATACCAAAATCGACAGTAAGTACAAAATGGAAGAAATATGCATGATCAATATGAAGATGCATGTTTAACAGCATGCTTAAGCCATAACTACCCTAATAGTGATAATAACCCATATTATAATACACAACTTTTAAATATCAGAAACTAGTGTTTGAACCAAAGTTGCAAATTTCAGATTTTTGAAAAGAACAGAAACAGGACAGAGACAGTTTTCGGCTAGTTATGAATAGGCTAAGTAAAAGATTTTAAATTGAAACTTAGACTGATGTTTAGAGTGGATAATATCCTAAGCAAACCCTAGTTTAACCCTGTTCGGCCAGATCACAGAAACTACTAAAATTCAAAAGTTGTCGGTTAAACCGACAACAGAAGACAGAGACAGATTTCAGCTATGAGGCAAAATAGATGATGACAAGAATGGAAAGATCAACTTGTTATGCTACTAGGGTTTAGTTGAAACCTAATTAGGATAACAAGTCGACAGGAGAAACCCTAGGTCTTGAAAATGACTTAAAAGACTGAAAAGTTAGAATAATCACTTTTCCGTTTACTGCAAGTTAAAGCTACTGCTATTTAAAAGAATGATTCATATGATCTCCTAAGGTCCTTAAGATGCCCTGCATGTCAAAAACTAGGTTTTAGCTACTGAATAGGAAAGGCACCAAAAGTTGAGAAAGTCGATTTTGCTCACAGAGAGATAACCTTCGGTTTTACCTACAAAAGATGTCAAAACCTTAGTGCAAGGTGAAACCAGTTCTTGGGATGGATAAGCAAAGGACAGAGCAAGAAACTCCATCGACAACAATGGAGGATGAACTTCATGGTCAACAATGGTAACAACAAAAAGCTAGGGTTTATATATGGATGTTGAGCTACAGGCATGTGGAGAAGAGTCTAGAGTTGATGAGGTGTCCATTTAGGGCTAATTATCCCAAAAATTAGTTGCATAAACTTTGGGATAAATCCCCTCCTCTGTTTACAGAGAGAGCTGCGCGCAGAGAGACAAGGAAGATGATAAGAATCATCTGACATGTGGGTCCCGCTGGCAGTCACAGCCGCGCGCGCCTCCTAAAGCCTCAAAAGAACATCAGCCGTCCGATTAGAAATGGGCGGCTGTGATAAATAGAGGGGTTAAAAGACTTTAATCAGTGTCTTTAAATATAAGCCGCACGATCTGAAACGAACGGCGGAGATTAAAAAGAGCTCTACGGGCTTTCGGGGTTTTAAGTTCAAATAGGGGCGTTGGATTGAAATCCAATGGCCCAGCTCAAAAGATACACGTCATCCCTTAGATGCACTGATGCAGCACCGTCCGATTAAACTTCTACGGTCAGGATTGACGCGGGCTCCGGATGGTCCGAATGCATACACTAATATGGACCCCACGATTGAAATCCAACGATTCGCTAAATTTGGGCTTTAAGAGCCCATGGTCAAAGAGGCACACTGTAGGATCTATATCTAAGGGCTCAAGATAGCCGCGCGCCTTTAATTTCATAAGAAAAGGGCAGCGCGGTAGGATCAAGAATGGACGGCGTAGATTGAAAGGGAATCCGGAGTTGTCCGATTGCATACATCGCTCTGGACCTTACGATGAAAATCTAACGGCTTAGAGAAACTCAGATCTTAACGGCACGCGGGAAAGAGGGACGCCGTGAGATTTAAATCTGACGGCTCAAAGAAAAACGCGCCCCTAGGTTTAAAAAGAAAAAGGCGGCGCTGTTGGATCATAAATGAACGGTGGAGATCGAGAGAAGATCCGGAGTCGTCCGAATGCATACACCACTCCTGACCGTTTGATTAAAATCCAACGGCGGGAAATTAGGGCGCACACGTGGACAGCTCACGGGATGTCGCAGCCTCGCCCGTTCGATTAAAAATCGACGGCTCACAATGCGCGAGGAGATTGGACTCGCGCCCGAGCGTGACAGAGCCGGACCGGTTGCACTGGGTTGGACCCAACCGCATAAGTTTGAGTCGCTACAGTGTTAGTGTTTAGGTTTAGACCTGAAGGTTGACTAAATCCTAAATTCAAAGCTTAAAAGTTTGATTGGGCTTTTAAAAATAGCAAATAAATTTGTAAAATCATGAAATTTTTGCTGGAGGCTACTGGGATGATATATTTCCCAGATAAATGTTAAAATCACATGATCACTTTGTAAAATACATAAATATTTATTTTAGCCCAAAAATATTCATTTAAAGACAATCATTTTTCTTTAAGCCAAAATAATTTCTAAAAATGCAACAAAAATATTTTCAGCCAAGATAATTTATCTAGGCTTTAATAAAAATACTTCCCAGTCATAATACAAATTTTATCTTGTATTTCCTTGAAAACTTTAAATAAGTTTTTTGGTCTTTGGCTAAAAAGGAAGGTTTTACTTGGTAACAGCAACTCCCAACTAGTGATTAAGAACAATAATGCTATGAACAGTGTCCCATTACTGTTCATAATGCAGATTATTACTGTTTATAAACTTGGTGCTGTTACAGGTTAGCCCTTAGCAGCGAAAGAAAAGACGCGGCACGGGAAAATAAGAGCGTGGAACCGAAAAATAAGGGCGCAGCACGGGAAAAAAGTGGCGCTTTTTTCTCTTTCGAACGTAATACATATACACTTGGGTTTATATCTTGATCTCCTAAGTGTTATGAAAAACACTTGAAAAAGCCATTTCTGCCGAGTGCTAACTTTTTGTCCCGAGTGTTTTATGAAATACTCGGGACCTTTTCGAGTGTTTTCGTTCAGACACTTAAAACATATAAGCACTTGAAAAATAAATAGTTTCTGGTAGTGGCACTTGTGTGGACACCAAAATTTGAACAATAATATGTAAAAATTTTATCCACAACTCCACCAGGGGTGTCTTTCCCACCATCACTTTGGTTGTACAACAAATCTTTTTGGTTTGTTCCGTGACACATGCTAACAGTACGAAGCTCAAATATATTGAACGTCAGTCTTATTTTAGACACTTTATTGAATCGAACACAGTGGGCGAACACGATGGCTCAAACATACCGGGAATCGGATATTTGGTTTAAAAACAATAGACTAATGAATTATATAAAGAACATATAAATATATACCGTATAAAAAACTGCCGTGGGTGAAGGGCGGCGCCGCGGCCCATAGCTGCTTCCTTGAACTAGTCGTCAGAATTATTAGTCGACCCTCCGTCTCCCTGAGCTTCCCAAGATGGCGACGCTGGTACTCGCTCTCCCACGCGCTGGACACGAGATATATATATGTGTGTATCTGGAGAGGCCTTTGTGGGAAAACGCACAAGAAAACCCGCAAGAACTCATTCGCAGCAGCTTCCTCCTCAAGAGTCGAGACCCAGTGAACGGTAAGTTGAGTTTGTTCTTTCTTCCTTTTTTAGGGGCGCTGCGTGAATTGAACAATACTAGCAATTCTCTGCTTATATGCGTAGGAATGAAAGCACTCCATGGATATTGCTTAGATGCATAGGAATTTGAACAATACTAGTAATTCTCTGCTTGTATGCATAGGAATAGTTCGTTAGTCATTCTTGTGCTATACATTTGAGTCCGTGGATATTGATTGAATAGTGAGTATAGACATTTTGTTTCAACACAGGAACGAATGAATATGAACGTTCAGTGATCACTGGTCAGTAAGTATACTCGAATTTCAACATAGGAATGAAAGCACTCCATGCATGTTGATTATCACTTTGTGCGCATTCCATTTGACTTCAGGAACAGGACGATGGTTGAAGAAACCGAGGAGGCGACGGAAGCGGCCAAAATAAGTAAGTGCAGGTGAGTGAGCTTGAAGCCTGCGCGACTCACCGTACAAGCATGTTCATCTTACTTTTCTTTTTCCTCTCCTGTCTGTCCCATTTTATTAGATGATCCGAAGGAGCACCCAGCGCTCAGTCGTACATACCTGCCCGAGGAGATCATCATCTGGGAGATCCTTGTCCGCCTGCGGCCGAAGGCCGTCCTCCGCTGCCGCACCGTCTGCAGGTCGTGGCGACGCGTCACCTCCACCAACGACTTCGTCCTCGCCCACCACGGCCGCCCGCCCTCGCTCCCCATCATCTGCCTCTCAGGTGGTGATCCTGATCCGATTGAGATACTAGAACGATACCATCTTGTAGTCCGCGACCCTGGGACTGCCGAGCTTCGGCCGTTCATCACGTGCGCCACTGCCCATGGCAATTTCACGGTGCATGCTGCCAGCGGTGGCCTACTCATCGTCTCCTTCGACAACCACCACGCCGAGGAGCAACGCTTCTACATTTGCAATCCGGCCACACGCCATCGGGCTATATTACGACAGCTTCTTCATCAGCACGCGCACATCGATGCAGACGATCCTCGCATCGAGATCTCTGGGCTCTACCTGCACCATCCTTCTGGAGTGTACCGCCTGCTCTACTGGAAGAAATCCCGGGACGGGGGCTCAGCTGTCTACTTCGTCCTCGCACTGGGATCCCATTCCGTGGAGGAGCCGAGATGCATCGGACGGCCTGCAGCGGTGCAGCCTCACTGTCCGTGGAACACAAGCTGATGAGAGGGACACCCAATTCCTCTCAACACTCACCTGTGCTCCTCCACGGGAGCCTGCACTGGAAACAGGAAAGGTACGACGACACGGACACCATAACGGTGTTCGACACGGTGGCCGAGACGTTCCGGTGGATGAATCATCCGGCGATGGGCCCCTGGCTGTGGTTGGTTGAGATGGACGGCACGCTTGTAGTGTACAGCACCCATGACAGTATTTACATCCCCAACCGCGTGGATCTTTGGGTCTTGGAGGACTACGATGCTGAGCTCTGGGCATTCAAGCGCCGTATTGACCTGTCTACGGTGGATATGGAAGCGCTTGGTTTCGTCGTGTGTCCCCGTTTCCATCGGGTGGCTGTGCTTGAGGAGCATGGCTTGCTGGTCGAATTCCCCGATTGCCTAGTGTTGGGTTGATCTTCGGCTAAGCTAACGGCTTCCCGAGATTACCGGGAGACCACGTCTCCACTCGAGCTATGATCGGAAGGTGCGGCCAACCACTTTGGTTCGGGTCCCGGTCACCTAGCGCAATAAGGACTCAGGGGGTTCGGCAGGCAGGAAATTAGCTTGTTCTTGACTACCGGAAATACACCCCGTACAAACCCGATCTGTGACGTGCGCTAAAGGTGGACGAAGACCCAAACCCCGTCGTCACCGTGACACCGCCGACCACGACTGCTACTTCATCCCGACGGCATCTTCATCAACCCCGACTCATCTACCTCCCTCATGGCCTCTTCAGGTTCGGGTAAGTCCTAACGATTCCGCTCTATTGTTTATGAAGGTGTTCATGTCATGGAGCTAGGGTTTATGTCGAGATCATGTTTAGCCTAAGTATTACGCACTACATTTGGTATCAGAGCCTAGTCTAGCTCATCTTGAACCCAAAAATTAGCATAAACCGAACTTGTTAATGCCCGATTTGATGTTCTTATGCTCGGATCTAATGATTAATGACCGGATCTATTGATTATAGTTTTAGATCTAAAGTATAGAGGCTCGGATTAGCAATTAGAAGGAGAGGATTTCAATTTTATGGAACCCTAATGAGATCCCGAGCAAAATCCCCAAATTCCCAAAATCAGAAACCCTAAAGAACTCTTTAGATGCGGCGGAAGCGTACCTTTTGAGTCGCCGGCGTCTCTTCGGCTTCTTTTCTCTCGGGCACCACCGGAGCTCCACTCGACGGCGGTGTGCGCAACCTCGGTTGCACACACGCGCCGGCGAGAGGAGCACCAGCGGCGCCACCTCAGGCCGC
The DNA here is from genome assembly GCA_036346255.1 of Ampelocalamus luodianensis. Lineage (NCBI taxonomy): Eukaryota > Viridiplantae > Streptophyta > Magnoliopsida > Poales > Poaceae > Ampelocalamus > Ampelocalamus luodianensis. The sequence goes on from CM070623.1 coordinate 12,789,421, forward strand.
CGCCTCGCTCATCCTCGCGCTCGCCGGTGAACAGCGCTGCGGGGGCGTCGCTTCCTCTCCGCTCGCGTCGCCGATCCTCCGCCTTAGAACCCCTGCGCCGCTGCGTCGCTCCGCGTTTTTCGCGAGGAGAAGGAGGAAATGGGCCTAGGGTTAGGTTTTCAGTGTTTTGTATCGCTCGGGAAGATTGTCGGCCATGAGATGAGATCCGACGGTCGCTGTTATGCGGGCCGGCGAGAGTTGTTGGGCCAAGTGCTTCTTAGCCGTTCGATCGCATCCGACGGCGGCTGCGCATTTCGGGCTGGCGGACGCGCGTGTGGGCCGCGCACACTGTTTGGGCTGCGCGTGAGTTTTGGGCCGATTCTTTTGGCCGGCTGAAACAGTGAGTTTTTTTTCTTATTCTTATATTTTCAGTGTATTTTCTTATGATTAAATCCCTTTTGTGCACTGTTTTAATTATTGTTATGTTGCCCAAATTATGATATGTCATAAATAATGTATTATTGCCCAATATTATGCTTAGTCTCTGATTAAAATTGAACCAACGAGATATTTTAATTAGAGAATTTCATGTTTTATCATTGTGGCATTATGTATATGCATGTGATTATATTCTGACCAACGTTGATTATAATCATGTGTATAGCCATATTAATTGTTTAGTTTTTTTCATTTTTGCCTAACGGTGATGTGAATTAGAACTATAGTTTTTGTGTGTTATTAATCAGACCAACGTAGGATTAATTGCATGCAACATATTTCTTATGATTGTTTCTGATTTATGCCCTGTATTTTGATATTCAGCAATAAATGCATCAAATATCGCTGCCACCATCGACAACATTGAACAGCTTACGGGGAGTAATTTTCCCTCCTGGAAGGAGAGGATCCATGTTGTCCTTGGGGTATTAGATCTCGATTATGCTTTAAGGGTGCGGCTCCCATTCCTCCGAGGGTGAAGAAAATTATGATGATAAAAAGAAAATCTATGAAACTAATGCTGAGAAATGGGAGCGGTCCAACCGTCTATCACTTATGATTATGAAGACCTCCATTTCAGTCGGGATCAGGGGAGCAATCCCCGATTCCGAAAATGCTAAAGAATATCCGCTTGAGAGAGGAGAAATTTAAAGGCTCCACAAAGGTTTATGCCAAGACACTAATCCGAGGCTCTTGACAACTAAGTATGATGATTTGTAATACAAACCGTGCGTGATACTCGATATCATAAACGGTTCTATTAAAGAACCGTCTCGATAATATCATAAACGGTTCTATTAAAACCGTCTCGATAATCTGCGATATCACGACGGTTTTTAATAGAACCGTGCAGTGATACTATCGAGCGGTTCTTTAATAGAACCGTCTATGATCTGCGATTATCGAGAGCGGTTTTAATAGAACGTCTCGATACTATCACTGACGGTTCGTTTAACGAACCGTGCGTGATAATACCTCATCACTGACGGTTGGTGATACGAGCCGTCTATGATATGTCATTCACAAGCGGGAGTTCGAAAATTTTGAATGCGTGCGCGGGAGTAGCGAGTACTCTTTATATATTAGTAAGGACTCCCCAAATGCTCCTCATCCCTCCCGTTCGTCCTGCGCGCCCCGGTGCTCCCTCCGCCGGCCGCCTCCTCCGCCGCTCGTCCTCCCGAAGGCGGCCAGCGTCTCCCCATCGGCTCTCCTCCGCGCGCCCCATCCGGCGCTGGCCCCTCCTCCTCCGCGCCACTGGTCCTTCCCCATGGCTTCTCCTAGATCGAGGTATACATGTGTGCTTGAATATAGTTTTGTGATTGAATGTGTGCTTGAATATAGTTTTGTAATTGAATGGATAGGGAACAATGTGGCTTGGTTGAATGGATAGGGAACAATGTGGCTTGAGCATTTGAGTGCCAACTCGATGCTTCATGGAGCGACCAAACTCGATGAGTTTCTTGATTCCTAGGTGCTGGGCCATCAACCTTGCATGTTTCCAGTGTGCACATCTCACATAGATTGAAGAGATCTTGCCTTTAAAGATTTGAAATTGCAGAGTTGTTTTCAAGTTCACATCTCAGAAGGCTCATGAGCGAGTGGAGCCAGGAGGTGCCGAAGGCGGAGAGGCGGACAGCGAAGGGAATACATTTAGTATTTTTTTGCGATTGAAAAAACTATCACGAGCGGTTACGAACAAGAAATGCGTGATAGTAATATCATAAACGGTTCTTGTTGAGCCGTCTTTGAAAATATACTATCACGAGCGGTTGGAAGTAGAGCAAACTGCGGATAATACTATCCTGAGCGGTTCTACTTTGAACCGTGCGTGATATTCGTATCCTGAGCGGTTTTGAACCGTGCGCGATAATGTCTATTATCGCAGACGAACTTTTTGAGCGGTTGGAAAACCGTGCGTGATGACGGTTCGAACAAATGCAGCGATGGCGTTTTACGTAGTAGTGGATGGATCGCAGATCAGAGAACACATAATGATGATGACCGATATGGCGGAAAACTTAAGGGGATGGACATAGAGATTTCGATGGTTTCCTAGTACATTTCATTATGACCTCTCTCCGAGTATACGACTTTTAAGATCAATTATAATACTCAGAAAGAAAAGTGGAACATGAGCGATTTAATCGCCATGTGTGTTCAGGAGGAGGAAAGAATATTGACGGAAAAGAGGGATCTTGCACTTCAAGTTGGTGGCTCCAATAAAAGAAAGTTCCAAGGGACTTCAAATCTAAGAAGAAGTGGCGTTCTCCCCAATCTTTGATAAGTCGGGCCTAAAGTGCACATCGCACCTAAGCCTCATGTGGCTCGTTGGAGCACCTAAGGGGGGGTGAATGTCATTTCTGCAAACAGCCAGGGCACTTTCAGAAGGATTGTGTCGGATTCCTAAAGTGGCTCGCAAAGAAGGGTAATGATACAATAACTTATGTTGATGAAACTCTTTATGCTAATTTTTTAATTAATTCCTGGTGGATTGACTCAGTGCAAGCGTGCACGTTACTAATTCTTTCAGGATTCCTTACGCGAGAACCCTAAGAAAGGGAGCGAAGCCTTAGAGTCGCGGATGGAAAGGAAGCCGAAGTCGAATCAATAGGATCAATTACATTAGTCTTAGACAACGGCTTCTCGCTTCGTCTCAATAATGTAGTTTATGTTCCTTCTATTAGGAGGAATTTGATTTCAGTTTCTTTGTTGGACGATGAAGGTTTTAAGTGCATTTTTGGTGATAATAAATGTATTATTACGTTCAATTCTAATGATATTGGTCTTGCTTTTAGACGAGACAAACTCTATATGCTTTCCCTTAATGAATCTCCTGTATCTTTGAATGTGTGTGATGCTAAGTGTAAAAAGAATAATGAGACTTCTTCGAAATTGTGGCACTGTCGTTTAGGCCACATTTCGAAGGGAAGAATGGAGCGTCTCATTAAGGAAGAGATTCTCCACCCATTAGATTTCTCTGACTCAGACCACTGCATTGATTGCATTAAAGGAAAATACGTGAAACAAATAAAGAAGGGAGCTACTCGCAGCACAGGACTCTTAGAATTAATTCATACTGATATTTGTGGTCCTTTTCCTGTGACATCAGTGGATGGTTTTGATTCTTTCATCACATTTACTAATGTTTTCTCCTGTTATGGTTATATCTTTCCCATTAAAGACCGATCTGAGTCACTTGATAAATTTAAGATATTTAAGGCTGAAGTTGAAAATCAGCACAACCTAAGAATTAAAGTGGTAAGATCGGATCGTGGGGGAGAATATTATGGAAGACATGCCTCTTATGGACAAATTTCTGGCCCTTTCGCTAAGTTTCTTCAAGAAAATGACATTGTTGCCCAGTATTCTATGCCAGGTGAACCTCAGCAGAATGGAGTAGCTGAGAGACGCAACCGTACACTTATGGATATGGTACGGAGCATGCTCAGCCACTCTAGTTTACCCATTAGTTTGTGGATGAAAGCACTAAAGACAGCTGCACATATTCTTAATCGGGTTCCCAGTAAATCAGTACCTAAGACACCTTATGAATTATGGACTGGGAGATAACCGAGTATGAAATATTTACGAGTGTGGGGTTGTCGTGCTGAAGCTAAGATATTTAATCCACATATTGGGAAATTAGACCCTAAAACAATAAGTTGTCATTTTATTGGATATCCTGATAGATCCAAAGGGTATCGTTTTTAGTGTCCTGATAGGACAACTAAGTTTGTAGAAACAAAGCACGCTGTGTTCTTAGAGAATAATGAGGAGCTGGAGCCCAGGAAAATAGATCTTGAGGAGAAGCGAGTTTACGTTCCTTCACCGCTTATCCCAGAGACCTTTATTCCTGTGCCTCAGGTGGTTGCACCTCCAGTAGAAAATACTGTTGTTGCACCCATTGTTGAGGTCTCTGAAATTTCTAATGTTGCACCTAATGATGAGCCTCAGCAGTCTCCTATAATAGCTAATGAACCTATTAGAAGATCACAGTGGGAGAGAAGATCTGCCATCCCAAATGATTATGTTGTATATATGAATGAGGATATTAATGATGTAGGGAAGGTAGACGATCCCACCTCTTATAAGGAGGCCATGATGAGTGAACATTCTCCTAAGTGGCTTGATGCCATGAAGGATGAACTAAAGTCTATGAGCACTAATGATGTGTGGGACCTAGTAGAAATTCTGATGAGTCAAAACAAAGAGGTGTAAATGGGTCTACAAAACCAAACACGACTCTAAGGGAAATATCGAAAGGTTCAAAGCAAGGCTTGTAGCAAAGGGCTTCTCACAAAGAGAGGGGATTGATTATAATGACACATTTTCTCCTGTCTCAACTAAGGATTCATTCAGAATAGTTATGGCACTTGTAGCTCATTATGATTTAGAGCTGCATCAGATGGATGTTAAGACGGCATTTCTTAATGGCGACTTGCAAGAAAATGTTTACATGGCTCAGCCGGAAGGTTTTGTCATGGAAGGCAAGGAGCATATGGGATGTCGACTTAAGAAATCAATTTACGGCTTGAAACAAGCGTCGAGGCAGTGGTACCTCAATTTCGATAAAATAATAAGAAATTTTGGTTTTAAAGAAAATGAAGTTGATAGCTGCATATATGTTAAGTTCAAGGGGAGTAAATTCACCATCTTAGTGCTTTATGTGGATGATATCTTATTGGCCAGCAGTGATAAGGATATGCTGTTTGAGACCAAGAGATTTCTTTCATCTAACTTTGATATGAAGGATCTTGGTGATGCCTCTTACGTTCTTGGCATTGAGATTCACCGAGATAGGTCCAAAGGAATATTAGGTTTATCTCAGAAAGCATACGTTGACAGAGTACTGAAGAAATACAATATGCATAAGTGCTCTGGCTCGCCTGCTCCTATTGTTAAGGGCGATAAGTTTGGAACATTTCAATGTCCAAGGAACCAATATGAAACTGATCAGATGAAGTCGGTTCCTTATGCTTCAGCTGTCGGAAGTATTATGTATGCTCAAGTATGTACACGCCCGATTTAGCTTTTGTAACCGGATGCTTGGCGATATCGGTCAAATCAGACCGGACCACTGGAAGGCCGTTAAGAAAGTCTTGCGCTATATGCAAGCTACTTTCATGCTCACATATAAGAATTCTGATAACCTTGAAGTTGTTGGTTATTCAGACTCAGATTTTGCGGGATGTGTTGATACTAAGAAATCCACGTCAGGTTATATCTTCACACTCGCTCAGGGAGCTATCTCGTGGAAAAGCTCCAAACAAACCCTTACGGCATCTTCAACGATGCAAGTTGAGTTTGTGGCATGTTATGAGGCCACCGGGCAGGCTGTATGGCTTAAGAACTTTATCCCGGGACTTAGAGTGGTAGACAGCATCTCTAAACCACTCACCTTATACTGCGATAACGAACCCGCAGTCTTTTATGCGAGTAACAACAAGTCAAGTGGTGCTGCCAAACACATTGACATTAAGTATCATGTTGTGAAAGATAGAATCCAGGATCAAACCATCAGTATCAAGCATATTAGTACTAAGTCAATGCTTGCGGATCCGCTTACTAAAGGCTTACCACCCAATATTTTTCGTGATCATGTTGCCGGCATGGGTTTATTGGAAAGGCTCTGATTCTGGATAAAAGGACCTTAAAGAAACCAACTCCTATTAAGTATAATGAATATCCATTTCAAGATGAGATAGTACACTATAGGTACTGAGGTTGTATGACACTTCATTGGTCATGCGACGCATTACCTTGGTATACTATTTTATTGAGAACGGGCTTATGATGTTAGCCTTACGATCAAAGGGGAGAATGTTGGGTTGATCTTCGGCTAAGCTAACGGCTTCCCGAGATTACCGGGAGACCACGTCTCCACTCGCGCCATGATCGGAAGGTGCGGCCAACCACTTTGGTTCGGGTCCCGGTCACCTAGCGCAATAAGGACTCAGGGGGTTCGGCAGGCAGGAAATTAGCTTGTTCTTGACTACCGGAAATACACCCCGTACAAACCCGATCTGTGACGTGCGCTAAAGGTGGACGAAGACCCAAACCCCGTCGTCACCGTGACACCGCCGACCACGACTGCTACTTCATCCCGACGGCATCTTCGTCAACCCCGACTCATCTACCTCCCTCATGGCCTCTTCAGGTTTGGGTAAGTCCTAACGATTCCGCTCTATTGTTTATGAAGGTGTTCATGTCATGGAGCTAGGGTTTATGTCGAGATCATGTTTAGCCTAAGTATTACGCACACACCTAGTGCACTGTGATTCCGAGGGCAACTATATAGCGAATATCCCGTATGATCCTTATACTCATAGTGGTATGTGGCTTACTGCGCATAGGCTCCAAGAGAGCCTCGTTGTGCTTACGTTGTTCAGGGTAGAAGAAATTGATGGTTTGGGTGATGATACGCCTAATTTCTTCCTTGGGCTCTAGCTACTGCCTACTGGATTAATCTTTTCCGTCCTTTTGTGCATGTAATCAGCGGTAGTCAGGAGTAACTGTTGCTGTTATGTATCCTTAAATGTTTTTCATTTGCTGTACGGGCCGACTGGAGAAATGCTAATGTTCAGAACTATGAAAATTAATAATCCATTAGGTTAAGTTCATCGTCTTACAGCATTTTGTTGCCTTGCAATGTGTTTCACGACATTGACACGACTGCATCTATTGTCGTTATATGTTTCTGTTTTGACATGTGCTCATACGTATTTTTTTTTTCCTTTTTGATAATGAAGGTGGCAATGGATGGAACAAGGAAAACGCTAAAGTTGAAGAAAATAGTAGAGATGAACTAGATATTGAAATATGCATGAAATAGTGTAACAGCCCAAAATTAGGTATTATCTGTGTTTATGCGTAAAATATTATTTTCTGAAAAAGTTTGAGCTTTTCTGGGCATTTTTTGCATATTATTTAAATCTTTTTGTACTAAAGACAGCAACCAAATTTTTTTTGTAAACGTTTAAAAGCTGGAAAAAGCCTGGAAATAATTTTTATAAGTACTAGATGGTTCTGGGAGCCTGTCCATATGGATTGGGCGTTCGGATCACGTCCGGACATTTTTAGCATATTATTTAAATCTTTTTGTACGACAAGAAGCAAAATTTTTTGTAAACGTTTAAAAGTCGGACGTCCATTTTTGATCGGGAGGGCCATCATAATTTCACATTTCAAAAATTGAAACTTGATTTTTGGAGTTATTCAAACCGAAAATATGTGAGCTGCGCGTTTCCGCATCTCGGTTCAAGGCCCCTTCTTCCAAACCCATTCGCTGTGCCCGCCTTGCGCGCCTCACTATCTCTTGGATGGATTGGACCCAACCCAAAATCGCAGCGCATTCTTCTTCCTTTAGATTTTAATCGGATCGTCCATATGGATTGGGCCGTCGTCGTCGTCACCGAGCCATCGCCGCGCGCCTCACTATCTCTTACCAGGCCCCATCGCAGCGGCGTCGTTCCACGAAGCCATCGCGCCGGCGCCACCTTAGCCTGTGCCACGCGCGCCATCTCTGCGCATGCACGAGGCTCGCCCACCGGTTTGGCGCCACCCGGTCTTCTCCGCACACATGCGGCCGGCCGCATCGCGCATGCTCGCCATGCTCTGTTGCCAAGCCATGCGCGTTGACACCATCGCCCGAGTGCATCGCCCGCCATCGACCTCTCGCCCTTCGCCTATAAATGGCCACTCACGAGCAGCACTTCATCTTTTGACCTCCTCTCCATTCTCACTTCCTCTCGGGTCAATTCGGGCTCGGTCAGGACCGCTAACACTGCCGACCCGCTCGTCGTCGTCCGCCACTCGGTGATCCCGAACTTCCACAACGCGTCACGGCGGGCGAACACCCCAAGGAGCAAGACCCTCGGCCAATTCGAGGTTAATTCCACCGAAGGGCGCGCATACGCCATCTTCTCCAACCACGGCCGCCACCGCCATTTCCACCTCACGCCTCCTCAGAGACTTCCTCACGATTCCTCCTCTATGAGTATCTCCTAGACCTCTTATAACATTCCCGATCATTCACTTGTACTCTTTTCTTCTCGGGGTTGTCGCCACGGGAACCGACCACACGGCCATGGTCATCGCCGTCGGCCTACCTCGGTTACTCCCGCGATCACTTGAGCACTCCGGTGAGTTCATCTTAGCACCCTTGTGCTCATGCTCCTCCTACTTTAGCTCCTATCCCATCCAAACGCCATCGCACCATGTCACCTCTACTTAGGCCACGCGTCCCTTGCCGCGCCACCACACGGCCGCCCGAACCCTAACGCCGCCTCCCTTAGCATCATCGGTCCTCCATAAACCCATTTTTAGGGTTGGCCGCCTCGCGTTACTCCTTCGCTGCGACGCGCCATGGCCGAGCTTCCACTGGCCGTGCCTCCTGTTTCGGTTCTTTGTAATTGAGTTTGTCCTCTCTGTTCTTTTCTTGGTGATGAACTGTTGGGCCATCTGAGGGTTAGATTTTTAGCTAATAAGGGTGAAGAACTAATTGATCACTTAAACTGGCAATGCCCAAGGCAACAGCCGCAAACCCTACCTCTTATCATTGACTATCCTCACTCATAGCAGTCATAGAAACAACACATAAACATACAAGATTATCTCATAGCATGAATAATCAATATAACATGTCAAAGCATGAATGCAATGCTTGACCCATCCCATCCTACTGTGCACCAGTGTGTCAATTTAATATTTTTAATTACCACAGACCTAAAGCCCGCTCTGATACCAACTGTAACACCCCAGGACCCACATTACCCTGGAATGCTACTAAACCACTCAGCTAGCCAGAAATTTCAAGATAAATTATTCTGGCAACAATTTCTAGACATGAAGCATTAAGCGAAAGCATAAACAACTAAGGGAACAAAGATAACGGTAACAAGTTCAATAATTAAAACAACCTCTAGCAGTTAATCAAAGAAATAGTTCACAAGTCCATCATTATTAAATAAAATATTCACCCACGAATAGCTAAGCATTTGACTAGAATTTCATCGACTTTATTACAGCATGAGTTGATGAACCAAGTGCATTATTGTGGTGTAGCTCTACCCAACCCATGAATGCTCAACAATCACTGTAGGGAAAAAACAAGGGTGAGATAAAAATCTCGACCAAGCAAAGCATTTAACAGGCTATTCGGACTACAAATAGCCCACCTTAAATAAAATTCATAACTAATTTACTTTAACTCCAAATTGAATGAAACCAAATTTGTTGGTTCTCATTTTTAAAGTGCTTTTAATTGGAATAGGTTTGAGTTTTGGTTCTACATAAAAATTGTTAATTAAATTAATTATACATTAAGTACAACCTTGATAGATTCCTAGAAAATTCATATGAACTCCAATTGAACTAAAAATTTCACCTAAATTTGCCTAAAATGTTACTCTACCTTCTGTGAGTTTTTCATACTTTATTGATTGTTTTGCAATTTTGGATTCAATTGGTGTTTATTGCAATATCGTTCAGTTAGGTTTTACGATACCATTATATTCATGAGGTCATTATGCGAGTAACCCGAGATTGAACAAGTGGATGCAGCAAAGTAGCACCCTCTTGATCATATTGCTCCATGGTTCTTAAATGTTTTGTGAGTTTTATTATCGCAATTGCATGCTATTTTGAAATATATGTTTATGGGTAGAAGTAGTTAAATTCCTAATTGTTGCATTGGCCCTCCTTTGATTGTTGATTACCCTTTTACCTTGAATGATTAAGGATATATATTATATGGGTCGTTTGCTAGTTTGTAGAACGATGCTTAGCCATGCTAGTAGTTGTAGCCGAAAGCGGTTGATGGAGCTAGTCCATCGGCCGATGGATTGAATTAATTCTTATTGAAATTTGAGGATTTTATGGATTGGATTATGTTGAACTTGAGGATTGTATCCAGATCTTCGAATATGGTAATATGTTGTTGTTGTGTGTTGGACTTGGACGGGTGATAGGGTGATGAAGGGGTGGTCCCGGATTCATGTAGCCCGTCTCGAGTGTTTACGACCGTGGTGTGATGAACCAAGTCTTACGTGCAACCACACGGGATAATGGCGGCTTGGCTAACTAATTTGTTGTGTGTTAGCTATCGAACACAATCGTTGACAATCGTTATTGTTATTTTAATTGTTCTTTTGTCAACTGGGGGCATGTTAAGGTCGCCTTACTTTCTCTTAAGGGTCTCTTGTTGGATAGGGACTTTACGCATAACGGGTTTACTCCTCGGTTCGATCGTCATCGTCTCGCCATGGGATGCTCCTCGTGGTTTGATAGTTAGGACATGACATTGTAACGCCTCGTTATGCTACCTCCGCCACACTCCTATGGAAGAGTGCACCGACATTAAGAGGAATGCATATCGTGTGGGAAGTTGCCAACTCTGCAGAGTAACTAAATCTATTCGAATAGCCTCGTCCTAGGTTATGGACAACACTTGTGGAAAGCGAGACATGATTAGCGTTTGGGAAATTAAGTTTGGGTTATGGTTGGAAATGTTATGTCCTTATGTTAGTTTGTTCAAATCTGAAATGTATTCTTGAAGCGCGTTGTTCGCATGTTAAATTTGTTGAGGTTTGAGTTGTGCCACGAATGGGATGTTCGTATGTTGATTATACTTGGAATTATACCCTTGTTGATCATTACTTACTATCATAAAATGCTTTCTAATTGTTTTACAAATGGCAAGTTAGAATCTTTTATCTATATGCAAAACTTGCTTTTGCTGAAAACCGACTAGTGTAGTAGCCTTCCTTTGATACTTACATGCATCTTTATTTCTTTTGAAAGTCTCATGAGTACAACTTTGTACTCTACATGGTCTATTTGTTCAGGAGAACGCACGGGTGCAACGGCTTTAACCTTGGTTGTTTTGGGATTGTGGGCATACCAACTCTTATTCCTTTTATTTTAAGTTTATCTTCCACTGAATTTATTTGTGTTAATTAGATTTGGCCGATCGACCCTCTTATGCAACCTTGTACCATAAGGTTCTATTTAATTGATGTTGTAATTGATTCTTTTATTCTTGTACATTGTGTATGGATTTGATTGCAATGTTGTGTACTAGGATATGTGCATGTTAGTCACCGATCCTTGGGAGCTAGCATGTGACACATATCCGGTCACTCGAATCGTGTTCCCACGTTAAGTGTTGCGTTACTGCGTAATCACTTAGCTTGATACGGATCCGTCTCGGGGTCCCCACATCGTCATCTGCAGCCGGGCGCACCCAGCACAAGGTGGATTTAAGGTCCTCGCCTTAGCCCACCACTGCCAGAGGGTGAGTAGTTATAGTTTTTATTTTGATTTAACTACTGATTTCTTTGCCGATAATTCATCGATTAAAAACTTTGAAATTATATGAAAATTTCTGTAAGCTTATGACCTTATGTAGTTTCTCCAGAAATTTTTGGAGGTTTAGACTTCAGAAATTCTCAGACTCGAGAAGTTTCGTTTTGTGCATTTGTAAATATTTTCTTAAACAAGATTTCATATAAAATCTTTGGTGAATTATAACTGGGATAATATGCCAAAAATAATTCTATCATTGGAATTTATTTACTTTTTTTATCTATTTCCTTTTAGCACCTATTTTGTAGTTCAAGTTCAAGTTTTGCTTTTAATTCAAAAATCCAAATACAACATAGCATATTTCATATGCAAATGATCATGGAAATTTTCTCTCATGCATTTATTTTACATAATCCTAGAATTAGGATTTTGGGATGTTCTGAACCTACCCACCTTACAAAGAATCTCGTCTTGAGATTCAAGACTTGTAAAGAAATTGGGAAATTCAAATTGTAGGTGGTCTTCTCTTCCCATGTAGCTTCGTCTTTAGTGTGGTTGCTCCACTAGATTCTTAGCATCTTGATGGCACAATGCACAGTATGACGCGAGGCTTCATCCGAATTCAGATTGGATGTTCTCGATAAGAGATATTTAGTTGAAGATCAAGATTCTCAAACGGAATGGATTCGGTAGAGTTTGAAGACACTTCTTGCTTGAGATATGTGGAAGACATCATGCACGTCAAAGTTGAGGCGATAGCTCTAGTTGGTAAGCTACCTTGCCTTTCCTTAGAATCCGTGATGGACCGATATACCAGGTGGTAGTTTCCATGGGCTTGAAATGGCGGATACCAGCAGTATGACACCTTGAGATAAACAAAATCATTTACCTCAAAGCTCACCACGTGATGGCGATCGACACAACTCTTCTCACTGCGATCAGCTTCCTTTAGGCGCCCCTTATCGCATCCACTTGCTCTTGAGCTTCCTAGATGATAGTTGGTCCAATGAACTGTCTTTCTCAACCGGACTAGAACAACAAGTATTGTCAGACCCGAGATTAACATCCTGCATCTTCGTGCATAATCGAACTAGTCCCATGATCGTGGCTAGGTCACACAAGAAACAAATGTGATACACAACCATAAACGCTAAAATTTATTAATAAACAAGAGTTGATTACAAGATAGCCTTACTGAGGCAACATTAAATAAACAAAGTGGAAGACTATGAAGAAGTAGTGGAGTCCAACTGACCACCACAGGCAATCGACCGTAGCGGCTAGTCGCCATGATCCACACCGCGAAGTCCTTCTTCTCTGAAATTTGTTTGCATAAAGCAAGTATGCACAACTTCCGTGCTGCAAGTTACACTCACAAATAATAGAATGACATACATGGATGTAACAAAGGATGGCTTATAGGGTCATTTGTGCAAAACAACATTTGACATTAAATACAATACTAAGTTCAAAAGCTTAAGTTTTATAAAATCTAAAATTTGATTTTGAATTGATAAAGATAGTGTAGGCACCAACCTAACACCAACATAAACACGGGCACCAACCGGGTTTCAACCATAACTTTTCTCATGGACACCCATCCATGATCAAAACTGCTTACAAAAACATTTTGAAATCAAATCCATAATCTAACTTTGAGTGGCTTTGCCGGATGTCCATGACCGTGGACACGGCTATTCGAATAGATTGACACTCTCTGAGGTTGTAACTTTACCCACAAGAGATAATCAACTTTTAATGTCCACCGACACACTTCCGAAGGTGTGCGACTAAGTGATCATCACGAGGCCTTTATAATGTATCATTCCACCATAGTCCTCCTCGCTAAGGTTTCGCCCCATTTGGACTACTCCCACGTGGTTCAAGCCCCTCTTGCGCCAGTGGGACTAACAAAGGTCATAACATGACTACCCACCGCACCAACAGAAGCGACCATGATGGAATTTTACAAATTAATGTGCCTGTGCCCCATATAGGAAAATTTATTTACAGCTTCTTTGTGTTTTGCATTCGTCGGTTTAATTGCTAATGCTTATCGTTTCTCCTATGACCTCTTTGTAGAGTCCGCTTGCCATCGCTAAATTGAAAACATTCATGCTAGATAGTCATTTCTTATTTCTTTGCGAAATGTGAGTCGTTGTTCCTTTTGCTTTAGAAATATCCAACAGAGAACAGAGAACAAATGGTCGAATGCGTTCATGCAAGGCATTTTGGCCTATTTATTTTCGATTTTCTTCAATGAGTCATGTGGTCACAAAAATCATCTCAGATTTTTCCCAAAATTTTGGGCAAACTTTCAGAGATTAGCCTAGCTATTAAGCGATGCTATACTACAAATGTCTGTCTTGAGTTAGGAAAGATGCTACGATTTTAGCATCTTTTCGTAGCCATTCCAATTTGCCTTCTTTGTTATTGCTTAAATTGCTTTTGTCTTATCTCTCCTCTGCTGCAAAATAAAATGTAATCTCATTCACGTGAGCACGTCTCTTGGAATGTGCTCCCGTTGTTTAACGTTTTTAGTTTCTTGTCGCAAGTGATTTCATACCTCATTTTTAGTAAGGTATCTAGATAAAAAAATCATCCGCCTTCAATCGTTTTACATGAAAATTCAAATGTGAAACAACAATTGGAATTTATTGTGTACAATTTTGAGGTTTATTTTTTCAGTGTGATGATCTGGGAGAAGCGATGAGCTAGATTGGGAAGGAGATTTAAGATAATCAATGGGATTGCTCGAGGCTTACAATATCTTCATGAAGATTCTTGTGAACCTCTAGTACTGTATGGGTACATACCTTGAATTATTTTTTCCTGTTATTCGAACGTAAAATAGGTCATTCGATTTTGATTTGCTCTATGGAAATTGAATTTGATTAGCTCTACAAAGTCAAGGCATCTTTAGTCCAAATGATGAATCCAAATGGGTTGCGCTTGTGGCTGAATTCAATCAACTTAAATGAAATTTCAAATATTTTTACTCCGAGAAAGCCACACACCTATTGTATGTTTCTGTCTTTTCATCGTCTTTCTTACACCCTATATAACACAACTTTTCCCCTACACTTAGGTCACAAGTGCGGGACCCTGCATTATCTCCATAAGACCGAGATTAAACAAGGTCTTAGGGACATAATCACGGGTCTTCGGGAAATGAATTCCAATTTAACTCTATCCAAGTGAGAGGCTTAGCCGAATACTAGAGCCTAAACGATCATGCGCGCTGCTCCTGCGAACGCTACATGATTGTCGATTCTCTTCCGATCAAGCACTACACTTAGTGAGTTAAATGGGATCCATTAACAACGAGTATGACTTATATTGGCTCCCAAGATCAACGACCAATATACTCATACTCTCATCCAACGTTGGTTACATCCATACAACGCATACAACAAAAGATAAAAAGACATACTACATAGTAGTCAAGTTTACAGTTTATTACATACGGTCGACCACAAATCAAGTAAAGTATCAAGTAGCAGCGGAAGTAAATAGATAAAGCAAATGACCAGCAGTGGTATGCCCATCACCCATCGGCAACCGACTGGGGGTTAAATGATAGCACACTACTCATTAGTGTCACCCAAGTCAACACTAGCGAGATCGTCATACTCATAATCTTCCTCACCAAGGCCAAGAAACATCCGGTGAGTACAAGTGTACTCAAGTCTTACACAAATAAAATTAGTTATGCATAAGGGTCATTCACAAGGATGGCTCATATTGGTTTAGTTTTGCTAAAGAGACGCAACAATTAACATCCTACACATACTAGTTTTTCATGTGCCCATTTTAAAATCAGATTTGAAGTAGAAGAAAAGCATATGGTAAAGCATTTCAATAATAAACAATTTAATCATACAAGGACCAAAGTGGCAGCCCACTTTGATGAACTAAACACATGAACATCCCGTTCATGACGAATACCAAGTTCAACCACAATTTTAATTAAAAGTCTAACAATAAACAGCCACAAATTTCAAGATTGCCCATAACCGTGGACACGGCTATTCGAATAGATTTATACTGCAGGGTGTACTACTTTACCCTACACGACTTGATTAGCCCGTAAGCCTCGGATGCCTCCGAATATAGCATACTTCCTATGGTATGCCGGTGGGTAAATCAAGATATGGTCGTTTTAGCAAGAAGATTCCATTGGTTAAGTCCTCAACCGTGGCTCCTAGGAACATAAGGCGTTACGACCTCTATGCCCTATCGGCCCAAAAAGGAACATAGGATTTCACGGTCCCATGCCCTTACAATTTTACCACCGTGGGACCCAACACAATAAAACCTTCCCCTACTTAACCATACGGCTCCCAACCCGCGTGTGGCGACGAGTGTTGCTTGAACAACAGTACCCAAAGTTTGGTCCTTAATTGTCCGGACAAGCCAAACCACATACCAAATTCTCGTGCACGCGACCACCATCATCACCATCACTTGTCGGACAAAAGCTCATTTAAAAGACAAAATTTAACTTATAAAACAGATTCAAGATCTGAAACAAAGTATATAATGAGAGTTGTGTTTATCCCATAATTGTTGGGTTATTCCGACAATCAACTACGGTTCTAGACTTGCATGGCTACAACTTAACAATATAACTTCACTCATCCTATCATAATATTTCAGTAATGGAATAATTCAAGGATAGCCACAATGACAACATAATAGGATGTGTCTAACTATTCATCACAAACATAGCGACAATATCAAAATAGCATGCAAGCAATTATCATTGCATCTATCCTAACAAAGCTGATCAAATATGATGCAAAAGAAAGTTCAAAGGATGCTTGCCTTGTACAATAGCTGCTCACTCGCACTGTGTAAGTGTCGATATCAAAATGCTCGGGATCTATATAATTATAACATCAAATAAATACCGAGAAAACAACTCAAAAACCAAAATGCTCAAAAATGCATGATTTTTCTACAGTAGTTAGGTTATGATTTTAGATGGATTTAGGTAAAAGAATTATTTCATTTTGATTCAGTATATGAAAGTTATAATGGTTTGAATTTCAGATTTCAATATTGTCATTTATGTAATTTAATTATGAAGTGAAATTTTGTAGAACAGTGGCGAGTACATGGATTACATAGATAAATAGACAATATTATTATAAGTTAAAAACAGTTGAGTTTGTCCTTTTGGAGTTTTTATGATTTAGTTATGTATTTTCAAAGTTATCACTTTTTATAGTGTAACAATAATAGAGTTAAAGATTATATCCTCCCAAATATAGTTTCTGTGATAGAGGTAATATGGAGACCATTTTAGAATTAAGTTCACTGAAAATGAAAATTATCAAAAGTGGTCTCACTGTTTTGGAGTTTCCAATAATTACTTATGCATTTTTGAAGTTATCAATCATTTTTCTATTGTACAAATAATTGTTTTAATGGATTAGTCTCCAAATAAAGCTCTGCTCAGAGACAGGTTTGAAACTAATTTTAATATAAAGTTTACTAAAAGTGAAAATTTAAGTGGTTTCATGCGATTTGGAGTTAAAATGATTTAGTTATGTATTTTAGAAGTTATTCATATTTTTAGGTATAAATAATCGATCTCGAATTTACTAAAGTGATTATTACTTTTCCCACCGAGCGCCTCAGCCAAAGTCAGCGACTTGCGGGCCAGTCAAAGTTTTGACCAGTCCACACCCAAGGTTAGCTCGACCGCATTATACTGAAGGCGTATTCCACCGAATACGCTTTCCGAACCTCTAAACGTAAGACTGTCTTAAACGTTCAAGGAATACGTTTTCCTTTATGCGAAAATGTATTTTATAAACTACGCATTCACTTAAACTACAATAGGGGCCCACACGTCGCACACATTACTAGTTAATGATAACGATTAGCGCCAATTAAATCGGACAAAACTCGCTTTTCGACTGTCCGACAATGCATCGCGACATGGCCATGCCACGTGCTCGCGGGCGAGGGGAAGGCCGAGAGTGCATGATCTACGCGAAACGGAAAGACAACGGCGGCTACCTTCGTGTGATGATTGCCGGCGAAGAGGTTCGGTGGTGCGCGGCCGGTGGAGTCGAGCGGAGGAGGTGTTTGCGGCGAGGGATCTCGGTAGGAGCCCCCGCAAGCGTGATGATTAAGCTCCGGGTTCAAGTGACGGATGGAGAGGCACAGACCAAGGCCGTGTTCAACTCGGCGGCAGAACCGCCGCGTGCGTAGGAGTCACCGTGGCCGTGTTTCGAACAAGAAAGAACAATGTGAGGGGAGAATCAGGGCACCCATGAGACGGTCCGAGAGGTTGAGTCGCGGAGAACTCACCGGCGTCGTCAGGGAAGAAGACGAGCCTGCCGCCGGAAATTGAAACCAAGAATCACGCAGCCCTGTGCATGATTGACAAATAAGTTGAGGTTTTACTCCTTATGATCTAGTACACGTAATGACGCGCAAGAAAGGAGAGTATCTCACGGTGAAGAAGATGACACCGAGGTGTCCTCCGAGTGCTCTGGAGCTTCAAAAGCGCGAGGTGGACCGGAGCTACAGAGGAAAACAAGAGCTTGCATAAGCCAAAATGCAAACGACATGCAAGGTAGAGTAGGGAAACCGAGGTGAGAAATTTTACCGAGCAATTGCTGAAAAGCTTTCCTCTCTCAACCGGCCGGAGGAGAAGTGAGCAAATGAGAGAAGGCGAGATAAAGGCGGTTGAAGGATGGAATGGAAAACGCGCAGCGTAGAAGGCTCAGAGTGGTCAAAACGGCGGTGGGTCACGCGGCGACGTGAGCCGGGCAGACTCGCGGGCGTGGTGGCGTGTCTCCAGCGCAACGGGAGTGCCGATGGCGCTCTGCGTGGGGCGTGGGATGACTCAATGGCAAACCGCGTTGGTGGTCAAAGAGGATCGTTCGATCGGATCGGAAAGATGAGATTTCCGTGTTATGTTGAACTACCTAAAAGCAGCAGGATCTGAACCGTTGGGCTAAGATCGGACGGCTGCATGTGATGGTGCGTTTAGGAGGTTGGGTTGAGCGTTCACCTGGTCGGACTCGAGCGGTGTGGTTCGAGCCCAGACAGCATGTGGTTTGACCGAGGTTTAAAATAGCTACTCTACTTTGACTGGTGCTTTATAATAGAAATAAATTTCATAAAATCATGAAATAATTTGTGGGGTTCTGGGATGATGTAGTTCCATAAAAATTATGAAACCCTACTGTTCACATTAAAATTTGTGACATTTAAATTCAAGCATGTTGTATGTCTATGAATGTTGTTTGAATTTTAATTAGGTTCAAACTATTCCAAAAATTTTGGAAAAATTATATTTATTCATGAAAACTAATGTAGTATTTGATTAAATTGGTTTGAGATGATGATCACAACTTTTATCACTGATTCGAATTGAAATGTGAATGTTGATGTGTATGTTCACCCCAAATTAGATTTTCCAAGTACAATATATTATGGAAATGTTTTGAATTTGATAATGGATGTTAGTGAAATACATATTAATCCAATTTAATTAGTTGGGGCTTTGACAACAAGATGTCCGACACCCTTGTCTCTACTCGAAAAAGTTTTCGAATGCCCGATATTCGCACAAGATAACCAATTACAACATCTAATAGTTCTTGGTTTCCTTAACAATGGTGTCACTTGTATGTAGACATTCATTCTTCCACAACTAGATAGACACCTTTACCGTAACCAGATATTATATGAGATCTCTTATATAATCTTAACAAATTGTCTTTTGCATACCATATTTAAACATAATACTACCCATTTTCACGTGCCTATAATAAATTGTCTTTCTTCTTCCTCTCCATACACAATACATTCACTCCTTTGTTGTGGACTCATAGCAGAGCGCATACCACACAAGAAACAAGGCTCAATCAGAGCATCCGATCACGCTCGGCAATAAAGCAAAAGGAGACGCAGACTCCGGCAGGCGGTAAGCCATTCATGCAGAGTCAGTAGGAAGCTAATAGAAGCATTGTCGGTTATCATGAATAGTTACCATGTATTAAATAGTTTTTCTTTATGTCTTTGATTCCATTAGTCACACTTTGTTAGGAGACCTCTATATATGAGGGACATCGTATTGAGAGAATCAATAAAGTATATTCAAAGGATAGTCAGCATTTCGAGCTTCCTTCACGATACCGAACCGCCTGATGGTGTTACGGAGGCGATCGCTCTTCTTTACCACCTCGTATTTGCCGTTCTCATTCGCGAGCACACGAACATCTATTTCCTCTCTGCGCACCACCGAAGATCTAGCCATACCAATTTGGTATCGAGTCGACGATCGCGCATTCACGCCTCCGAGAATGAGTGAACCCAAGACCATCGATGAGCTTGACGATTCTCAAGCAAGTTCTTGGCGACAAGACAATACTGCGAGATGAACTCCACGACATACGCTAGCGCGAGCGCCTAATGCACGCCATCGCGAGACTCCAAGAAAGGGAAGTTTGAACATGCGGCGGAAGCCACCACTGATCGGATCAATTGCCATCAAGGAAGGAAGGAAGATGAGAGATATGGTGCACCTCGATACCATAAGCTCAATTTCCGACCTACGACGGGAAGAAGACCCACCGCCTGCTTAATAGATGCGCAACGCTTTTTCAGCGGCGAGGACAATGGAAGAAGAAGTTTGGCTTCGCCTTATCACCTCACGCGCGTCGCTCGCGATGGTTCTATCACCGAACAGGATGAGGTGTCTTGCCAGTCGAGATTTGTCGACTTTGTGAACATGCGCCGGTCCTCCCTTGCGAGAATCCATTGGGAGAATTAGCTAAAAGGCGTCTTCGGGTTAGTGGAAGATTACCACGCACGGCTCTCCTTTGTCGTGCCGATCCACTCTCACCAATGCAACAAGTGCGCGTTATTCACCGGTCTTCCGGCCATTACGAACCGATGTAGAACTACAAAACCCACGCCATGAGTTTGGCAGGTGATGAAGTGCGACTCAAGAGGAACCGCCAACCAAGGCACCAAAGACGACCAAAACCACCACTCCTTCGGCACCAACTCGCCTCTAAGCACACGATGATCCTGGACCGCGAAAACAACCATAGCCCCACCACGGTTCGCCCCCACCATCGCGATCCATGTTTCGCCATCTATCTACGGAGGAGATGGCTGATGGCTGCTGCAAAGGGTTGTGTTACAATTGCCCAAAAAGTTTCACGCAACCATACATGCTCGATGAAGGGGATTTACATGTGGAAATAGAAGATGAAGATGCACTCGATGAACCGGTTGAACAAGCCGAGATATCCTTGCATGCTCATCGATTCGGGCGATCGCACCATGCAACCAAGTACAAATAGCTGGACAAACGGTGTTAGCTCGTAGATCGGGGTCCACCCACAATTTCATTCTCGGAAGCACTGCACGTCATTGGACCGCTCGTGCAACCCACAAGGATCCGAGTGTAGTCATAATGGGGACCGTGATATCGGCGCGGACGTTGTAACGTGTAACACTCATCATCAATGAGGAGGTTAGTATTGATTGCTTTGCCATACCACTACATGCCTTGGCTGATTCTGGAGTCCATTGGTTGTGCACATTGGGACCGATTATGCAGGACTTTGAGCTCCTCTCCATGTCATTTTGGCGGGGATCATCGTGTCATGTGGAAAGGCATGGTTGCACTGAGCAAATGCGGTCCCACCATATAGTCGCGATGATATGATGTCGGCATTATAGCATGAATTTGCGAACTCTTTGAACCTCCCAGTTCGCCACGTGAGACGCCAAGACCACCGCATCCCTCAAACCGAATACGATGCGCCGTTGTCGCCCCATCGATACCCGCAATTGCAAAAGGATGAAATCGAGAAACAATGTGAAGACATGCTTGCACAAGGGATCATTCGAGAGCACATCGACATTTTCATCTCCGCTTCATGGTTAAGAAGCATGATGCAACGTGGCGATTTTTGCGTTGACTATCGGGCCCTCAATGAGCGGACTATCAAAGATAAGTTTCTATCTCAGCTTGTTGATGAACTTCTCGGCGAGCTCGAGGATCCAAATATTTCACCAAGCTTGATCTTCGCGATGGGTATCATCAAATGATATGTGCGGATGATGTGGCAAAAAGCGTGTTTCGCACTCATCACGCCACTTTGAATTCTCGGTAATGGCTTTTAATGACTAATGCGCCGCCACCTTCCGCCTAATGAACGAGGTTCTCAAGCCCTATCTACGAAGTTTGTCCTGTGTTTTTGGCGACATTTTGATCTACGTGTCATGCGGAACATCTACAACATGTCCGAGCGCCACTCCAAAGATTAGTTTAGCACTTGCGATCTAAGTGTTTTTTCCGACATCATGGCTTATTTGGGTCATATCATCTCCGCCAATGGTGTCGCTATGGATCCGTAAACTTCATCGCCATGGTGATGGCCCCGCCCAAAGTCCGCTCGAGCATTGCGAGGCTTCCTAGACTTACCGGTTATTATCGTAAGTTCATCGAAACTATGGTGTCATCGCGGCTTTGTTAACAAAATTAATCAAAAATGAGTCCTTTGGCTGGTCGCGGAAGCCACTCATGCGTTGAAGCTCTCAAAGTAGCTCTTACATCCGCGCTTGTTTTCAAATGCCGATTTGCAAAAACATTTATGGTCTACAGACGCATTAGCACCGAATCGGCGTGGTTCTACATCAAGCGAGCACCCTATTGCTTTCTTTAGCCGCGCGCACACCTCACCATGCAAAATTGGCACCATATGGCGAGAACTTATTGGTCTTGTTAAGGTAGTACGTCATTGGCGATCGTACTTTGGGGTCGTGAATTCACCATTCGTGATCGATCATTATAGTCTTAAGTTCTTGCTTGATCAACGCTTGTCTACGATACCTCGGCACCATTGGGTAAGCAAGCTATTTGGGTTTGACTTCTTGTCATTTTTCGGTTTGGGCAAGCAAAACGCTGCTGCATGCTCTCCCGCCGTGATGAAACGCTCGTGCATGCTCTCTTCGCCACGTTTGTTCTTTTTGATCGAGTTCAGTGGGTCACAGATCATGCCGGAACTATCGGCTTTGTGTGATAAGATTCTTGTCGGCCAAGTGAGGAGGGTGGAGTTTTGTTGATGGGTTGCTCTACAATGGGGTATTTTCTTGTCGACCTCATCCTCCTTGTGGCACCGGGATTGATTGAGTCTCACGCATAATGTGGTCATGAAGGTATACAAAGACATTGCATTGCTTCGAGCTACCTTTCACAATCTGCCTTGCCTAAATTAGTTGGGACTTTGCTTGCTGCATTGTGTGTCGTAATAAAACAGAGCATCTTCACCCAGCTCTCTTACACTTCTTGGCAAGTCTCCCAATGGATTTTATCGAAGGTCTCCAAGGTACATGGATTTTATCGAAGGTCTTCCAAGGTACATGGCAAGTCTGTCATTCTTTCGTGGTTGATCGCCAAAATATGCTCACTTCATTACTTTGGGTCACCCGATACGCCATTCGGTTGCTCGAGCGTTCTTTGATGAGATCGCGCTACATGGTATTCCTCTTCCATAAGTGATCGGGACCGTCTTTACAAGCAATTTTTGGGAAGAATTGTTTCGTTTATCCGCATTAAGTTGCATTTGAGCTCGCATTTCATCCTCAATCCGATGGCAAAACCGGTTGTGAATCGAGTGATCTCTATGTATCTTCGTTGTTTGTCCTGATGATAGCAAGAATTGGGTATAATACAAAATAATTTTGCTATAATTCTTCTTTCAAACGCCCTCAAGTGTACTTTCGTTGTTTATGGACGTGACCTCCAACCTGCTTGCTTATGAACCGGGGTCCTCGTAGAAATTAGGTCACATAGAGCGTAATTAGAGGAATGACACTCCTTCGTCTCGTTGGAAAATAACATCAAGAACATCAAAAATTAAATAAATGACATCTTGGCTTTTTCCAAAAAATTAAATATAGAAATCAAAAATTATCAATTTTTTGAGTCTCTCGACACAGTTTAATTGCTTGTGTATTTTTCAAAACTTTATAGGCTCGATTTTGTCTCTAAAATTCATTTAGTATATTGTTTGTAGGAATTCTTTATAGAAAATGAGGTCAAACATTATGAATTTTTCTCACTCCTTACATAGTGGACTTGATTGTGAATTATTTCTAGAATTTTACAAAATAAAGAATTGCAATTTCATAATGTCCATCGTATGAGAGTCTAATATTTCATAATGTAAGGACATTATGAAATTACATTAATTAATTTTGTAAAATTCTAGAAAAATTACACAATCAAATCCAATATGTAAGGAGCCTAGGAAAATTCATAATGTTTGGACCTCATTTTCTATATTAGGAAATTCTACAAATAGTATACTTAAATGAATTTTAGAGACAAATCAGATTGTATAAAGTTTTGAAAAAATACACAACAATTTTCATAGGAGACTCCAAAAAAATTGAAAATTTTGATCTCAGTTCTATATTTAATTTTTGGAAAAGCCAGGATGTCATTTATTTAATTTTTCGATGTTCATATGTTATTTTCCAACCCCAGGGAGGTGTCCCCTCTAATTACGCTCAACGCAATGTTCTGACCCAATTTTTTCCTCGCTACGTGGATGCCCAACTTCATGATCGTGATGAATTCTTGTCGTAGATTCGTGACGTCTTCTCGTGCTCAGACTCGTATGAAGGAGCGATGAAATCGCACATCGCCGTTTCATTTTCGGTGGGACAATGGTGCGCCGACGCAACATCATCCAATTTCTTGGTTCATCCACTTCGGTCCAAACTAGCTCCGATTATTATGGTCCTTTTCGGTTTTGGAATGGATTGGTTCTGTTGCTTACCGTTTAGACTTGCGGCTCGAGCTCGCATCCATAATGTTTTCATGTAGCGTCATACACCTCAACTAAATTCCTTCTAATAGGATACTTTGACAGAAAAGATAACAGGAGAATGTTTTGAAAGCAACAGTAAATTAATGCAATGATAATTACAAAGGAAAAGAGCTGGTTACACCTTAGTTCAAGAAGAAGTTGTAGGTTGGACACACAGTTAAGTTAATCTGAAGGTAATCAGTTTTGGTCTTAGTCTTATAACATTTCTAATACATTGGAATAGTTATCAAGGTGGTTAGTAAACTTTTTCTTATTAGTTAACTGTTTAAGAAATTAGAGGGCAATTGGTATTGACAGTAAGTTTCTGTCAATTCTAATGCTAGTACTAGGTAGTTATTGATTCAATTAGCTCTTAAGCTAGCACTAGCAATCCTACCTGTCAACCAAATTTTGTTATTCAAATCAAGCAAGGAGCTAGGACCTTGTTAAGTACAAAGATCAGTAAGTACAATTTCTTAGTGGCTAGCTCTTAGTAATTAAATCTAAAAGAGTAAAATTATGTGAAGGACAAGAGTTAGATTATATGTATGACACTAACTTTATGCCTTGATTATGATAATAGCATTAGTAGCAATAAGTCCATGGGTTGATTAGTAAAAACTGATAAAGCAAATAGAGATTAAGAATATTGTAGCCCCACCTTAAATAAAATTCATAACTAATTTACTTTAACTCCAAATTGAATGAAACCAATTTTGTTGGTTCTCATTTTTAAAGTGCTTTTAATTGGAATAGGTTTGAGTTTTGGTTCTGTTACAGAAAAAATTGTTAATTAAATTAATTATACATTAAGTACTTAAACCTTGATAGATTCCTAGAAAATTCATATGAACTCCAATTGAACTAAAAATTTCACCTAAATTTGCCTAAAATGTTACTCTACCTTCTGTGAGTTTTTCATACTTTATTGATTGTTTTGCAATTTTGGATTCAATTGGTGTTTATTGCAATATCGTTTTCCGTTAGGTTTTTGGCGATACCATTATATTCATGAGGTCATTATGCGAGTAACCTGAGATTGAACAAGTGGTACAGCAAAGGTGCGAGCACCCTCCTCTTGATCATATTGCTCCCAGTGGTTCTTAAATGTTTTGTGTGAGTTTTATTATCGCAATTGCATGCTATTTTGAAATATATGTTTATGGGTAGAAGTAGTTAAATTCCTAATTGTTGCATTGGCCCTCCTTTGATTGTTGATTACCCTTTTACCTTGAATGATTAAGGATATATATTATATGGGTCGTTTGCTAGTTTGTAGAACGATGCTTAGCCATGCTAGTAGTTGTAGCCGAAAGCGGTTGATGGAGCTAGTCCATCGGCCGATGGATTGAATTAATTCTTATTGAAATTTGAGGATTTTATGGATTGGATTATGTTGAACTTGAGGATTGTATCTAGATCTTCGAATATGGTAATATGTTGTTGTTGTGTGTTGGACTTGGACGGGTGATAGGGTGATGAAGGGGTGGTCCCGGATTCATGTAGCCCCGTCTGAGTGTTTAAGGACCGGTCTGTGGTGTGATGAACCAAGTCTTACGTGCAACCACACGCCGGGATAATGGCGAAGGCTTGGCTAACTAATTTGTTGTGTGTTAGCTATCAGAACACAATCAGGTTGACAACTGTTATTGTTATTTTTAATTGTTCTTTTGTCAATCTGGTGGGGGCATGTTAAGGGTCGCCTTACTTTCTCTTAAGGGTCTCTTGTTGGATAGGGACTTACTTACGCAACGGGGTTTACTCCTGTGGTTCAGGCGACTGTACTGTCTGCCATAGGACTGTCCTCGGGTGGTTTGATAGTTAGGACATGACATTGTAACGGCCTCGTTATGCTACCTCAGTCACACTCCTATGGAAGAGTGCATTGGCCGACATTAAGAGGAATGCATATCGTGTGGGTAAAGCTGTACAACTCTGCAGAGTAACTAAATCTATTCGAATAGCCTCGTCCTAGGTTATGGACAACACTTGTGGGAAAGCAGGCACAGTTAGCGTTTGGGAAATTAAGTTTGGGTTATGGTTGGAAATGTTATGTCCTTATGTTAGTTTGTTCAAATCTGAAATGTATTCTTGAACGCGTTGTTCGCGCGTTAAATTTGTTGAGGTTTGAGTTGTGCCACGAATGGGATGTTCGTATGTTGATTATACTTGGAATTATACCCTTGTTGATCATTACTTACTATCATAAAATGCTTTCTAATTGTTTTACAAATGGCAAGTTAGAATCTTTTATCTATATGCAAAACTTGCTTTCTGCTGAAAACCGACTAGTGTAGTAGCCTTCCTTTGATACTTACATGCATCTTTATTTCTTTTGAAAGTCTCATGAGTACAACTTTGTACTCTAACGGTGTCTATTTGTTCGGTGAGAACAGCGGGTGCAACGGCTTTAACTCCAGTTGGTTGCTTGTGGGATTGTGGGCATACCAACTCGGTTATTCCCTTTTTATTTTAAGTTTATCTTCCGCTGCAATTTATTTGTGTTAATTAGATTTGGCCGATCGACCCTCTTATGCAACCTTGTACCATAAGGTTCTATTTAATTGATGTTGTAATTGATTCTTTTATTCTTGTACATTGTGTATGGATTTGATTGCAATGTTGTGTACTAGGATATGTGCATGTTAGTCACTGATCCTTGGGAGCTAGCATGTGACACATATCCGGGTCACTCGGAATCGTGTTCGTCTCACGTTAAGTGTTGCGTTTACGGCGTAATCACTTAGCTTGATACGGATCCGGTCTCGGGGGTCCCCACATCGCTGTACCGTGCTGGCGCAGCCAGGCACGAGGTGGACGAAGGTCCCTGCGCTTGGGGCCCACCGGTCAGCGAGGGTGAGAGTAGTTATAGTTTTTTTATTTTTGATTTAACTACTGATTTCTTTGCCGATTTAATTCATCAGTTAAAAACTTTGAAATTATATGAAAATTTCTGTGTAAGCTTATGACCTTATGTAGTTTCTCCAGTAAAATTTTTGGAGGTTTAGACCTTCTGTGAAATTCTATAGAATTCGTAGAAGTTTCTGTTTTGTGCATTTGTAAATATTTTCTTAAACAAGATTTCATATAAAATCTTTGGTGAATTATAACTGGGATAATATGCCAAAAATAATTCTATCATTGGAATTTATTTACTTTTTTTATCTATTTCCTTTTTAGCACCTATTTTTTTGTAGTTCAAGTTTTGCTTTTAATTCAAAAATCCAAATACAACATAGCATATTTCATATGCAAATGATCATGGAAATTTTCTCTCATGCATTTATTTTACATAATCCTAGAATTAGGATTTTGGGATGTTACAGACCTACCCACCTTACAAAGAATCTCGTCCTTGAGATTCAAGACTTGGTAAAGAAATTGGGAAATTCAGCTTGTAGGTGGTCTTCTCGTTCCCATGTAGCTTCGTCTTTAGTGTGGTTGCTCCACTAGATTCTTAGCATCTTGATGGCACAGCTACGAGTATGACGCGAGGCTTCATCTGGAATTCAGATTGGATGTTCTCGATAAGAGATATTTAGTTGAAGATCAAGATTCTCCAACGGAATGGATTCGGTAGGAGTTTGAAGACACTTCTTCAGTTGAGATATGTGGAAGACATCATGCACGTCTGAAAGTTGAGGCGATAGCTCTAGTTGGTAAGCTACCTTGCCTTTCCTTGCGAGAATCCGGTATGGACCGATATACCGAGGTGGTAGTTTCCCATGGGCTTGGAAATGGCGGATACCGCGCAGCAGTGACACCTTGAGATAAACAAAATCATTTACCTCAAAGCTCAGCTCACGGTGACGATGGTCGACACAACTCTTCTGTCGCGACTGTGCTTCCTTTAGGCGTCCCCTTATCGCATCCACTTGCTCTTGAGCTTCCTAGATGATAGTTGGTCCAATGAACTGTCTTTCTCCAACTTCAGACTAGAACAAGGGTATTGTCAGGACCCGAGATTAACATCCCAGATCTTCTGTGCATAACTGAACTAGTCCCATGATCAGTGGCTAGGTCACACAGTAAACAAATGTGATACACAACCATAAACGCTAAAATTTATTAATAAACAACAGAGTTGATTACAAGATAGCCTTACAGGGCAACATTAAATAAACAAAGTGGAAGACTATGAAGAAGTAGTGGAGTCCAGCTGATCTGCCACAGGCAATCGACTGGGGTAGCGGCCTAGTCGTCATGATCCACACCTGAAGCGAAGTCCTTCTTCTATGAAATTTGTTTGCATAAAGCAAGTATGAGCACAACTTCCGTGCTCGCAAGTTACACCCGTCAAATAATAGAATGGCATACATACATGGATGTAACAAAGGATGGCTTATAGGGTCATTTGTGCAAAAACAACATTTGACATTAAATACAATACTAAGTTCAAAAGCTTAAGTTTTATAAAATCTAAAATTTGATTTTGAATTGATAAAGATAGTGTAGGCACCAACCTAACACCAACATAAACACGGGCACCAACCCGGGGTTTCAACCCATAACTTTTCTCATGGACACCCATCCATGATCAAAACTGTTTTACAAAAACATTTTGAAATCAAATCCATAATCTAACTTTGAGTGGCTTTGCCAGCATGTCCATGACCGTGGACACGGCTATTCGAATAGATTGACACTCTGCAGAGGTTGTACAACTTTACCCACAAGAGATAATCAACTTTTAATGTCCGTCTGACACACTTCCGAAGGTGTGCGACTAAGTGATCATCACGAGGCCTTTATAATGTATCATTCCACCATAGTCCTCCCTCGCTAAGGTTTCGCCCCATTTGGACTACCCGTCCACAGGGTTCAAGCCCCCTCTTGCGCCAGGTGGGACTAACAAAGGTCATAACATGACTACCCACCGCACCAACAGGAACGACCATGATGGAATTTTACAAATTAATCAGCCAGGTCCTGCCCATATAGGAAAATTTATTTACAGTTCTTCAGGTTTTGCATTCGCTGGTCGGTTTAATTGCTAATGCTTATGCGTTTCTCCTATGACCTCTTTGTAGAGTCTGCTTTTGCCACTGCGAAATTGAAAACATTCATGCGCTAGATAGTCATTTCTTATTTCTTTGCAGAAATGTGAGTCAGTGTTCCTTTTGCTTTAGAAATATCCACAGCAGAGAACAGAGAACAAATGGTCGAATGCGTTCATGCAGTGCATTTTGGCCTATTTATTTCTGATTTTCTTCAGCGAGGTCAGCGCTGGTCACAAAAATCAATCTGTATTTTTTCCCCAAAATTTTGGGCAAACTTTCAGAGATTAGCCTAGCTATTAAGCGATGCTATACTACAAATGTCTGTCTTGAGTTAGGAAAGATGCTACGATTTTAGCATCTTTTCGTAGCCATTCCAATTTGCCTTCTTTGTTATTGCTACTGAAATTGCTTTTGTCTTATCTCCCTCTGTTTTCTGCAAAATAAAATGTAATCTCATTCCTGTGAGCACGTCTCTTGGAATGTGCTCCCGTTTGTTTAACGTTTTTAGTAAGCTTTCTTGCTGTGCAGATTTCATACCTCATTTTTAGTAAGGTATCTAGATAAAAAAATCATCTGCCTTCAAATCAGTTTTACATGAAAATTCAAATGTGAAACAACAATTGGAATTTATTGTGTACAATTTTGAGGTTTCTTTTTTCTGTGTGACAGATCCTGGGAGAAGCAGTGAGCTAGATTGGGGAAGGAGATTTAAGATAATCAATGGGATTGCTCGAGGCTTACAATATCTTCATGAAGATTCTTGTGAACCTCTAGTACCTGTATGGGTACATACCTTGAATTATTTTTTCCCCTGTTATTCGAACAGAAAATAGGTCATTCGATTTTGATTTGCTCTATGGAAATTGAATTTGATTAGCTCTACAAAGTCAAGGCATCTTTAGTCCAAATGATGAATCCAAATGGGTTGGGCAGTTGTGGCCGTAATTCTGAATCAACTTAAATGAAATTTCAAATATTTTTACTCCGAGAAAGCCACACACCTATTGTATGTTTCTGTCTTTTCATCGTCTTTCTTACACCCTATATAACACAACTTTTCCCCTACACTTCTAGGTCACAAGTGTGGGGACCCCGGTAATTATCTCCATAAGACCGAGATTAAACAAGGTCTTAGGGACATAATCACGGGTCTTCGGGAAATGAATTCCAATTTAACTCTATCCAAGTGAGAGGCTTAGCCGAATACTAGAGCCTCAACGATCATGCGCGCTGCTCCTTTGCGAACGCTACATGATTGTCGATTCTCTTCCGATTCGAAGCACTACACTTAGTGAGTTAAATGGGGATCCATTAACAACGAGTATGACTTATATTGGCTCCCAAGATCAACGACCAATATACTCATACTCTCATCCAACGTTGGTTACATCCATACAACGCATACAACAAAAGATAAAAAGACATACTACATAGTAGTCAAGTTTACAGTTTATTACATACGGTCGACCGGCCAAATTCAAGTAAAGTATCAAGTAGCAGCGGAAGTAAATAGATAAAGCAAATGACCAGCAGTGGTATGCCCATCACCCATCGGCAACCGACTGGGGGTTAAATGATAGCACACTACTCATTAGTGTCACCCAAGTCAACACTAGCGAGATCGTCATACTCATAATCTTCCTCACCTGAAAAGGCCAGCAAACATCTGGCTGAGTACAAGTGTACTCGCAAGTCTTACACAAATAAAATTAGTTATGCATAAGGGTCATTCACAAGGATGGCTCATATTGGTTTAGTTTTGCGAAAGAGACGCAACAATTAACATCCTACACATACTAGTTTTTCATGTGCCCATTTTAAAAATCAGATTTGAAGTAGAAGAAAAGCATATGGTAAAGCATTTCAATAATAAACAATTTAATCATACAAGGACCAAAGTGGCAGCCCACTTTGATGAACTAAACACATGAACATCCCGTTCATGACGAATACCAAGTTCAACCACAATTTTAATTAAAAGTCTAACAATAAACAGCCACAAATTTCAAGCGGTCGTCCATAACCGTGGACACGGCTATTCGAATAGATTTATACCCTGCAGGGGTGTACTACTTTACCCACACGACTTGATTAGCCCGTAAGCCTCCAGATGCCTCCGAATATAGCATACTTCCTATGGTATGCCGGTCGGGTAAATCAAGATATGGTCGTTTTTAGCAAGAAGATTCCATTGGGTTAAGTCCCTCAACCCAGGGCTCCTAGGAACATAAGACGTTACGACCTCTATGCCCTATCGGCCCAAAAAGGAACATAGGATTTCACGGTCCCATGCCCTTACAATTTTACCACCGTGGGACCCAACACAATAAAACCTTCCCCCTACTTAACCATACGGCTCCCAACCCGCGTGTGGCAGCACGAGTGTTGCTTGAACAGCAGGTACCCAAAGTTTGGTCCTTAATTGTCCAGACAAGCCAAACCACATACCAAATTCTCGTGCACGAAGGCACCATCACTAGCCATCACTTGTCCAGACCAAAAGCTCATTTAAAAAGACAAAATTTAACTTATAAAACAGATTCGAAGATCTGAAACAAAGTATATAATGAGAGTTGTGTTTATCCCATAATTGTCGGGTTATTCCCGACAATCAACTACCGGTTCTAGACTTGCATGGCTAAGCAACTCGAACAATATAACTTCACTCATCCTATCATAATATTTCAGTAATGGAATAATTCAAGGATAGCCACAATGACAACATAATAGGATGTGTCTAACTATTCATCACAAACATAGCGACAATATCAAAATAGCATGCAAGCAATTATCATTGCATCTATCCTAACAAAACTGGGATCAAATATGATGCAAAAAGAAAGTTCAAAGGATGCTTGCCTTGCTGGTACAATAGCTGCTCACTCTCGGTACCGTAAGTGTCGATATCAAAATGCTCGGGATCTATATAATTATAACATCAAATAAATACCGAGAAAACAACTCAAAAACCAAAATGCTCAAAAATGCATGATTTTTCTACAGTAGTTAGGTTATGATTTTAGATGGATTTAGGTAAAAGAATTATTTCATTTTGATTCAGTATATGAAAGTTATAATGGTTTGAATTTCAGATTTCAATATGCCGTCATTTATGTAATTTAATTATGAAGTGAAATTTTGTAGAACAGTGGCGAGTACATGGATTACATAGATAAATAGACAATATTATTATAAGTTAAAAACAGTTGAGTTTGTCCTTTTTGGAGTTTTTATGATTTAGTTATGTATTTTCAAAGTTATCAGCCTTTTATAGTGTAACAATAATAGAGTTAAAGATTATATCCTCCCAAATATAGTTTCTGTGATAGAGGTAATATGGAGACCATTTTTAGAATTAAGTTCACTGAAAATGAAAATTATCAAAAGTGGTCTCACTGTTTTTGGAGTTTCCAATAATTACTTATGCATTTTTGAAGTTATCAATCATTTTTCTATTGTACAAATAATTGTTTTAATGGATTAGTCTCCAAATAAAGCTCTCTGCTACAGAGACAGGTTTGAAACTAATTTTAATATAAAGTTTACTAAAAGTGAAAATTTCCAGAAGTGGTTTCATGCGATTTGGAGTTAAAATGATTTAGTTATGTATTTTAGAAGTTATTCATATTTTTCAGTGTATAAATAACTGATCTCGAATTTACTAAAGTGATTATTACTTTTCCCACCGAGCGCTCCCCAGCCAAAGTCACTGACTTGCGGGCCCAGGTCAAAGTTTTGACCCAGTCCACACCCAAGGTTAGCTCGACCGCATTATACTGAAGGCGTATTCCACCGAATACGCTTTCCGAACCTCTAAACGTAAGACTGTCTTAAACGTTCAAGGAATACGTTTTCCTTTATGCGAAAATGTATTTTATAAACTACGCATTCACTTAAACTACAATAGGGGCCCACACGTCACAGACACATTACTAGTTAATGATAACGATTAGCGCCAATTAAACTGACAAAACTACTGTTTTCGGACGTAATCGTCCGACAACAGAATGCGACGCGGCCGCGGCGCTGCCGCGCTCGCCGGCGGCGAGGGAAGGCCGGAGAGTGCAAGATCTACGCGAAAACGGAAAGACAACAGCGACAGCTACCTTCAGGTGATGATTTTGCCGGTGAAGAGGTTCGGTGGCGCGCGGCGGTGGAGTCGAGCGGAGGAGGGGTGTTCGGTGCAGAGGGATCTCGAAGTAGGAGCTACCCCGCGGCAAGCGGTGAC
Source organism: Ampelocalamus luodianensis (assembly GCA_036346255.1). NCBI lineage: Eukaryota > Viridiplantae > Streptophyta > Magnoliopsida > Poales > Poaceae > Ampelocalamus > Ampelocalamus luodianensis. The sequence continues at coordinate 12,823,290 of CM070623.1, forward strand.
AGATTTAAGCTCCTGGGGTTCAAGTGACGACGATGGAGAGGCACAGGGACCAAGGGTCGTCGTGTTCAACTCCGGCGGCAAGAACCAGCGGCGGTGCAGAGGGAGTCACCGTGGCTGGGGTGTTCTGAGAACAAGAAAGAACAATGTGAGGTGGGAGTAGAATCAGGGCACCCATGAGACGGTCCGAGAGGGTTGAGTCGCCGGAGAACTCACCGTGCCGTCGTCGGGGAAGAAGACGAGCTCGCACGGCCGTGAAATTGAAAAACCAAGAATCACAGAGCTCCTGTGCATGATTCGACAAATAAGTTGAGGGGTTTTACTCCTTATGATCTAGTACACGTAATGACGCGCAAGAAAGGGAGAGTATCTCACCGGTGAAGAAGATGACACCGAGGTGTCCTCCGGAGCGTGCTCTGGAGCTTCCAAAAGCGCTGAGGTGGACCGGGAGCTACAGAGGAAAACAAGAGCTTGCATAAGCCAAAATGCAAACGACATGCAAGGTAGGAGCTGAGGGAAACCGAGGTGAGAAATTTTACCGGAGCAATTCGCCAGAACAAGCTTCCCTCTCCTCAACCGGCCAGAGGAGAAGTGAGCAAATGAGAGAGGTAGAAGGCGAGATAAAGGCGGTTGAAGGATGGAATGGAAACGGCGTCAAGCAGAGAAGGCTCCAGAGTGGTCAAAACGGGCGGTGGGTCACGGCGTCGACGGAGCTGGGCAGGACCCCGCGGGCGCGTGGCGCTGTGTCTCTGCAGGCGCGCCAACGGGAGGAAGACGATGCCTCAGACAGGTGGGGTCGTGGGGACAGTGACTCAAGGTGTGGGGCAAACCGGCGTTACGTGGCTGAAAGAGGATCGTTCGATCTGGATCGGAAAGATGAGATTTCCCGTGTTATGTTGAACTACCTAAAAAGCAGCAGGATCTGAACCGTTGGGCTAAGATCGGACGGCTGCATGTGATGGTGCGTTTAGGAGGTTGGGTTGAGCCGGTTCACCTGGGTCGGACTCGAGCCCGGGTGTGGTTCAGGCCCGAGGAACAGTACCAGGGTTTGACTGAGGTTTAAAATAGCTACTCTACTTTGACTGGTGCTTTATAAATAGAAATAAATTTCATAAAATCATGAAATAATTTGTGGGGGTTCCTGGGATGATGTAGTTCCCATAAAAATTATGAAACCCTACTGTTCACATTAAAATTTGTGACATTTAAATTCAAGCATGTTGTATGTCTATGAATGTTGTTTGAATTTTAATTAGGTTCAAACTATTCCCAAAAATTTTGGAAAAATTATATTTATTCATGAAAACTAATGTAGTATTTGATTAAATTGGTTTGAGATGATGATCACAACTTTTTATCACTGATTCGAATTGAAATGTGAATGTTGATGTGTATGTTCACCCCAAATTAGATTTTCCAAGTACAATATATTATGGAAATGTTTTGAATTTGATAATGGATGTTAGTGAAATACATATTAATCCAATTTAATTAGTTGGGGCTGTGACAACAAGATGTCCAGACACCCCTTGTCTCTACTCGAAAAAGTCTTTTCGAACTGTCTGATATTCCAGACAAGATAACCAATTACAACATCTAATAGTTCTTGGTTTCCTTAACAATGGTGTCACTTGTATGTAGACATTCATTCTTTCCACAACTAGCTAGACACCTTTACCTGTATAACCGTATTATTTATACAGCATCTCTTATATAATCTTAACAAATTGTCTTTTGCATACCATATTTAAACATAATACTACCCATTTTCACGTGCCTATAATAAATTGTCTTTCTTCTTCCTCTCCATACACAATACATTCACTCCTTTGTTGTGGACTCATATTGGGGCAGAGCGTACAGCCGTCGTAACAAGAAACAAGGCTCAACTGTAGCATCCGGATCACGTTCGGCAACAGCAAAAGGAGACGCAGACTCCGGCAGCAGAACGATTCATGCAGAGTCCCAGTAGGAAGCTAATAGAAGCATTGTCGGTTATCATGAATAGTTACCATGTATTAAATAGTTTTTCTTTATGTCTTTGATTCCGAATTAGTCACAGCTTTGTTAGGAGACCTCTATATATGAGGGACATCGTATTGAGAGAATCAATAAAGTATATTCAAAGGATAGCTGCACAGCTCAGAGCTTCCTTCACGACAGCCGAACTGCCCGATGGTGTTACGGAGGGCGACTGCTCTTCTTTACCAGAACCTCGGTACTTGCTTCGTTCTCATTCGCGAGCACACGAACATCTATTTCCTCCTCTTGCGCACCACCGAAGATCTAGCCATACCAATTTGGTATCAGAGCTGACGACCGCGCGTACTTCGCTGCCTCCGAGAATGAGTGAACCCAAGACCATCGATGAGCTTGATCTGATTCTCAAGCAAGTTCTTGGCGACAAGACAGCGCTGCGAGATGAACTCCACGAGATACGCTAGCGCGAGCGGCTAATGCAATGCCATCGCGAGACTCCAAGAAAGGGAAGTTCGAACATGCGGCGGAAGGAAGCCACCCCACGGTGGTGGATCAATTGCCATCAAGGAAGGAACGGAAGATGAGAGATATGGTGCACCTCGATACCATAAGCTCAATTTCCGACCTACGACGGGAAGAAGACCCACCGCCACGGCTTAATAGATGCGAACAGTTTTTCGCGGCGAGGACAATGGAAGAAGAGAAAGTTTGGCTTGCGTCTTATCACCTCACGCGTCGCTCGGCGATGGTTCTATCACCGAACAGGATGAGGTGTCTTCGCACAGTCGAGATTTGCTGACTTTGTGAACATGCGCTTCGGTCCTCCCCTTCGCAGTAATCCATTGGGAGAATTAGCGCAGCTAAGGCGTACTGGGTTAGTGGAAGATTATCAGCGCCAATTTCTGGCTCTCCTTTGTCGTGCCGATCCACTCTCACCAATGCAACAAGTGCAGTTATTCACCGTCGGTCTTCTGAAGCCATTACGAACCGATGTAGAACTACAAAACCCACGGCCATGAGTCTGGCAAGGGCGTATGAAGTGCGACTCCAAGAGGAACCTACCGAACCGAAGGCACCAGCACGACCAAAACCACCAGCTCCTTCGGCACCAACTCCTGCCCCAAGCACACGACTGATCCCAGGACCCCGCAGCAAACAACCATAGCCCCACCACCGGGTCTGCGCCCCCCCACCATCGCGATCCATGTTTCGCCATCTATCTACGGAGGAGATGGCTGATGGCCGTGCCAAAGGGTTGTGTTACAATTGCCCAAAAAAGTTTCACCGCAACCATACATGCTCGATGAAGGGGATTTACATGCTGGAAATAGAAGATGAAGATGCACTCGATGAACCGGTTGAACAAGCCGAGATATCCTTGCATGCTCTCACTGGGATTCGGGCGATCCGCACCATGCAACTCCAAGTACAAATAGCTGGACAAACGGTGTTAGCTCTGGTAGATTCAGGGTCCACCCACAATTTCATTGCTGAAGGTACTGCACGTCGGCTGGGACTGGCCTGCGCAGCCCACAAGGATCTGAGTGTAGCTATTGCTAATGGGGACCGTATCCAGTGCGCCGGACGTTGTAACGGTGTAACACTCATCATCAATGAGGAGGCTTTCTGTATTGATTGCTTTGCCATACCACTACATGCCTTGGAGCTGATTCTTGGAGTCCATTGGTTGTGCACATTGGGACCGATTGTCTGGGACTTTGAGCTCCTCTCCATGTCATTTTGGCGGGGGGATCATCGTGTCATGTGGAAAGGCATGGCTGCACCAGAGCAAATGCAGTCCCACCATATAGTCGGCGATGATATGATGTCGGCATTATAGCATGAATTTGCAGAACTCTTTGAACCTCCCTGAGGTCTGCCACCGGTGAGACGCCAAGACCACCGCATCCCCCTCAAACCGAATACGAAGCGCCGTTGTCGCGCCTCATCGATACCGCAATTGCAAAAGGATGAAATCGAGAAACAATGTGAAGACATGCTTGCACAAGGGATCATTCGGGAGAGCACATCGACATTTTCATCTCCAGTTCTACTGGTTAAGAAGCATGATGCAACGTGACGATTTTGCGTTGACTATCGGGCCCTCAATGAGCGGACTATCAAAGATAAGTTTCCTATCCCAGTTGTTGATGAACTTCTCGACGAGCTCGAGGGATCCAAATATTTCACCAAGCTTGATCTTCGCAGTGGGTATCATCAAGTACGTATGTGCCCGGATGATGTGGCAAAAACTGTGTTTCGCACTCATCACGGCCACTTTGAATTCCTGGTAATGGCTTTTGGGCTGACTAATGCGCCGGCCACCTTCCAGTTCCTAATGAACGAGGTTCTCAAGCCCTATCTACAGAAGTTTGTCCTTGTGTTTTTTGACGACATTTTGATCTACAGTAAGTCATGGGCGGAACATCTACAACATGTCTGAGCAGTTTTTTCACTCCTCCGTCAGCATTAGTTAGCACTTAAGCGATCTAAGTGTTTTTTCGGCTTGACATCAGTGGCTTATTTGGGTCATATCATCTCCGCCAATGGTGTCGCTATGGATCCAGAAAACTTACTGCCATGGCTGATTGGCCCCGTCCAAAGTCTGTTCGAGCATTGCGAGGCTTCCTAGGACTTACCGGTTATTATCGTAAGTTCATCAGAAACTATGGTGTCATCGCGGCTTTGTTAACAAAATTAATCAAAAATGAGTCCTTTGGCTGGTCGGCGGAAGCCACTCATGCGTTTGAAGCTCTCAAAGTAGCTCTTACATCCGCGCTTGTTTTACAGCTGCCCGATTTGCAAAAACATTTATGGTCTATTGTGACGCATTAGGCACTGGAATCGGCGCGGTTCTACATCAAGGCGAGCACCCTATTGCTTTCTTTAGCCGTGCCGTACCACCTCACCATGCAAAATTGGCACCATATGAGCGAGAACTTATTGGTCTTGTTAAGGTAGTACGTCATTGGCGACCGTACCTTTGGGGTCGTGAATTCACCATTCGTACTGATCATTATAGTCTTAAGTTCTTGCTTGATCAACGCTTGTCTACGATACCTCAGCACCATTGGGTAAGCAAGCTATTTGGGTTTGACTTTACTGTCATTTTTCGGCTGGGCAAGCAAAACGCTGCTGCAGATGCCCTCTCCCGCCGTGATGAAACGCTCTCGGTGCATGCTCTCTCTTCGCCACAGTTTGTTCTTTTTGATCAGGTTCGAGCTGAGGTCACAGATACGCCGGAACTATCGGCTTTGTGTGATAAGATTCTTGTCGGCCAAGCTGAGGAGGGCTGGAGTTTTGTTGATGGGTTATTGCTCTACAATGGGTGTATTTTCTTGTCGACCTCATCCTCCTTGTGGCACCAGTTGATTGCAGATGCAGATAATGCTGGTCATGAAGGTATACAAAAGACATTGCATTGCTTACGAGCTACCTTTCACAATCCTGCCTTGCCTAAATTAGTTCGGGACTTTGTTGCCGGCTGCATTGTGTGTCAGCGTAATAAAACAGAGCATCTTCACCCAGCTGGTCTCTTACAGCCCTTGGCAAGTCTCCGCCAATGGATTTTATCGAAGGTCTTCCGAAGGTACATGGATTTTATCGAAGGTCTTCCGAAGGTACATGGCAAGTCTGTCATTCTTTCAGTGGTTGATCGCTTTTCAAAATATGCTCACTTCATTACTTTGGGTCACCCGTATACGGCCATTTCGGTTGCTCGAGCGTTCTTTGATGAGATCGTACGCTTACATGGTATTCCCTCTTCCATTGTAAGTGATCGGGACCGTCTTTACAAGCAATTTTTGGAGCGAATTGTTTCGTTTATCCGGCATTAAGTTGCATTTGAGCTCGGCATTTCATCCTCAATCCGATGGCAAAACCGAAGTTGTGAATCGAGTGATCTCTATGTATCTTCGTTGTTTGTCCGGTGATAGACCAAAGAATTGGGTATAATGGTTACCGTGGGCCGAATTTTGCTATAATTCTTCTTTTCAAACGGCCCTCAAGTGTACTCCTTTTCGTGTTGTTTATGGACGTGACCCTCCAACCTTGCTTGCTTATGAACCGGGGGTCCCTCGTGGGGAAATTAGGTCAGTAACATCGCGTTAGAGCGTAATTAGAGGAATGACACTCCCTTCGTCTCGGGTTGGAAAATAACATCGCGAACATCAAAAAATTAAATAAATGACATCTTGGCTTTTTCCAAAAAAAAATTAAATATAGAAACTGAGCTAAAAAAATTATCAATTTTTTTGTGGAGTCTCCCGACACAGTTTAATTGCTTGTGTATTTTTTTCAAAACTTTATAGGCTCTGATTTTGTCTCTAAAATTCATTTAAGTATATTGTTTGTAGGAATTTTCTAATATAGAAAATGAGGTCCAAACATTATGAATTTTTTTCCCAGTCTCCTTACATAGTGGACTTGATTGTGAATTATTTCTAGAATTTTACAAAATAAAGAATTGCAATTTCATAATGTCCACTGTATGAGGAGTCTAATATTTCATAATGTAAGGACATTATGAAATTACATTAATTAATTTTGTAAAAATTCTAGAAAAATTACACAATCAAATCCAATATGTAAGGAGCCTAGGAAAAAAATTCATAATGTTTGGACCTCATTTTCTATATTAGGAAATTCCTACAAATAGTATACTTAAATGAATTTTAGAGACAAAATCAGAATGTATAAAGTTTTGAAAAAAATACACAAACAATTAAACTATGCCCGGAGACTCCACAAAAAAATTGAAAATTTTTTGATCTCAGTTTCTATATTTAATTTTTTTTGGAAAAAGCCAGGATGTCATTTATTTAATTTTTCGATGTTCGCGATGTTATTTTCCAACCCAAGACGAAGGGAGTGTCATTCCTCTAATTACGCTCTAACGCAATGTTACTGACCTAATTTTCCCTGCTGCTGTGGATGCCCAACTTCATGATCGTGATGAATTCTTGTCAGAGATTCGTGAACGTCTTCTCCAGGCTCAGACTCGTATGAAGGAGCAGGATGATACTGCACATCGTCAGGTTTCATTTTCGGTGGGACAATGGGTGCGCTCGATTGCAACATCATCCAATTTCTTCGGTTTCATCTCAGCCTCGGTCCAAACTAGCTCCCAGTTATTATGGTCCTTTTCGGGTTTTGGAATGGATTGGTTCTGTTGCTTACCGTTTAGACTTGCCGGCTCGAGCTCGCATCCATAATGTCTTTCATGTGGCGCTGTTAAAACCACATCGTGGTGATCCTCCTGTACATCCAGTAGCTCTTCCGAATATATTGCATGGTCGAATTATTCCTACTCCGGAGAAGGTTGTCAAGTCTCGGCTCCGTCGTGGTGTTTGCGAGTTATTGGTTCGCTGGCAGGGACTATCCTCTGCGGATGTCACCTGGGAACCGCTTCGAATTTCGCGCTATATCGGACTTCGGCTCGAGGGCGAGTGATTCTCCGGAGGAGGAAATGTTGTGGACTCATATTGGGGCAACCGTCGTAACAAGAAACAAGCTCAATGTTGTAACAACCGTCCGAATGCTACTAAAATTAAATTAAACTAAGAAACAAGGCTCAATTTACTTCGCTATCATATATCAAAACATGCATGTATGACCAAGTCTCCAACACGATTGGAACATGCAATTGCTCCATGCCCACGTCTTTCATATACACGAATTTAACATGTACATAACAACATGTAAGATTTAGCAACGTTCAAGGGAAACATTAACCATAGCTTGCATTCATCAAGATAAAGGAAAACTCATTACGCTAACATTCGTGCAAGGCTACAACAAGCAATCACCACAATCATATCATACAACCGAAAATACGCTATAACCCGAATACTTGCCTCAACCGTGCAGCAGCGGACGCGAAGTGGGTGCTGCCCTTGGGATCTCGCTGCCACCTGGACAAGAAGATAACCCCAAACTAAGACTAGCATACTGGACCAAAATCATACATAACATCACAATCGAAATCGCTAACCTCTTATGAATTCTAACTTTTCTAATTTCTAGCGATCGGTCACTGCAAACAGCGGACTTCAAAAATTCATAACTCTCTGCTCAGGAGTCCAAATAGGATGATCTTGGACAATCTGAAAAGGTAATTGAAATGTATAAATAAACTTAGTTGGGGAGACCCTCTGATTCGGCCATCTACCAGACCTACCAATCTATTTAATCAGAGCAAATATTTCACGTCGGGTTTCTGGACAGCGACAAAGAAACTATCATAACTTTCTCTACGTTCGTCCAAATTCAGTGATCTTTAGTTTTCCTGAAAGCTAAGAGTATTAGCCTCATTTTTCGTTATGGTGAGCCCCTCTGGAAACCCCTCTAAATACGCGCTTCTATCAGGTTAACTAACACTAGCAAATCTGCTTCTCTCCAGAAACACAGAAGTACTAATAAATTCATAACTTTGGCTACCGAAGTCCAAATGACTTGATTCTTGTCGGCAAAGAAAGGTAACTACGATAGCTACAACTTTCTAGGAGACACCCAGACCCAAATCTGCCTCTAACTTAATCAAAACCGACAAACTTCCCTGCTGCAGAATAACGACGAACTGGCACCCGAAAATTTGACAACTAGAAAACGACCTAAAACAAAGAACCACGGGTTACCCTTGCCGAAACGAAGAGCACACAGCGGGATGAAGACCACCACGAATCCGCTGCGGATCCCTTCTTCTCCCTCTTCTTCCCTTCTCTTCTTCCCTTCTTTCTCTTCTTTTCTCCTTCTTCTTCCTCCTTGGCCGGCTGCAAGGAGCTCCTACTCCACCTTGGACAGCAGCAATGGAGGTGGTGGGGAGATGGAGAGGCGCAAGGGAGGGTGGAAGGGAGGTGGAGAGGTGGGGAGATGGGGAGATGGGGAGAGGGCGGCCGGTTGGAGTGGGAGGGGAAAGGGGAGGGAGGGGAAGGGCTAGGGTTTTGGGGAGGAGCCCCCTGGCCGGCCACCCTCATGGGCCATGGCCGAGCCCAAGTTGCGTAAAATTGCTCTTTGCCCCTCTAAAACTGCAGCACCGACAACATATCAATTAGTCCCTCCCGACGTTCGTTTGATCCTTCCCGATTAATCGATCTCTCCGAAATAAAATTAATCTTCCTCGATTCAAACCTTAACTCACTTCCAGGGATATTACATTCTACCCCTTAACAGATTCGACCCGAATCTAAACGCCATTCTTCCCAAAGAAAACCACGACTAGAACTTAACAACGGATACCAATGCGATCAACTCTTACTAAACTCGCTCACGTGAGACTTCAACTCTCAAGTGACCTCTCTCAACGAAGAGACCACAACACCAAGGCGTAAATCGACGTCAGTACTAACGCTCCACTCGACATTCCGGTACACTCACGGACAAGACTCGAGGTAAGACCTCACTCGATGGTTAACGGTGCAATCGAAACCTCAAACTCGGATCTCCCGGTATTCACTCAACACCGAACATACAAGGCGTTACGTACTCGCGCACGCGAACTCGAGACAGTCCGGCAATGCGCCAACTAGCGAAAACAACCCAATGTATCTTGGGTTAAACCTCCCAAAGATACCGAACCACACGACATGCACATAGAACACGAACTCGTGTTCCACCGCTCAATTATACTCCTCACTAAAGCAAAAATCACCTCCTTTAACGAAACACACAACAACAATACTCTTCCTAAACACACTCTTTTACCAGAAAGCTCAACTGAAAATGAAGAACTCTCAACGCAACCAAACGTTACCAACTCGGTACTAAAGGAGTCAAATTCAAAATCGATGATTTAACACGAAAATCTTTCCACCTTCAATTAGAAAATTTGCAAATAAACACCACGATCGCTAAAAGAGAAACCACTCGATTAACCAAATCCATCATTTCTTTTATTCTTTTCGAACCGATAAGAATCATATATACCAAAATCGAGTCAAACTCAACTTACGAAAGATATTGGTCAACAAACACAAAACTCAAACGAGAATCGAGGAAACAATTCACTCCTTTGAGGAAGTATCAAATTCTCATTATCTCTTTTAAGAATAAAATCTCTCTCAACTTTGGAGTTTCAGTTCATCACAAAATACACTAACTCATCTTTCTTAACTTTACATTCTCAATGTTACACTCAAGTTGAAATACATCATCCACAATTCCGTATAAAGGCTCTATCAGCGCCACCAAACTTTATCTCAACAACTCCTCTATCTACATGATTAATTTGACAAATGACTTCCAATGCATCTCAAAATAGATTACACACATAATCACATCTCCTCAATGTTTTAGAAATAAACAACTTGGAATTCACACACTCTCACAGTCATATACTTTCTCTAAAAGAGCTCTATCAATGATTATCTCACTGTTCGAAACCCACCCTTAATCTACCTCCTCTACACATAATCATTGGGTGCCCCAAGTCCTAGCATAAAATTGCAAAGCCCAAATTAAACTCCAAGATTCCTACTGAACTTCTCATATAAAAGATAGGGAAATCCTCGATTAAATCAGTAAAATCCCATAATTCCAACATACTCTCTCATTAACATCATCATGAAAATATTTTCTTGACCAGTTTACCTTTACAAAGATTATAACCCTCAGAAGGTTACTCATTTAAAGCCAAATCACTCTTGACGTTACTCAATATTTTCCATTATCCCATTAATTAACATGGCGATTTGATTACTTTGTAACCCCACTCTCATTAAACCACATCATCAAGAATAACTTTCATAGCCTCGCAATACTACCAAATTGCGATACTCTAATAAATTGATCCAGATTTCCATACTTACTAATTCCAATGCTCGGTCAAAAGAACACCAAATCTTGGACTACAACTTGTTATAGGTCCTACAAGTTGCGACAACGAAATCTGTTAGCTCCAAAGACAAATATTCTTTTCAACTCAATTCCTCTCCAAGGATTATTCCAATAAATCGATTTATTACTCCAAGCCTCTCAGACGACTTGACACCTAACGGTTCATCAAACCATCTACTAGACCACCACTATCTAGATGCCAAGACACCACCTACGAGACTTTACAATACAGATCGGTTAACCCTTTCTTAGAAGAAGAGGCAAATAGAAATAAGTTTCACTCAAAGAAAACGTTACCACTTACGGTAGTTACAAGATCAAGAGAAACAATCGGATAAAGCGTTCTCGAAAACCAAAAGATATGATCAAAGTTGAGGCGCACGCCCCACAATCGAGAGAATATCAAACCTCGACGAGAATAAAACATCGCTTTTAGAATCGGAAAACTCTTATGGGCAAGAACAAAAGTTTTAGACAAACTTCAATATTCTGCAAGTTATGAAACTTTACTTAAATCTCAAATACTTCCACTTTACTCGTTTTTCGTTGGTTATAGCATCACCATGGCATTTCCGACAAAGAGTATTTGAAGATCACAACACCTATTCCACTTAGGAACTAATAAAACCTCTCAACACGTCACTTTGCTCTAAACAAATTCAGCTATCACATCCACATGAGGTGCGAAAGATCACAAATGCGAACTAGAAACATATTCAATTAATTAACATCGCGGCGATCCGGTCCTTTATACAAAACATTCAATATTATCATCATAATTCCTTCGACAATCACACTAGTAATGTAACAATACACTCTTAGCGAGACTCATCATAGCCTCTTATCCCATCATAAATTTCTCCAAAGGAAACACAAGCCACAAGGTTGAAACAAACCTATTTTAACTAGTTCATACTATCAAATGATACTTTCGCAAAGCACACTATCAGAGGCCACTTACTCAATCACCCACTCGACCATTAGTGTTACTCACACCCGCTCCAACTGTCATTAACAATTGTCAATTGTATGAATCATGTATACAAATAGGGTCCTACTTCTGTTTGTAGTCGTGTAACCATCTGTAAACACAAAGTCAACATTAAATAATCTCATCGCCTGTACGACTGGGTTTCACAACATGCTACCTCAACGTTCATCTAATCTAATATACATGTTTTTAATCTAGCAATTATGTATGATCATCAAGTAACTAGTTTACGAAAATTTCCAATCTGATATCCTCTAAAGCATCGTTCAAACACATTCTTAACATAACCATCACTAATGGGTAAGCTAATCCATAGAGATACATTACTCCATGCTATCCAATAAATCTATCTGATTCCACAATCCTAACAATCAGACCAATTCATCAAAATACCACACCTCTTAACAACTCCATTGATTCCAACTAAATATTGTCATACTCATAGTCATAACTCATCAAGAACCACTAAAGGACAACCTCCACTTATTCAACTTTCTTTGATAAGGACCTTAGTTAAGATCGATCATGCACAAACTGCGAACTTAACTTGAAACTCATAACACAACCATTAATATTCAACGCTCAAAATACCCAAAGAGATACGTTGAGTCAAAGCCTTCATGAACTAAAGGACTTACAAAAGAAACTTTCATTAACCAAAAACATCAAGCGAATAAAATAGGTCAAGCTTTCCAATAAGAAAAACAAAACTCCCCTACAAAAGTCAATCTTGACAATTAGCAAACTTCACCAATCGCGAGAATAACTCAACGGCTGGGAAAAACAATAATTGATTTACGGGGCAAAATAAGCCAAAGGAAACACACCAAACATTTCAAAGAAACCCATCAATCGCAACCGGTTAAGAGTTGACCAAATTCAAATTCAGGGAAGAGAGCAACTCTTCTAAAGATTCTCGCTATCGACACCTGTACTAAGATATCCGGGGTAGCACTTCTCTATACCCACTCACTTAACGGTGGTGTAACCTGTAAAGCCCAGGTCACAACCACGACCATAACCTCTCAACAACGACTAATCCCACTCATAATAATCATAATAATTAATTAATAAGCGCCAAACTCAATTCATATCAAGAATAATCAAAAGCGATATAACGGAACGTAAATGCAAAGATTGACCCATCCCCATCCCTCGTGCTCGGTGTGTCAAGCTTTTAAGTTGATTAACATTAGCAATTTTTTTTTTATATATCTAGTCACCACGGACCTACAGCCCGCTCTGATACCAACTGTAACACCCCAGCTCAACATTGAGTCTGGAATGCTACTAAAATTAAATTAAACTAAGCTAAACTAAGAACAATTACAAAAATCTCGACAAAACCTCCTTTGTATAGTCGCTTATACCGAGGTTCCAACAATTGATCAAGGCATTTATCAATATAATCATAATCAGGTTCATTCAAGCGTGTAGAATATTATCATAAACATAACCAAAACTTTCTATTCTCATTATTACAGCTTAACTCAAACTCAAACTATCCATAGCTTCTAACAATGTAAACATAACATTTAACAATAGTTTCATAATCCAATTCACTCATGCATAAGAGATAATCATATGAATGTAATCAAATTAACACTATTCTCACAACCATAATCGAATCATAAAACAACCATGGGTATTTCTCAGCGATCTATTTATTCTTATATGAAGCTAAATGACAATTGCTTTAATGTTGTGAGGTAGTGCGTGCTTTCCAATTCATCTACTCCTCCCATGCATGTCGGTCTTGCGATTGTACCTAAAACACATCAAAGCAAGAGTGAGCCCAAAGACTCAACAAGTACCAACAAGGCTAAGCATGTTAACATTCATAGCATCAATAATCCAAGATAAACAATGCACGAGTAAAGCCTTCATGCTCATGTGAATGCAACCAATGCAATGCACCTTTTAACTTTATCTCTTTTCGCATTTTACCGTAATGGGGTATACAACCGTCATTTGTATACCCTTGCTCGCTCCCTCCGCACGGGACCAAAAGCCTATACACCACATGTATAGGGACCTTTGCCCATCATCCGAATGATGGGGACCTCTTTGCTCATAGCCCACATTGCACCAATGTGGGACCTCAAGCCGTCAATACATGACGGGGACCTCAACGTAATGCATGCTTGGTCACCACGTGACCAATCTTCAAAGATGATCTCAATATGCACATGCACAACATCTATTCATCATTAATATACCAAGTACAATAACATCGGACATAAATAGAGCATAATCATACTTGGAGCATTCACCAATCTCAATATAAACATCATGCCAAGCAACCTTACTTCGCTATCATATATCAAAAACATGCATGTATGACCAAGTCTCCAACACGATTGGAACATGCAATTGCTCCATGCCCACGTCTTTCATATACACGAATTTAACATGTACATAACAACATGTAAGATTTAGCAACGTTCAAGGAAACATTAACCATAGCTTGCATTCATCAAGATAAAAGGAAAACTCATTACGCTAACATTCGTGCAAGGCTACAACAAGCAATCACCACAATCATATCATACAACCGAAAATACGCTATAACCCGAATACTTGCCTCAACTGATGCGCAACGGCGGACGCGAAGTGGGTGCTGCCTTGGGATCTCGCTGCCACCTGGACAAGAAGATAACCCCAAACTAAGACTAGCATACTGGACCAAAATCATACATAACATCACAATCGAAATCGCTAACCTCTTATGAATTCTAACTTTTCTAATTTCTAGCGATCGGTCACTGCAGACAGCGGACTTCAAAATTCATAACTCTCTGCTCAGGAGTCCAAATAGGATGATCTTGGACAATCTGAAAAGGTAATTGAAATGTCTAAATAAACTTAGTTGGGAGACCCTCTGATTCGGCCATCTACCAGACCTACCAATCTATTTAATCAGAGCAAATATTTCACGTCGGGTTTCTGGACAGCGACAAAGAAACTATCATAACTTTCTCTACGTTCGTCCAAATTCAGTGATCTTTAGTTGTCCTGAAAGCTAAGAGGATTATCCTCATTTTCGTTATGGTGAGCCCTCTGAAACCCTCTAAATACGCGCTTCTATCAGGTTAACTAACACTAGCAAATCTGCTTCTCTCCAGAAACACAGAAGTACTAATAAATTCATAACTTTGGCTACCGAAGTCCAAATGACTTGATTCTTGTCGGCAATGAAAGGTAACTACGATAGATACAACTTTCTAGGAGACACCCAGACCCAAATCTGCCTCTAACTTAATCAAAACCGACAAACTTCCCTGCTGCAGAATAACGACGAACTGGCACCCGAAAATTTGACAACTAGAAAACGACCTAAAACAAAGAACCACGGGTTACCCTTGCCGAAACGAAGAGAGCACACAGCGGGGATGAAGACCACCACGAATCCGCTGCGGATCCCTTCTTCTCCCTCTTCTTCCCTTCTCTTCTTCCCTTCTTTCTCTTCTTTTCTCCTTCTTCTTCCTCCTTGGCGGCTGCAAGGAGCTCCTACTCCACCTTGGACAGCAGCAATGGAGGTGGTGGGGGAGATGGAGAGGGCGCAAGGGAGGGTGGAAGGGAGGTGGAGAGGTGGGGGAGATGGGGAGATGGGGAGAGGGGGCGGCCGGTTGGAGTGGGAGGGGAAAGGGGAGGGAGGGAAGGGCTAGGGTTTTGGGGAGGAGCCCCCTGGTCGGCCACCCTCATGGGCCATGGCCCAGCCCAAGTTGCCGTAAAATTGCTCTTTGCCCCTCTAAAACTGCAGCATCGACAACATATCAATTAGTCCCTCCCGACGTTCCGTTTGATCCTTCCCCGATTAATCGATCTCTCCCGAAATAAAATTAATCTTCCTCGATTCAAACCTTAACTCACTTCCGGGATATTACAACTGCAGTATCACGATCACGTTCGGCAGCAGCAAAAGGAGACACAGACTTCGGCAGTAGAATGATTCATGCAGAGTCCGAGTAGGAAGCTAATAGAAGCATTGTCGGTTATCATGAATAGTTACCATGTATTAAATAGTTTACCTTTATGTCTTTGATTCCGAATTAGTCACAGCTTTGTTAGGAGACCTCTATATATATGAGGGACATCATATTGAGAGAATCAATAAAGTATATTCAAAGGATAGCTGCGCAGCTCAGAGCTTCCTTCACGACGGCCGAACTGCCCGATCGTGTTACAGAGGGCGACTGCTCTTCTTCACCAGAACCTCGGTACTTGCTTCGTTCTCATCCGAGAGCACACGAACATCTATTTCCTCCTCTTGCGCACCACGGAAGATCTAGCCATACCACCTTTTACACACTTCGAGACTTTGACAGTTTCTTATACTATGTTATAGGATACTTTTTTGCAGGCTCTACTTCCGTTTCTAATACTGGATTCGTGTTCCTTTTCATTTACACATTATTTTATAAACCCATACATATTACAGGTTTAGAATATATTTCTAATAATACACAACCAGTTGTGTAAAAAAATTATTATATATATGTGATTACAACTATGTGTTCCCATTTGTATCCTGCATTGTGTTTCAATACATATCGTTTAATACTACCGCTTAACTATAAATGTTCTATTTTCAAGCGGTACACAATCAAAAGATTTACCTATGTTTCTTCACTTGCATTCTTGCTCACACCCATATGTCAGCTATACATATTTCTTTTACACTTATAGCTTGCTTTTTGTTTGGACAACACTCTTACTATAAAAAATATCATTTGCACAGCTCAGATCTTGCTACATCTGGTTGCGTTGCTGTTTCACCGTCTTCTCGAAAAGATGCCTCAGTTAAAGACAACAACTAGCTATAGGTATGTTTATTGTACAGTCATATTAGACATATCCTTTTTTTTGTTTTGTATACAACATCTTTGTCGGGACCCAAAATTACGATTTTGGAACCCTCTGTATATACTGCACTAGTCCAGAATCACGCTAGTGCACACAGGGTCAACATAAGTGAATATCAATCCACACAAGCGATAAATAAAGTAAACGATTATTTTGAATAACAAATAAGGGTTTTGACCTTATGGTCGAGTTTACACTTATTAAGCCACACAGGGCTGACAGAGAATAAAATAGCAGCGGAACAGAGATAACTTCAGCGTAGATCCCATCAATTCACTACAGGCAACCGACTGGGATCCAGACATTTATGATCAGCGACCTTTGATGAACTCTTCCTCGAAAACAGGCGTAGACTCCTCCTCTTTTGTATATTTAGACGCAAGTTTTACAACAAGCGTGAGTACACAACCGTACTCGCAAATCATACCACATAATGTAATTTATAGATGCAGGCTTATTTCAAAGAAAAGGCTTCTGTGGTTCTTTTGCAGAAATGCAACATTTGCAATTGAATACGATAATAGATTGAAAGCATAATTCAAAACAAGTAGACAATATTAATTTAACAGTTATTTTCACAAAGACACAAAGCTAAACAGATTATTTTACATAGCCACATGACTTAGAACACATAGCTCCCATCCCAACAGTTTTATGAAAACTACCCCTCGTGTGAAATCCCCGAGCATGTCCATGACCGCGGACACGGCTATTCGAATAGATTGATTTAACACTCTGCAGAGGTTGTACACTTTACCCACACGATACAACTAGTGTAGCTAGCACTAATCATAACAAAGCGTTCCCCGCTGTTTGATCCTTAGTAGATGCGAAACCGATTAGAATTGTTGGTTAATTGTTGGGCTGCAGAAGATTCAATTCTGTCCAGTACCTTGCGTGGTTTTTTCGTGTATTTAGAGGCTGAATTTTAAGATTCCATCTCCTAGAGATATGTGATATGTTGTTATCTTTCAGTAGCCGCGAAGATCACTCGATTCCGAGGTCTGAGTCAAAAGTTATGATCATTTTATTATCTGCTGCCAGAAATCTGACGAGAATAATCTGTCTGGTTATTTCTAAAATATGAAAGTGAATTTTGTAGAATCTGAAAGTTCACCCAACTAGGTTATTGTAGGTAATTCGATAACCTTTTCAGATTGATAAAGAACGGTCAATTCGGAGTTACCTATTAAAAGTTATGGTCATTTTAGTTTTGCTGTTCAATTGTGTAAGCAGTCTCTGTACTGAAAGTTCAGACAATGGTTAGCCTAATATTTTGGCCGAATTGGTTTATCGTGTCAACTAGAGTATTGTAGATTATTCAGTTAAGAATCTACAGAAATTGGGTTTACCTCTTTTTGACTTCCAGTTCTTGAGTTATGTCATTTACCGTGCTGCTGTCCAGAATCAGTATATGGCAGGAAACGTTGTTTTCGGTTTCAGCTTTGTAAACTCGTTTTGAGTCGTCAAGTAAGCGATGTAGAATGCCGATTAGTAGCGCTGGGTATATTATGTCCTTATTGAAATTATTTTACTTGTTTAGGAGGTGAAGCCTCAGGTTTAGGAGTATCATCTTTGCCGCTAACGCGCCGCATCGTGGAAGGCAAGTAAATGTAGCGGTTGTGCTACGGTTTAACCCGCTTTTTCTTACTACTTGCACTATGCATGATTGACGAGTGTTAAATGATATGCCATGGTTACATGTTTTCTAAGTAAGAATGTGGTAGCAAGATATTAATCAATTGCTATGTTTGGATGAGTTTGGGTAGTATTGTGGTAATTCGTAATGAGCCAAATGCGGAATATGCGAATAAACTCAAGGTGGACATGTTGATAATTCATTGTGGTTATTTTCATGATGATCATGTGGTGGTCTATGTGATAGAGTTTCATCTAGATCGATTGATTTTGATCTTGGTGAATCGGGTGTGGATTATGTGGTAATGGTCTTATGACACGTTGGTATTGTGCTTAATGAGACACATGTGGATTATGAGAAAATATTCATGATGAGTATGTTGTTGATCTCCGTGGTTAAATTCTTGTGGTTTATGATTATCATATCATATCATTCATGACATATCATGACATTTGCATTGTGGATGTCGCCGCTTATAGCCGCGATCAGATTCAGCACAACATCGTGCATTGCCGTAGCACGATGCATACATTTACCTTGTTGGGTAAAGGTGCAGTGGAGCATAGCATACATATGCATTACATTGTGGAAAGATCATTTGCATACTTGTGCAAGATATTGAGGTGAAGTTATTTTTGCAAAAAACGCAACTTCATAGTTGCAATGTGGAAATTGACTCATGTGAGTCTCTTGTGGTATGAGTATTGTGGTTGTGGTTGTGGAATGAGGTTCATCCCTTGAGGTATGGTAGATGTTGTGATTGTGGTATGAGATTCTTCTCTCTTGTGGTAATTGTTGATAGCAGTTGTGGATGCGAGAAATAGTAAAGTTATGAGGTAAAACATGTTAATACCTTATTGTCATTGGTAGTGGTAGTGGTGATTAATATGAAGCAGTTGATCAAGATTCAATTGTTATTATTTTACTATCATTGGTAGTAAATATGGTTGAGGCTATAATTGTGATCATTATGAGAATTGGATATTGATGCTTAATATCTTTGTAGTTTAATTAGCTTGTAAATGAATGTGGATTCACATTATGGATGTGGACATATGGATACTTTAATGATGTTGTATATTTGTTTGTAGTCCGATTAGCTGTTAAGCGGTTTGCTGTTTTGAGATTTTTATCTCACCCTTGTTTCCCCTACTGGTGATTGTTGAGCATTCATGGATGGGTAGAGCGGCACCACAATAATGCACTTGGCTCATCAACTCATGTTGTAATAAAGTAGATGAAATTCTAGCCAAATGCTTAACTATTTGTGGATGATTATGTTATTTAATAAGGATGGACTTGTGAACCATTCTTTGATTAACTGCTAGAGGTTGTTTAATTATTGAACTTGTTACCGTTATCTTTATTCTCTTAGTTGTTTATGCTTCCGCTTTATGCTTCTTGTCTAGAGTTGTTGCGAAATAATCTATCTTGAAATTATTGGCTAGCTGCAGAGTGGTTTAGTAGCATTCCAGGTAATATGGGTCCCTGGGTGTTACATTGGTATCGAGCGGGTTTTAGGTCCGTGGTAATTAAAAATATTAAATTGACACCTTTGGTGCATGAGGATGGGATGGGACAAGCATTGCATTCAAGCTTTGACATGTTATTTTGATGATTCATGCTTGGAGATAATCTTGTATGTTTATGATTTGTTTATATGATCGCTTTGAGTGAGGATAGTCAATGATATGAGGTAGGGATTGCAGCTTGTTGCCTTGGGCATTGCTAGCTTATACCCGTTCAGAGTACAGGGATTTTGATCTGATTACCTCGGGTAACTTAGTTGCGGATGTCTTGGGTAAGTTTCTTAGAAAAGTGTTATCCTCCTTGAATTGATGTTGGCGATTCTTGGCCTATTACAGCTAATGATTTCTCTTGGATTAGCTGTTTATTGCGGTTGTTGGTTGTCATTAGGCCTCTAATTGTTCTTGAGGTCAAGTATTGTTTCTTTCGATTGATGGGTCGTTTGATCGCTCGTGAGCAAGGCTTTTGGAGAGACTAGTATTTTCCGTGTTGTTCCATCTTTCTTCGGAAAACATGACTCTTGTATTTTCGTTTGATTTTTTTTTAGAGAGAATCAAAGCTTTATGTGGGAAGTTCATTAACTTGTGGAAGCATTGACTCTATGCATTTCTTCCGAGTTATTTCGACTTTTGAAGTTTGATTTCTCTCTAGAAGGGAGTGTTAAAACCCTTTGTGATGTTTTGTTGTGTTTAAGTAGTAGGTGGAAATTATGTAAATAATTGATAGATTGTGAATTATCAAGTTGAAAAGTTAGTGTGGTACATCATTAAGTTCTACTAACATCTTTAGAAGTGAAGTCGATTAATATGATGTTGTCTGTTGTAGTTTCTTGAAGATCTTTGGCTAAGAAATTTAGCGATACATGTGTAGAACTCATGCATTTATCAAGGAATATGAAAACAATTGTTTTGATTATTGTAGTTGTTTAATTTTCCCAACTTGTTGGATGTATTGGATTGATTGATCTTAAGTAATTAATCGACCATTCGGGATGGTCAAGTAAGGAGGTGTTGGAATATTGCCTTAATAAGATTAACCTTTTATATGTCCTCTCTTTACATACTTGATGAGCATGTACAATCATTAAATTTATGTAACTTTTACCATGCTAAATTGTTGAAATATGTATAAAGAAATGGATACAGTGATGTATTGACTTGTGGAATCTTGTCTCATAAAGTGGTATTATTGATGTTTAAAGTTATTTTATTTTTAATATCTTAACATAAGGTGGAGTATTGAATTTGTGCTCTTTATTGTCTTTGTGATTGCAAATTAGAGATAGGATCATTAATGCTATGTTGATGAAAAATTAATAATCAATTATTGACAAAGAATGGCTAGAGTGTAATTACCTTTTGCTAAACTAGAGTTGAGCATCAAGATGAGATAAATGTATGAAATCTAATAAGAGATTCATACTAGCATGTTTTGTGAGGTTGTTATGTTCTAATATCATCTTGTTAAAGAGTTTGTTTTAATATGATGGCTTATGCACTAGGTTTAACTAGATTAAGTAGTTGGAATCTTATTTGGATAATAAGAACATGATGAAGTGATTTATGGTGTTCCTTTGGAAAAAATATGAAGGAGTGAGATGATATGATGATTTTTGCAAAGAATGTTTTATCTTGTTGTGAATACAATTGATAGCATGTAGTTGTGATTATGGTGTTGAATGTTTTAAAAATAAAGGAATTTGTTAATTCCATAATACTAATTGAATTGAAGGGTGTGAGATTTACGGTTGGAATCTTTTGGACCTTATGACTTGTGTGATAGCCGAGGTTGCTTTGAGTAAAGCGACATGTTGAATGATCTTTTGGTTTTATCTCAATCTCGTGTTGTGGTCTTCAAGCATCCTTTGTTGGAATTGGCGGGATGTTGCTATAAAGAAAAATTGTTTCTTATTGAAAGAAAAGTTGTACTATAAGTATTTGAGGTACTGATGATCTATCCGGTGTTTTTCCAACCTCAATGCTATCTATTTT
Organism: Ampelocalamus luodianensis; assembly: GCA_036346255.1. Lineage (NCBI taxonomy): Eukaryota > Viridiplantae > Streptophyta > Magnoliopsida > Poales > Poaceae > Ampelocalamus > Ampelocalamus luodianensis. Next base: position 12,845,113 of record CM070623.1, read on the forward strand.
TTCCCTTGGTCTTTGGTCTTTTAGCTCTTGTGATGATGACCATTTTTCAGATGTCGAATTTATTTCTTCTTACCTCTTCTTCTAAGAACATGGTAATTGTTGTGGGTTTGAAGCCTTTTGTTGGTCGTGGTTTTGGGTTAGAGTATGATTTGCGGGGCCGTGAGAGTCTATCTACAATGGTGTAGATGATGTACTCAATTGAGCTAATTGTTGAGGTGGCCAACTTGAGATAAATGAGTTGGTGTGTTGGGTAATGATTTGAAAATCCTTGGTTCAAGGAAGTTAAATTATTAAAAGAAATGAATTGGGAAATTATTGTTATGTCAAGTAGTGCGATGCTCTCTTGATTCTTGTTTTTTTGTGTGTTTATGGCGAGTCCATTTGCAAATTGATTTGACTTATGTTGAGGCGTAGTCTTTTCCAGTTAGGAAAAGAAATTGATTGTTTTGGTGCAATGAGTGATTTTCACTCTTAGCTTATGTGGTGTGGTTCTCCAATTGTCTTTTGTGAGTAGAAATATTTTGTGGTGAATCCTTTGATTTGGATCGTGGTCCTTTGAAGGAAAGTGGTTGCTAGTGTGATGCTTGAGAGCTCTTTACTCTTCTGTTGCTGGGTTCTATTTGCAAAAGATACCGTTGTGCTTCTAGTAGAATGATGTGAGTGGAATTTGTGATCAAATTCTTTAAAAGGGGTATGTCGTGTTATCCCGAGTATATTTAATAAGAGAAAAGTGTTTTAAGAAAGATGATGGTTTGAGAAGGTGGTCTTAATAGTTATTGCGGGAAATTTTGCCAAAATGGCAGGACCTGTTGGCTGCTCAGGGCCGACAAAAGAATTATGCGGATGTTCGGCGCCGAGAATTGGAGTTTGCGGTGGGAAGCCTTGTGCTCCTTTGGGTGTCTCCAACCAAGGGTATTGTTCATTTTGGTACCACCGGGAAGCTTAGCCCGCGGTACATCGGTACTTTTCCAGTGGTTGCTCGGGTGGGTAGTTTGGCTTATCGTTTGGAGTTGCCAAACTCTTTGAGTGGTGTGCACAATGTTTTCCATGTGTCTATGCTGAGGAAATACTTGCGGGATCCAGAACACAAGCTTGACCTGGAACAGGTCACAGTGGAGCAGGATCTCACTGTGGAGCGTCGGCCAGTTCGTATCTTGGATACGTCAGAGCGGGTCTTGAGGAATAAGACCATCAAGTATGTGAAGGTCCTTTGGACGAATCAGTCGGAGAGAGAGGCTACGTGGGAGCTGGAGGATCTTTTGCGAAAGAAGTACCCCGAGCTCTTCGAGGCTGGTGAGTACACCTAGTTTGGGTTGCTGTTTGCTTGTTGTTCTTTTCTTTGTGGTCTGTAGAGTTGGATTCGAGGGCGAATCCTTTTAAGGTGGGAAGAATGTAATACTCCGGAAGTGTGAGAAGTCAAGAATCGGATTAATAAAAATTAATCGGTAGAGAATTATTATTCGGGGAAGAGAAATTTATTGAATTTTCAAGTGCAATATAGTTTAGAGAGGGATTTCTCTTAACAGGAAAGTATCCATCAGTGATTATGTAATATCCTGTTTAACATTAGAGAATTAATTGAAATGAGAAAGGTATTTAACAGGAATTAAAAAGAGAAATCAGTTTTTAGAGGAGATTTAATCTTGGGCTGCCCACGTTGTTTGGCCCAAGTGGGAAGTTGGTTTAAGAAGGGCCAACCAAACCCTAGGTTTTTTTATCAGAGCACGCAGCTACAGCACCCGCCGCCCGTAGCAACCCTCCTCCCCTTTGCTGCCACGCTCCATGTCGCCCTTTGCTGCTCCTTGCACTGGTCTTCGGGAGGAAGAAGAAGGGAGAGAAAGGAGGAGAAGAAGGGGATCTTCTTCATGGATTCAACCAGCATTTCCCAAGGTTCTACAAGGGTAACGAGATGCCTTCCCCGCTGTTTGATCCTTAGTAGATGCGAAACCGATTAGAATTGTTGGTTAATTGTTGGGCTGCAGAAGATTCAATTCTGTCCAGTACCTTGCGTGGGTTTTTTCGTGTATTTAGAGGCTGAATTTTAAGATTCCATCTCCTAGAGATATGTGGGATATGTTGTTATCTTTCAGTAGCCGTGAAGATCACTCGATTCCGAGGTCTGAGTCAAAAGTTATGATCATTTTATTATCTGCTGCCAGAAATCTGACGAGAATAATCTGTCTGGTTATTTCCTAAAATATGAAAGTGAATTTGGTAGAATCTGAAAGTTCACCCAACTAGGTTATTGTAGGTAATTCGATAACCTTTTCAGATTGATAAAGAACGGTCAATTCGGAGTTACCTATTAAAAGTTATGGTCATTTTAGTTTTGCTGTTCAATTGTGTAAGCAGTCTCTGTACTGAAAGTTCAGACAATGGTTAGCCTAATATTTTGGCCGAATTGGTTTATCGTGTCAACTAGAGTATTGTAGATTATTCAGTTAAGAATCTACAGAAATTGGGTTTACCTCTTTTTGACTTCCAGTTCTTGAGTTATGTCATTTACCGTGCTGCTGTCCAGAATCAGTATATGGCAGGAAACGTTGTTTTTCGGTTTCAGCTTTGTAAACTCGTTTTGAGTCGTCAAGTAAGCGATGTAGAATGCCGATTAGTAGCGCTGGGTATATTATGTCCTTATTGAAATTATTTTACTAGTTTAGGAGGTGAAGCCTCAGGTTTAGGAGTATCATCTTTGCCGGCTAACGCGTCGCATCGTGGAAGGCAAGTAAATGTAGCGGTTGTGCTACGGTTTAACCCGTTTTTCTTACTACTTGCACTATGCATGATTGACGTAGTGTTAAATGATATGCCATGGTTACATGTTTTCTAAGTAAGAATGTGGTAGCAAGATATTAATCAATTGCTATGTTTGGATGAGTTTGGGTAGTATTGTGGTAATTCGCGTAATGAGCCAAATGCGGAATATGCGAATAAACTCAAGGTGGACATGTTGATAATTCATTGTGGTTATTTTCATGATGATCATGTGGTGGTCTATGTGATAGAGTTTCATCTAGATCGATTGATTTTGATCTTGGTGAATCGGTGTGGATTATGTGGTAATGGTCTTATGACACGTTGGTATTGTGCTTAATGAGACACATGTGGATTATGAGAAAATATTCATGATGAGTATGTTGTTGATCTCCGTGGTTAAATTCTTGTGGTTTATGATTATCATATCATATCATTCATGACATATCATGACATTTGCATTGTGGATGTCGCCGCTTATAGCCGCGATCAGATGCAGGTACAACATCGTGCATTGTCAGAAAGACGATGCATACCTTTACCTTGTTGGGTAAAGGTGCAGTGGAGCATAGCATACATATGCATTACATTGTGGAAAGATCATTTGCATACTTGTGCAAGATATTGAGGTGAAGTTATTTTTGCAAAAACGCAACTTCATAGTTGCAATGTGGAAATTGACTCATGTGAGTCTCTTGTGGTATGAGTATTGTGGTTGTGGTTGTGGAATGAGGTTCATCCCTTGAGGTATGGTAGATGTTGTGATTGTGGTATGAGATTCTTCTCTCTTGTGGTAATTGTTGATAGCAATTGTGGATGCGAGAAATAGTAAAGTTATGAGGTAAAACATGTTAATACCTTATTGTCATTGGTAGTGGTAGTGGTGATTAATATGAAGCAGTTGATCAAGATTCAATTGTTATTATTTTACTATCATTGGTAGTAAATATGGTTGAGGCTATAATTGTGATCATTATGAGAATTGGATATTGATGCTTAATATCTTTGTAGTTTAATTAGCTTGTAAATGAATGTGGATTCACATTATGGATGTGGACATATGGATACTTTAATGATGTTGTATATTTGTTTGTAGTCCGATTAGCTGTTTAAGCAGCTTTGCTTGCTGAGATTTTTATCTCACCCTTGTTTCCCCTCTGGTGATTGTTGAGCATTCATGGGATGGGTAGAGCGGCACCACAATAATGCACTTGGCTCATCAACTCATGTTGTAATAAAGTAGATGAAATTCTAGCCAAATGCTTAACTATTTGTGGATGATTATGTTATTTAATAAGGATGGACTTGTGAACCATTCTTTGATTAATCTGCTAGAGGTTGTTTAATTATTGAACTTGTTACCGTTATCTTTATTCTCTTAGTTGTTTATGCTTCCGCTTTATGCTTCTTGTCTAGAGTTGTTGCCGAAATAATCTATCTTGAAATTATTGGCTAGCTGCAGAGTGGTTTAGTAGCATTCCAGGGTAATATGGGTCCTGGGGTGTTACACTCTATGACAATCGCTTAGTCGCACGCCTAAGGAAGCGTGTCATGACATTATAAGTCGATTATCTCATGTGGGTCAAGCTGTACAACCTCTGTAGAGTGTAAAACTATTCGAATAGCCGTGCACACGGTCAAGGGCGGTCAAGGTGCGTTTTCACATGATAGATTTTGGTTTTGATTTCAAAAGAGTGAATTTTGGGAACCGGGAGCAGTTAGGACTCTCGGGTAGTTTACTAGCACCTAGAGCCAGTTGGGCAGCTAGAGCCGTATCCTTTGAACCTTGGTGGCTAAAGCCTTGATGCTAGTGGTTGGTAGGTAGAACCTCCACTAGTGATACAGTTAATTTATTTATTGAAACTACTTTTTGGTCAAGTGTGCTTTATGAAAAGTATTTAAACTTAATATATTGCTTTGTGTAAAAGAACCATATAAGCCTCATTTGTTAAACCTATGCATATGCATTTTTTTTCAAGACTCGCGGAGTACTTTATGTACTCACAGGCTACACTCAAATAAATTTTAGAAGCCTTCAATGATGTACTAAGTGGGACTCCGAGTGGTGGCCAGTCAAATTGCCCACCAGCATTCAACTAGGGAGCGCGGCCTAGTACTCCGGATGTCCTTCGTCAAACCCGCAGCGAAGTAGTCGTAGTCGTCCACGACATCATTGAAGGCTTCTAAAATTTATTTGAGTGTAGCCTGTGAGTACATAAAGTACTCCGCGAGTCTTGAAAAAAAATGCATATGCATAGGTTTAACAAATGAGGCTTATATGGTTCTTTTACACAAAGCAATATTTTAAGTTTAAATACTTTTCATAAAGCACACTTGACCAAAAAGTAGTTTCAATAAATAAATTAACTGTATCACTAGTGGAGGTTCTACCTACCAACCACTAGCATTCGACTAGGGATGTGTCTAACTATTCATCACAAAAATAGGATGTGTCTAACTATTCATCACAAAAATAGCGACATTATCAAAATAGCATGCAAGCAATTATCATTGCATCTACCCTAACAAATCTGGGATCAAATATGATGCAAAAGAAAATTCAAAGGATGCTTGCCTTGCTGGTAGTTCACTTGCTCACTCTTGGTTACTTACTCTCATACTTCCGGCAACTCGGAATCTAAAGAAAGGCGATATCGAATAAACACCGAGAAATAGCCAAAAACTCAAATTAATCCAAAATGTATGAAATTTATACAGTAGCTATATTATGATTTTAAATGAATTTAGGTACAAAAATTATTTCATTTGGAGTTTACATGACAGAGTTATAGTAGTTTGAAAATCAGATTTTTTGGAAAATATTGAAAATCAATGTTCTGTTACTGTTCATCCGAATTTAATTGTTTTGCAAAAATTTGTAGAACAGTGGTAGGGATAAGCTTTACATGGTATGAAAGGTAATTAAAATTTAAGATCAATAAAAATTGAATCACCCCATTTGGAGTTCATATGAATTAGTTATGAATTATTGAAGTTAAAAGACTTTTTCGTGTAAAAATAATTCTTTTCTGATTTTGCTACTGCATTAAATAATTTTTATAGGTAGGATGACCTAGCCTCTGCCATGACAAGTGGGGTATATGTATTTTCTTTTCTTTTCAATTTATTTCCTAAAGGGAGAACATCTACCGACAATCTAACTTTCTCATAAGCATATACTTAACCGATTCTCCGGTGTCGAATTCAATCACATGCATAACACTCTCCAATTATATTCTCACGTCTTGATCTAAATCCTATACTAACATCCACTAAGGCATTATCAAGGTAGTCAATCCATCGAGTGATGCCCGAACTCACGATCTTCCAAATATACAACCTATCCGATAATTACACGGAATCCACCGACTCATGGGCATATGACCATGATTGAATTCATCGATTGTTCTCCGATTTACTATTTAAGCTATTGCTGACTATCTAGCTATACTAGTCTCGCCTCTGCAAATCACAATCGCATACACTCAATTTTCCACCGATCGAGGTTTAATTGACTAACCGACACCTAGTGAGCTCTACAATTTAATTGCACATCCAACATTTAATAGTTCACTAATCGATCAACTTATATCCATACCACCGAACTTAGTTGTGAACGACATTTACCAACCCAATCACATATGCGTCTCTACGATCGACTAATAATCATTTAGCTACTAATCCAAAATAGACTACAATTGCATCGACTCGGCACATAGGATTTATCTACTAATTACATGGCAATCCAAATATTTATCCGCAATCAAATAATCCATTCCTACCTTCTTCCAATTCTAGCATGTACAACTCACATAGATATTACTTAAGGCATCCTACCAACTTGCTCGCGATTAAATAAATCGTCTGATTCAAAATCCATATTTCTATAAATATCATCACAAGAGCTATCCATCAAGTAATAAATCATAAAATCCTTATGCGTTCTAACTTCCAAAAATTACTAATCCAACGTGAGGAAAAATCTCCAATTAATTTATCCTCCGAAGATCACTACTAGCTTCCATGTGACTTTACAATAATATCGCCCGATCAAATAATCAACTCATATATTTAATCTAGCATTTACCGATCAATAATATACATAATCCGCTACAATGAAATAATTATTCGTATCCACAAAATCTCATTACATAATCATGCCTACGCACAATTACGACCTAACCGGAGAATTATACCGGTCTTAAGCTACCAAAACATTTTCACAAATAAACATGCATAAATAAATGCCATGCTCATGACTAATATGCAACATGCACGACTAAAAATGTAATGTGGTAACATAAATAATACTAAGAATTTTACCGCAACGTTAGACGTGCGAATTGTCACCGGGCGTCGTCTTCTTGGCTCCCTGTTCGAGTCCGTCGTAGTCGTCGCCGACCTCATCCCCGTCCCGCTCTCGCCGTCCTTCGTGCCTCAGCAGGTCGTACCACCGGCGCATGCATGCGTTGCAGCTCTGTTCGATATTAATTTTGTTGCATGTGGTGTGGTCATGTGCAAGGGCATGATGCATGTGTCTAGATAAGTTTGCATGGCACTCCCCTTCCTGTTAACTAGCTGTATATGCATGTGTGCCTGTCTTTGACAAAAACAAGTAGAGAGAGAGGAAAACCAGTGAGTGCCTTTTTTTTCAACTGTGCGGGTGAGTGTCTCTTTGTGAGAAAACCAACTAGGGAGAGAAAAAAATGGTATGTGATTTCCTAGCATGTAGACACGGTGGAAATGTGGGTGTGAGAAGCACATCAAGAAAGAGGATTTCAGTGATTCAAATCCAACATGCTCTCCCTCGGCACCATGCCGTGTCGCTGCTGCCGCTCGCATGGCTGCCGTCGGGTTGCCACCCGCCGCCCGAGCCCTAGCGGCCGAGGCCGCCGCGCCACAAGGGGCACCGCTGCATGCATGCACTACCATAGGGCCGCCGCCTTGGTAAGCTCCGACCGCGCCCTCGGCTGTGCCACACCGGCTGGGCCACGCCGCTGCAGTGCCTTGCCATGTCGTAGCGTGGGCCTCGCCGCGCCATACGCCGACAACCGCCTTGATGCCGCCGGGCCGATACATGGAGCCGCTGCACCGCGCCACTACTGCTGCCGTTGTTTGGGCTGCTGGCCGTGCAGCGTAGGTCGCCTCTCCGTCTCAGACGGCAGCCACTGCACGCATGGCTCCAGGCTAGTGCTGGCGGCCGCCACACTACAAGCCTCGCCGGTGCCATGGCTGCTGCTCCACGCTGCCGCTGCTGCTGCTGCAGCAAGCTCCGGCCGCGCCGCGTCGTGCCGGACTGCTGCGCTGCTCTGTCTTTGCCGGGCTACGAGCCGCTGCAGCATCTTTGGCCGCCGGAAATTGCTTGCCAAGACACCGAGCTGCGCACATCGCCATTGGACAGCGCCGTGCGCCCGGCTTGGTGCGCTCTCAGTTCCTCCTCTTCTCTTGTTTCCAAAACTCTCAATCGTCCGCGCATGCAAACGATTCTTGTATAAATGGGCATCTTATGTGATGGGGAACACAATGGTAAGACATGCAAAGCATGATTTCTGGTTTTTGAATGGGATTGAGAGGAGAGAAGGTGGAGAAATGTACTGGTGTTCATGTGTTCTGGGAAGAAAAAGGAAGATGGCATTGTGGGCAGTGGAGAGCTTCGGTTGAAACAACAACAAAAAAATGGTATTGTATGTGGTGGCTTGGGTGTGATGCCTCTCGGTTGGGAAAAAGAAAAGGATGGCAGGGAATGCCCTGTTGAGATGGTGCCATGCAGTGGTGAACAGGGTTCAGCTGGGCAAAAGAAAAATATATGGCAGGGAGTACTTTGGTTGGGAAGAAGGAATGGCAGGCTATGTTGTTTGCTTGGGAAGAGCAACGGGATGACAGGAGGGAGCTATTGCTTTGACAGCTAAATAAAGAAATGAAAGAGTGCAGTGTGCTTGTGTAGTGCTCTGTTGGGAACAGGAAAATGGTAGGGAGAAGCTGTTCGGCTGGGGTGAGACAATGGTTATGGGCTTCGGTTGGGCAAGGAATGGACAGTGGGGTCTTAATCTCTCTTGGTAAATGAAGTGATAGTGTGTGTTTGGATGATTATGCAAAGGATTGAGCAGTGAGGTAATTAAACAAAAGAAGAAAGATGGCAGTGCCGAATGGGGAAGAAATGAGAGTGACCCAAGGGACTTTGGGAGAAAGGAAATGAGAGAGAAAGGGCTGGTTCGGCTATGCATGAAAAAGAATTGGGCATGCTTGTGTGAACCAATTGCGAAAATGGAACGCTCTCAGGACAACGGTCGCAACGGTATAACATGCATTGTCAGATCCTTGATGATTGGTGGTGATTGCGAGGAGAGAAGTTGGGGAAGAGTATAGACACACAGGCATCTCGCCTACGGTCGGTCGGACTAAAAAGAGCAGCGGTACTAATGCATGCATAATGATTTTTGTAATGCTTGCTAAAACAAGAAATCAAAGTAATTCAATTTAAATGCAGACTTTCAAACAATTTGATTTAATATTCTTTGTTATTGTTATTATCTTTATTTTTATGCAACTACTTAAACACTCGATTTAACTTTAAATGCAACCTTTTAATTAATTCGATTTGATTTTAAAAGCAATCTTTTACGTCAATGTGGAAAAAATATATTTAAATCATAGTCAACTATTTATTAGATCGCCAAATTAAATATTAACATCCCGATTCTGAAAATCAGGATGTTACAAACCTCCCCCCTTAGAAAGAATCTCGTCCCCGAGATTCGGGCGGAAAAAGGATAGGGGTAGAAAGACTTAGTCGCTTTGTTAATATCCGAACTTCTTTCCAAAGACCAAACGATTTGATCTTCAACCCATACCACTACTATCTTGACAATTTTAGTTCAACAACCTCTAATTAAAATCCACCAATCATATTTAGTCTAAAGCAAACACACTCAAATCTACCGTTCCACAATTTATACATTAACCTCCGAAATTGCTTGCTTGTCTTCTTCCAAACCACATGAATTTCTAGGTTCAGATTGATTTCCAACAAGGACACTGACTTACTTCTTAATTTTAATAATACACTAGTGAGTACAAATAACTATTAATCCAATCTCGCAATAGAAATCATGGATATTTCAATTTAATCAATTTCACTCTCATGGATGGTAGTTAAGAATAACGATTTGCACCATGCTAATAACCCAACTTGATAACTCATATCGTAACAATCTATTCGCTTAGTTATAACTTCTCATTTTAAGCATGACAAGACATCACAAAGGATTCTAACACCTTCTGCGACAAAAGAGACTTCAAACCTCAACGCTCAAGTAATCCAAAAGAAACGCATAAAGCCAAAGCTTTCCCATGCAAACGAACTTACAGCGGAAAACTCTCACTAACCAAGTTATCAAACGAGTAAATGAGTCATTCTTTTTCAATGAGAAAGAAGGAGCAACCAAGAAAACATCAATCTTGCCAAATGACAACGATCATAAGTAGTAAAAGCAACTCAACAGTCGAAAAGCAATAATTGTTTCAGAGAACCAAGAGGGATCTATTGAAAACCATAAACTATCATGAACCACAAACCCAAGAGAAATTCATCAACCACCACAGGACAAGAATTGGCAAATTCAGAAATCAAGAAAGAGAATAACTTTCTAAAGCAACTCACGCTTAACACCTGAAACTATGGTACTCGGGGTAACTACTCCTCTAACCACGTACTGCGAACAGTGGTGTAACCTGGTGAATCCCAGAGTAACAACCACGACCTCCACTTCTCATCATCCGATAACAACACGCTTCACCAAAATACTCAACTATGAATATATAGGATCATCTCATGACAATCACATTATTAGTTCATAGATATTGAATATCATAGCGGATCATATATTACCAACAAGGATGATAATGCGAAGCAATTCAACAATTGGTCAACAAAATGAAACATAACAACGAGATAATGCGAAAGCAATGTAATTCCCAACCCACCTCTGTGTACGTGTGTCAATTTAATATTTTTTCTATTAACCACGGACCTAAAGCCCGCTGATACTAACTTGTTTAAGCCCGCACCTTAACAAAGTGGGGATCCAAGTCCTATATGAAGAACGTTTCATATAGGTGTCCAAAGCTCGCCATATCTGGAATTGATGGGTCTTATGTGAATTGATGGGTCTTTCAATCCACTCCGTGGGCGGACATGACAATGTCCAAATTTGCCCACATTGGAATGGTGGGACTTACAATCCACTCCGTGGACATAACATGAATAAAAGGATGCATGATATTAGTGATAATACCATCTCTCAGTACATACTCCACATAATGAAAGAACATAACCAATTCAGCATCTTAAACAATATGTCACACTATATTCATGATTCACAATCACAACACTCAAAAGCAACAAAGTAAAATGCGTGCAACGATGGCGGAGCCTCGTGGCTAAACAATTAAATAACCAAATAAGAACAACATAGAATCCAACCGAATTAAAAGTCTACCCCTTGAACTCCCAAGGAAGCCATAAAACCTAATCTGAAAAACAGGTTGCAACCCAAAAATGTGTCGGACAGCAGCACGAAAATGACAGTAGTTAATGACATGGGACTCGAAATGAGATGAGTCCAGATCCTACCTCATCTTAACGAACATATCTATAACATTCAAGTTGATGAGGCCAATAAACTTCTCTAATAAAGAAAACAAAACAGCAGCACAGCTTCTGTCTAGAAAGACTTAGTCGCTTTTGTTAATATACAATCGAACTTCTTTCCAAAGACCAAACGATTTGATCTTCAGAACTATCTTGACAATTTTAGTTCAACAACCTCTAATTAAAATCCACCAATCATATTTAGTCTAAAGCAAACACACTCAAATCTACTGCACTCCACAATTTATACATTAACCTCCCGAAATTGCTTGCTTGTCTTCTTCCAAACCACATGAATTTCTAGGTTCTAAAAGAACCCTTCTCCCGATTGATCCGACTAATCCAACAAGGACACCAAACGACTTACTTCTTAATTTTAATAATACACTAGTGAGTACAAATAACTATTAATCCAATCTCGCAATAGAAATCATGGTTTAACTCCAATCTCGATCACATTCTCTGGAACACTAATGATCCTAAGTGAAACCACCATATTGCTCACATATCCCATTACACTTGCTTTGTAAATTTCTACCATAGCGTATCTCCAATATAACTCCCAAATCGTGAGCACTACAAAACCATATTTCAATGCCTATAATCCACCCAGAAACTATTTGTTGGTTTCCAGTAATTTTCCTCACCATAATTTAAATTCCAAAAAGAGGGTAAGTCTATGCAAGATCAATTGTGTCTATAGAAATGTCCCTATATTTCTGTTGCTCAATCCTTTTGGTCATCAGGATCAATCTACTTGCAATAACCAATCCATCAAATACACCAATTTATCTTTTAAGGTCTAATCCACTCATCCCTGCTTTGGGATCAAATTAACCTCCAAAATCAACACAATTATCCTAGGTTATAGATATGCCTCCGTTATCCATAGTCAACTCTGACCTAAGTAAATCAAATTATCAAAGACCATCCACCCAAGGTGAATTTGTAATTCGACTATAATCCAAATAATCTGAATCAACAATTTTGTCTAGTTCAAGTTATCCACAATAATTATCTTAGTTCAAATCAACAATATTAACTCTTCTAAGATCATATTCAGGGATCATGAGTAATATTTAATTTCTCAATTATCAACTATCACTTTGACAATGGAAAAAAAACCACCGACATAAACCAAACATAAAAGATCTAATTAAAGATAAAATAGCAGTTATTCAATCATATCGTTCTCCTTACCGATTCCGCTATCAGTCTCTTAATCAACATGCGACTTGTATTAAAGAGATGAGAGGGAAAAGCATAAGGTAGGGGAAACAACAGGGGTAAGGTCCTTAATTCAATTTAGAGATTTGAAGCTCCATAACACAAGAACCAACTTGAAACAATGAAAAAGAAAGCAGTAGGGATAGCACAAGATACAAATGAAACACGGTTAGTTTTCTGACATAGTTGCGATACAACCCACCCGTGGGAGATGCACAACTACTTGGAAAAGAGAGCAAATGATCGCCACAAAATCAGGCGTCTACCAGCTAAGTAGTAATATCATTAGGGCGTATACAATCTAAGAACAAACCCTAATATCGCAGCAAGGCATTGTCTTCTCGTCCTTTCGTCGATGCTCTAGACACGAGAGAAACCTACGAACATACGAGCTTGACGTCTTGGTCCAAGATTGAGTACTTGCTCTCTTTCTTCAGGAAGACGGTACTCCGGTGGTGTAGACGCATATGGGGAGACCTCGTTTTCCCCATAAGGCACATGCCGGTCCACAAGTCCCATGTTGCGTATGGGTTGTAGACGCTCTTGAGCCATGGTGAGAGGATGCCACGTCTCCCAATAACTCATGCATAGTGCAATGATGGATCTGATCCATGATGTGAATCAATCTTGCCAGCTGTCGTACTTGAGGGTCTTTCCCAGACTAGATCCTGGCAACAATGTTCACTTCTGCGCCACGTGCTTGCAGAGGAAGGTGGTAGTATGGAGGCTGAGCTAACTTCGTCAAGTTATGACAAAGATGGCTTAGTGCCACACGAGCCACTTCCTGCAATGTCGTGGCCTCAGAGGTGCCACGCGCCTGGAATCTGTATGGGATACTCCCTGTCATGCGTCTGGCAACGATATTGATCACTGCCAAGTACTCCTCCATCCCTGGTCCTCTGCGCGTCGATAGATGGAGTAGGTTGGCTGATATGTGAAGTTTGCTCTCCACATCAAGGCTCTAAGTAGTGTCGGGTATCCGTCTACATCTTCTGCTTGGGTCATTTTGACAAGGTACTGACCACTCATATAAGGACAACAAGGGAAAGATGAGTTAATTTGTAATTCAAATGAGAATAAGGTGAGAAATGATACTAAGATGGATGAGGAATAAAAGAGATTCCTAACTTAAACTTTCTGAAATTAATTTAGCAATTTTGAAAATAACTTGACCAAGGACTTGCTAGACTTAACGCCCATGCTATCTCTAACCTACAGTAAGTATGGCTCTGATACCAACGCTGTGGGGACCCCGGAGTTATCTCCATAAGACCGAGACTAATCAAGGGCTTAGGGACATAACTCTGGATCTCCGGTAGATGGATTCCAACTTACCTCAGTCTAAATGAGAGGCTTGACTACAACCTAGAGCTCCGCCGATCATGCGCGCCGCTCCTCTGCGAGCAATACATGATTGTCGATTCTCCCACAAGTCAAGCGCTACACTTAGCGAGTTAATTCGGAATCCACGAACAGCGAGTATGATTTATATTGGCTCCCAAGATCAGCGACCAATATAACCATACTCTCCTTCAACGTTGATTACATCCATACAACAACCATACATAAATAGTTCAAAAGACAAACAACATAGTTCCAAGTTTACAACTAATACAAGTGGCCGACCGGCCAAATTTAAAGGAAAGCGTTAAGTAGCAGTGGAAATAAGGAAATAAACCAAAAGGCCAGCAGTGGTATGCCCCATAACCCATCGGCAACCGACTGGGGTTAAATGATAGCACACTACTCATCGGTGTCGTCTAAATCGACACCGACAAGCTCGTCGGTCTCATTATCCTCCTCACCTGAAAAAGCCAGCAAACACCTGGCTGAGTACAAAAGAGTACTCGCAAGTCTTACACAAATAAAAATAGTTATGCATAAGGTTGTCCAAAGGAAGGCTCATATTGGCTTAGTTTTGCGAAAAAGACGCAATAACATACAACCTACACATGCTAGTTTTTCAAGTGCCATTTCAAAATCAGATTTGAAGTAGAAGTAAAGCATGTGAATAAGTAATCAATTCCATAACAAATGAATCATACCAACAACAAAGTGGCGGTCCACTTTGATACAACAACAAGCATGAACATCCCATTCATGACGATACCAAGTTATAACCACAATTTCAATTCAAAGTCTAACAATAAGCAGCCACAAATTTCAAGCGGTCGTCCATAACCGTGGACACGGCTATTCGAATAGATTTATACCCTGCAGGGGTGTACTACTTTACCCACACGACTTGATTAGCCCGTAAGCCTCCAGATGCCTCCGAATATAGCATACTTCCTAAGGTATGCCGGCCGGGTAAATCAAGATATGGTCATTTTTGGCAAAAAGATCCCATCGAGCTAAGTCCCTCAACCCATGGCTCCTAGGAAACACAAGACGTTAACGCCTCCATCCTATATCCTAGGAAACACAAGACGTTAACGCCCCCATCCTATCGGCCCAAAAGGAACACGGGATTTCACAGTCCCATGCCCTTACAATTTCACCACCGTGGGACTCAACCCAACAAAACCATCCCCCTACTTAACCATACGGCTCCCAACCCGCGTGTGATAGCACGAAAGCTGCTTGAACAGCAGGTACCCAAAGTTCAGTCCTTAATTGTCTAGACAAGTCAAACCACATACCCAATCTCATGCACGAAGGCACCATCACTAACCAACACTTGTCCAGACCAAAAGCTCATTTAAAATGACAAAATTTAACTTAGAAAACAGATTCGAAGATCTGAAACAAAAGTATATAATGAGAGTTGTGTTTATCCCATAATTGTCGGGCTATTACCGACAATCGAGCTATCGGTTCTAGACTTGCATGGCTAAGCAACCCGAACAACAGTATTTCACTCGTCCTATCATAACATTTCAGTAATGGAATAATTCAAGGATAGCCACAATGACAACATAATAGGATGTGTCTAACTATTCATCACAAAAATAGCGACATTATCAAAATAGCATGCAAGCAATTATCATTGCATCTACCCTAACAAATCTGGGATCAAATATGATGCAAAAGAAAGTTCAAAGGATGCTTGCCTTGCTGGTAGTTCACTTGCTCACTCTTGGTTACTTACTCTCATACTTCCGGCAACTCGGAATCTAAAGAAAGGCGATATCGAATAAACACAGAAATAGCCAAAAACTCAAATTGCTCCAAAATGTATGAAATTTATACAGTAGCTATATTATGATTTTAAATGAATTTAGGTACAAAAATTATTTCATTTGGAGTTTACATGAGAGAGTTATAGTAGTTTGAAAATCAGATTTTTGGAAAATATTGAAAATCAATGTTCTGTTACTGTTCACCCGAATTTAATTGTTTTGCAAAAATTTGTAGAACAGTGGTAGGGATAAGCTTTAAATGGTATGAAAGGTAATTAAAATTTAAGATCAATAAAAATTGAATCACCCCATTTGGAGTTCATATGAATTAGTTATGAATTATTGAAGTTAAAAGACTTTTTCGTGTAAAAATAATTCTTTTCTGATTTTGCTACTGCATTAAATAATTTTTATAGGTAGGATGACCTAGCCTCTGCCATGACAAGTGGGGTCTATGTATTTTCTTTTCTTTTCAATTTATTTCCTAAAGGGAGAACATCTACCGACAATCTAACTTTCTCATAAGCATATACTTAACCGATTCTCCGGTGTCGAATCCAATCACATGCATAACACTCTCCAATTATATTCTCACGTCTTGATCTAAATCCTATACTAACATCCACTACGGCATTATCAAGGTAGTCAATCCATCGAGTGATGCCCGAACTCACGATCTTCCAAATATACAACCTATCCGATAATTACACGGAATCCACCGACTCATGGGCATATGACCATGATTGAATTCATCGATTGTTCTCTGATATACTATTTAAGCTATTGCTGACTATCTAGCTCTACTAGTCTCGCCTCAGCAAATCACAATCACATACACTCAATTTTCCACCGATCGAGGTTTAATTGACTAACCGACACCTAGTGAGCTCTACAATTTAATTGCACATCCAACATTTAATAGTTCACTAATCGATCAACTTATATCCATACCACCGAACTTAGTTGTGAACGACATTTACCAACCCAATCACATATGCGTCTCTACGATCGACTAATAATAATTTAGCTACTAATCCAAAAG
Organism: Ampelocalamus luodianensis; assembly: GCA_036346255.1. NCBI lineage: Eukaryota > Viridiplantae > Streptophyta > Magnoliopsida > Poales > Poaceae > Ampelocalamus > Ampelocalamus luodianensis. The sequence goes on from CM070623.1 coordinate 12,861,908, forward strand.
AGAGTACAATTGCATCGACTCGGCACATAGGATTTATCTACTAATTACATGGCAATCCAAATATTTATCCGCAATCAAATAATCCATTCCTACCTTCTTCCAATTCTAGCATGTACAACTCACATAGTTCCACACAACAAAACACACAATATTACTAGTCATGAAATCCAATTCTAAGATCTAAACATGAATCAACGATAAAGAGCTAAGATAACAAATAACCATATGACTTAAAGTTCTCATCTATGTTCTCATTGATCATAAAGATACCATCCATGACTAAATTTATTTATTACAAACCAAAAGATGACAAAGAGAATCATTATTTATTATAGTAATGAGTCTAATGTGAAGTGCATTATTCGAGTAGTGCTCATCTACTCCCTCCCAAGTGAACTTCATCAACGATCACCTAGAAATAAACAAACAAAGCAAGAGTGAGTCCATGACTCAGCAAGTACAATGATTAAGAAAACATTCATTCATTGAAGATCACACATAACATCAATGGGTTCGATCATAACACACTGGATTACTTATGAATACATGATATGAATGCTCAAATCAAGGAATGGACTGCACACACGCCAGATATCGGTATAGCCGTGAACACCGTCGGTGGTCACTCAAGCCCGCATCTTAACAAAAATGCGGGATCCACTTCCGTATGAAGAACGTTTCATACGGGTGTCCAACATTGCCCATATTGGAATTAATGGGTCTTATCCAACCATCTTGGAATTGATGGTGGTTCTCATCCACTCCCGTGGACGTCAAATGTCAATGAATGCATGCAACAATTAAATGAAATATACCATAACATCACTTCTATTCATGAACTCAATGTATTGAACAAGGCATGAATGATTCATTTCACATGTCTCACAAGTTACCAAAACAACTCATGCTAAAAACCACAATGCACAAACATCCAAATAAACATGGTACTTGCCTTCCGCGTTGCGAAGCGTTATCTGGCAACGAAGGCGCTCTTATACCCGAAGTTCCGCCGCCTAAACCAACGAAATAACTTAATAAGTATACATGATACCCAGCTCAACTAGTCGGTGTTCTATTTTACTTCTATTAGGACTCAATTAAATCCTATATCGCATAGACTGAAAAACAGCGGAGTCTCTCCAATAAGAAAAATCCTGGACAGCAACACGGGGACTAACATAACTCACAGCCTGGAAGTCGAAAAATAGCAAACCCAATTTCTGTAGATTCTTAACTGGTCTAACTACAAAACTCTAGTTGACGCGACAATCCAATTTGGTCAAATTAATAGGCTAATAATTGTTTGAACATTCAGCACAGATTCAGCCTACCAAAATTCAGCAGAAATATTCAGTTGATCATAACTTCTATGTTACAACTCCGAATTGAGCGTTCTTTACCAATCTGAAAAGGTTATCGAATTACCTACAATAACCTAGTTGGGTGAACTTTCAGATTCTTCCAACTTCTCTATCATAATATAGAAAATATACAGACAGATTAATCACGTCAGGTTTCTGGCAGCGACTGTTAAAACAGACATATCTTTTGACCCATAACTCGGAATCAAGTAAACTCAGTGGCCATCTAAACCTGACAGGGGATACTTCAATTTTCTAGGAGACACCAAGTTCAAAATCTGTGAATAACAATTTCTTATACAATTTACAAATTGACTGCAGAATCTCGTCAGGATTCTGGACAGTCAAGACTAATTCTATCATAACCTTTGACTCGGACCTCGGATTTGAGTGAACTCGGCGGCCACTGAAACGTAAGAACAAGACCTAGATATCTCTAGGAGACCAAACCTTCAGATTCTGCCTAAAAATAACCGAAACACCCTCTACAACGTACTGGACAGAAACAGCTTCTAATTTCAGCAGGTCTGCTTAATCAAAACGTATCCAAATCTCTTCTAACAACAATCAAACCACGAGGATCGCATCGTTACCCTTGCTGCAACCAGGGAGTAGGTGGAAGGATCCTTGGCGAAGAAGTTCTTCCTCCTTTTCTCCTCCTTGTTCCACAGCCCACGATCGTCGTCCCGCTTTCTTGCAAAGACCGGCAATGGAGGAAGATCAATGCCAGCGGGAAGACGACTTGAGGGGCACCACCATGAGAGAACACCAGGAGGAGGAGATGCTGGGCGCAATGGGAGGAAGGCCAAAGGGGTGGCGGCCAAGAAGGAGAGGCGGCCAAAGGGGAGAAAAACTAGGGTTTGGCATAGGGAGAAAAGGGTGGAGTCCCCCTTGGCCGGCCACTTGGGGTCCAATTGGGCCTCTAGCCCAGCCCAAGTTGGCGAAATTAGCAGATAACCCCTAAATCCAGAGACAATTCACTATTCCCATGGTTTCCTCTCCTAAAGATCAATTTTCATCCTCAAAGTTTAATCCAGTATTACACTCTACCTCTTAACAGATTCGACCCGAATCTAAACAACTAGATGAACACAGAATGGAGAACGGCAAGTAGGAAACAAAGGGTTAACACATACCGAAGTGAAAAGGTCGGGATATTGCTCGCGCATGCAGATTCTAACTCCTGTGGCTTCCTCTCTGGTGGTGAGACCAAAGAACCTTGACATACTTCAATGTCTTGCTCCTCAAAACCCGCTCTGACTCTTCCAAAATTTTCACTGGTCGGGACTCAAAAGTAAGGTCCTGCTCAATGGTTAAGGGCTCCATTGGAATTACATGCTCAGGGTCAAATAAGAACTTCCTCAACATGGACACATGAAACACATTATGAATCCCTCTCATAGAATCGGGAAGATCCAAACGGTAAGCCAAATTTCCAACTCTCGCCACAACTCGAAACGGTCCGATGTACCTTGGGCTAAGCTTCCCTTTAGTACCGAAACGTACTACGCCTTTGGTAGGCGATACTCTCAGAAGGACCTCGTCACCCACATTGAACTCCAATTCTCGCCTCCTGACATCTGCGTAGCTTTTCTGTCGGCTCTGAGCAGCTAACAAGTTCCTTCTAACTCGCCACTCTAGCCACGGTTTGTGTACCCATTCGACCCAAACCGCCTCTCTCCCACGCATCCCAACACAACGGAGATCTGCATTTCGCCATAAAGGACTTCAAATGGTGCAGCTCGAATCTGGAGTGATAACTATTATTATAGGCGAACTCGCCAAAGCAGGTGATCTTCCCAACCACCCTTCCAGATAAAACACAACACCCGAGCATATCTTCTAAGGTTTGAATTGTACGCTCAGTGACCATCCATCCGAGGGTGGAATGCTGAGACTAAGACGGAGTTGCGTGCCCAAAGCACTCTGCAAACTCTCCCAAAACTTGGAAACAAATTTGGCATCTCGGTGGAAACAATAGTCTTTGGCACCCTGCAACCGTACTATCTCTCGCACATAAAGTGGAGCCAAATCGCTCGCAGAATTGGTGGTTCGAATAGGAATGAAATGTGAGACTTCATCGAACCGATCCACTATCACCCATATAGCATCCTTCCTCGCTGAGTGCGAGGTAAACCAACCACAAAATCCATGGAGATGTCATCCCATGGCCACACCGAACCTCTAAAGGTTGCAACAATCCTGCCGGCCGCTATGCTCACCTTAACCATTGGCAGATCCCACACGAGGCCACATCTGCGCAATATCGACTTTCATTCTCTTCCACCGAAATTCTTCTTCAAATCTTTGTACATTTTGGTCTCACTGGATGTACAGATATCGGTACGGTGGGCTTCCTTTAGAATCTCATCTTTAACCTCGTGCCTCCTGTGGCACACAAAGGCGACCTTTAAATCGCAGTACCGAATCATCTATACCAAAATGGCCTTGCTTGCCTTTATCTAGGCGCTTCCTCACACGCTGGAGCATTTGATCATCTTTGTTGTGCTTCCGTACTGTTCGGAATGGTCGACTCAAGAAGCAAGCGGGTCTCGGACTCGGTGGTACCATAAAGCAAAAGATATATCCATACGCTCAAAATCAGCGATGAGACAAGCGAGGGTAGGGGTGTCGCTTGCGACTCGGGGCATCGGCTACAACATTTGCCTTGCCGGATGATACCGAATGGTGAGATCATAGTCCTTTATCAACTCCAACCATCTCCTCGCCTCAGGTTTAAATCTTTCGGGTAAAGATGTATTTGGACTCTTGTGATCGGTGAAAATGTCACAAGATTCGCCATACAAATAATGGCGCAGATCTTTAAAGCCGCATTACTCTGCTGCAAGCTCTAGGTCATGAGTAGGATAGTTCTGTTCATGCTTCTTCACCGCCGAGACGCATAGGCAATCACTTTGCCATCCCGCATAAGAACACAACCAAGCCCAACTCTAGACGCATTCAATAAATAGTGAACCGCTTCCACAGTTCTCGAAGGGTGAGAATTGGAGCGGTCACCAATCTATCCTTCAAAGTCGAAACCGTTCACACGCATCCGTCCATGAAACTTGACACCTTTCGTGTCAATCGAGACATTGGTCTAGCAATGGTAGAGAAACCCTCCACGAACCGCGGTAGTAACCACCAAACCAGTAAAACTCCTCACTTCTTTTACATTGGTTGGTCTCTTCCATTCCACCATCGTAGAAATCTTACATGGATCGGCAAATGCCCTCTTGATTGATTACATGGCCCGAAACCCAACCGTAAATCCGAATTCACATTTCTTGATTTGGCATAAAATTGGTTCTCTCGGGTCTCAAGCACCAACCTCAGTCTTGAGTATGTTCTTCTTTCGTCTTGGAATAAATCAAGATGTCATCAATGAATACTACGACGAAATCATCAAGGAAAGGGTGCAACATACTATTCATGGCTTCCATGAAAATCGCAGAGCATTAGTTAGTCCAAATGACATAACCTTATACTCATAATGACCATACCTTGTAGAGAAAGCTGTCTTCTCAATATCTTGCTCGCGAACTCGAATCGATTATAACTCGATGAAGGTCAATCTTGAAAATATTTTAGCTCCTTCAAGCGATCAAAGAGATCTTCAATACGGGCAACGGATATTTATTCTTTACTGATTTGCTTGATTAAGAGCCTGTAGTCCACACACATACGCCAACTACCGTCCTTCTTCTTAGTGAACGAGCAGAGCTCCCACGGCGATACACTACGCCGAATCATACCTTTGGATAGCAAATCATCCATTTGCTTTTTCAACTCCTCACGAAATGGTCGTGCCAAACGGTATGGAGACATCGAAATAGGTCGGGTTCGGAACAAGATCTATCCGAATTCCACTTCACGCTCGAGGCATACCAGAAGCTCCACAGAAACACGTCAGAAATTCATTCACCACCGAATATCTTCAATCGAGTGGAGATTCGACTTCTCGCTAAGAGACCAAAGCAACCCAATGTTCGAGGCTCACGACTAGGAAACAGACTAGCCAATACACACAGGAATCAAGCGGCGACCGCGCTGAAACACTAGTTCCTCTCCGACGAGCTCTGCAAAGTCACCGTCTTCCAAAACAACAAATCTTGCACGGTAAAAGAATAGCCAATCCATACCCAAGATAACATCAAAAGGTGATAATCGAATCACCATGAGATTGGCAATGAAATTTTCATCTTCTATAGTGATAGTACAGCCCGGGACAAATCAGAGAGCTAGAAATAAGACCTCAGAGGAATCACCACCACAGATTCGAAATAGATTGCAAACTCAAACCCGCCCTTTTAACAAAATCTAAGGACACAAAAGAATAAGTAGCCCCGAATCAAAGCAGAACGAAAGCCTCATGTGAATCAACTAATAAAGTACATCACCACATCGTATGCCCACAGTGTCGAGGTGGGCATGGCGTAGACTCCAAAGGTGCCGAGCAGAGGACGCACCAACACTCGAGAGGAGGAGGCAGAGGCTGCAGCAGTGAGAACGAGGGCGAGCAGATGGAGCAGGTTCCGAAGAACCGGTCGGGCGCAGGAGCTGGCGCCGGTGGAACCCATCCCGTGTGAAGCGAGGAACAAAAGGTGCAACCGAGTGCGAACCGAGCCCGCGAGTACTAGAAGACGACGCTGCTGGAATCGCTTCCCACTTGATGATACTTGCCGGATTCTCGCACAAGCGAAAGCTTGTGGCCCTCTCGACCACACCGACGACAAGTCCCTCGAAGAACATTCGACGCACGATGCCCCTCTCCACACTTAAAACATTTCATACCTTGACCTGGCTAGGCGCATCGAGGTGTGGAAGAAGAAAACGTGGCGCCAAGGAAAGATCGCCTCGCTGAGCCGGACGAGGTGGGCGGCTCCCTGAAACCTCTTGGAAGTAGGCCGAGAGGACCCACCTCCACCACCAAAACTCCTCTTCGCCACCACCGAACCACCAGCAGTAGTGCCACCACCGCTTGCCTCTGCGAAGGAGAATTCCTCTCTGCTCTATCCTCTAGCTCGCTCAACCACGATCTTTGAAATCACGCAAACCGAGGCTCCCAAGATCGACGATACTCTGAAGGAGACCCCGGCGAAACCTCTTGGCCTTCTCCAAGTCATCACTGGCCACAGCTGGTACAAAGCGTAGCAGATTGTTGAACTCCATCTCGTACTCAGATACCGACCTATTGCCCTGAGTCAACACTAGCAATGACTGCTCCATCTTCTCAATAAAAGAATCCGGATAGTACTTGGCTCTGAACTGTGCCACAAAAACTTCCCAAGTATGCTGGACCTGACCGGGTCCTAGCGCATGAACCCCTTCCCACCAGATATCGGCTTGACCCTTCAGTTGAAAGGCCACAAAACGAACCCTTTGCGCCGAGTTCATCTCCAATGCCTCAATCGACGCTCCATGTACGGAGCCAATCTGCTTTGCTCGCCGGGGTACCGCCCCATCAAAGCGTGTCACCGAAGTGTCATCCACTCACGAAGACTCATCCTAGTCTCGGTGGGCTGCGGCAACAACCGGACCTGCCATGGCGGCAAGCGAAGAAGATCCGCGATCGCGAGAGCAACAGAGCAGCAGGATAAGCCGCCGCACTGCCGACGAGCCGCCGTTCTCCTTTGAAGATTCGAATAATCGCCGACACCGCTTTGAGCATCGCGGCGGCGCGGCTTGAGCTTCCACGGTGGTTGGCGGTGAGGCAACCTCCTCATTAACCCCACCAGACCTCTTCGCGGGCGTTGCGTAAACAACCGGACCACGCCCACGATCGCGACCACGGATGGCGGGCGCCACGGCCTCTACCTCTCGCCATCTAAGAACAACACAACGGAACGGCACCAAATCGAACAACGGTTGCACAACAAATAAATCATAACAAGAAAATTGCGAAACAACGAATTGCCCAACCCAACCTCGTGCACAGTGTGTCAATTTAATAATTTTATTTTAACCACGGACCTAAAGCCCGCTCGATACCAATCAGAACACCCCAACTCAGACGAGCACGGAATGCAACTACCTAAAGTGAAATACTAAATTTAGCAGAACCTCCTTGTATACGAGGATACTGGAGGTTCCACACAACAAAAACACACAAGTAATCATAATCTAGTCATGAAATCCAATTCTAAGATCTAAACATGAATCAACGATAAAGAGCTAAGATAACAAATAACCATATGACTTAAAGTTCTCATCTATGTTCTCATTGATCATAAAGATACCATCCATGACTAAATTTATTTATTACAAACCAAAAGATGACAAAAGAGAATCATTATTTATTATAGTAATGAGTCTAATGTGAAGTGCATTATTCGAGTAGTGCTCATCTACTCCCTCCCAAGTGAACTTCATCAACGATCACCTAGAAATAAACAAACAAAGCAAGAGTGAGTCCATGACTCAGCAAGTACAATGATTAAGAAAACATTCATTCATTGAAGATCACACATAACATCAATGGGTTCGATCATAACACACTGGATTACTTATGAATACATGATATGAATGCTCAAATCAAGGAATGGACTGCACACACGCGTATACCGGTATAGCCAGTGAACACCCGTCGGTGGTCACTCAAGCCCGCATCTTAACAAAAATGCGGGGATCCACTTCCCGTATGAAGAACGTTTCATACGGGTGTCCAACATTGCCCATATTGGAATTAATGGGTCTTATCCAACCATCTTGGAATTGATGGTGGTTCTCATCCACTCCCGTGGACGTCAAATGTCAATGAATGCATGCAACAATTAAATGAAATATACCATAACATCACTTCTATTCATGAACTCAATGTATTGAACAAGGCATGAATGATTCATTTCACATATCTCACAAGTTACCAAAACAACTCATGCTAAAAACCACAATGCACAAACATCCAAATAAACATGGTACTTGCCTTCGCGTTGCGGCGTTATCCGCAACGGCGCTCTTATACCAGAAGTTCCGCCGCCTAAACCAACGAAATAACTTAATAAGTATACATGATACCCAGCTCAACTAGTCGGTGTTCTATTTTACTTCTATTAGGACTCAATTAAATCCTATATCGCATAGACTGAAAAACAGCGGAGTCTGTCCAATAAGAAAAATCCTGGACAGCAACACGGGGACTAACATAACTCACAGCCTGGAAGTCGAAAAATAGCAAACCCAATTTCTGTAGATTCTTAACTGGTCTAACTACAAAACTCTAGTTGACGCGACAATCCAATTTGGTCAAATTAATAGGCTAATAATTGTTTGAACATTCAGCACAGATTCAGCCTACCAAAATTCAGCAGAAATATTCAGTTGATCATAACTTCTATGTTACAACTCCGAATTGAGCGTTCTTTACCAATCTGAAAAGGTTATCGAATTACCTACAATAACCTAGTTGGGTGAACTTTCAGATTCTTCCAACTTCTCTATCATAATATAGAAAATATACAGACAGATTAATCACGTCAGGTTTCTGGCAGCGACTGTTAAAACAGACATATCTTTTGACCCATAACTCGGAATCAAGTAAACTCAGTGGCCATCTAAACCTGACAGGGGATACTTCAATTTTCTAGGAGACACCAAGTTCAAAATCTGTGAATAACAATTTCTTATACAATTTACAAATTGACTGCAGAATCTCGTCAGGATTCTGGACAGTCAAGACTAATTCTATCATAACTTTTGACTCGGACCTCGGATTTGAGTGAACTCGGCGGCCACTGAAACGTAAGAACAAGACCTAGATATCTCTAGGAGACCAAACCTTCAGATTCTGCCTAAAAATAACCGAAACACCCTCTACAACGTACTGGACAGAAACAGCTTCTAATTTCAGCAGGTCTGCTTAATCAAAACGTATCCAAATCTCTTCTAACAACAATCAAACCACGAGGATCGCATCGTTACCCTTGCTGCAACCAGGGAGTAGGTGGAAGGATCATGGCCCGTCCCGTTTCTTGCATCCTACCAACTTGAGGGCACCACCATCAGGGAGGAGGAGATGCTGGGCGCAATAGGGTTAAATAAACTAGGGTTTGGCATAGGGGAGAAAAAGGGTGGAGTCGCCACTTGGGGTCCAATTGGGCCTCTAGCCCAGCCCAAGTTGGCCGAATTCGATTCAAAATCCATATTTCTATAAATATCATCACAAGAGCTATCCATATCTATAAATAATCACAAGAGCTATCCATCAAGTAAAAATCCTTATGCGTTCTAACTTCCAAAATTACTAATCCAACGTGAGGAAAAATCTCCAATTAATTTATCCTCAGAAGATCACTACTAGCTTCCATGTGACTTTACAATAATATCGCCCGATCAAATAATCAACTCATATATTTAATCTAGCATTTACCGATCAATAATATACATAATCCGCTACAATGAAATAATTATTCGTATCCACAAAATCTCATTACATAATCATGCCTACGCACAATTACGACCTAACCGGAGAATTATACCGGTCTTAAGCTACCAAAACATTTTCACAAATAAACATGCATAAATAAATGCCATGCTCATGACTAATATGCAACATGCACGACTAAAAATGTAATGTGGTAACATAAATAATACTAAGAATTTTACCGCAACGTTAGACGTGCGAATTGTCACCGGGCGTCGTCTTCTTGGCTCCCTGTTCGAGTCCGTCGTAGTCGTCGCCGACCTCATCCCCGTCCCACTCTCGCCGTCCTCCGTGCCTCAGCAGTCGTACCACCGGCGCATGCATGCGTTGCAGCTCTGTTCGATATTAATTTTGTTGCATGTGGTGTGGTCATGTGCAAGGGCATGATGCATGTGTCTAGATAAGTTTGCATGGCACTCCCCTTCCTGTTAACTAGCTGTATATGCATGTGTGCCTGTCTTTGACAAAAACAAGTAGAGAGAGAGGAAAACCAGTGAGTGCCTTTTTTTTCAATTGTGCGGGTGAGTGTCTCTTTGTGAGAAAACCAACTAGGGAGAGAAAAAAATGGTATGTGATTTCCTAGCATGTAGACACGGTGGAAATGTGGGTGTGAGAAGCACATCAAGAAAGAGGATTTCAGTGATTCAAATCCAACATGCTCTCCCTCGGCACCATGCCGTGTCGCTGCTGCCGCTCGCATGGCTGTCGTCGGGTTGCCACCCGCCGCCCGAGCCCTAGCGGCCGAGGCCGCCGCGCCGCAAGGGGCACCATAGGGCCGCCGCCTTGGTAAGCTCCGACCGCGCCCTCGGCTGTGCCACACCGGCTGGGCCACGCCGCTGCAGTGCCTTGTCATGTCGTAGCGTGGGCCTCGCCGCGCCATACGCCGACAACCGCCTTGATGCCGCCGGGCCGATACATGGAGCCGCTGCACCGCGCCACTACTGCTGCCGTTGTTTGGGCTGCTGGCCGTGCAGCGTAGGTCGCCTCTCCGTCTCAGACGGCAGCCACTGCACGCATGGCTCCAGGCTAGTGCTGGCGGCCGCCACACTACAAGCCTCGCCGGTGCCATGGCTGCTGCTCCACGCTGCCGCTGCTGCTGCTGCAGCAAGCTCCGCCGCGCGCCGCGTCGTCTTGGGACTCTTCGCCGGCCGCTCTGTCTTTGGCCGGACTACAGCTGCTGCGCATCATGTTGGCTCGCCGGGGCTCTTGCCAAGACACCGAGCTGCTGCGCATCGCTTTGGACAGCGCCGCGCGCCCGGCAGTGGCGCTCTCAGTTCCTCCTCTTCTCTTGTTTCCAAAACTCTCAATCGTCCGCGCATGCAAACGATTCTTGTATAAATGGGCATCTTATGTGATGGGGAACACAATGGTAAGACATGCAAAGCATGATTTCTGGTTTTTGAATGGGATTGAGAGGAGAGAAGGTGGAGAAATGTACTGGTGTTCATGTGTTCTGGGAAGAAAAAGGAAGATGGCATTGTGGGCAGTGGAGAGCTTCGGTTGAAACAACAACAAAAAAATGGTATTGTATGTGGTGGCTTGGGTGTGATGCCTCTCGGTTGGGAAAAAGAAAAGGATGGCAGGGAATGCCCTGTTGAGATGGTGCCATGCAGTGGTGAACAGGGTTCAGCTGGGCAAAAGAAAAATATATGGCAAGGAGTACTTTGGTTGGGAAGAAGGAATGGCAGGCTATGTTGTTTGCTTGGGAAGAGCAACGGGATGACAGGAGGGAGCTATTGCTTTGACAGCTAAATAAAGAAATGAAAGAGTGCAGTGTGCTTGTGTAGTGCTCTGTTGGGAACAGGAAAATGGTAGGGAGTTGGTGAGGTGAGACAATGGTTATGGTTGGGGGTGAGACAATGGTTATGGGATTATGCAAAGGATTGAGCAGTGAGGTAATTAAACAAAAGAAGAAAGTTGGGCAAGGAATGGACAGGAAATGAGAGAGAAAGGTCTTAATCTCTCTTGGTAAATGAAGTGATATGTGTGTGTTTGGATGATTATGCGAGAGAAAGAGTATAGATTAAAAAGAGCGTGTACTAATGCATGCATCATGATTTTTGTAATGCATGAGGTAATTAAACAAAAGAAGAAAGATTTATGTTTATATCATGGTCACAAATTCTGAAAATCAGGATGTTACAGCATACCTTAGGAAGTGTGCCATTATCCGGAGGCTTACGGGCTGGTCGAGTCGTGTGGGTAAAGGTGTACACCCCTGCAGGGTTTTCAACCTATTCGAATAACCATGTCCACGGTTACGGACGACACTTGGTTTTGAATGACACCATTGTAGACTCTTAATTAAAATTGACATGGTATCAACATGAAAGGTATGTCATGCATTTTAGTTTATCAAAGTGGGCTGCCACTTTGGTATTGTTTGATTTATGTTTATATCTTGGTCACAAATTCTTTTGATAAAATTGTGTTTACTAAATGGCATTTACAAAGGTATTGTTTGATTTATGTTTATATCATGGTCACAAATTCTTTTGATAAAATTTTGTTTACTAAATGGTATTTACAAACTAGTATGTGTAGGCTGAAAATTGGTACTTTTATGCAAAAACTTAAGCCATTAAAGCCTCTCCTTTGGTCAGCCCTTAGCTTGTATAAATTCTTCTCCTTTGGATAGTCTCTATCATACAATTTCTTTTATTAGTTTGTGTAAGACTTGCGAGTACCTTTTGTACTCAATCGGGTTGTCCACTTGTTTCATGCAAGATCATCGCATGAATCGGTTTTAAATATCGCTCCATTTCTAGGAGATAGCGACAGATGCATAGGCTTTAACTCTAGTTAGTTGCTTGTGGGTTTTGGGCATGCCAACCTGGTAATTTACCTTTTTTTATGTTTTATCCCGCTACAATTTATTGTCTTATGATCAGATTTGGCCAGTCAACCCCTTACGCGAAAATTGGGCCATAAGGTCCTACTTGTTGAGATTGAAATAATAATGCTTCTAATACTTTTGCATGTTTGACTATGGATGTGATCCATGTTGTGTTGGATATGTGCATGTTAGCCACTGATCCTTGGGAGCTAACATGAGACACATATTCGGGGGTTTGAAATCGTCCTCGTTTCCTGTTAAGGATTGTGCCTTCTGTGCAATCGCTTGACTTGAAACGAATTCAATTTTGGGGACCCCACAGTTTGGGTTTGAATTTTGATTTGATTTTGACCAAGATACAACAAGTTGGACCTAGCAGTTTAAAATAGTAAATAAATTCTAAAAATTCTGAAAAATTTTGTGAGTGCTCTGAGACTCAAATAGAACTTAGGAAAATTTATTTTAGGCACTGTTAATACTCCATTTGTCTGAATTAATTTCCTTTTTAAATTTGCACTAATGATTTGGTTTGTATTTTGGTGAAGTCAATTTGACTTCTAAAAATTTAGAAAAAAACATATTAATTCATTATAATTAATCTAGTATTTTAATAAATTATTTCCAGAAACTTTTAAAACACATTTTTCTAGATTCAATTAAAAGCTTGAATTCAACTTAAAAGTTTTAAATTTCAAAGCAAACTTTATTATAAACCACAAAAGTTAAAAATTGTGCACAAGGTCGAGAAAACCATATGCATGCTCATTAGATACATCAAAAGTTTTAAAAAGATCATACTTTTATACATTTGAAATAGAAATCAAAGTTTGGGATGTTACAAGTACGGTACACACATGAGGATTTTGGGTATTCAATGCCGGGTTTGACAAAATTTTTGCTTTTCTCCTCAAGATTTGACATATGGGTCATGTCTAAGATGTAAAAGTACAACTATGCCACAAAAGATGGAGATCAAATGGTGTTAATTACCCCAACCAGCCCTTTTATAAAAAAAAATGAACTAGTTTTTCCGGTTTTCAGTGAAAACAGGCTAGTTTTTGCTCCTCCTTGAACCCTGCGCTCATGATCGCAATTAAGAGGGCGGTCAAGAGATGCAAAAGAAGTCACCAGAGCTCATGTAATTAAGGACCTTTGTGATTTTGTTTCCTCAATACGTAGAACCTTTGTTCTATGTTATCATGAGATCCTGGATTCGATCTTGTGTTCTTAGGAGCCTTGATAGTTGCATGTTGCTGTGATGGCTTCCTACGGCTATCTCTACAACGATATGTAGCACACAACACGTTGAAACAGACCATTCAACAATTTTGTGCTATCATTTGCAGTAGCAAGGTGGAGTTGTTCCTCTCTGCAGTCTCATGTTGTTTAACCAAATGGACCTCCTGATGAGTTTCTATGGATAACTTGTAACATCCTGATTTTCAGAATCGGGATGTTAATATTTAATTTGGCGATCTAATAAATATTTGACTGTGATTTAAAAATTTTCCACATTGACGTAAAAGATTGCTTTTAAAATCAATTCGAATTAATTAAAATGTTGCATTTAAAGTTAAATCGAGTTGTTTAAGTATTTACATAATAATAATAACAAACAATATTAAATCAAATTGTCTGAGAGACTGCATTTAAAAAATAAATTGTATTGTTTCTTGTTTTCGCATGCGTTTCAAAAATCTTGATGCGTGCGTTAGTACTGCATCTCTTTTTAGTCCGACCGACCGCAGGCGAGACGCCTGTGAGTCTATTCTTTTCCCCAACTTCTCTCCTCGTAATTACCACCAAACATCAAGAATCCAATAACGCATGTTATACCGTCGCGTTCGTTGTCTCGCGAGCGTTTCATTTTAGCGGTTAGTTTGCGCATGCGAGGTCGTTTGGACGAGTTCGAGAAACGGAGAAAGAAATGTACTGCTAATTGTTTCTAGTGGCATTTTTTTCCCTGTTCAATCCAGTACCATTCTCCACCCCATTTCTTTAATCCCAGGCACACCTCCACCATGCAGAGCCTCTTCATCGCCAAAACACACACAACCTCTCACTACCATTCCTTTATTCCCCCACTATCCCAGCCGAACCAATCCATTTTCCCTCTGCCATTTCTTTTCCCAACAAAGCACCTCCACGCCATCTTCTTCCTCCAACAGAGCTTGCTCTTTCTTCTCCAAACTTTAGCACTAGTTCATCATCCCACCTTCTCTCCTTCCAAACCCCACCAAGAACAAAGAATCCCACAATGCATGTTATGCCAGCATCTTCCCCACCACTCAAGCATTTCATTCATCCAAAAAGTTTGCACATGCATGAACTTTTGAGCAAGTTTGAAGAAGAAGGAGTAGCAGTGCCTTTGGGCTGGGGGAATAGCATCGATAGAAGAAGCACAAGCATGCAACATGCATGCAATGAGCAAGCAGTAGCAGCGGGAGCACGCCGATGGCGCTGCCGGTTTCGGCCACCATGCGCAGCGCGGCGATGCGGAGGTGCGGCTCGGTGGTGACCGGGTCTGGTCGGCCGGAGCTTGCTGCAGCAGCAGCCGAGGAGCCGAGGCGAGGCCGAGCAGTGGCGCAGCAGCCGGAGCATGGCGGTGGTAGCCGGCTGCAGCCCGGCACGGCATGGCATGGCGCTGTCTAGCGGCGTTGGTAGCGACGCATAGGGAGCTACAGCAGCTCAGTGGTGTGCACACATGCGCAACAGCGAGCAGTGGCTAGCATGCATGGTGCGGCACGGCGCGCAGTGGCGCGACGTCGAGGCGATGGTGGTTGAGCCCGGGGCGGCCGAGGCGAGGAGGCAAGGTCGGTGGAGCAGCGGCACTTGGCGCAGCAGCTCGGCGTGGCGATGCCGAGGCGTGCGGCGCCTAGGCGCGGGAGTAGCGGCCCGAGAAAGATGAGGTGCTGCAGCGGCACGCGGTGGCGTCGGCCCGACGGTGGCCCGGTTAGCGGCGTTTGGAAATGGCGCTGTCCAGCGGTCCGTGCAGCGCAGCAGTCGCGGGCGTGGCCGAGTGCGACGGTGTCGACGTGGATGCGGACGAGTCGGCGACGACTACGGCGGACGTGGACGCAGAGTCTAGAAGACGATGCCCGGTGACGTTTCGCACGCCTAGCATTGCGGTAAAATTCTTAGTGTTATTTACGTTACCGCATTACATTTTTAGTCATTCATGTTGCATATTAGTCATAAGCATGACATCTATTTATGCATGTTTATTTGTAAAAATGATTTGGTAGCTTAAGACCGGTATAACTCTCCGGTTATGTCTTATTTGTGCATAGGCGTGATTATGAGAGGATATATTGGTGAATGCGAATGATTAGATTGTTGTAGCGGTTTATGTGTATTGTTGGTCGGTGGATGCTAGATTAAATATATGAGTTGATTACTTGATCGGGTGATATTATTTTGAAGTTGCATGGATGTTAGTGGTAATCTTTGGATAATACTTTAATTGTAGATTTTTTTCCTCATGTTGGATTAGTAATTTTAGGAGATAGGGCGCATAAGGATTTTTCGGATTTATTACTTGATGGATAGTTCTTGTGATGATATTGAATGAGATATGGAGGTTGACTCGAATAATGTATTTAATCATGAGTAAATTGATGGGATGTCTTAAGTAATAGTCATGTGAGTCATTTGTGCTTGAATTTGGAGAAGGTAGCAATTGATCATTTGGTTGCGAATAAATATTTGGATTTGCCATGTACTTAGTAGGTAAGTCCCATGTGCCGAGTCGGTGGAATTGTACTATCTATTGGATTAGTGGATAAATGATTATTAGTCGATCGTAGAGGCACATATGTGATTGGATTAGTAGTTTCCGTACACGACTAGTCCGGTGAAATGGATGTAAGTTGATTTATTAGTGAGCTATTAAATGTTGAATGTGTTTTTAGATTGTAAAGTTCATTAGGT
Source organism: Ampelocalamus luodianensis (assembly GCA_036346255.1). NCBI lineage: Eukaryota > Viridiplantae > Streptophyta > Magnoliopsida > Poales > Poaceae > Ampelocalamus > Ampelocalamus luodianensis. The sequence goes on from CM070623.1 coordinate 12,878,457, forward strand.
GTCGGTTTGTCAATTAAACCTTGATCGGTGGAAAATTGAGTGTATGTGATTGTGATTTGCCGAGGCGAGACTAGTAGAGCTAGATAGTTAGCATTAGCTTAAATAGTATATTGGAGAATGATCGATGGATTCAATTATGGTCATATGCCCATGAGTCGGTGGATTTCGTGTAATTATCGGATAGGTTGTATTTTTAGAAGATCGTGAGTTCGGGCATCACTCGATGGGTTAACTACCTTGATAATGTCTTAGTTGAGGTTAGTACGGGATTTAGATCAAGATATGAGAATATGATTGGAGAGTGTTATACATGTGATTGGATTCAACACCGGAGAATCGGTTAAGTATATGAGTATGAGAAGGTTAGATTTGTCGGTAGATGTTTTCCTTAGGAAATAAATAGAAAAAGGAAAGAAAATACATAGACCCCACTTGCCATGGCATAGGCTAGGTCATCCTACCTATAAAAATTATTTAATGCAGTAGCAAAATCAGAAAAGAATTATTTTTACACGAAAAAGTCTTTTAACTTCAATAATTCATAACTAATTCATATGAACTCCAAATGGGGTGATTCAATTTTTATTGATCTTAAATTTTAATTACCTTTCATACCATGTAAAGTTTATCCCTACCACTGTTCTACAAATTTTGCAAAACAATTAAATTCGGATGAACGAAGAATGAACATTGATTTTCAACATTTTCCAAAAATCTGATTTTCAAACTACTATAACTCTCTCATATAAACTCCAAATGGAATAATTTTTGTATCTAAATTCATTTAAAATCATGATATAGCTACTGTATAAATTTCATGCATTTTGGAGCAATTTGAGTTTTTGGCTATTTCTCGGTATTTATTCGATCTCGCCTTTCTTTAGATTCCGAGTTGCCGGAAGTATGAGAGTAAGTAACCGAGAGTGAGCAAGTGAACTACCAGCAAGGCAAGCATCCTTTGAACTTTCTTTTGCATCATATTTGATCCCAGTTTTGTTAGGATAGATGCAATGATAATTGCTTGCATGCTATTTTATAAATATCGCTATTTTTGTGATGAATAGTTAGACACATCCTATTATCTTGTCATTGTGGCTATCCATGAATTATTCCAGTACTGAAATGCCTAAGATAGGATATGTGAAGTTGTATTGTTCGGGTTTGCTTAGCCATGCAAGTCTAGAAACGGTAGTTGATTGTCGGGAATAACCCGACAATTATGGGATAAACATAACCTTCTTTTTATACTTTGAATTCAGATCTTCGTATCTGTCTTATGAGTCAAATTTTGTCATTTTAAATGAGCTTTTGGTCTGGACAAGTGTTGGTTAGTGATGGTGCTTTGTGCACGAGCTTTGGGTAAGTGGTTGGACTTGTCTGGACAATTAAGGACCGAACTTTGGTAACGTCGTTGATTCAAGTACATTCGTGCTACCACACGCGGTATATGGGTGTCGTACGGTTAAGTAGGGGGAAGGTTCTATTGTGTTAAGTCCCATGGTGGTGTAGGGGCATTTGTGTTTGATCATTTGTCCTTAGGAATCGATGTCAATGTTCTCTAGTGTGCAAGGAAGCACCAATTACCTTTTCATTACATCGGTATTTCCAATATAACTTGTGAGCCCCTTAGCAAGTGCTATACGCTGCTTGTACTAAGACCGGAAACATCTCACATGGGGGACTTAGCTCAATAGGGTTTTCTTGCTGAAAATGATCGTATCTCGATTCTCCCCGGCCAGCATACCAAAGGAAGTGTGCCATTATCCGGAGGCTTACGGGCTAGTCGAGTTGTGTGGGTAAAGTAGTACACCCCTGCAGGGTATAATCTATTCGAATAGCCGCGTCCACGGTTATGGACAACCGCTTGAGTTCGGGAGTTACTATTGTTAGACTTGGAATTAAAATTGTGGGTGAACTCGGTAATTAGCATGAATGGGATGTTCATGCTTGTTGTTGTATCAAAGTGGGCAGCCACTTTGCTAGTTGTATGCTTTATTTGTTACTCAGTTCATTACTTATTCACATGCTTTACTTCTACTTCAAATCTGATTTTGAAATGGCACTTGAAGAACTAGTATGTGTAGGTTGTACATTGTTGCGTCTCTTTCGCAAAACTAAGCCAATATGAGCCTTTCCTTTGAATGACCTTATGCATAACTATTTTTATTTGTGTAAGACTTGCGAGTACTCTTTGGTACTCAGCCAGATGTTTGCTGGCTTTTACAGGTGAGGACGATACCGAGACAGATGAGCTCGCCGGTGTCGATTTAGGTGACACCGACGAGTAGTATGCTATCTTCTAACTCCCAGTCGGTTGCCGATGGGTTGTGGGCATACCACTGCTGGCATTTTGGTTTATTTATTCGCTTCCGCTTTGAACTTGTTAATTTGGCCGGTCGGCCACTTATGTAGTCTTAACCTTGGAACTGTGATGTAAAACTTTGGTAATATTTATGTATGAACGTTGTATGAATGTGACCAACGTTGTAATGAGGGTATGCTTATATTGGTCGCTGATCTTGGGAGCCAATATACGTCATGCTCGCTGTTCATGGCTTCCTATTTAACTCGCTGAGTGTAGTGCTTAACTGATTGAGGAATCGACAATCATGTAGTGCTCGCAGAGGAGCGGCGTGCATGATCGTCGGGGCCCTAAATGTTAGTTAAGCCTCTCATTTAGACTGAGTTAAGTTGGAATCCATTTACTGGAGATCTAGAGTGATTAGTCTCGGTCTTAAGGAGATAACTCCGGGGTCCCCACATAACTTCAAGATACAAAGTGTTTGATGCATTCGGTTGTAGAAGTGGCTTGGCACTTGCAACATATCCCATGTTTATGTGTTGTCCACACTCTTAAGTCATAACATCCACCATGGGTTGATCCTCAACTAGATATCCGGCCACCAAATAGTCATCACACTTTGGAATTGCACCCCTTACCTCCACCCAGACACCACCGATGTAGTGCCTATCGTTGTCCATCACTCTCTTCGAAGAATCTGGAATGGTTTGTATCGATATCGGCGACCACAATTGCACGAGTGTTGGCACCAAAGTTCCTGAAGTAGTCTCTAAGCTGGTGTTTATCGACAGATGGAGGCAAGCCACCAATGAAGATCTTTTTCTTTTGAGAAGATCAGTGGCTGTTGAGATCTGGTGTTCTTCCAGACATTTTGGTTCAGCTACTTTCACATCTACCTGGGAAAAAATAACAAAATTAATGAACAATCTGGGATATCCAGGTAAAGATACAAGGCTGAGAAGTGATACAAGTGAACAATGTTAGACAATGTTAAACAGTCCAGCCTGATGTCCATCCACCCTCGTCAGACACCTCTCTGCCTTAGTGACCACCACCTCCTACTTTGCCAGATGCCACTCGGCCTAGAAACCACCTACTCCTGCTGAGATACCTTCATGATACAAAGTGTTTGTTGCATTTGGTTGTACAGTTGGCTTGGCACTTACAGTGTATCCCATGTTTATGTGTTGATCATCAAATGGACATCCAGCCACCCAAGAGTCAGCGCACTTCAGAATTGCATCCTTTACCTTCGTCCACACACGACCCATGTTGTGTCTATCGTTCTGCATCATTGTCTTCGCAGACTCCTCCTTGGCAAATTTGAAAAAATCCAAAGCCCTGGAACGGTTTGTATTGATATCAGTGATCACAATTCACAATTGCACAGGTGATGGGACCAAAGTTTTTGAAGTAGGTTGATGAAGGCAAGCAACCAACAAACATCATTTTACTGGTGGTTGCTAGGAAGTTGGTGCTGGGACACTTGATCACCTGAACGGTGTTCTTCTGCACCTTTTGGTCCCATAACATTCACATCCAACTTGGAAACAAAAAAGAAGCGATTCGGGATATCGTGGTATAGGTACAAAGCTGAGAGGTGATACAAGAGACTCTGTCGGACACCTCTCCTGCCCGATGTCAATCTCGCCTCGCGAAGCACCTCTTGGCCCTGGCGGCCACCTCTTCCCACACCACTGACCACCACTCGGCCCGACAACCACCTACACCTCCTACTGAGTTTCAATTCATAACTCTAAGATACTAAGTGTTCGATACATTCGGTTGTAGAGGTGGCTCGTCACTTGCAGCATATCGCATATTTATGTGTTAACCACACTCCTAAGTTGTAACATCCACCATTGGTTGATACTCGACCGGATATCCAACCACCAAAGAGTGGACATAGTTTTGAATTGTATCCTTACCTCGGCCCATAAACCACCCAAGTAGTTCCAATCATTCTCCATCACTCTCTTCTCAGACTCCCTGACAAACTTGACAAAACAAAAGCCACTGCAACAATTTGTATTGATATCGGTGATCACAATTGCACAAGTGATGGCACACATGTTATTGAAGTAGTGTCTAATCTGGTGGTTATCGACAGACTAAGGCAAGCCACCAACAAAGATATTTTTCTTCTGAGAGGACCAGTGGTTGCTGGGAAGCTAGTACTGGGAGATTGGTCACTTGAACGGTCTTCTTTTCCACCTTTTGGTTCCGCTACTTTCACATCCAGCTGGGAAAGAAAAAATAACAAATTTTAGGAACAATTTGGGATATCCATGTATAGGTACCAAGATGAGAGGCGATACAAGTGAAACCCGATCGAACACCACCACTCTAGCTAGACATCCATCTACCCTCGTCAGTAGCCTCTCTGCCCCCGGCGACCAACTACTTCTCCTGCTTAGTTTAAGTGCATAACTTAAACATAAAAAGTGTTGGGTGCATTCGATCGGCTGTACAACTGGTTTGGCACTTGCACCATATCCAATGTTTGTGTGTTGCTCACGCTCTTAAGTCTTAGGTGGTAACATTCACCACGGGTAATACAAAAAATTACACTGAAGAGTGCCATATTTCAAAGAAAAAACTGAGGAGTGACATATTTCAAACCACAAACTGAGGAGTGACATATTTCAAAATTCGCCTTCACCACGGGTTAATCACCAGCAAGATATCTGGCCACCAAAGAGTTGTCACACTTTGGAATTGCATCATTTACCTCTGCCCACACAAGACCCAAGTAGTGGCTATTCTTCTCCATCACTTTGTTCGCAGACTCCTCGGCAAACTCAACAAACTCAAAGCCATTGGAACGGTTTGTATTGATATCGGTGACACAATTGCACGAATGACGACATGGGAGGGAAGTGGCGGCACGGCGGGGATCATGAGGAGAGGCTGCAGAAAAGACGGGAAGCAGCGTGGTGGGGGGAGGAACAGGAGAACTGGCGGCGCAGTGTGGAAAAACGCAAGGGCATTGAGGAGTGTGTCGAGCGTCGGGGCTTTGTGATTCCGGATAAATAACGAGTAGGAGTAAACATTTGTGCCTAGCTATACTTCACTCCTTAGGGCATGTACAATAGTACAGATAGCTACTGTCTATAGCAATTCTCCATATCATCTGTAGACAGCACTAAAGACAACTCATACAATGGTACAGACAGCTGCTGTCTTTTTAGTTATCTTTATAGAACACACAATCTTTTAATGTTTTTTTTTTGTTTCTGGTGATACAGTCGGCTACAGAATTGTAGACAGTATATTTCTCTATCTTCATTCTCTTTCATCCACGTCAGCAAAAATCCTACATGGCAGTAACTATAGACGGCTGACATAAGCCTATTGTACATACTCTTAGGAATTGACTGGAATCACCAATTCCAATTTGAAGTGACAGCCAAACACCTCTATCCTTGAAGTTAAATTCCAATTTCGTGATTCCATGACCAATTCTTGGGAGCCAAACACGGTGTTGCAATTTTACGAATCCAATAGTATTACTTTTGTGTCAAAACTACTATATATAGTTCGACTAATTGTTAGTCAAAAGTTACAATGTTTGTGTGCCGAGTGTCGTGACGACGCAATCCGCTGCTACCTCGCCATCGCCAACAAGGTCACCAGCTACAACAACTTCTTGGGGTGTGCAGCGTCGTATCGGTCCATGCCATGAACTCTACGATTACACTTAAAAAAACTCTATGATTAGCAAGTGATTGTTCGGATGGCATGCCATGTTGCATGCAAGAATCGCCTCCAGTCGTATTCTGATTGTTTGGACGCCATGCCGTCGAGGCGCCAATCTGCGATCACGGTAAAGGAACATCCTTGAGCCGTGAGGCCAGGTGTGGGAGCGTTTCCGCGTGGTCCACACATCGGGGCATAGCACCTTGCTAGCCCCCTGCCATGCCATGCCCATGAGGCGCCGCCATGTCGAAGCAACTTATGAGCGATGTGCTTGTCGCTTGGCATCTGCCGGCTAATCCCCCGCTCGTCCCCCTCCTCAGACTCCTCCCATTTCTACGGTGGCGGGGCTGCGACAGCTTGAGGTCCACCAACCCCAGTCACAGGTGTAGCTCCGCCACCTTGGCCTTGGCGCCCGCCCTGGTGTCGTTCCCCAGCGTGGGCGATCTCATCATCGAGCCGCGGAGGAGGGGCTTGGTGACGGAGAAGGCGTCATTCAGGAAGGGAGCGAAGGGGTAGGACATGAAGCGGTGGAGGAGGTTAGGGTGGGCAGAGCAGGCGGAGGCGATGGGGGCGAGGCAGGAATAGAGGAGGAGCTCGGTCGGGGGAGAGGGAGGCGGAGGGGAGGAGGAGCAGCGGTAGTGTTCTCTGTGCTGGACTGGATAGAGGAAGTGGTGCGGCGACGTGGTGGATGCGCGGATGGAGAGATGGTAGATGGACAGTAGCTAGGCTCGCGAGCCAGCTTGAGCCTACTGCTGAGCCAAGACGAGCTAGGCTTCTGGCTTGTTCCCGAAACGAGCCGAGCCGATCCACCGTTTTAGCTGAGCTTGAGCGAGCCGGGCTCGAGCCGACTCTGCTCGGCTCGTTTCCAACTCTACTTGGCATGGTGGTCAATTAGCTGGGGGTAGATCCACAAAAAAATATCATCAGGTCACTCTTCTAAGTATAATAGTGTCATTGCTTCTTTATAAGTGTTATTTATTATCTCTAAAGAGGATTTATAATGGACTTAACAAGAAGTCGTTGGGGTCACATGACCCTAATGCTTCCATGCTAGATCCGACCATGTCAATTGGTCATCGCAATTTTTCAGATGCGAATGGGTTTGGGGAAGAAAGACTATAGATGCTTTGAGATTGGTGGAAACAGATGGCATGTTCTAGGAGGGGTCCAATTTGATGAAGGAAAAGACCAGGTCCTATAGGATCTTTTTTCCCAAGTTCTTGGGGTAAATAAACAGCTTGGTGGAACTCAGTGCTAAGCAGTCTATCAGTGTTTATGCTATCTTTTTTTGAGGTTCCTAGACAAGTTCTCAAAAGATTAGATTTGTATCGGTCTCGATTTTACTAGCAGAGTGACAATCATAAACGTAAATATAGGCTTGCTAAATAGAGCTTAGTGTGTACACTTAAATAGCAGGGTGGTCTGGGTACTCAAAACTTAGACACTAAAAATAAAAGTTTACTAGAAAAATAGTTGTTTAAGTTGATTAATGAAGGTGTTTGGCAATCTACGCTGACAAGAAAATATTTAGGTGAGAAATGTCTTTCGCAAGTGATTAATAAGCCTGGTAATTCCCATTTTTGGCTAGGTCTCATGAAAATTAAGGATCAAATTTTTTTTGTTTTGGTTCATTCCAAGTTAAAAATAAAATACAAACTAGGTTTTAGAAATATATTTGGTTAGATGACTCTCCACTGAATAGACAATATCCACTCCTTTATAATGTGGTAAGGAGAAAGGAGGATACAGTAACAAATATTCTGAGATCGATTCCTTTAAATATTCCTTTTCACAGATCTATTATTGGGCCTAAGTTACATGCTTAGAATGAGTTAATTCTGAGAATTGATAATTTACAATTGAGCTTTCAAAAAGATGTTTTTAGGTGAAATTTGAATAAGTCTGAACTTTTTTCAGTATAGTCTTTTTACGCGGCTCTAATTGGAACTTATCAAGCACCCATTAGGAATTTTTTTGGCAAATTAAAATTCCATTAAAAGTGAATATTTCTTTGGTACCTCAAAAGAGGGATACTATTAACTAAATATAACTTGCTCAAATAAAATTGGAGGGGAAGCTCAAAGTGTTGCTTTTGTATTAAAGAGGAGACAATTCACTATCTTTTCATTGACTGCCTCTTTGCATGTCTTGCATGGTGTAACACCCCAGCCCAACACTGAGCCTGAAATGTCACTAAACTACCCTCCCAACTAATATTCATCAACACACTGTAAAATTTTAGCAAGTCAAAGCATTAATAAAACCCATCCATGGGTCACAGTAGAAACATGAATAAAGGCTTGTCACGCAAGAAATAAATAAGCGAGGGAAACATAGCAAGATAATAAGTCTAAAACAACACCAAACCAGTAAATCCAAAACCTTGGAACAAAAAAAAATAAACTAGTCCAAAGCATTCATCTAAGCTCATTTAATTTCTAACATGTCCTAAAAGTAGTCCAGTAATAATGAATCAAATGGTTCTCATGGCAAATAATCATATGTCTGAAGTATGTAACTATCCCATGTGCTCTAGTCCCTCTCAATTGTGGCGCCCTCAATGATTACCTAAAAACAACAAAAGAGCAAGGGTGAGTCCACGACTCAACAAATGCATCAATATAAAATGAACCATGATAACCAACAGTATTCAATAACTTCATTATCATCACATGTCCTTCTATTAATATTATCATGTCATTCTCTTTTCTTTGTTTTCACACGCATTCATCTCATGTCTCAATGCAACTCTACTCTATATGTCCACATGCACTTCTTTCGCGTATACCGGTATACGTGAGTGAACGCTCGTGACAACATCCACTCTCAAGCCCGCTCCTCTTCAAGGATCGGGGACCTCCTCCACTCCCGTGGAGTTGTGATCAATCATGATCACCTACTCATATGCAAAGATGCTTATGAATGCAAAAATACATAATTTCATCATATTCATCATATCCAATTTTTCTCATGTTGTCAACAAGATATAGTCATACCATTACATTGCTTGCAATTTAAATAAAAATAAAAGCACAACAATAATGGTAATGAACGTTAAAGAAGTACAGTGATCAATCATTGATCGTTGTCTATCATGCACTTGCCTTTACTAGTTGCGACGCACGGTTTGGCTAGAAGATGGCAACAAGCACAACGTCTCTCCTACATTAAACACTCAAATTTCAATACAAGCTACAACATCACAAGAACAATAATTAATTGACATCGCTCCTACACGTCTCCCAAATCCGCAACGCTTCCCGGTACCGAACAGTCACCCCTTGCTGTCCTAGTACTAAAAGGGGCGTAACTTTTGACTCACATGTCCAATCATGACAAACCACCCAGTTCTATAATCTAAACGAAATTCCCCACATTTTCTTAGATTACCATGCCTTCTAATTAAATCATCTAACCCCCTGTTTTTATTCCAGAAGACCGATCTGTCATCTTCTGAACAGTGAGCCTTATTAAATTCATAACTTGAAAATTACTCGTCCGCTCGATATGATTAAATACTCTTTGGAAAGATACTGAAATTATCTACAATTAACTAGTAGATGATATTCCCAAAATTCGCAATTAAGGTACCCGAATAAATCGTACAACAGAACAACAAACCAAAACCATTCTACTGTTCGATATCTCCCCGACTAGAAACATGCTAAAGTTGTCCCTTACTGTTCCAACAAAACATACTAGCTCCTCTCTCTCTCCTTTACTGTTTCAAAAAAAAAAACACATATATACGAAGCATGCAACTCTAGCTGGTTATTGTCTCACTTTTACTGTTTAAGCATGCCTGCAAAGCAATCTTGCATTGCTTGTTAATGTCTAGCACTAGCAGCCGCATGCATGCCTACCATTCAAAGTTGCACTACTAGATTAATTTCTAGCATGCCTACCATGCAAAGTTGTACTACTAGATTAATTTTCTAGCGCTATAGTTGCTGCATGCATACATAACAACATGCCAAAACTAGTAACTACTAATGCCAACCGAGACATGCAGATCCCATTAAAATAATACTAGCAGTGCACCAATAATTAATCAACTACTAACGCAACACTATTAGATTAATCCCTCTCCCTCCCATTAAAGAAACACATGCGCGCAGCACTTTGCTTCCCTACTAATTCCAAATGAGTTGCATCTACACAATGCAAGATGGCTAACGTGAAGTCTAGCTATCAAGTCGTACTACTTACATGCAAGTTGGCCGAGCCAATCTCCACGCATAAGGCCGGCAGCAGGAATTAACAACTTGGCCAGAACCAATCTCCACACGGCAGCGGCGACTCTCACGAGCATCTTCCATGCGGCTGCACTGGGTCGGCTGGAAATTCCCCACGCGGCTGTTGGAAGCTTGCATGCAGCGGGCAGCGCAACGTGCTAGCGGCGTGCACAGCCTCAGGTGTCCATGCGGCAAACGGCAGCGGCGGCAGGTGCGAGCAGTAGGAAAGAAAAACGACGCTAGCGATCGGGAGATGGCGACGCAAGGTGGAGAAAATAGAAACGTGAGCTAGGGTTAGAATCCACCCTTCCCACGATCCTTTTGTTTCGGTACAATCCAACTCTTCCCTAAAAACTCCAAAATATTCTGTTTTACGTATTCCCTTATATTAAATTACGCATAGGTACTCACGAGGGTTAACTTTCAGGAAATCCCACTAATCCCTTTCGTTCTCTTTCTAAGAGCATGTACAATGGGCTTATGTCAGCCGTCTATAGCATTTGCCACATAGGATTTTTGGTGACGTGGATGAAAGAGAATGAAGAGAGAGAATATTGCTGTCTATAATCCTGCAGCCGACTGTAGCACCAAAACCAAGAAAAAGCATTAAAGATTGTGTGTTGTCTACAATCCTATAGCCGGCTGTATCATCACAACCCATTGTATGAGCTGGTTTTAGTGTTGTCTATAGGTGATATGGATAGTTGTTATAGACAGCAGCTGTCTGTACCATTGTACATGCCCTAAAGTATTTCAGGGTATTACACATGGTGGGTTGTTCAATGTGTGTTTAATTTATCTCCTCCTGAGAGTATAGCAAACTTGTTTGGAAATTGGTTAACCGGTATTCCAAAACTTTTAGGCAGTGTTTGGTTCTAGGGATAATAGGGGATGGGACGGGGCGATCCCAGATTTGGACCTGTTTGGATTGGAGTCAGCAGGGACAGAATCTATCCCCTTTAGGGAATATCCCCCTAAATCGAGGATGCCCCCGTCCCTCAAAAACGAGGGGATAGGCTCGTCCCTCTTCCTCGCCTCTCAAAAACAAGAGGATGACAAAAGGGACCCACACGTCGGATGACTCATCCCATATTTTGATGTCCTAGAACCAAATAAAAAATGGGAACGGTCCTATCCCTTACAACCAAACAAAGAACGAGGACGGTCCCATCCTTAAAAACAGGGATAGAGTCATTCTATCCCTACTGCCTCCAAACCAAACACACGCTTAGAGTCACAACTCCAAGTGAGAGCTAGTGCCTTATGTCCGTCTATATGATTATGTCGGAATGATGTTGTTTTTGACAAAAAGATTATCATTAATCTCTTACAGGGATACTGGCTGAGAGCTTGGGCACATCTATAGAAATCGACTCAGAATGAGTCCATGTTGGCTGGCAGTGACAGGTTGGAATGTGGCGAAACAAATCTTAAACATTCATGAATGGTGGCTTAGTCATAGGATTTGTGATGATTGAGTTTAAATTTTCAGTCGTATTTTGGTTGCAAGGTTTCAAGCCATTTTTAACAGTTTTAGTTAATTTGGTTTGTTGACTCTTTAATAAAATAGGCTATGTGCATTCTCGATACACAGATTAGGAGAGTTTTCTCTCTTCCATTATTAAAAAAACAGCTCGGTGTAACTCAAAAAATTTGGTGGCAGTTACGAGTGGATTGGCTGCCGTGTGTGCTTTAATGCGTGTTTTCTTCAAGGAATAAAACACTTGTCGGAGCTCGCTGCCTTTTTCTTGAGATCTATCAAAATAAATAAATCACCAGTGTTAAACTGTTCAGCTTCTCTCATTCTTTTTAGGGCACTCCCAATGCAATATAAGAGTGCCTACAAGGCTAAAAGCTGTTGTGGAAAAAGAATTAATAAAGGAAGAGAGGGAAGTTGTATCAGCTTGGGCACGAACTCCAAAGCAAAGTTACAACTAAGAAATGCATTGTGGGATGAAGTTGTATCCAATCAACAAGTTTTGTAGAGTACGGCATTAAACCAAAGCGCACCTTTAGATATAATGGATTGGAGAGTTTGGGCATGTTTGGTTTCTAACCCCACGTAGTCATACAAAAATTTTGGCAATATCAAAAACTATGAAAAAAATGGTGTTTGAATCGTAGCTATACTAATTCACAGACAATGCTAAAATTGATATATTTGGATTTAAGTCATACCAAAATTTGTAAAAATTGTAAGTATAACACGTGAGTCTCGTATGATATTTATTTTTTTTGCACCAAAATATGTCAGCATGGATCTTGTTTTGTTGATTAAATGACAAGAAATACGACGGTTCAAACGGATCACAAATCAGATACCCAGTTTAAGAAATATAATCGTTTGAAGCTTGTTAATCAAACCATTAATGTATTTAATGCAACTAACCCCTGGCTGCCATGTCACCAAAGCAATGAGATACGGGCTGCCAAAACACGATGGGGCCGCCCGGATTTCGCCCGCATAGCGCGCATGAAGGACCCAGGTGTTACCATTTTTTTTTAGTGTCAAAATTTGACAACAAACCAAATCATAGCCAAATTTATGACATTATCTAAGTTTGGTTTGGTTCATTTAGGTTGCAATTCAAACATCCCCTTAGTTTCTATAGTTGTATCTAGATGCATGATGTGTATAGTGTTAAATACAACATTACACATCATACGTTGGGAATGCTCTTACACCACCTTTTGATTTAAGGGCGTGAACTGCTTTAATTTGTATATTTTCTCCGGGAGAAGTAAAGACTTGTTGGACAACGTTTTTTCTTTTCTTTTCGAGGTGTTGGACAACGTTAACAGCAATGCCTGTTGTTTTGCGGTAGGTTATCAACAAGTCATTTTTACCACATACCAATGATTGTAAGAGCAAGGCACTCTTGGAGCATATGTGGCCGGAAGTAAGCGGATTAAGACCAAAAATACTTATCACGCTGCCCTGACACAGCACACATACCAGTAATTGAAAACTTAAGCAAAATATTTAGATAGCATGCATATTCATAGTACAGAACTTAACTGTCCTCTCTATGTACTACAGCAGCACAAAAGGAACGAAATGAGAATATACTGCAGCAGCATTCCGTTTGCAACATAAATGCAAAAGCTCAAACAAGCAACATTACACATCATAACGTTGGGAATGCTCTTACACCACCTTTTGATTTAAGGGTGTGAACGGCTTTAATTTGTATATTTTCTCCGGGAGAAGTAAAGACTTGTTGGACAACGTTAACAGCAACTAGAAAGTAACCCGCGCCAATGACGTGTCTACGACTGATGTTAGGGGAGAGGAAAGAAGGTATTTTCATGTTTGTCTTTTTTTTTTAGAGAAGGATGATATGTGTGTAGTAACAATCGTTTGTCTGTTGTTCAAATAATATAAGGATATTAAGTCTGGAAACACAACAACCAGTACCATGTTTGGCAGAAGAGTTTATGGGTTAAGATGTTGAACAATTCTTCAGTATGTTTGAAGCGTGTGAGCAAAAATGTAAATGCATCTCAATAAATACTGATAAATAAAGAAGGAAAGATAGAAAAAAGATATGTGTAGCTTATTTTCAAGAAGCTCAACCAGATTGTATACAGGAGCTAAAATTATAAAAACATATTTATGGGAAAGGGTCTACAAAACAAACAAATTAATAAGATTATTTAACAGAAGAAAAATATCTATTTTTCGTACACGGAGCATCCTAACCACGTTAGTAACACTATGCAAGAAATAATTACTGATCGAAGAGGTAGGACTGAAAGAAATTTGGAATGAAATAATAGAAACTGTATTTACCTAAACTCCGCATACGTGGACGTCCATGTTGTAACAGTGCTTTTATGGGTCCTCATGTATGAGATCCACGTCAATCTATGAATTTTCCATCATCTATGAGATCGGGCTATTCACAATTTTTCATAGATGGTTAAGCCTGTAAAAAAAGGAAAAAAAGAGAGCATCATACGTGGTCAAAAGGTATAGAAAAAATATAGATATTACAGGAAGGCGCATAAAAAAACATACTGATCGTGATTAGGCGGTCCTTAATTAGCATATTTTCATGATTCTAACTATCATTGTCTCTTAGATCTGCATAATCTAGATACGTAATTAGAAAAATACATAAAGGATGACATAATATATTCGAAGTGGCGCCTATACTGTTACTTAAAAAAAAGGGCATCTAATTGATAACTATCAATTCATAATTATGTGCATCAAGCTATCAGCGACCTGATTAATATATGAATGTAGTTTGTTAAGTTTACACAAATGGCATCATTTGCAGTGTGGAATAGCTAGTTGTCAAATAGAAAAATACAATGCCATGTGGATATCACCTAAGAATTCATAGAATTATGAAGGGAAAGCGAAAAGTGCATACCAGCATATATACATCTCGACCCTAATAAGAAAGGAAAGAACATTATAGTCAGGCTTGCGAAATGTAGAATAAGCAAAGGTGAATTAAGTGTCAAGAACCATGTTTTTTTCGATGAAATGAGAAAGCGACTACAGTTAAAATTTCTACACCTATGGGGGAGGAAATAAGTAAAGTCATGACAGACAGGAAACTATCTATTCAATTAGACATGAAAATTGGAGAAAAACTGCCTTAGAAGGGGCGAAAACCTGCTTAAAATACCTCAGAAATGAATAGCTTACATACTGGCTTTCTCTTCCTGCAGAATCTCTGGTATCACCCCAGTGATGCCGAAAAATGACTTTTATCTTGTCAAATGGATACTGAGGACACTACAAACACCAAGCAGCACGAGTAATTTGAAATGAACAAAAAAATGATGAAACGGTCTGTGAAAGCAAGGAGCACATGGGTAAAAAAAAGTCTTAACTAAGCTTCTTCTTGACAGCTGCCTCCACAATCCAGTGAGCAATGCAATTAAAGTCTGTCTCTAGGAAGGAGATCAACCTACAAAAGGAGTAATTTTAGCTGACTGGCAACAATAACAATATTCTAAAAGTGAATATGTAAAAAAACAACTTTGTGAACTCCAGTACGATCGCCACCTTCAACATTTTAGTTATCAGCCAAAACAGACCCGAACAAATATATGAACACGTTCTGTGAACTGGGACAACTAAAAGTGAAATAAGAACAACACCATTCGAAGTTACAAAGTCTGCAACCAGCAGTACAATTCATGTCTAATAAGCATATCAAATGGGTTGATACAAAAATCTGACTACCTACTTTGACTGCATTGCACATCAAATTCGTTAATATCACAGATGGTATTATTCTCTTAAAAACTATAGGTGTGCAATACATAAATTATAAATTTGAGAGAGGTGCAGATGGTATTCTTCTCTTAAAAATTAGAGGTGCGCAATACATATTTGCAGAATCTGAGATAGTTAATCTGCATGAAGCAATAAAATCATGTCCTTGCTCCTCGGCATCTGGTCCTCGTAGTAGGCGTAGTCTCCACGATGCGGGTTACGGGGTTGGGGGAAAGAGCGAGGATGAGCACAACTACCGTGCTCATGAGCCAACACACAGTATGCAATATTATACATGCAAGGCTTTAACAAGGATGGCTCGGGTTCATTTATTTGCACAAAGCAATATTTTGAGTACCAATATTAGAAAGTCCTATCACTTAGCATTTTAACCAAATTGCATTTGTTAAAGCGATTACTTGTGCAATATTTATAACGATGAGAGGTTACCTCCACCTCATGCTTATTTTTGATAGCGGTTACATCCACCACTTAACATCACTGGGGTACATCCACCCAGGAAAAACCAAATCCAGGGTCACATCGACCCAACACATTTTATCCCGCCCACAAGGGTTTATAAACAGAACTAACTCTTGTAAGTTCCCATGTCCGCCCTTGACCGTGAGCACGGCTATTCGAACGATTTATTACACTCTGCAGAGGTTGTACACTTTACCCACAGAGACAATCATTCGACATATACACATGTTTCCGTAGACATGTGAGTCAAGGGGAGATCGTCACAAGGCCTTTACAATGCATCCACCAGTATTTGTTACACCCGCTAAGGTTTCACCTGAGAAGAGTTACGCTCACATAGACCGTCAACTCTTTCCCAGATCCCCTCTTGCGCCACACGGCTTACGCTCACATAGACCAGTAAGTCGTACACCCCAACCCATAGCCACATAGGCTTATGGCGAGCGGGTCATCTGCACAGTGCAACTCATACTAACGGATACAAATTATTTAGCAGTCGACACCATTATAGACATGTGGTCGTCTTGTTTTACATTGGGAGGTCATCACGAGATTAAGTCCTTAGGGACCATCAGGCGGTTCGTACCACATACCATCCACAAACCAACATTCCTTGGGCTGCATTAGCACCCACCAACATACCACCCATCATACCATCCGCCGGATGTGACAAGCAATTTCTTTAGGGTTTTAAGAGGTAGGAAAAATACGACATCATAACCATCTCAGTCATTTACACCCAATGATCGCCCAAAATCATGTTCATTTCAAAAGATGATGAATGGGGTAGATGATACCCGATACTTAAGCAAGACTAGCATGGCGCTTAAGTATAGCCTAAAAACTAGTATTGTTACCATATATTTACTAGGGTGGCAAGGGTTTAAGGTAATTCAATTATCAAGGGGTGGTATATTAATAATTAAACATCAAATTGGCATTTAGCTACCTTAGGGTATTTAACATACATTTGCATAAGGGAAATAAAGCATGCAATTTGATATTTAAAAGAACATAATTTGCATAAAATGTAGGTTCAATATGATCAAAGTGTCGACTCGCCTGGGTCTACGGCTAGATGATCTTGATATTCTTGAGCTTGATCGAAGTGGGGGTCTCCGGCTTCTCCGAACTCTACGCGATCGATCGTACCGGAAAAGGAATAAACGAGCAAATAAATTAGATAAATAACAATAACTCATCAAATGAACTCCAAAAAGAACCAAACTAGCACCAAAAGAAAGGGCTGGATTTTAGAAATTTTTAGAAACAAACTACACAATTTTTGGAGTTAAAATGGGGGAGTTAATAAGTTTACAAAACTCACTTTTGAAATAAAATAGAAAAAGAAACGAAATTCAACAAAAAAAAGAAAAAGGAAAATGGCCCACGGCCTTCTTTCCGCCCGCCCACTGCGTGGGCGAACTGGCCTTGGTAGCCGCATGGCTGCAGCTGCAGCCCAGCCCAGAGGCAGCGAGAGCCGGCTCGGCGAAAGAAAGAGGGAGGTGAGGGGGAAAGCTAGGGCAGAGAGGGAGATGAGAGCGGGAGGAATGGGGCGGCGGCCGCGCGCACGGGAGGAAGGAGGAGCTCGGGAGGGGGCGCGGCGGCGACAAACGCAGCGACGGCGGGAGCGGGAGGCTCGAACGCGGCGGACGAGAGGACGCACCGAGGAGGCGGCGGCGGGCAGCGGAGGTACGTCCTCCGGCTTCTTCCTCCTCCTCTCGATCTTCTTCTTTAGCTTGGGTGGAGAGCGGAGGGAGGCGCGGGGCTTTAAAGGCCGAGGGGAGCCGTTGACGATGGCACGGCGGGAGTGCGAGGGCGCGGGGTGTGCGCGATCGAGGCGGCGTGGGGACGGGGGCGGGTCAGGCGCGGCGGCGGGTTGACGCGGCCGGCGGGCGAAGGACCGAGGCGGAGCAGGGCATGGCGAAGGCAGGGCTAGTGTTAGGGTTAGGGTTAGGGGGGGGTTTGGGGAAGAAGAGCTCGGGCTTTCGGGGGGGAATCGAATCCTTGAGCAAATGAGGAAATTTTCGAAGTTTGAGTTCTTGGACGTTGAAGATCTTGCAAATCCCAAATTTTGGATGTTACAAAACCTACCCACCTTAAAAAGAATCTCGACCCCGAGATTCGAGCTCTTCAGAGAAATGTAGGGGTAATCCAACTTCGGTGATCTTCACGCTCCCACGTGGCTTTCTCTCGAGTGGTTGCTCCATTGCACTTTGCATAAGCGGATGATCGGCGCCTTGTTTGCTTCTCCACGACATCAAGAATCTTGATTGGATGCTCGGATCGACAAGTCTTTACGGAGTGCAATGGTTTCAATTGGAGCTTGCTCTTCGGTACTCTGAGGCATTTCTTGAGTGAGAGACGTGGAACACATTATGGACATCGACAAATTTCCTGGTAATTCCAGTTGATATGCTACCTCTCCACGCTTGGCGGTGATTGGGAACGGGCCTATGTATCTTGGCGCAAGCTTGCCTTTCACTTTAAACCTCCGCATTCCGCGAAGGGTGACACTTTGAGATATACATGATCTCCAACCGAAGTTAACTCTCTCGGCGGTTGTCGGCATAACTTTTATGCGGGACTGAGCAGCTTGTGCGATCTCGATCAATTTGACTTTCTCTTACGCTTGCTTGAGAGTATCGGTCAGAAGATATAACCTTCTCACGATTCGACCAATGCAAGGGAGTTCGCATTTTCTCCCATAGAGTGCTTCAAATGGGGACATTTTCAAACTGGATTGGTAACTGTTGTTGTAGGCGAATTCTGCATATGGTAGACATCTCTCCCAGTCTACGGTAAACTCTAAAGCACAAGCCCGAAGCATGTCTTCAAGAATCTGATTTACCCTTGCATCGTCCATCGGTCCGAGGGTGATATCTTTGTGCTAAAGTTTAAGTGAGTTCCAAGTGCATCATGGAGACTAGCCTAAATGCGAGTGGCGAGAACCTCGATCCGAGACTATCCTCTTGGGTACTCCATGCAGACATACAATACGAGCCATGTATAACTCGGCTAATTTATCTCCCTTGTAGGTGGTCTTCACAGGGATGAAATGGGCAACTTTGGTTAATCTGTCGATTATGACCCATACGGAATCATATCCGGTCTTGGTTCTCGGCGGACCGTAATGAAATCCATTCCAATTTCTTCCCACTTCCACCGAGGATTTGCGGTGGTTGCGGCAATCTGCGGGCCTCGATGTTCTCGCTTGATCCGTTGGCACACATCGCAACAAGCTACGAACTCGGCGATGTCTCTTTTCATTCGCGGCCACCAATATAGAATCTTCATATCTTGATACATCTTGGTCTTTGCCGGGTGTATGGTGTATCTTTGAGCTATGGGCTTCTTTAGAATCAATTCTTTGAGCTCCTTTTGGTGGGGAACAAAGAGACGTTTCCCATACCATAGGATACCTTGTTGGTCTTCAACCATCTTTGAGGCTTTTCCTTTGGCCATAAGATGTTTAAATTTATGAACTCCGGGGTGTCCTTTCTGAGCGGTCTTGACTTGTTCTTCTAAGGTTGGTTGAACTTCCATAGCTGCTAAGGTGCCTTGTTCTACTAACTCGAGGTTAAGTGCCTCTAATTCCTTGCAAAGCTCAGGTTGGCACTCTTGAATCACAACATTATTGCAGTAGGACCTTCGGCTTAATGCATCGGCCACTACATTAGCCTTCCCAGGATGGTAATGAACATCCAAGTCGTAATCCTTAATCAGTTCTAACCATCTCCTTTGTCGGAGGTTGAGGTGCATGCAGGTGAAAATGTACTTAAGACTCTTGTGGTCGTATAGATATTACAATGATTTCCAATCAAGTAATGCCGCCAAATCTTTAGGGCATGCACTACTACTGCTAACTCCAAATCATGAGTTGGATAGTTGTCTTCATGTGGACGGAGTTGTGCGGATGCATATGCTCTGACGTTTCCTCCTTGCATAAGCACGCAACCAAGACCTTGGCGCAAGCATCACAATAGACTTCAAAGTCCTTGTGTATGTCTGGCAAGACTAACACTGGTGCAGTAGTTAACTTCTTCTTCAACTCTTGGAAACTCTTTTCACAAGCTTACGTCCATTCGCACTTCTTTTCCTTCTTGAGAGGTGGGTCATTGGTGCGGATAGTTTGGAGAATCCTTCAATGAAGCGTCAGTAGTATCCGGCCATTCAGAAAACTCGCGCCGGTCATCGAGGTTGGTTGTTTCCATCCCAACACGGTTTCTACTTTGGATGGGTCAAGCTGCGACTCCTCCATGGATACGATATGTCCAGAAATCGATCTCTTGAAGCCAAAATTCACACTTGCTGTACTTGGCATACAACTGATGTTCTTTAAGCTTCTCCAGGACCAAATGCAGATGCTCAGCATGTTCCTCATTAGTCTTGGAATAGATTAAGATGTCGTCTATGAACACGACAACAAACTTATCCAGGTATTCCATGAATACTTTGTTCATAAGGTTCATGAAGTAGGCTGGCGCATTGGTCAAGCCAAACGACATAACCGTAAACTCATACAAGCCATACCGGGTGGTAAAAGCTGTCTTAGGGATGTCCTCAGCCCTAATCTTAACCTGGTGGTATCCTGACCTTAGGTCTATCTTGGAGAACACTGTTGCTCCTGACGGTGATCGAATAGATCATCAATGCGGGCAAGGATACTTATTCTTTATGGTCACCTCATTGAGGGCTCTGTAATCCACACACAATCTGGCGGTGCCATCCTTTTTCTTTACAAAAAGTACTGGCGAACCCCAGGGGGATGAGCTAGGTCTAATAAATCCTTTTTCCTGTAATTCTTCCATTTGTACCTTAAGCTCTTCAAGCTCATCAACCGCCATCCTATATGGCCTCTTGGCAATTGGGGTCATTCCGGCTTTAGGTTGATCACAAATTCTATGTCTCGGTCTGGTGGCATGCCAGGCAATTCTTCTGGAAAAACTTCCGGGTAATCTTGAACTACAGGGGTTGTTTCCAGAGTCACCTTCTCGAGGTTATGGATTATACGATCCAAACCTGAGGAGCGGTCTATATTAACCCTGATTGTGGTACCCGGGTTTTTGGTGAGTACCACCTTCTGTTGGCACAATCTATCATACCTTGGTATCAGGCCAACCAATCCATCCCTAGGATGATATCCGAGTTTGGGATGAAGCACTAAGAGGTTTGCTAGGAATCGGAATTTTCCATAGCAATCTCTACTCGGGACTTACTAAGATGGTAGTCAAGGGTCCCTGGGTGAACTAAGTACCACGGGTTTCTTTAGCTTAAAGGTTGGCAACTTAAGCCTTTCAACAAATTTTCTTGATATGAAAGAATGCGAAGCTCGAATCAAACAAAACTTGTGCCGGTATGCGATTTAACAGAGAGAACGCCCATTAGAACTCCTCGTAGCTTCTGAGCCTCCTCGGTGTGACATGGTTCACATGGCGCGGTTTGGTGTCGAGGTAGATCTAGGTGCTTGCGGGTCCGATGGTTCCGCTGAGCCGATGTTTGACCTTGGTGGTGCGGCTCCCGAGTTGAACTTCGCGGAGTGTTTCGACGTTGAGGGCATCGATTGGCGAAGTGTCCTCTCACTCCGCGATGGAAACAATGGAGATGAGCTCTTTGGGTTGCTCGTTGCGCAGTCAGTCGGCGGGCGAAGGATGCGAAACCATTCCCATTGGTACGGGTGGGGCTTGAGTTCCTTGTGGAGAAACTACGGTGGCTTAAAAGATGAGTCGCGGAATGTTGACTTCGAGGAAAGCCACCTTGCGGCTTATGGAATACCATCTTTCTCTTGCGGCTAACTTCCGCAATCTTCTTCTCGTTTTCCAGCACGAGGGCTTTGTTGATCAAGTGGTGGAAGCTAGGGAAATCATGGAGGATAAGCTGGCTTCTCATGTCCCCACGCATTCCTTCCACAAAGCGGTCTATCTTCTCTTCTTCATCAGCTACGTCACTGGGAGCGTAGCGAGCAAGCTGGTTAAACTTGGTTAGATATTCATTGACTGTCATTTGACCTTGCTTGAGAGTTCTAAACTCATTCTTCTTTAGCCTCATTGTACCGGCAGGTACAAAGTTGAGTCTGGCGATCTTGAACTCGTTCGAGAGATTGGTGCCATGCGGGTGCGGCGTCTCGTCGGTATGTATTTCACAATTGCTTCAACGATGGCGGATCCTCGCTGATCTCGATGGCGGATCTTCTTTGCCGGTTTCTTCTTCTCCGCATCGGGCTTTCACCACCTTGAGCGGCGAGTAGTTTTCCCACCAGCGGCCGCTCCTTTCAAGCGGTGAGTGGCAAAGTCCACCTTGTCTTCCTCGAGCATCGGGCTAGGCGAAGCTTCTTCTCAGTATCCCTGAGCCAATCTTCTGCTTCCAGGGGTTCATCTGCTGAGGCAAAGGTAAGAGGTCTTGTCCTGAGGAAATCTGCCAGCTTAGAGTGGCGACCGGCTGCTCCTGCTTGTTGATTAGCGAGCAAGGCTTGAAGGATTTGGGCTTGTTGTTGCATAACTTGTGCCATTGTTGGATGCTCTGGCGGTGGGGGAGGTAGGTCTTGTCCACGACCACGGCCATAGCTACGGCCTCTTCCACGGCCTGCTGCGAAAGCACCACGGACTGGGGCAGCAGCTCTCCTTGGTGCCATCTGAAGAAACACTAAGGCTCAGAACTAGAGAGGGGTAGTATATGAGGGTTCACTGGCCCTCTAAGGCACACACAGAAGAAAGAAATCAAATGAACAAACAACACAAATGCGAAACAAAGCCGAATGGCTACAATTCATTAATATTAGGGGGGGGGGGGTAAGTGTTACATGACTCCTAAGACACAGCATATAGGCCATGCAAAGCCATGACACGAGATACAAACACAACGCCTACAAAGGTGGATAAAGAAAGTGCTTGCAACCAAAAGACTACCTAGCAAGCAACGCTAGTTAACCTAGCTATCGACTACTCCCCTCATGGGTGCTTACCACCACAAGTGGTACGATTACCGAGGATCGAACGGCTGCGGACCGATGGTGGCGGCGAAAACGATCGAGGTGGCGCCAGCGGTCGAACTCGTCGAATCGAGCGCGGATCGGGCTGCGTCCACGTTTGGACTCTCCAAGGCGTGGTCGGTCGGCCGTGGACGCGCACTCTTGCGCGCGCCGTGGCGAGGTGCGGGTCCTCAGTGGAAAGCGCGGCGGCACGGGTTGCGGGAACGACGGCGGGTGCGGCAGAGGCGGGCGCAGCGGGAGGCGGGCGGCGGCTGCGATGGCGGCTCTAAGGCGGGCCAACTGCGCAGCGGCGTCTCTCCCGCTCTACCTCGCGGTGGGCTTCATCATCTCTCCGAACATGTTGCCACGGAGGTGTCTGAGTGCTCGTAGCTCTTGGTGAGGAGGAATCGAGCGTCCGATCTCGTCAACGGCGTTGGCGAGGGCGACAAGGCTGCGTGAGTGGAGCGATGTGACAGTGCGGGTCATCTGCCGGACGTGGCGGATCACCGGTAAAGCTCTCCTCCGGAAGTCGGATGGAAACAGAAGGCGAGCTCAGCAGAAGGTCTCCATGCATCTGGCACAAGCGAGACGCGGCAAGTCGTGCCACATCCTGGACAGCATCCAAAGCACGGCTCCTGGGGTGCTCAGCCTTGAAGGTGTGAGTATTGAACTCACCCTCCCTAGCATAGAGGAAAACCTCCATGCTCCAGGTCTCTCGGTCCAGCACCTGAGTCATCCGGCCCATGAAGATAGGCGGATGGTAGTATCTAGATCTCGCATCGGTGTGAAAAATCCCCACGAAGCCTCCGAGGTCTTCTCAGTGAGAGAAAAAGTCCCAAGAGCCACGAGCGACAGCGACCATCTAAAATTTTGAAAACAAGAGGAAGTCGATGAGAATAAATCAAAGTGAAGTAGGATGAGTGCGGAACTAGGAATGACAAGTAAGAGATAAATACACTATATTTTTGCCAAAGCTTTTCTTAGGTTTGAAAATAAGACTCAAGACCTTAGGCAACGACCAATCTAACTAAGGCTCCTACTGGTCGTATGCTCGATACCCGGCTACTGTCGGACCGGATTTCGTAATCCAGAATCCTCTGTGATAAAACTGCGCTATTCCCTGGATCAGTAGATAGCGCCCACAGTACACATTGCTGAATCATTTCATACATCGCGTAGACCAAAACATGCATTAATACAGGCATTAGAGTTCAAATAGACCACGTCGGGTCGAGTTTACAATAGGGCCGATCAGGCCAAATGAGTTCATTACAAAATCTCAAGTACGTTAGCGGAAGCAAAAGGGGTGGAGCAAGTCTCTCCACAGGCAAGCGACTGGAGTACCATGTGTACGACCGATATTAGCCACAGGCTTGGATAATATAGGATGTACACTAGTACCAACGGAGCCAACCAGACTGAGGCGAGACTCAGACTACGGAACTATGCTACTCTTCTTCATGTCCTTGCTCCTCGGCGTCCTGGTCCTCGTAGTAGACGTAGTCTCCCTGATCTGCGGGTTCTGGGGGTTGGGGGGAAAGAGCGAGGATGAGCACAACTACCGTGCTCGCGAGCCAACACACAGTATGCAATATTATACATGCAAGGCTTTAACAAGGATGGCTCGGGTTCATTTATTTGCACAAAGCAATATTTTGAGTACCAATATTAGAAAGTCCTATCACTTAGCATTTTAACCAAATTGCATTTGTTAAAGCGATTACTTGTGCAATATTTATAACAGTAGAGGTTACCTCCACCTCATGCTTATTTTTGATAGCGGTTACATCCACCACTTAACATCACTGGGGTACATCCACCCAGGAAAAACCAAATCCAGGGTCACATCGACCCAACACATTTTATCCCGCCCACAAGGGTTTATAAACAGAACTAACTCTTGTAAGTTCCCATGTCCGCCCTTGACCGTGGGCACGGCTATTCGAACAGTTTATTACACTCTGCAGAGGTTGTACACTTTACCCACAAGAGACAATCATTCTCGACATATACACATGTTTCGTGAGACATGTGAGTCAAGGAGATCGTCACAAGGCCTTTACAATGCATCCACCGATTTGTTACACCGCTAAGGTTTCACCGAGAAGAGTTACGCACATAGACCCGTCAACTCTTTCCCAGATCCCCTCTTGCGCCACACGGCTTACGCTCACATAGACCCGTAAGTCGTACACCCCAACCCATAGCCACATAGGCTTATGGCGTAGCGGGTCATCTGCCTGGTGCAACTCATACTAACGGATACAAATTATTTAGCAGTCGACACCATTATAGACATGTGGTCGCATCTTGTTTTACATTGGGAGGTCATCACGGATTAAGTCCTTAGGGACCATCTGGGCGGTTCGTACCACATACCATCCACAAACCAACATTCCTTGGGCTGCATTAGCACCCACCAACATACCACCCATCATACCATCCGCCCAGATGTGACAAGCAATTTCTTTAGGGTTTTTAAGAGGTAGGAAAAATACAGCATCATAACCATCTCAGTCATTTACACCCAATGACTGCCCAAAATCATGTTCATTTCAAAAGATGATGAATGGGGTAGATGATACCCCGATACTTAAGCAAGACTAGCATGGCGCTTAAGTATAGCCTAAAAACTAGTATTGTTACCATATATTTACTAGGGTGGCAAGGGTTTAAGGTAATTCAATTATCAAGGGGTGGTATATTAATAATTAAACATCAAATTGGCATTTAGCTACCTTAGGGTATTTAACATACATTTGCATAAGGGAAATAAAGCATGCAATTTGATATTTAAAAGAACATAATTTGCATAAAATGTAGGTTCAATATGATCAAAGTGTCGACTCGCCTGGGTCTACGGCTAGATGATCTTGATATTCTTGAGCTTGATCAGTGGGGTCTCGGCTTCTCCGAACTCTCGCGATCGATCGTCTGGAAAAGGAATAAACAAGCAAATAAATTAGATAAATAACAATAACTCATCAAATGAACTCCAAAAGAACCAAACTAGCACCAAAAGAAAGGTGGATTTTAGAAATTTTTAGAAACAAACTACACAATTTTGGAGTTAAAATGGGGAGTTAATAAGTTTACAAAACTCACTTTTGAAATAAAATAGAAAAGAAACGAAATTCAACAAAAAAGAAAAAGGAAAATGGCCCACGGCCTTCTTTCCGCCCGCCCACTACTTGGCGAAGCCGGGCGTGGCGCTCGGCGCTGCGCGCAGCCAGCGAGGCGGGCGGCCGAAAGAGAGAGAGGTGAGGGGAAAGCTAGGGCGAGAGGAGATGAGAGCGGAGGAATGGGGCGGCGCGCTGCGGAGAAGGAGGAGCTCGGGAGGCGCGGCGGCGGCGACAAGCGACGGCGGCGAAGAAGGCGGGGAGGCTCGGGCACGGCGGCGAGAGGGCGGCATCGAGAGAAGCGGCGGCGGGGCAACGGAGGTACGATCGCCCTTGGCTTCTTCCTCCTCCTCTCGATCTTCTTCTTTAGCCCAGGGGTGGAGAACGGAGGGGGCGCGGGGCTTTAAAGGCCGAGGGAGCCGTTGGCGATGGCACGCGCGGAGTGCCGAGGGCGCGCGGGTTGCGCGGCAATGAGGCGGGCAGGGGGACGGGACGGGTCGACAGGCGCGGCCGGGCGTTATTGCGGCGGGGCGAGGACCGCGGCGCGCAGGGCATGGCGGCGGGGGCTAGTGTTAGGGTTAGGGTTAGGGGTTTGGGAAGAAGAGCTCGGGCTTTCGGGGGGGAATCGAATCCTTGAGCAAATGAGGAAATTTTCGAAGTTTGAGTTCTTGGACGTTGAAGATCTTGCAAATCCCAAATTTTGGATGTTACAAATAAAATTAACTGATTTACTAAGGAAATTCAGCAGCCTTATTGACATAAGTATCGTGCTACCTTCTTGACCCCTTCATGTATCCAATAGGCCAGGCTCGTTCAAGGACATAGTTTAGTGTGTTCTCAAGTCAATAAAATAAATAATAGTTTAGTGTGTTCTCAAGTCAATAAAATAAATAACGAAACAAAAATGCGATTATCTCACTGTTGTGAAAACTGTAAGACTAGCGTGCTACCATAGAGTTTAAGCAATTATCCAGATTATCGTAGAAGGAATGAACAAACAGTAAATCACAATACAAAAAAACATTTGTACGCAATCTGATTAGTAGAATACATGTTCTCATGATCAAAGGAATGTAACGCAAGAAAATCTATTTAACATTGCAGCGTACGAAAAATAATAAAACACTAAAATAGAAGAGGCAAGACTATACATAATCTGAAAACACACTTCACTTTTAAGGAACTGGTCCTTTGCACCTAGCTCACTATCCTTGTATTGTAAGATTGCATGTAGTTAGGCACATAGCTACTGTCGATGTATTCTAGTAAAATAAAAGAACCGACATTCTTGTTGCGGTCAGCGTAATGTAGCCATGAGTGATCGATATCATGAAACTAAAAGCAATAGTAAAACAAAATCAGACGGATCCAACTCCAACGTTTAGAACATGAGAAACTGTTCTAGACTTGTAGGCTAGGGAACCAACATAAGTAACCTAAGCTGGAAAATGGTCAATTAGTTTAAACAGATCCCAATTTGAGCAAAGCAAGCTCACCAAGGTGGATGGCAGTATTCTACCCTCTATAGAAACATCAATTTCATCTATACGAATTCCAAAACACGGGTCTAGTCAATTGAAAATCAAATGGGCATTTACTGTCTCCTAAATTTTGCAATCTATTAAGTATCCACAAGTTCATCCCCAATCTGGTTCCTCTAGCATCTAGGGACTACACACTGCATATATCAACAACCAGATTCATAAAAAAACTTGTAAACTGGATTGAAATTGCATCTCAAAAATTCTTACGAATGGGTGGCAGCTATCGATGGCGATGAGTCCGCAACTGTGGCTGGTGGCGTTGGTTCCTCTGGCATCTAGGGACTACACACTGCATATATCAACAACCAGATTCATCAAAAAACTTGTAAACTGGATTGAAATTACATCTCAGAAATTCTTACGAAAGAGTGGCGGCTATCGATGGCAATGAGCCTGCAGCTGTGGCTGGTGGCGTCCCGAGACGCCTGCTGTAACATCCCCAAATTAATTAATGGGATTTAGTATGCATATTATCAGCATGCATGACATTTTGGAAACAATTGTATATATTTTTGCACTTGAAAATTTATCAAACAAATTAAACATACACTTCAAATTTAAAACTCCAAATAAAAACAGGAACAAAAACCTTTGATCATCATCTGGAAACAATTTATTCAAATACTATAATAATTATCATGAATAAATATAATTTTTCCAAAATTTTTGGAACTAGATTCAACCCCCTAAAAATTCAAACACAAATCAATGACCTACCCTAAGTTGGAATTTATATATTACAAAATATATTATGAACAGTAGGGTTCAATAATTTTTATGGACACTAGGCTATCCCAGGAACCTCTATAACAATTTGCATAATTTTTGGAATTTTATTTCTATTTTTAAAGCCTCGGTCAAACCCTGTTGTTATTTGGTCAAACTGAAATCAAGATTGGGCTCAGCACTGTTGAACCGACCGACCGGACCCCGACCCACGCAGTCGAACCTAACCGCCTAAATGCACTGCGCCGAACCCATCTTAGATTGACCGTCCGATTGGGATTCAACGGTCCAGATCTTGGCGCCTTTTGACCAGTCCGAACATCCTATTAGATCATGGTCGTCCGTTTTTAATCGAACGGCCCGCGCCGCACCGCACCCCCTCTTACCTTTGAGCCGCTGACGCACCGGGCCCACTGGTCAGCTCCGTCTTCCACCTCGGGCGGGCTCGAGCGCCACGCGCCCGAGCGCCTCTGAGCCGGCTCCGTTGACGCCGTGACGCACCGCCCTCAGCGACCACTCGCAGGCCTTCGCTCTCTCACGCCGCCTCTTTCTCCGTCAACGCCCGAGCATAATACGCCTCGCCTCCTCCTCTCTCGGTCATTCCTTCTCTCGGTGGCTGAGGAGGAAGAGGCACACCTTCTTTCATTGCCCCGGTAATCTCCGCGCTATGTTGTCCCCTGATCTCTCCATTCCATGCCTTTTTCATTTTAGCTCCTCTAAGCCTTTGGTATTGCTTGTAGGGTCCGGGGCAACCTCGTGCTCCAACCAGCTCCAGAGCACGCCCCGAAGGCCATCTTCGTGCCATCTCTAGCTCCGGTGAGTTTGGTCTTCGTTTTAGCGCGTCACTTTGTGACATGAGGTGCAAGCCACGTTTCCCCTCAATCAATTTGGTTGATACTTTACATGATCGCGGGAAATCGAATTATCTCCTTTGACGGCCGTAAAACCCTAGCTTCGTTCTCGCCTCCGGCAGGGTGAGTGTTCCACCGATTCCTTGCAATGGAACCATCTCCTTAGCTTACTTATTCTTTCTGGCACCTTCTTTGACCTTCGTTTTGCACAGAGTGTCCTCTCCGCGTGGAGCCTTGTACCGCCGTCGCCATTAACGATGACAAGGAACCTCTAATGCTCCTCCGCCCCAACTTCACCCCATTAAGCTTCTCAAGGGTCCCTGGAGCCTGTTTTTGGTGTCGGTTTTCTCTGGAAAGGCCTCTACTTTGAGCGCCCTCAACACCCGAGCTACCTCCTCCGCTCAACTCCGTCGCCGGCGCGCCACCGTACCTCTCCATCGGCGACGACACCTCTGGAAGGTAGCCCTCCCTTTTCTCTTACCATTTTGCCTCGACCCGTGCACCCTCCGGCCGTCCCTCGCCGCCGACGAGCGCGGCAACGCCGCGGTTTTTGCCGTTCTGTTGTCGGATTACCGACCGAAAACAGTAACGCTTTTAGTTTAATCTAATTGTGTTTAGTTTGCGTAATGGTTGAGTTAGAAGGCTAATGTCTCTTTGACATGTGGGCCTGTACAACAGGTTAAGTGGATGTGCAGTTCCTAAAATATGTTTCCTCTTAAGGAAAAGCGTATTTCTTATATGCTTAGATTAATACTACGTGTTTGTAATCAGAAGGCGTATTTCATAAATACGTCTTCGACGCCTTTCTCGGCTGGGGCTAGGTCAGTGTTGGCCTAGTCAACCCTTGACCACGGTCCCGCTTGTCAGTGGCTAGGGCTAGCTCAGCCCCGGTAGAAAAAGTAATATATGCTTTATAAAATCCGAAATCCATTTAATTGCACACTGGGAATTGTGTTAACTTCTAAAATCCATATCTAATTCAATTAAACTCCAAAATGAATGAAACCAGTTTTGATATTTTTCATATAAAGTGAAGTTTATTTTAAAATAGGTTTCAAACTTGTATCTGTAGCAGATAATTTAGTTTTGTAAAAATGATCCATAACTCTATTATTTTTATAATAGAAAAATGATGTTAACTTCAAAAATACATAACTATTTTATTGTAACTCCAAAAACAGTGAAACCACTTTTGATAATTTTAATTTTTAGTAAAATTATTTCTAAAAATGGTTTTAAACTTACCTCTGCCACAGAAGCTATAGTTTGAGGAAAATGATCCTAAAGGGTATTATTTTTACACTATTAATGCTGATAACTTTAGAAATCAATAACTAAATCATGAAAACTCCAATTGAAGCAAACTCAACTGTTTTGAACTTGTAATAATATTGCCTATTTATCTATGTAATCCATGTACTCATCACTACTATACAAATTTTCATCTCATAATTAAATTACCCGAATGAAGGTGTATTAAAATCTGAGATTCAAACCACCATAACTTTCACATACTAAATCCAAATGGAATGAATCTTTCACCATAATTCATATAAAATCATAATCTACCTACTGTATAAATTTCATACATTTTTGAGCATATTGAATTTCTGGCTTTATTCGATATTTATTGCATTATCGTCTTTCATTAGGTTTTTCGACGATAACGTTATATTCGTGAGATTAATATGAGTATAACCTGAGATTGAACAAGTGGTACCAGCAAAGGTGCGAGCACCCTCCTCTTGATCATATTGCTCCCAGTGATTTTTTAAATGTTTTGTGTGAGTTTTATTATCGCAATTGCATGCTATTTTTGAAATGTATATTTATGGGTAGAAGTAGTTAAATTCCTAATTGCTGCATTAGCCCTCCTTTGAATGTTGATTACCCTTTTACCTTGAACGACTAAGGTTATATGTTATGGGATTGTTTACTAGTTTGTAGAACGCTGCTTAGCCATGCTAGTAGTCTTAGCCGAGAGCGGTTGATGGAGCTAGTCCATCGGCCAGTGGGTTGAATCGAATCTTATTGAAATTGAGGATGTTATGGATTTGATTATGTTGGATTTTAGGGATGTATCCAGACCTTAGCATCTGGGGTTTGTGGACATGTTGGGTATGAGTTTTATGTTCTTAACTTGGACGAGTGTAGGTTGATGATGAATTACTATTGTTATTTGTTGTTATGGAATTGTGTAGCCCCGTCTGAGTGATTAAGGACCGGTCTGTGGTGTGATGAACCAAGTCTTACGTGCAACCACACGCTGGGAAAATGGCGAAGGCTTGGCTTAATAATTTGTTGTGTGTTAGCTATCAAAACACAATGGGATTGACAATTGTTATTGTTATGTATTTAATTGTTCTTTTGTCAATCTCGTGGGGGCATATTAAATTTTTGCCTTACTTGCCCTTAAGGGTCTCTTGTTTGATAGGGACTTACTTACACAACGGGGTTCACCTGTGGTGCGAGGCGCTTAGTCTGCTATGGGATTCTGTTCCTCGGGTGGTTTGATAGTTAGGACATGACATTGTAACGGCCTCGTTATGATATCTTAGTCACACTCCTTCGGAAGAGTGCATGGCGATAGTATAAGGTATTCATATCGTGTGGGTAAAGCTGTACAACTCTGCAGAAAACTAAATCTATTTGAATAGCCTCGTCCTAGGTTATGGACAACACTTGTGGGAAAGCAGGCACACTTAGTCTTTTGAGAAATTAAGTTTGGGTTATGGCTGGGAATGTTATGTCATTATGTTAGTTTGTTCATATCTGAAATGATTTCATGAACGCGTAGTTCGCGCGTTAAATTTGTTGAGGAATGAATTGTGCCACGAATGGGATGTTCGTGTGTGGATTATACTTAGAGGTTATACCTTTGTCAATCATTACTTACTATCATAAAATGTTTTCTAAATGTTTTACAAATGGCAAGTTAGAATCTTTTATCCTTATGCAAAACTTGCTTTATGCTGAAAATTGACTAGTTTAGTAGCTTTCCTTTGATACTTACATGCATCCTTATTTCTTTTGAAAGTCTCGCGAGTACAACTTTGTACTCTAACAGTGTCTATTTGTTCAGGTGAGAACGACGGGTGCAACGGTTTTAACTCCAGTTGGTTGCTTGTGGGATTGTGGGCATGCCAACTCGGTTATTCCCTTTTCATTTAAGTTTATCTTCCGCTGCGATTTATTTGTGTTAATTAGATTTGGCCGATCGGCCCTCTTATGCAACCTTGTACTACAAGGTGCTATTTAAATGATGTTGTAATTGATTCTTTTATTCTTGTATATTGTGTATGGATGTGATTGCAATGTTGTGTACTAGGATATGTGCATGTTAGCCACTGATCCTTGGGAGCTAGCATGTGACACATATCCGGGTCACTCGGAATCGTATTCGTCTCACGTTAAGTGTTGCGTTTACGGCGTAATCACTTAGCTTGATATGGATCCGATCTCGGGGGTCCTCACGTTGTATCAGAGCCATACTGACTTTAGGTTAAAGCCGTAGCAATGGACGTTATTAGGATTTTGATTTGCAAAGAATATTTTCAAAGTATCAAAAGTTCTGCAAAAATGTTAGTAATATAATTCCTTTGTTCCTTACCCATCCTAACATCTAATTTCTTACCTAGCTATTCTTTTGAATAGTACAAAATCATTTTCTCCAATGCTCGTCTCTCTTCCAACACTAGAAACGCTAAATAGTCACCGGTGAAGAGCAATAACGGAAGAACAAGAAGACGATGCCTTGCTGCGATTTTAGGAATAAACTAGGGTTTACTTTTAGATTATATACCCCCTAAGGATACCACGTAGCTCGTAGACGCTGGATTTTGTGGTGACCATTTGCTCTCTTTCGTTCCTAGTAGTTGTGCATCGCCTACGGGCGGGTTGGATCGCAACTATGTCAGAAAACTAACTGTGTTTTCATTTGTATCTTGTGCTGTCCACATGGACCTTAGCACCCGCTTTTCATGATGCATAAATGGTTTTTATCGTGCATTCATACTAGGCTAAGTTACCCCCTGCTATCAATTGCTTACCTTATGCCTTTCCCTTGTTCCTTTTGCCGGTTGCTAACAAGTTGTATGGCAACAGGATGTCGGGTCGAAAAACTCGTTTGACGTCGGAAGTAATGGAGGGCTCACAGCCCGTGGGTTCTCAAATCACGATGATCAGCCCCCGAATCCACAACGGCGCAATCCGAAGCACCCCGACCCACAATTTCAGCACGTGGGTCGACAAGAAGAAGTGACTCCACCTCAGTCGTCTGTGGTCGACGTGTTGGCCCAGAAACATCAATTTCATCTATACGAATTCTAAAACACGGGTCTAGTCAATTGAAAATCAAATGGGCATTTACTGTCTCCTAAATTTTGCAATCTATTAAGTATCCACAAGTTCATCCCCAATCTGGTTCCTCTAGCATCTAGGGACTACACACTGCATATATCAACAACCAGATTCATCAAAAAACTTGTAAACTGGATTGAAATTGCATCTCAGAAATTCTTACGAAAGAGTGGCAGCTATCGATGGCGATGAGTCCGCAATCGTGGTGGTGGCGTCCGGTTCCTCTAGCATCTAGGGACTACACATCGCATATATCAACAACCGATTCATCAAAAACTTGTAAACTGGATTGAAATTGCATCTCAGAAATTCTTACGAAAGAGTGGCGGCTATCGATGGCAATGAGCCTGCAGCTGTGGCTGGTGGCGTCCCGAGACGCCTGCCCGACGCGCGACTACGACATACCCATGCGACAGTTCGGTCGCACGTAGCGGCGGTAGCGGCGAAGCGAGGGGAAAGTGATGACCACGGCGTACGTCTGCTCCGGCAGCGACACTCCGGTTCGAGCTCGCTCTCCTCCTTCAGAATGGCCAGAGGAGGGAGAAAGGAGGGAGAGGAGGAGGAGGTGGAGGTGCGTGGTGGCTGCAGCGTCGACGCGGGCAGGCGGCGATGGCGCGTGGGGAGGAGGATGCAAAGGGAGGGGAACGGTAGCACGGGGGGAGGCGTAGGGGTCGCATTGGCGGTGGCGGGGAGGAGGAGATGGCTGAGGGGAGGCCAAACGCGAGGCGGCGCAAAGCATGGCGGCCAGAGGCGACGCGACGCGAGGCATGGCGGCCGGAAGCGCGGGAGAAAGGAGGCGAAGAGGGTGGCGGCGGCAGTTGCGGCGGGGAGGAGAAGGCGTTGGAGAGGAGAAGACCGAGGGGGCAGGATGGAGGAAGAGGGAGGGCACGCAAGCGGCGGGGGAGGGAGACCCGGGAGGGCAGGGTAGGAAGAGGGACGGGCCGGCGGCACTTACGGAAGAGGGAGAGGGAGGGGATAGGAATCAGAGGGGAAAGCAGCGAGGAGATGGAAGGACCGAGATGGAGACGACACATCAGCTCTCGGGGCGACATGGACGCGCCAGCGCCTAGAGCTGGTCAAACGGACCGTGCCTGATGGATCGGTACGAAGCATGACACTGTTGATCTAACCCGAACCGGCATGGTATGACACTATTTATGAGCCGGCCGACGCAAGACGATAGCTTCGGGCCGTGTCTGGCACGGCACCCCAAAGACGACGGACCGCGACGCGACGATTTAATAGTGCGAGCCCACTCAACACGACCCGAACACGGCATGACCCATTAGGCACGACACTATTTTAATATACATATATAATTTTATTTTTATTTATTAATATTTATATGATTTTCTTTCCATTTTTAATACTTATATGGTTTTATTTTGTAGTTTTTAAATTTTATATAGTTCATTTTATAAGTATATATAAATTTATTTTGGTTTTTTTAAATATCTATATTATCTAGGATTGTTTTTCAATTTTTCATGTCTTATGAGCTAAATGACAAATGTTTTAACGAGCTAGCTATTTGAACATTAATAAAATTCTATTACATTTCCAATATGGTTGTCTCATTTTTTAAATTTTCATATCTACTTTCGAATTCTACACATTTTTCTAATTTTTCTGGATTTTTTTTTTATTTTTTTGGATTTTTAAATTTTTTTCATTCTATCGGGCCAAATGGGCTAAACGGGCCACATTTGGCCCGATAGGCTAAACGGGCCGTGCCGACCTGGCACGGCATGAAAGGGCGATGGGCCATGCCTGAGCCATCACCCTGGCCCGTGGGCCGACCCGGCACGACACGAATAGTAGCCAGGCCGGAATGGGCCGGGCCGCCATGGGCGTCTTGCGGCCGCGCCATTTGACCACCTCGCGGCGCATTTCCTTCACACGACGCCGCGACCGTCTGAGCGCGCGCGCGAGCAAAGCTGCGCGATCGGACAGTGCCATTTTTGCATGACGTGTACACGGCCAGTGAGCTCCTGTTGGACCGAAACGACGACTAGAGGGGGTGAATAGGAGCTCAGCCTATTTTTCACCTCGATAGGATTCAATTCAATTTTCACTCCAATAGCTATAAAATCTATGAAGATCAATATTTAAGCATAGCAGAAGTCTTGTTTTGAATCTAATCAAAACCCCGAAGCATACAACAAAAAACACATTGATGAACAGTAAAATCGGAACTACCGCAATGAACATTGCGGTACTACCGGATGAACAATAAAATCGAAGCTACCGCAATGAACAGTATGGTGTTACCGGATGAACAGTAAAAATCAGAACTACCGCAATGAGCAGTGCGGTACTACCACATGAACAGTAAAATCAGCCGATGAATAGGAAAAACAGCGTGAAAACAAAATCAAAACTTGGCATAACTTTTGATCCACAAATCCAAACTTGATGGAACTTGAAACAGGCCTTCCCTAGAAACATGAAACAAATCCAACTGGACGTAAATGGTCCTTAATTCTCTTTTCAATTGATCAGGGGCACTTGGATATGCTATATGGGGAAGATCACAAGATGATACACTACTACACACAGCCTCATCACAGACGGTTCGGAACCGTCATCACAGACGTTTTTCTGAACCGTCTGAAAAAGTTCATCTGTGATAACAGGCGTTATCGCACGATTCAAAACCGCTCGTGATAGTAGTTATCACGCATTTCGCCTACTTCCAACCGCTCGTGATAGTATATTTTCACATACAGTTCTGACCAAGAACCGTCTGTGATATTACTATCACAGACGGTTCTTGTTCAGAACCGTCTGCGATAGTTTTTTTAAGTGCAAAAAAAAATACTAAAAGCATTCCCCTTGGTCGTCCGCCTCTTCGCCTCCGGCACCTCGTCCACCTCCTGGCTCCACTCACTCATGAGCCTTCTGAAGAAAGCCATGATCTTGTCCTCGTCGCGGAGCTCCTCGAAAGGCACATCCTTATCCTCATCCCCGCCCTCCTTCCTACCGGCCGCGTCGCCAGCTTGGGCTTCGCTGCCTCCGCCGCCTTGGCCCGCAACTCCTGGATGTCGCAGAGGAAGTCGTTGGTCTGTCCCTCCCTGATATTCCCGGCGTCGATTAGATTAGTCACTACAAGGGCTTAAAAACTGAAGCATTTGTCAGATCATCAAGCCACATTGTTCCCCACCCATTGAATTATAAAACTATATTCAAGCACGCATTCAATCACAAAACTATATTCAAGCACACATGTATACCTCGATCTAGGAGAAGCCGGCGGGGGGAAGGACAGGCGGCGCCGGGGGAGGAGGGCCAACGCCGGGATGGGGGCAGCGCGGGGAGGAGAGCGGTGGGGGAGACACCGGCCGGCCGTCGGGGGGAGGACGAGCGGCGGGAGGAGGAGGCCCGACGGAGGGAGCACTGGGTGGCGGCGGGACGAACGGGAGGGACATGGGCCGGCGGCGGGAGAAGGGAGCCCAGAGGTCACGCTGGATTTGGGGGAGTCCTTATTAATATATAAAGATTCTTGCTACTCCCGCGCACGCATTCAAAATTTTTGAACTCCCGTGTTGTGAATCACATATCATAGACAGCTCCTATCACCAACCGTCTGTGATGAGGTACTTATCACAGACAGTTCTTGATACGAACCTTCTGTGATAGTATCACAGACGGTTCTATTCAAAAACCGTCTGTGGTAATCTCCAGTATCACAGACGGTTTTTTTAATAGAACGGTCTGTGAATTATCATAGACGGTTCTATTCAAGAACTGTCTGTGATACTGGAGATTATCACAGACGGTTTTTGAATAGAACCATCTGTGATACTGAGTATCACAGATGGTTTGTAGATAGGCCCGACAGACCCAACACAGATGGTTCTATTTTAACCGTCTGTGATGAGGCGTCTACTATTGTCTGTTTTGTAGTAGTGATACTCGAACTGTAAACCACTCGCCAGCTGCTAACCTATGAAAAGACTAAAGCGTGGTTAACTGACTGGACATAAGGATACCTGTAGAAAATAATCTGCTAAAACACAATTAAATATTTATAAAGGAACAAAACAAAGAAAATAAAATTATACTGATATATTCATTTGGACACGACAGTATTTGTAGTGAACAATTGTATAATGCTAGCCTATGGGAAATAATATGATACTAATATATTTGAAGGGAAACCATAAGCACAAATATCATGCAAATATATATCTATAATAAAGAAATATAATGTTGAAGCCAAAGAAAGCACCCCAAAAAAATAAGATACAATAATATTGGCAAAATTTTGCACCGTCTAGAACAAAAAAACTGAATATTTCACTATTATTTCCCCATACCAACCATGTAAACACAAATGTCTACAGAAGGAGTAGAAGCATAAAGTCAATCAAACGACCACACGTCCAGACTAAAGCACCAAAAAATCTAATAACTATCAAGCGTTGTTTCTTTGAATGAGAACTAAGCATATAAATGGACCAATTACACGAGTTTTCATGAGAACTCAGAACATAATGTTTGGCAAGATTTTGGGCTAAACCTCATCCATAGGTATCAATTTGTTCTGTAAAGAATAAGAATTTACAACATGGCAAGATTTTGGTCAAAACCTCATCCATAGGTCTCGATTTCTCTTGTAAAGAAGCAGCCAAAGTAGAAGAAGAAATCAAATGAGAATGATTATTCATATGTGCTGCGTGATCCAGATCCAGAACATATACAAATGATTGGATGGACTAACGGGTGACGAAATGTAAATGAGGGACTTCTGGAGGACATGGATTAAGGGGGACGAAATGCAAATGAGGGACTTCTGGAGGGGATTGATTTAGTACTTCAGGAACATGTGTAGAAACAGTGTGATGTGAAAACATACATGCAGGTCACAGGGGATAAGATCGCCACCCAAATAAGCATTCAACTAAACTCTAGATTTGGAACTCATATATCTTGCTTAAAACCACAATGTTGTTCAAATTTAGATACGAAGCAATATTGAGTTCCTAATAAATCACTCTGACCGTATTCCCACATATGACAAATACACTACTGCATGTCTAAATTCTTATCGTACTATGTATGGTTTCCTCCAAGACAGTATTTACTACATGAAAAAGCGAACAATACAATAATTCTTCGATCTAGTAGAATTAATCAAGCAATCAAACAATTTGAGCAATTACAGAAGCAGAAGATCACACAAATCTACCTTAATCACCGTCGCAATGAAGAATTTTGAGAAGAAAGGCTGGCTCTTCACCACTTTTCTCTCTGCCACCAACACACAGGAGGAGGGGAAGGGAGAAGGGCGACGAGGGAGGAGGAGAGAACCAGCGCCGGGGGAGGAGGGAGCCGGGGAGGAGAGAGAGGAGCGGGATGAGGATGAGGACGGAGGGAGGCCGAGGGGAAGAAGGAGGAGCGGAAGGGAGCAGGGCGGCGAGGGAGGAGGAGAAAACCAGCGCCGGGGGAGTAGGGAGCCGGGGAGGAGAGAGTGAGTGGGATGAGGATGAGGACAGAGGGAGGCCAAGGGGCGACGGGGGAGGAAGGGAAGAATACCTGGGTCCTCACGCAGAAGGAGGAGGGGAAGGGAGGAGGGTGGCGAGGGAGGAGGAGAGAACCAGCGCCGGGGGAGGAGGGAGCCAGGGAGGAGAGGCCGGCCTCAAACCCAGCTGCCACCGCTCCGGGTGTGGGAGGGAGAGGCAAGGGCGGCGGATGGAGAGGGCCGCGGCCGGTCGGCGCTGTAGGGAAGAATGGATGGTGATGGAGCTCTAGCAGGCGGCGTAGGAGGGAGAGGGAGGGGATAGGAGCCGGAAGGGAAGAAACTAGGGAAGGAGCGGCGTGGAACGGAGCGAGAGAGGAGCCAGGAGAAGAGGAGCGGGATGCGGATGAGGACGGCGCAACAGCCGAGAGGAGAGAGAAGAGTGGGATGAAGCCAAAGACGACACGTTTTCGGTGCTACGTGGCCGCGCGAGTTCCACTCGTTCCCACGACGCGCACCGGCCCGGATCGGGTGGCCCGAAGCCGATTTTGCCGCAATCGGATGGACGTCCTATTCCTATCGACGTAGTGTGCCTGGCTGAGCTCCAATCCTAGCATCCTTTAATGTTAGTAATGCCTGTTGTTTTGTGGTAGGTTATCAATAAGTCAATTTTACCACATACCAATGATTGTAAGAGCAAGGCACTCTTGGAGCATATGTGACCGGAAGTAAGCGGATTAAGACCAAAAATACTAATTGAAAACTTAAAGCAAAATATTTAGATAGCATCCATATTCATAGTTCAGAACTGTAACTGTCCTCTCTATGCACTACAGCAGCACAAAAGGCACGAAATGAGAATATACTGCAGCAGCATTCCGTTTGCAACATAAATGCAAAAGCTCAAACAAGCAAAAGCAGAAAGTTCGGTAGAATCAACTATCATAGTTCAAAAGATTGACCTTTTTCTCAGTACAGCACGAAAGAACCACATGAAAAATATACCTAAAGCAGCGAAGCTATCTCCAACAGTCCAACTTAAAAACCAAAAATCCACGATGTTCAGAGTTTGGACTACCATTCATAGAGGACAGTTACTGCTACGGCCATCACAGCCTAAAGAGGGGATTAGGAGGAAACTGAGGCATTCAACAGATCTTCAAAGAAAGGCGGATCATCGCCATCATCGCTTTCGCGCATACCAAAGAATGTAAGCGGAGCAAGGCTGACTTGGAGCCTATGTGAAGTAAGCGGGGTAAACCCCATGTCGTACTGACCATAGTGAATGTTTCGTAACATTTTGCCCTTGATATCACAGTAAGATATGCACCATGGGCGATGGACCAGCAAATAGTGCTGTCCAGGCACAACAACAATATTATCCCAGCCCGGATCATCTCTGCGTGAAAATGCCGACATGTCTATCCGGTGCTTGAAGGTCCAAAGCCCAGCCTTATAGTCCTGCAACAACCAAAGATCCATGGTGGTAGCGCTGCAGATCATAGCTAGTGTGCCTGTCATCTCAAACAACAACAGCAACTGGCCAACGGAAGGACGTCGCATTGACCAGAACGTCTCGGCCACAGTATCGAACACCATTATGTCGCCGTGGTGGCGCAGCTCCCAATGCAGGCTGCCGCGGAGGAGCACTGCTGCTTGTACAGCGGTGTGTGGCAGCCCTTCCGCCAACTTCTTTTCCACGGATTCGCATGCCGCGGGACGTCCGTGTTGGAAATAATCTTGTCATAGTAGTGTATTTAGTTTAGTGACTTGCATGTGATGTGCAAGCATGGTGATTAGCCGGTCATTGAGACGTGGACCTGCATGTTAGGAGGGAGTGATTAGTGGTTAGAGAGAAGTGTGTGGCTGAGTCGTGTGTGATGCATGACCAGTAGGCTGAGTCTTAAGGTGTGCGTGCATGTATGCAGTTAGTAGTGGCGTTGGAAGAGGTCAAGTTTGTTACTTGGCCAGTGAGTTAACTAGTGCATCCTCTCTTGTATAAATAGCTGTTAGCATTAATGAAATATTTGAGTTGGTTTGGAGCGAGTCCATTCCCTCCCATGCGTGTGCTTGTGTGTTCATAATACATATGTGTGTATACATCACTGTGATAGAGATTGTGAGATGCGAATTGAGAGATTCAATTCCAACAATTGGTATCAGAGCGAGGTTCAATGTGAGGAGAGTGCCCACCCGGTGGCGCTGGCGGCAAGGCACGGCGCGGCATGGTACTCGACGGAGCGGGCAAACCTGGCGATGGCGCAGAAGCTGTTCGAGGACCAGCTAGAGCCCAACGTGGAGCGGCTGTCCAAGGTGCTCGCGACGGATGCGCCGGCGTTGCCTGGAGTCGACGGCTTCGGGCGTGGCATGGCCGCGGCGCAGCGGCTCGGCCCCAGGCGGTGCAACGGCGGCTCGGCCCAGGGCATGCGTTGCGCGGCTCCGAGCACAACGGTGCTCGGCGAGCACGACGGAGACGCGACGCAAGGTGCAGAGGTGCACAAGGCGCGGGGCGCGGCGCACGGCAGCGGCTGCGAGGGCGACGAGTGTCACGGTCGAGCAGTGCGTATGGCGGCGCCAAAACGACAGCTGCAGGCGCGGGTGTGCGCAGAGCGCGGACGTGTGCAGCAGCGGCCAGCCCAGTCGTGCACAGGGCGTGGGCGTGCGCGTAAGGCGCAGAGTGACGCAGGCGTGCCGGCGACGAGACGGCTGCAGCATCATGCGCTCAGGAGCACGACGGCGAAGGTCCGTACGGCCATGGCAAGGCCAGCGCGATGTGCCGAAATCACACGTGATGTGCGCACCGGTGGCGGCGACGTGATTGCCGCGGAGTTGGTCGACGACAGCGGTCTCCACCGGAGGAGGTGGAGGCTGGCGGCAACAAGGTGAGGTGGTGTGAAGTCGTCGGGAAACGAGTCGACATGAGGCCGACAAACGGTGATAGCATGGAGGTCGTCGTCGCAAGAAGAATCGAAGGTCGGAGTTGCCTAGTGAGTAGTGTCACCGGCGGCGAAGTTGTGGCGACCAAGAAGTAGCGGTGAAGAATGGAGACGGTGTGTCTCCGAAAATACATGCTATCTAGGAGCGTCGTCATCAACCAGCAAAGTAAGATGGGCGAATGTACTGTCCATCTCCATGTCCCGACGAGAAGAGTTGTCAGGTGCATAGGCTGCGGTGGCGCCCATGGTCACGGTCGCTAATGGCGAGGGCGAATGTATTGTCCCTCAAGAGTGATCACATGGCGAGGGCGACTGTACTGTCCCTTAAGAGTGATCGCGTGGCAAGGGCGACTGTACTGTCCCTCAAAGAGTGCACCACGTGGTAGAGAAGCGACTACGTGGGTTCGGTAACACATAAAGGGAGTTTGTGTTGCTAACCCGTGCCGAGTGGAAAGATGGAACTACTTGAAGATAAGTGTTGAAGACCGTCAATGACACGATGAGTCGTGCAAGAGGAGCCGCAGCGCGTGGCAAGAGTTTGCGTGCGATCCGCAATGGTGAGTTGTCATGACAAGATTAGAGGGGAGAATGTTGGAAATAATCTTGTCATAGTAGTGTATTTAGTTTAGTGACTTGCATGTGATGTGCAAGCATGGTGATTAGCCGGTCATTGAGACGTGGACCTGCATGTTAGGAGGGAGTGATTAGTGGTTAGAGAGAAGTGTGTGGCTGAGTCGTGTGTGATGCATGACCAGTAGGCTGAGTCTTAAGGTGTGCGTGCATGTATGCAGTTAGTAGTGGCGTTGGAAGAGGTCAAGTTTGTTACTTGGCCAGTGAGTTAACTAGTGCATCCTCTCTTGTATAAATAGCTGTTTGCATTAATGAAATATTTGAGTTGGTTTGGAGCGAGTCCATTCCCTCCCATGCGTGTGCTTGTGTGTTCATAATACATATGTGTGTATACGTCACTGTGATAGAGATTGTGAGATGCGAATTGAGAGATTCAATTCCAACAGTCCGATGCACCTCGGGTCCCCGTCTGATCCCAAGGTGAGGACATGGTACACAGCACTGCTCTCTGGGGATTTTGTCCAGTACAGCACCCTGTACTCGCCAGAAGCACGGTGCGGGTAGAGCCCGGCGATACGGATTTTAACAGGAGAAAACGGTTCAACAAGCTGCCGGAGTAAGGCTCGCCGGCGAGTGGCCGGGTTAGAGATGTAGAAACGTCTCTCCCAGTCCCTGGCTTTGGTGTTGTTAAGGGAGATGAGAAGCAGGCCGTCACAGGCGGCATGGACAGTGAAGAAGTCAAAGCAGATGTGTGGGGTGTAGCGGATGATGGGCCGGAGA
Organism: Ampelocalamus luodianensis; assembly: GCA_036346255.1. Lineage (NCBI taxonomy): Eukaryota > Viridiplantae > Streptophyta > Magnoliopsida > Poales > Poaceae > Ampelocalamus > Ampelocalamus luodianensis. The sequence goes on from CM070623.1 coordinate 12,921,728, forward strand.
ATGTCATCCCCTAGGTAGTATACATATTCATAGTTCAGAACTGTAAGTGTCCTCTCTATGTACTACAGCAGCACAAAAGGCACGAAATGAGAATATACTGCAGCAGCATTCCGTTTGCAACATAAATGCGAAAGCTCAAACAAGCAAAAGCAGAAAGTTCGGTAGAATCAACTATCATAGTTCAAAAGATTGACCTTGTTCTTAGTACAGCACGAAAGAACCACATGAAAAATATACCTAAAGCAGCGAAGCTATCTCCAACAGTCCAACTTAAAAACCAAAAATCCACGATGTTCAGAGTTCGGACTACCATTCATTGAGGACAGTTACTGTTACGGCCATCACAGCCTAAAGAGGGGATGAAGTGGAGGAACTGAGGCATTGAACAGATCTTCAAAGAAAGGCGGATCATGTTGGAACGGAAAGGCGACTAGAGGGGGGTGAATAGGAGCACGCTCTACTTTTTCTCCAACGATCGGATTCAACATGATGTTTACTCCAATAGCTATGAAAGCTATGAAGATCAATCAACAAGCACAGTGGAAGACTTGTATTGAATCCAATCAAAACCCCGAAGCAAAATCAACAAAAACTCAAATCACAGAGCCTCGGGCGGTCTGACCTCTCAGAAATCGGGTCGAATATTTTGCCCAGCGGTCAGACCTCTCACAGGGGTGGTCTGACCGATTTGCCTAGCTGTCTGACCGCTCAGATGGGCGGTCTGACCTCTAGCACGATGAACAGGAAAAACAGCCCGAAAACCGAAACTAAAATCGGTCTAACTTTTGATCTACTCGGCCAAACTTGACCAAATTTGGAACACACCTTCCTATGGATATTATGAACCTATTCCAAGCAACGATTGAGTAGATCCACATCAAAGTTTTGACCTTTTTCCATTTTACCGAAGGAGGGTTCAAAACTGAGCAAAAACGAAAACTTGATCTAGAGACTTGCTCGTGGGTGATTGATGGTCAAGATGATCCTAGATGTGTTCCCACATGTCACAGCAAGCTAGATCAAGAGAAGAAACCAAGCAAAAACTCACGGATCAAAAAACCCCTAAAATCTCAAATAGAGAGGATGAACACAAAAACGAAATAGAGATTCATCTAGTGAAATCTTTCCTTTGATTGATTTGATAGATGATAGATTGTTGTTAACAGCCACTCCAATCTAGGAGGACAAAGCTCACCACATGAGCACTCAAATCAATCCATCTCTAGAACCCTAACCTCCCACTAATCTCTCCAAGCCCTAACAACCAAAGCTAGGGTTTCCAACTGAAGGGTTAAGGAGGTGCTGGCCACCACCCTACTCTATTTATAGTGGAGGCTAGACCTTCTAGAAGAGTTTCCCTAATGTGCTCCCGTTAAGGCCCAAAACAAACGGGTCACACACGCACGTATTTTAAAGCGTCGTCTTCATCTCCTCTTGACCTAATCCGCTTCTCCACGCACCATCTTGCGCCGCGGGTTGGCAAAAGGTAACCAAGGCGATATTTGGTAAGATTACCAAAATACCCCTTCTCGGTCCTTCTCCGAAGACCGAGTCCAGATTGTGCGAAGCACTCGCTTGCTCCGCCACGTGTAGGTTGATCCAACGGCTCTCATCATGTCGGCAAGTCTCTCCCATCCGGCTCCCACCGAAACCACCATGGCACTTACGCACCACCGCCGCTTGATCAACAACCGCCAGACCGAAGCGCGCGTTCGGTCACCTTTGTCCATCTTGCACCATACTTGAGTCCAATGACTTCACCCGACATCGTCGATCGTTCTGAACCTCAGCTCTCCAAGCCTAGTCCCGATCATCCTCGCCGTTGACGGTCGTTGACCACCAAGCAATCCTGCACAACAATAGACAAGCAAATTGAAACCGGGAATAAGTTCTTCACAACTTGACCCACGTTAGTCAAAACACGCATCATGCAACACATATGCACTAATGAACATGAACTTGACCTAACAAACACACATCGCCGCCACGCAGGACGACGAACCAAGTCACAACCGGTCAGACCGCCACCCTTGGCCGGTCCGACCGCTCCCCTTACCGGTCAGACCGCCAGCTAAAGGCCGGTCTGACCGGCAGTCCAAGACTTAGCCAAAATCCAGCTTGGAAATCCGCAACCTCTCTGGAAATTTCAAACCAATAGAACTTTTGCCTGGAGGCTCCAAAAATTATGGGACCAAGAGCAGTAGAACCTGCTCTCTTGCCTACACCCTCTATTTTTGGCCCAGCTCAAAAATCCAAAGCCACATTCATGGCCGGTCTGACCGCTTGAAGCCTGACAGCACATGAACTTCACCGAAAACGAGGGTTTCTCCAAACACCTCGGCGCTATTGTCAATTGTTCAACACACTAAGATTAGGATCATATCCACATGATCTCCACAGATCATCGCCATCATCGCTTTCGTGCAAACCAAAGAATGTAAGAGGAGCAAGGCTGACTTGGAGCCTATGTGAAGTAAGCGGGGTAAACTCCATATCGTACCCACCATAGTTGCGGTCACCCATCATCCTCATCTCAAATTCCTTCATCTCCAAGAAGTGATAGCCAGCATTGAATGCACAAATGAAGAAGAACCAACAGCTGGAGTCTTTGACCACTTGTTGGACTACATGTTCTTCTTCTCAACTGAAAAGGCTACACCACAGAGACAGAAAAAGTCTATGCCTTGGTACTGGGTTAGTGAGACATTATCTAGAGAAACAGTACCAAGACACATGACTAGCAGGGATAGCAGCAAATGATCCAAAGCTCATTAAAGCATATAATCAACAATTTAGGACATGAGCATAAAGATAGACAAATCAATTGCAGCACATGCTATCCAAGATATGACAAAACTCAAACTATCCTTAATCCACAATAAGGCTTAGGAGCAAGCAAACAAGCACATAGCATATCACACAACATATATCTAGTCAAGGGTAAAGCATGCTAGTGAAGCTATGGCAAAGCTCATGTATCCACAATTAACAAAAAGGCACAATAACCATGTAAGCATAAGCATGTTATAGAACAAATCATGGATATCAAGTAAGCATGTGGATACAAACAGCAAAAATCAACACGAGCAAGATTAATCATATACAAAACAACACATGCTCGTGAAGACAAATCCAAGCTTATACATCCATGGAAATAAAGAACAACAGTTTAATACATGGATACATAAGCAAGAATCAATCATGAGCGATATAATAAGGGTACAAGACAGCACAAGCTCATGATGACAAAACCAAATTCATATACCCATGGAAATAATGAACAACAGTCTAATACATGGATACATAAGCAAGAATCAACATGAGCAAGATAATAAGGATACAAGCGCAAACTCATGATGACAAAACCAAACTCATATACCCATAGAAATAATGAACAACAATACGATACATGGATATATAAGCAAGGTAAGGGCATGATGAAAGATATCAAGAGTAATGCATGCCAATATGGTACAAGTGAGCACAAAACAAGCACAACATGCTAAGATTGAATAATCATGAAGGTAAATGCATGAAGGTATAAGATTGCTCACAAAACATGTGAAGACACCGATCATAAAAGCACATACCTCTTGGAGGCCATTATTAGGGTGGAGAATCATCAAGTGTCCCGATCAAGTGAAGAAGCAAAAAGACCAGAATCCATTAAGTCCATGTTCTCCAACTCGTGTTCTCGGTACCTACACATGAGAAAGGCAAGGTGTCCAAACCTTGGATCCCGAAGGGTTAGAGAGCAAATGCTTGGGAACCCAAACCTTGGACACATCACCACTAGAGACAGTCGAACCATTATGTGAGTTAGCATGATGCAAATGATGGTCCATGCAAGGGGATCCCACATCATCCTTGAAGGCATGCCGCGAGTGGACAGCTCGATGAGGAAAACGAGGTCCATCTCTAGAAAAGCGGCGATGGCCTTGCTTGAAAGCACCAAGATGAGAACCAACAGAAGCATCAAAAGAACTCACACAACCTCGCCGTGGGTGTGTTACTCGATGAACAAAACGAGGTCCACCTCTTGGAAAACGGCGAAAATCCTGCCTCGTGGCAGCTCGTGGGACAAAATCATAACCATGAAAACCAAGTCCATGATGCTGTCCAACACCACTAGAAAGGGTGTCAAAGAAGCCATCAACAAATCGAGTCTTCATGCTAGGCTCTTTAGTGTGCATGTCATGAAAAAGACTATGCCCACTAGGAGACTTAGAAGCATGAGCTGGATGTAAATGTTTTGCACACCGGAAACAAAAATCCACATGATGTCCATTCTTCCCACAAAATGAGCAATGGTGTAAAGGTCTACTAGGAGACACAGTCCGAGAGGACGAAGCACCATTGTCGCTCAAAGAAGTCTTGGAAGAACTAACATCATGACTAGTCCTCGTATCGACACTGGACTCACACATGCCATGAGAAAGGCTATGTGTGTTCCTAGAGATACGACGACGCACTCGATGCTCATATTTCAGACAGCGAAAGCAAAACTCAAAAGTGTGTCCATTCTTCTTACAAAAGGTGCAATGGTACTTCCCTTTTGAAGATGTAGTACCTTTTGAAGAAGAAGCACCCTTGTCTTTTGAAATTCGTTGGACAACACAAGAAGAGTTCGAAAGAGTCGAACCTCCCAAAGAAGAGCTACTCAAAGCGATGGAACAAAAACCAACATCAAGTGACTCACTTTTAGCACAAAAGGACTCCAACTCCGAATGCAAAGATGCAAGAGAAATCTTAAAAACATCAATCTCGGATTGAAGGCAAATACAAGAGTCATATGACTTGGCGCTCATATCATCGCGCAAAGACTTAATCTCGCTCTTCAAAGAAATGCAAGATGTGCAAGAAATTAATGATGCTTTTGAATTAAGCAAGCAATTTAAAGTATCAATTTCATTTTCTAAACAAGCACAATTCTTGCAAGAGACTAAACCATCCTTAAGCGATTTTTCATAATCAAAGCACATGCTACAAGGCCTAGCTTTAATATCAATAATTTCAGCCCTAGCATTCTCTAATAGCTCAAGGTGAATGGAATTAGTCAATTTTAACTTGTCAAATTCAACAAGCATGCCTACATGAGAATCACAATTATTTCTAGCCATAGAAGTAAGATTGCCTATTTCTAACTTAGCATTGTCAAGTTCATGATGTAAGGCAACGCAAGAATTACATGGCATAGAAGCATTTGATTTCAAAATTTCATTTTCAGCTTTTAGGCATGCAAGAGAATTATTCAAGTTATCCATGTCTATAAGTAATGAATCATAACCACACATGGATGTTTTAAATTCGGAGAGCTCATTAGATAAATCACCCTTCTCTCTTTCTAATAATTTCATTTTTATCCTTAGAGCCAGCAATTTAGAATCATATGAATATAAGATATTTACAAGTTTTTCTTTCCTTACCTTGCTTAGCTCGAGTAGGGGATCATCCTCGGAAGAGTCATTGTGATCATCCTCGAAAAGCTCTCCATTATGTTCATCCTCAAATGCCGCTGCACACATACCAATGGGCTCTTTCTCCTTAGGCTCCATGCGTATCTCATCTCTGAAACTAGGACAATCAAAACTAAAAAGACCGCCACAAATATCGCAGGAGAATCCCTCCTGAACCGACAACACCATTATTGCATCTTCAAACGTCTTGTCATGACTCACATCAATGATAAAAGAATCATGCCAAGATGCAAGGAAACGCTCACAAGTCGGAACACTAGTCGCCATGCTCAAAGATCGGTTAAGATCACAAAAGAGCAAACTTGGCTCTGATACCACTTGTTGGAACGGAAAGGCGACTAGAGGGGGGAGGGGGTGAATAGGAGCACGCTCTACTTTTTCTCCAACGATCGGATTCAACACGTTGTTTACTCCAATAGCTATGAAAGCTATGAAGATCAATCAACAAGCACAGTGGAAGACTTGTATTGAATCTAATCAAAATCCCGAAGGAAAATCAACAAAAACTCAAATCACAGAGCCTCGGGCGGTCTGACCTCTCAGAAATCGGGTCGAATATTTTGCCTAGCGGTCAGACCTCTCACAGGGGCAGTCTGACCAATTTGCCTAGCGGTCTGACCGCTCAGATGGGCGGTCTGACCTCTAGCACGATGAACAGGAAAAACAGCCAGAAAACCGAAACTAAAATCGGTCTAACTTTTGATCTACTCGGCCAAACTTGACCAAATTTGGAACACACCTTCCTAAGGATATTACAAACCTATTCCAAGCAACGATTGAGTAGATCCACATCAAAGTTTTGACCTTTTTCCATTTTACCGAAGAAGGGTTCAAAACAGAGCAAAAATGAAAACTTGATCTAGAGACTTGCTCGTGGGTGATTGATGATCAAGATGATCCTAGATCTGTTCCCACATGTCACAGCAAGCTAGATCAAGAGAAGAAACCAAGCAAAAAATCACGGATCAAAGAAACCCCCAAAATCTGAAATAGAGAGGATGAACACAAAAACGAAATAGAGATTCATCTAGTGAAATCTTTCCTTTGATTGATTTGATAGATGATAGATTGTTGTTTACAGCCACTCCAATCTAGGAGGACAAAGCTCACCACATGAGCACTCAAATCAATCCATCTCTAGAACCCTAACCTCCCACTAATCTCTCTAAGCCCTAACAACCAAAGCTAGGGTTTCCAATTGAAGGGTTAAGGAGGTGCTGGCCAGCACCCTCCTCTATTTATAGTGGAGGCTAGGCCTTCTAGAAGAGTTTCCCTAATGGGCTCCCGTTAAGGCCCAAAACAAACGAGTCACACGCGCACGCATTTTAAAGCGCCGTCTTCATCTCCTCTTGACCTAATCCGCTTCTCCACGCACCATCTTGCGCCGCGGGTTGGCAAAAGGTAACCAAGGCGATATTTGGTAAGATTACCAAAATACCCCTTCTCGGTCCTTCTCCGAAGACCGAGTCCAGATTGTGCGAAGCACTCGCTTGCTCCGCCACGTGTAGGTTGATCCAACGGCTCTCATCATGTTGGCAAGTCTCTCCCATCCAGCTCCCACCGAAACCACCATGGCACTTGCACCGACCGCGGCCGCAGATCAACCGGCCGACCGAAGCGCCTGTTCGGTCACCTTTGTCCATCTTGCACCATACTTGAGTCCAATGACTTCACCCGCATCGTCGATTGTTTTGAACCTCAACTCTCCAAGCCTAGTCCGATCATCCTCGCGTTGTGACGGCCGTTGACAACAAAGCAATCCTGCACAACAATAGACAAGCAAATCGAAACCGGGAACAAGTTCTTCACAACTTGACCACGTTAGTCAAAACATGCATCATGCAACACATATGCACTAATGAACATGAACTTGACCTAACAAACACACATCGCCGCCACGCAGACGCACGAACCAAGTCACAACCGTCGTTGCCACCCTTGGCGGTCCGATCCCCTTACGGCCGGACCGCCGACCAAAGGCGGTCGACCGCCGATCAAGACTTAGCCAAAATCCAGCTTGAAATCCGCAACCTCTGCGGAAATTTCAAACCAATAGAACTTTGCTCGAGGCTCCAAAATTATGGGACCAAGAGGTAGAACCTCCTCTCTTGCCTACACCCTCTATTTTTGGCCCACTCAAAATCAAAGCCACATTCATGGCGGTCGGATCGCTTGAAGGCCCGACAAAGACATGAACTTCACCAAAACGAGGGTTTCTCCAAACACCTCGGCGCTATTGTCAATTGTTCAACACACTAAGATTAGGATCATATCCACATGATCTCCACAGATCATCGCCATCATCGCTTTCGTGCAAACCAAAGAATGTAAGAGGAGCAAGGCTGACTTGGAGCCTATGTGAAGTAAGCGGGGTAAACTCCATATCGTACCCACCATAGTGAATGTTTCGTAACATTTTGCCCTTGATATCACAGTAAAATATCCACCATGGGCGATGAACCAGCAAGTCATGCTCTCCAGACACAACAACGCTATTATCCCGGCCGGATAATCTATGCGTGACAATGCCGACATGTCAATCCGGTGCTTGAAGGTCCAAAGCCCGACCTCATAGTCCTGCAACAACCAAAGATCCATGGTGGTAGCGCGCAAATCATAGCTAGTGTGACGCCATCTCAAACAACAACGACAAGCGCCAACGGAAGGGCGTCGATTGACCGTAACGTCTCGCCATGCGATGTCGAACACCATTATGTCGCCGTGGTGGCGCGGCTCCCAATTCGGCTATCATGCGAGGAGCACCGCTTGTCTGGCGTTGTGTGGCGCCCTTCCGCCAACTTCTTTCCACGGATTCGCATGTGCGGGACGTCCGATGCACCTCGGGTCCTCGTCGATCCCAAGGTGAGGACATGGTACACAAGATCGCTCTGGGATTTTGGCGAGTACAACACTCTGTACTCGCGAAGCACGATCTTGAATGGTACACCGCGTCACGGATTTTAATAGAAAAAGCGGTTCAACAAGTCACGGAGTAAGGCTGCGCCGCGTGGCGGGTTAGAGATGTAGAAATGTCTCTCCGTTCGTGCTTTGGTGTTGTTAAGGGAGATGAGAAGCGTGCCGTCACAAAGCGGCATGGACGAGTGAAGTCAGCGACCATACTTGTGTGGGGTGTAGCCTCCTCCACATGCCTATCCTCGCCGGTTCGGCGGTTCCCACCTCGCTAGTGCGCGTCCTCGCTCGCTCGTGCCCACTCCAGCGTCGTGCATCCCATCCCACAAACCCCGTGTCAATGCCGCCGCGCACTGCCTCGTCCCGTCTGTCCGGCACCCCGTGCTCGCATGTCACCGCCGAGCTATCTCATCCTGCATCCTCGCGTCAACGTGCATCCCGTCCTGGCTTTTCTGCGGCAGTGACTATGCCCTCGTCCCGTCACCTTGACCGCCCAGGACGTGCCCATCGCCGCGCCCGCCGCTCCCGCCAGTGTTATGTCCCCCCTTCGATGGCTCCCTCCCCCTTTTTTTTCTCCGGCTATAAGAGCCCCCGGGAGCTCCTCTTGCCCCCCTTCACCCCTCCTCCCTCTCGGTAAGTCACCCAAAAAGAAAACAGAGTATCATGATATAATTAAATAACCGAAATTAAGCCATACATGACAAAGTTTTACAAATTACAGGCTGACCGACCAAATGGATCACATAGCATAAAGTTTGCATCATAATTAACGTTAAAGAAGCATAAAGAACCAACAAGTATACCTTAGCCCAACCACGGACAACCGACTTGGTTAAAGCGTAACACCCGATTTTCGTAATCGGGATGTTAATATTTAATTTGCGGTCTAATAAATTTTTGACTCTGCTTTAAAATTTTACGTGTTTAAGTAAAAGATTGCTTCTAAAATCAAATTGAATTAATTAAAGTGTTGCATTTAAAGTCAAATCGAATTGTTTGAAAGATTGCATATAAAATAAATTCGTGTTGATTTCTTAGTTCACATGCATTTCAAAAATCATGTCATTCTACATGCATTAGTATCACCGCTCTTTTCCAGTTCGATCGACCGCAGGCGAAACGCCTGTGTGCTCATTAATTCCCCTACCATTTTTCTCTCCTATCTGAATGCACCATGACCATTTCATCATGTATACACACCGCCATCTTCTTCTTTTCCCAAAGCCAAACACTATTCATCTAATAATTTTACTACCAGCTGAGCACCACCTCTCTTCTTCTCAAGCAAATAGCTCCTGGCCAATTCTTTGCCCCAACCGAGTAATCCACCAGGCCACCACTGCCTATTTACTTCTCCCAACGCACACAACCACTCACTCACCCACACAACCAATTTATTTCTTTAATCCCCACCGTCCTTGTCACCTCCACGCCATATTTCTTCTTCCCAACAGAGAACAACCATTCCTCCTTCTTGAGCTCAAGCCAAACCACCTTCTCTCCTTCCAATCCCATCCAAGAACTAGAAACCGTGCTATGCATGTCCTACCACCGTGTTCTCCATGACATAAGCTGTCCATTCATACAAGAATTATTTGCATGCACGGTCGATTGAGTGATTTGGAGAAAAGAGAAGAGGGGATCGGAGGGCATTGGACCGGGAGCATCAGGCGATGGACATGTGTGTATGCGGTTGTTTGCTTCCCAAAAGCTCATGCCACAGAGCTGCTTAGTGCCTTTTTAAGAAACCTTGCTAGCTATGCCTTTTAATCAAGCCGCACTTCAGCGGTGTCCCGGCCAGTGGGGGCAGCAGGTGAGGCCAGCGGCTCCACACGATGGACATGGCTCGCAGTGGTCAAAGCTTGATGGCGCAGCCGAGGTGAGGCTGGGCGCCAAGCGGCGGGCGCGCGGAAGGGTGGCAGAGCCGGCGAGGCTCACCCCAACAAGCGACCGGCATGATGCGGTAGGCGGGCGCGCGATGCAATGGCGCGGAATGGCCGGCATGCATGGCACAACGTTGGCTCGGCGGATGAGGCGAGGCTCGCGGCGCGGCTTGGCCTCGCGCGCTACCGACGACGGTTCGTGACGCGCTCGAGGTGAGCCGAGCGTGTTGGAGCCATGCATGCACGCGGTCGAGCAAGACGAGGTGTCGAGCGACGACGCGTCTTCGTGGCGAGCATGGGCACATCTTTGCGCCCGTCGCGCACGAGGCATGCCGCGGTAGCACAAGCTAGCAGCGGCGCGGCCAGCCCGGGCGGCGCATGTTGAGGCGAGACGACGCAATGAAGGCAGCCTAGTACGTGGCATGAGGGTGCCGAGGCGCTGTGCAGCGGCTCGGACGAGGCCCGGTCACGTGGCGACATGGACGGCAGTGGCGGCGACTCGAGGAGGTAGCGGCTTGACGCCGAGGCAGAGGTGGCCGAGCCGAGGATGTGAGGCTTGGCGGCCTAGCCAGCGGCGCGAAGACGGTGGCACGGAGGGGCCGGCGGAGAGCGCGGCGCATGCATGTGACAACCATGCATGCAGCGGCGCGGCAGCCCGAGCGAGGCAAGGCGGCATGGCGTGTTGCGAATGACATGACGGCGCCGATGCGGAGCGGGATGTGGACGACTACGGTGGACGCGGACGTGGTCCGGCGATATTAGGCACATCTAGTGTCGTGGTAAAATACTTCGCGTTAAATTTTTCTATTGCATTATGATATTAGTTGTGCATGTTGCATATGAGTCATGAACATGGCATCTATTTATGCATGCTTATTTGTAAAAATGCTTTGGTAGCTTAAGACCGGTGTAACTCTCCGGTTAGGGCTTATTTGTGCATAGGCGTGATTATGTGTCGATATTTTGGTGAATGTGAATGATTAGATTATTGTGGTGAAATGTGTGTAGTATTGATCGGTAGATGCTAGCTAAAATATATGAGTTGATTATTTGATCGGGCGATATTATTTTGAAGTCACATGGAAGTTAGTTGTGATCTTGGATGATGAATTAATTGGAAGTTTCTTCTCACATTGAATTAGTAATTTTTGGAGATAGGACGCATAAAGATGTCATAATTTATTACTTGATGGATGACTTAGGTGTTGATGATTAATGAGATATGGAGGTTGAATCGGATGATTTATTCAATCATGAGTAAATTAATCGGAGGTCTTAAGCAATAGTCATGGAAGTCATAGATGCTAGAATTGGAAGAAGGCAGGAATGGATTATTTGATTGCGGATAAATATTTGGATTGCCATATAATTAGTAGGTAAGTCTCATGTGCCGAGTCGATGCAATTTTACTCTCTTTTGGATTAGTAGCTAAATGATTATTAGTCGATCGTAGAGACGCATATGTGATTGGATTGGTAGATGTAGTACACAACTAAGTTCAGTGGTATGGGTGTGAGTAGATCAATTAATGAGACATTAGATGTTGGATGTGTTACTAAAATAGTTAAGCTCATTAGGTGTCGGTTATTCAAATAAACATCAATCGGTGGAAATTTTGGTATATGCGAGGGTGATTTGCCGAGGAGAGACTAGTAGAGCTAGATAGTTAGTATTAGCTTAAATAGTATATCAGAGAACGATTGATGGATTTAATCATGGTCATATGCTCACGAGTCGGTGGATTTCGTGTAATTATCGGATGGGTTGTTTATTTGGAAGATCATGAGTTCGGGCATCACTCGATGGATTAACTACCTTGATAATGTCTTAGTTGAGGTTAGTACGGGATTTAGATCAAGATATGAGAATATGATTGGAGAGTGTTATACATGTGATTGGATTCAACATCGGAGAATCGGTTAAGTATATGAGTGTGAGAAGGTTAGATTTGTCGGTAGATGTTTTCCTTAGGAAATAAATAGAAAAGAAAAGAAAATACATAGACCCCACTTGTCATGGCAGAGGCTAGGTCATCCTACCTATAAAAATTATTTAATGCAGTAGCAAGATCAGAAAAGAAGTATTTTTACACGAAAAAGTCTTTTAACTTCAATAATTCATAACTAATTCATATGAACTCTAAATGTGGTGATTCAATTTTTATTGATCTTAAATTTTAATTACCTTTCATACCATGTAAAGCTTATCCCTACCACTGTTCTACAATTTTTTGCAAAACAATTAAATTCGGATGAACAGTAACAGAACATTGATTTTCAATATTTTCCAAAAAACTGATTTTCAAACTACTATAACTCTCTCATATAAACTCCAAATGGAATAATTTTTATACCTAAATTCATTTAAAATCATAATATAGCTACTGTGTAAATTTCATGCATTTTGGAGCAATTTGAGTTTTTGGCTATTTCTCGGTGTTTATTCGATATCGTCTTTCTTTAGATTCCGAGTTGCCGGAAGTATGAGAGTAAGTAACCGAGAGTGAGCAAGTGAACTACCAGCAAGGCAAGCATCCTTTGAACTTTCTTTTTGCATCATATTTGATCCCAATTTTGTTAGGGTAGATGCAATGATAATTGCTTGCATGCTAGTTTTATAATGTCGCTATTTTTGTGATGAGTAGTTAGACACATCCTATTATCTTGTCATTGTGGCTGTCCATGAATCACTCCAGTACTGAAATGTTTATGATAGGATGTGTGAAATAATGTTGTTCGAGTTTGCTTAGCCATGCAAGTCTAGAAACGGTAGTTGATTGTCGGGAATAACCCGATAATTATGGGATAAACACAACTCTCATTATATACTTTTGTTTCAGATCTTCGTATCTATTTTCTAAGTTAAATTTTTTCATTTTAAATGAGCTTTTGGTCTGGACAAGTGATAGCTAGTGATGGTGCCTTCGTGCACGAGAATTGGGTATGTGGTTTGGCTTGTCTGGACAATTAAGGACCGAACTTTGGTAACATCGTTGATTCAAGTACATTTCTGCTATCACACGCGGTATATGTGCCGTATGGTTAAGTAGGGGAAGGTTTTGTTGTGTTGAGTCCCACGGTGGGAAATTGTAAGGGCACGGGACCGAGAAATCTGTGTTCCTTTGGGCCGATAGGATGGAGACATTAACGCCTTGTGTTTCTCGGGAGCCCGGGTTGAGGGACTTAGCCCAATGGGATCTTTTGCTAAAATGACCATATCTTGATTTACCCTACCGACATACCATAGAAAGTATGCTATATTCGAGGAATCGGAGGCTTACGGGCTAATCAAGTCGATGTGGGTAAAGTAGTACACCCGCAGGTATAAATCTATTCGAATAGCCGTGTCCACTGTTATGGACAACCGCTTGAGTTCGGGAGTTACTATTGTTAGACTTGGAATTAAAATTATGGTTATAACTTGGTATTGTCATGAATGGGATGTTCATGCTTGTTGATGTATCAAAGTGGACAGCCACTTTGCCTTTTGTATGATTTATTGTTATTGAATTCATTACTTGTTCACATACTTTACTTCTACTTCAAATCTGATTTTGAAATGGCACTTGAAAAACTAGTATGTGTAGGTTGTACCTTGTTGCGTCTCTTTTGCAAAACTAAGCCAATATGAGCCATCCTTTGGAACAGCCCTATGCATAACAAATGTTTTTTATTTGTGTAAGACTTGCGAGTACTCTTTTGTACTCAACCAGATGTTTGCTGGCTTTTACAGGTGAGGAAGATATTGAGACCGATGAGCTTGTCGGTGTCGATTTAGGCGACACTGATGAGTAGTAGGCTATCTCTTAACTCCCAGTCGGTTGCCGATGGGTTATGGGGCATACCACTGCTGGTCTTTTGGTTTACTTACTTGCTTCCGCTGTTACTTTATGAACTTGTTTAATTTAGCCGGTCGGCCACTTGTATTAGTTGTAAATTTGGAACTTTGTTGTATGCCTTTTGTACTATTTATGTATGAATGTTGTATGGATGTGATCAACGTTGAATGAGAGTATGGTTATATTAGTCGCTGATCTTGGGAGCCAATATAAGTCATACTCGCTGATCGTGGCTTCCTATTTGACCCACTAAGTGTAGTGCTTGACTTGTTGGAGAACCGACAATCATGTAGTGCTCATGAGAGGAGCGTAGCGCATGATCGTGGGGGCTCTAGTTTTCGATCAGTCCTCATTTAGATTGAGTTAAGTTGGAATTCATTTACCGGAGATCCAGAGTTATGTCCTTAAGACTATGCTTAGTCTCGGTCTTACGGAGATAATCCGGGGTCCCCACAGCGTTGGTATCAGAGCCAGGTTGACTGTAGGTTAGAGATAGCATGAGCGTTAAGTCTAGCAAGTCCTTGGTCAAGTTATTTTCAAAATTACTAAATTAATTTTAGAAAGTTTAAGTTAGGAATACATTTTATTCCTCATCCTTCTTAGTATCATTCCTTACCTTATTCTGGTTTTGGTTTGTAAAACTAACTTACCTTGCCCTTCTGGTCCTTTAGATGAACCCTTTATACCTTGTTCGGGAGACCCAAACTGAAGATGTGGATGGATATCCAGCGCTTCTAGAGATATATTATGAAGAGCAAACTTCATTTATCAACACCAATACTCCATCTACCATCGGGATCAAGGACGAGGGATGGGGGAGTATTTGGCAGTGATCAATATCGTTGCCAGACACGTGACAAGGAGTATCTCATACGGATTCCAGGCGCGTGGCACCTCTGAGGCCACGGCATTGCAGGAAGTGGCTCGTGTGGAACTGAGCCATCTTCGTCATGACTTGACGAAGTTAGCTCAGCCTCCATACTACCACCTTCCTATGCAAGCACGTGGCGCAGAAGTGAACACTGTTGTCCGGATCACAGGCTCATCTAAAGATTCACCAGGCCTTTGCTCAATCTTTGAGTATTCTTTCTTGAGTTGGTTCTGTCTCACTTCCTTGATCGCAGTAGAGCCCTCGTGGTAGTCACAAAGGGTCTTCCAGATCTTGTGAGCAGACCTCAAATGAGCCACACGCTCAAACTCGGATCGACTAAGTCCTTGAATCAAGAAGTTGCGAACTTTGCTATTGGCCTCTACATCAGGAGTGATCACATCGTCATTGGCTGGCACAGCATAAGGATTTTTGACCTTAAGTCAAATTGCGTGCCCTTGAGCCTCGATGTAGGCTTGCATACGAGCCTTCCAGTAAGCAAAATTAGATCCATCCAAAATATGTGGTTTGGTTGAATACTTGTTAGTCGCCATGGCTCTAAAGACCGGTTAAGATCTATAAGAAGAGCTAACAGAGCTCGATACCACTTGTAGGACCGAATAGGTGACTAGAGGGGGTGAATAGGAGCTCAATCGATTTTCGCTAAGCTGGATTCAACACATATGTTACTCCAATAGCTATGAGAGCTATGAAGATCAATAATTAAACACGGTGGAAGACTTATGTTGAATCCCTCCAACCCCAAAGCATGGCAAAAGAAACCACGAGTGATGCTAAAAACTCAGGGAAATCGGTACTACCGCCATTATATGAGCGGTACTACCTATTTTTCTGGAGATCAGCAAAATAGCGCGCGGACGAAAACCAAAATTGGCATAACTTTTGATTCACTTGGCCAAAGTCTACGAAACTTGAAATAACCCTTCCTAAGGATGTTAGGAACCTATTCCATGCGACGATCGTGAAGATTCACATCAAAGTTTTGACATTTTTCCATTTTACCGAATGAGGGTTCAAAACTGAGCAAAAAGCGAATCATGATCCTAGGTTTGCTCGTGGGCTATGGATGATCTAGATGACCTTAGATGGTCTCCCACAAGTCACAACAAGCACGATCAACAGAAGGAATCAAGAGAAAAGCAGTGGATCATCAAGAAACACCAAAACTCCCCAAAAAAAATCAAGAACGAAAAAGACTCACTTTCAGAAACATGATTTGATTGATCTGAAGATATGGATTGATGTTTACAGCCTCTCCATCGTGGAGGACACAACTCAACACATGAGCACATGATCCATCAATCCCTAGAATCCTAGCCTCTCTTTTTCTCTCCTAAAACCCTAAACAAACTAGGGTTTTTCTCAATGAAGTGCTTGAGGCTGCTGTGACAGCCCTCTCTCTATTTATACTAGAGGCTAGCATCTAGGAATATTCCACTCAGGGCACCCATTAAACCCTAACTCACAATGGGTTAACACACTCACGTATCTTAAAGCGCCGTCTTCACGTCTTCATGACCTAAACCACTTTTCCACGCGCCGCGGTTTAGCCAACAAGTCACAAAGCCGGTATTTGGTAAATTACAAAAATACCCCTTCTCGGTCCTTCTCCATGGACCGAGTCCAATCTTGTCGAAGCAATCGCCTGCTCTGCCACGTGTAGGTTGATCAACGGCTCTTATCATGTCGGCAAGTCTCTCCCGTCCGAATCCCATCGGAACCTCCAAGGCATTTGCACCGACCCCCGTGCTGCTTGATCCAACCAGCTGCATCGAACTGCCCGTTCGATTAACCTCGTCCATTCTGCGCCATGCTTGAGTCACCTGACCTCACTCGACATCCATGATCATTCTGGACCTCAGCTCTCCAAGCTTAGTCCCGATCTTCCTCGCCGTTGACCGTCGTTGACCTGCAAGCCACCTGCACAGAAATAGACCAAGAAATCATCTCCGGGAACAAGTTCTTCACAACTTGACCCACGTTAGCTCAAAACATGCAATACGCAACTCATATGCTAACACAAACAAGGATATGACCTATCCCATAATCAATTCTCTGAAAGAATCAACATTCAATGCAAATGCGGTACTACCACCAAGTTATTCCCGGTACTACCGCATCACGGTAGTACCGCTCTCAGCATTGCGGTCGTACCGCACTCGGAGAATTTCAAAAATCCCCAAAAACAAGCTCTCTGGAAATTTACAACCGCCAAGTAACTTTGGTATTATCGCGCTTTGATACTACTACCTCTCTTTCAAAGCCGTACAACCGCATCTGCGATGATCGCGACTTACACGCCGGAATGAACGATTATCCTGACACTTGCTGAGTTTATGTGTTGTCCACACTAAGTCATAACATCCACCATGGGTTGATCCTCAACTAGATATCCGGCCACCAAATAGTCATCACACTTTGGAATTGCACCCCTTACCTCCACCCAGACACCATCGATGTAGTGTCTATCGTTGTCCATCACTCTCTTCGAAGAATCTGGAATGGTTTGTATCGATATCGGCGACCACAATTGCACGAGTGTTGGCACCAAAGTTCTGAAGTAGTCTCTAAGTGGTGTTTATCGACGGATGGAGGCAAGCCACCAATGAATATCCTTTTCTTTTGAGAAGATCGGTGGTTGTTGAGATCCAGTGTTGGGGCACTTGATCACTGAACGGTGTTTTTCCGACATTTTGGTTCAGCTACTTTCACATCTACCGCGAAAAATAATAAAATTAATGAACAATGGGATATCGGTAAAGATACAAAGTGAGAAGTGATACAAGTGAACAATGTTAGACAATGTTAAACAGTCCCACTGATGTCCATCTACCTCGTCGGACGCCTCTACGCCTTAGTGACCACCTCCTCCTACTTTGCGGATGCCACTCGCCTAGAAACCACCTACTCTGCTGAGATACCTTCATGATACAAAGTGTTTGTTGCATTTGGTTGTACTGATTGGCTTGGCACTTGCGATGTATCCCATGTTTATGTGTTGACTACGCTCTTGTGTGTTGATCATCAAATGGACATCCGGCCACAACAAGAGTCAAAGACACTTCAATTGCATCCTTTACATCCGTCCACACACGACCCATGTTGTGCCTATCATTGTCTTCGCGGACTCCTCGGCAAATTTGAAAATTCAAAGCCTCGAACGGTTTGTATTGATACCGGTGATCACAATAGCACGGTGAAGGGAGCAAAGTTTTGAAGGAGGTTGATGAAGGCAAACCACCAACAAACATCATTTCCTTACGAGAAGACTCGGTGGTTGCTAGGAAGTTGTTCTTTGGACACTTGATCACTGAACGGTGTTCTTCGCACCTTTGGTCCCATAACATTCACATCCAACTTGGAAACAAAAAGAAGCGATCAGGATATCTGGTATAGGTACAAAGTCGAGAAGCGATACAAGAGAAACTCTGTCGAACACCTCTCCGCCCGATGTCAATCTCCCTCTCGAAGCACCTCTTGCCCGGCGGCCACCTCTTCCCACACCACCGACCACCACTCGCCCGACAACCACCTACACCTCCTACTAAGTTTCAATTCATAACTCTAAGATACTAAGTGTTCGATACATTCGGTTGTAGAGGTGGCTCGTCACTTGCTGACATATCGCATATTTATGTGTTAACCACACTCCTAAGTTGTAACATCCACCATTGGTTGATACTCAACCGGATATCCAACCACCAAAGAGTGGCCATAGTTTTGAATTGTATCATTTACCTCGGCCCATAAACCACCCAAGTAGTTCCAATCATTCTCCATCACTCTCTTCTCAGACTCCTTGACAAACTTGACAAAACAAAAGTCACTGCAACAATTTGTATTGATATCGGTGATCAGAATTGCACAAGTGATGGCACACATGTTATTGAAGTAGTGTCTAATCGGTGGTTATCGAAAGACCGAGGTAAGCCACCAACGAAGATATTTTTCTTCCGAGAGGACCAGTGCTTCTTCGGGAAGCTAGTTATGGGAGATTGGTCACTTGAACGGTTTTCTTTTCCACCTTTGGGTTCCGCTACTTTCACATCCAGTGGGAAAGAAAAATTAACAAATTTTAGGAACAATTTGGGATATCCATGTAGAGGTACCAAGTCGAGAGGCGATACAAGTGAAACCCGATCGCACACCACCACTCCACTAGACGTCCATCTACCTCGTCAGACTTCTCGCCCCGGTGACCAACTACTCCTGCTTAGTTTAAATGCATAACTTCAAGATAAAAAGTGTTGGATGCATTCGATCGTCTGTACAATTGGTTTGGCACTTGCAACATATCGCATGTTTGTGTGTTGCTGACGCTCTTAGGCTGCTCCCATTGCTCTACCTTGGTAAGTATCTTAAGGCTGCCATATAAGCAAAAGTCTGATGTGACACTGCAATTAAGGAAGAAAGAGAGCAGACTAGTATCTTATTTAGATACCACTCATACACAATATCCTAAGTAGAAATACTAGTAAAACCCTATATCAAAGGCTTCTTTCGTTCTTTTTAGGGCACTCCCAATGCAATATAAGCAGTATGTACAGAGTGCCTACAAGGCTAAAAGCTGACGTGGAAAGAGAATTAATAAAGGGAGAGAGGGAAGTTGCAGAACATTCTTTTATTAATTAACCCTTTTTTAATTTATTTTTATTGTTAACCTTCGCAAGTTTTATTTCTAATTCTGACCTTTTTGGTCACGCCACCACCCGTGACGTGACAAAACAATATTGTCGCGTCGTAGGATAAGTCCGCTAAATAGTACTTTTTGTTACGCCATTGGTGGTGGTGTAACCAAAAACACTATCACGCTACTAGTCGTGGTGTGACAAGAGCTTGATAAGACACAGACTGACGTGATAATATTTTTGATCACGCAATGGGTGATGGCGTGATCAAAGGAGTCAGAATTAGAAATAAAATTTATGGGTTAACAATATAAATACATTAAAAAAGAGTTAATTAATAAAAAAAATGAAGTTGTATCAGCTTGGGTACGAACTCCAAAGCAAAATTACAACTAAGAAATGCATTGTGGGATGAAGTTGTATCCAATCAACACGTTTTGGAGAGTACTGCATTAAACCAAAGCACACCTTTAGATATAATGGATTGCAGGGTTAGTTTCTATAGTTGTATCTAGATGCATGATGTGTGTAGTGTTAAATACAACATTACACATCATAAGTTGGGAATGCTCTTACACCACCTTTTGATTTAAGGGCGTGAACGGCTTTAATTTGTATATTTTCTCCGGGAGAAGTAAAAACTTGTTGGACAACGTTAACAGCAATGCCTGTTGTTTTGAGGTAGCTAGGTTATTAATAACAAGTCATTTTTACCACATACCAATGATTGTAAGAGCAAGGCACTCTTGGAGCATATGTGGCCGGAAGTAAGCGGATTGAGACCAAAAATACTATCGAATTGAAAACTTAAAGCAAAATATTTAGATAGCATACATATTCATAGTTCGAAGCGTAAGTGTCCTCTCTATGTACTACAAAGAAACACAAAAGGCACGAAATGAGAATATCTGCAGCAAAGATTCCGTTTGCAACATAAATGCGAAAGCTCAAACAAGCAAAAGCGAAAGTTCGGTAGAATCAACTATCATAGTTCAAAAGATTGACCTTGTTCTTAGTACAGACACGAAAGAACCACATGAAAAATATACCTAAAGCAAATGGCTATCTCCAACGATCCAACTTAAAACCAAAAATCCACGATGTTGAGTTCGGACTACCATTCATTGAGGGCGATTCTTATACGGCCATCACACCTAAAGAGGGGATGAAGGGAGGAATCGAGGCATTCAAATGATCTTCAAAGAAAGGCGGATCATGTTGGAAGCGGAAGGTGACTAGAGGGGTGAATAGGAGCACGCTCTACTTTTCTCCAACGATCGGATTTAACATGATGTTTACTCCAATAGCTATGAAAGCTATGAAGATCAATCAACAAGCACGATTGCAAGACTTGTATTGAATCCAATCAAAACCCAAGCAAAATCAACAAAAACTCAAATCACAGAGCCTCGGGCGTTCGACCTCTCGAAATCGGGTCGAATATTTTGCCCGGCGGTCGGACCTCTCACGAAGTGATCGACCGATTTGCCTAGTTGATCGACGCTCAGATGGGCGGTCGACCTATAGCACGATGAACAGGAAAAACAGCCCGAAAACCGAAACTAAAATCGGTCTAACTTTTGATCTACTCGGCCAAACTTGACCAAATTTGGAACACACCTTCCTAAGGATATTACGAACCTATTCCAAGCAACGATTGAGTAGATCCACATCAAAGTTTTGACCTTTTTCCATTTTACCGAAGGAGGGTTCAAAACCGAGCAAAAACGAAAACTTGATCTAGAGACTTGCTCGTGGGAGATTGATGATCAAGATGATCCTAGATGTGTTCCCACATGTCACAGCAAGCTAGATCAAGAGAAGAAACCAAGCAAAAACTCACGGATCAAAAAACCCCCAAAATCTCAAATAGAGAGGATGAACACAAAAACGAAATAGAGATTCATCTAGTGAAATCTTTCCTTTGATTGATTTGATAGATGATAGATTGTTGTTAACAGCCACTCCAATCTAGGAGGACAAAGCTCACCACATGAGCACTCAAATCAATCCATCTCTAGAACCCTAACCTCCCACTAATCTCTCCAAGCCCTAACAACCAAAGCTAGGGTTTCCAACTGAAGGGTTAAGGAGGTGCTGGCCACCACCCTCCTCTATTTATAGTGGAGGCTAGACCTTCTAGAAGAGTTTCCTTAATGGGCTCCCGTTAAGGCCCAAAACAAACGGGTCACACACGCACGCATTTTAAAGCGTCGTCTTCATCTCCTCTTGACCTAATCCGCTTCTCCACAGACCATCTTGCGCCGCGGGTTGGCAAAAGGTAACCAAGGCGATATTTGGTAAGATTACCAAAATACCCCTTCTCGGTCCTTCTCCGAAGACCGAGTCCAGACAGCGAAGCACTCGCTGTTCGCCACGTGTAGGTTGATCCAACGGCTCTCATCATGTCGGCAAGTCTCTCCCATCCGGCTCCCACCGAAACCACCATGGCACTTGCACCGACCCCCGCGCCGCTTGATCCAACTAGTCGCACCGAACTGCCCATTCGGTCACCTTTGTCCATCTTGCACCATACTTGAGTCCAATGACTTCACCCGGCATCGTCGATCGTTCTGAACCTCAGCTCTCCAAGCCTAGTCCCGATCATCCTCGCCGTTGACGGTCATTGACCACCAAGCAATCCTGCACAACAATAGACAAGCAAATCGAAACCGGGAACAAGTTCTTCACAACTTGACCCACGTTAGTCAAAACATGCATCATGCAACACATATGCACTAATGAACATGAACTTGACCTAACAAACACACATCGCCGACACGCAGGACGACGAACCAAGTCACAACCGGTCAGACCGCCACCCTTGGCCGGTCCGACCGCTCCCCTTACCGGTCATACCGCCAGCTAAAGGCCAGTCTGACTGGCAGTCCAAGACTTAGCCAAAATCCAGCTTGGAAATCCGCAACCTCTCTGGAAATTTCAAACCAATAGAACTTTTGTGTAATACCCAGATCGTTGGTTCGGCGTAGGTTTTAATTTTTATAAGTGGTGACGCAGAGTCGTCGGTTAATCAATTTATCGCGGGAAAGAAAGAAAGAAAGATTATTAAATTTGTGAGTCAGCTTTAGGTTGAATTAAACAATTAAATAGCTGTTAATTAAGTAAAAAAAACAGTAAGGGAGAGTGGGCTTACCACCTTGGGCCAAGGGGGGGCCCAAGAGGTGGCCACACCCTTTTTCTTGCCCTAGCCACCCCTTACCCCTTGGCCGACCCCCTCCTCCTGTTTTCCCCCAAGCCGCCACACCTCCTCCTTGCGCCTCCCTCAACCCAGGTTGCTGCTCCTGCGCCTCTCCCTTTGCCAAGTTGCTGCCCCTTTTGCAAGAAGGAAAAGAGAAGAAGGAGAAGAAGGAGAGGAAGGAGAAGAAGGAGGAAAGGAGAAGAAGAACTCGCGTGGGGATTGGTTCAGCAAGCTAGCGGTTCTACAAGGGTAACGAGATGCCTTCCCCGCTGTTTGATCCATAGTAGATGCGAAACCGATTAGAATTGTTGGTTAATTGTTGGGCTGCAGAAGATTCAATTCTGTCCAGTATCTTGCGTGGGTTTTTTCGTGTATTTAGAGGCTGAATTTTAAGATTCCATCTCCTAGAGTTATGTGGGTTATGTCGTTATCTTTCAGTAGCCACGAAGATCACTCGATTCCGAGGTCTGAGTCAAAAGTTATGGTCGATTTAGTATCTGCTGCCAGAAATCTGACGAGAATAAACTGTCTGGATATTTCCTAAAATATGATAGGGAAATTGGAAGAATCTGAAAGTTCACCCAACTAGGTTATTGTAGGTTATTCGATAAAATTTTCAGATTGATAAAGAACGATCAATTCGGAGTTACCTATTAAAAGTTATGGTCATTTTAGTTTTGCTGTTCGATTGTGTAGGCAGTTTCTGTACTGAAAGTTCAGACAATGGTTAGCCTAATATTTTGGCCGAATTGGTTTTTCGTGTCAACTAGAGTATTTTAGATTAGTCAGTTAAGAATCTACAGAAATTGGGTTTACCTCTTTTTGACTTCCTGTTCATGAGTTATGTCAATTACCGTGCCGCTGTCCAGGAACGGTATATGGCAGGAAACGTTGTTTTTTCAGTTTCAGCTTTGTAAACTCGTTTTGAGTCGTCAAGTAAGCGATGTAGAACGCCGATTAGTAGCGCTGAGTATATTATGTCTTAATTGAAATCATTTTACCTGTTTAGGAGGTGAAGCCTCAGGTTTAGGAGTATCATCTTTGCCGGCTAACGCGTCGCATCGTGGAAGGCAAGTAAATGTAGCGGTTGTGCTACGGTTTAACCCGTTTTTCTTACTACTTGCACTATGGATGATTGACGTAGTGTTAAATGATATGCCATGGTTACATGTTTTCTAAGTAAGAATGTGGTAGCAAGATATTAATCAATTGCTATGTTTGGATGAGTTTGGGTAGTATTGTGGTAATTCGCGTAATGAGCCAAATGCGGAATATGAGAATAAACTCAAGGTGGACATGTTGATAATTCATTGTGGTTATTTTCATGATGATCATGTGGTGGTCTATGTGATAGAGTTTCATCTAGATCGATTGATTTTGATCTTGGTGAATCGGGTGTGGGTTATGTGGTAATGGTCTTATGACACGTTGGTATTGTGCTTAATGATACACATGTGGATTATGAGAAAATATTCATGATGAGTACGTTGTTGATCTCCGTGGTTAAATTCTTGTGGTTTATGATTATCATATCATATCATTCATGACATATCATGACATTTGCATTGTGGATGTCGCCGCTTATAGCGCGATCGTGCGGTACAACATCGTGCATTGCCGTAGACGATGCATACCTTTACCTTGTTGGGTAAAGGTGCGATGGAGCATAGCATACATATGCATTACATTGTGGAAAGATCATTTGCATTCTTATGCAAGATATTGAGGTGAATTTATTTTGCAATCAAACGCAACTTCATAGTTGCAATGTGAAATTGACTCATGAGAGTCTCTTGTGGAATGAGTAATGTGGTTGTGGTTGTGGAATGGGGTTTATCCCTTGTGGTATGGTAGAGGTTGTGATTGTGGCATGAGATTCTTCTCTCTTGTGGTAATCGTTGATAGCATTTGTGGATGTGAGAAATAGTAAAGTTATGAGGTAAAACATGTTAATACTCTATTGTCATTGGTAGTGGTAGTGGTGAATAATATGAAGCAGTTGATCAAGATTTTGTTGTTAATATTTTACTATCTTTGGTAGTAAATATGGTTGAGGCTATAATTGTGTTCATTATGAGAATTGGATATTGATGCTTAATATCTTTGTAGTTTAATTAGCTTGTAAATGAATGTGGATTCACATTATGGATGTGGACATATGGATACTTTAATGATGTTGTATATTTATTTGTAGTCCGATTAGCTTTGTTAAGCAGTTTGCTTGTTGAGATTTTTATCTCACCTTGTTCCCCCTACAGGTGATTGTTGAGCATTCATGGGATGGGTAGAGCGGCACCACAATAATGCACTTGGTTCATCAACTCATGTTGTAATAAAGACGATGAAATTCTAGCCAAATGCTTAACTATTTGTGGATGATTATGTTGTTAAATAAGGATGGACTTGTGAACCATTCTTTGTTTAATCTGCTAGAGGTTGTTTAATTATTGAACTTGTTACCGTCATCTTTATTCCTTAGTTGTTTATGCTTCCGCTTAGTGCTTCTTGTCTAGAGTTCTTTGCCGAATTAATTTTGTCTTGAAATTATTGGCTAGCTGTAGAGTGGTTAAGTAGCACTCCAGGGTAATGTGGATCCTGGGGTGTTACATTTTGCCTGGAGGCTCCAAAAATTATGGGACCAAGAGCAGTAGAACCTCCTCTCTTGCCTACACCCTCTATTTTTGTGACTCAAAAATCAAAGCCACATTCATGGCGGTCGACCGCTTCGGCGGTAGCGGTCGAGCCACCTGTGGCGGTCGGACCGCCGACCACTCACAAGCAAAACAACCAAAGGCACGGCCGGTCTGACCGCCACCATGGCCGGTCAAACCGCCTGAAGCCTGACAGCACATGAACTTCACCGAAAACGAGGGTTTCTCCAAACACCTCGGCGCTATTGTCGATTGTTCAACACACTAAGATTATGATCATATCCACATGATCTCCACAATCTCCCCCTTGATGAACACATTGGCAATATTCTCAAAAATGCAAATTAGAGGTTTAAAAATGAAAATACCCGATGTTTTCACGCAAAGGCACAACTTGATCCAAATGCAAGAGAAAGCAATGTAAATGACCAAGCTGGCTTCAGAATAGCATAAGCAAGTGAGATAAGGCAAAAGAAAGCATGAAAGCTTCAAATTCCAGAGAATCGACAAAAATCCCACTTAAGATCCATATGAAAGAACAATTGTTCTATTTGACCTTAGATCATTTTGAGTCTTCAAGAATTGCAATTCAAATTCAGAAACGACAATAAGATCAAAAGAATGCAATTTCAATACTCCCCCTCACTATGATCATCATTTTACAAGAGAAAAAGCTAAAGCTCCCCCTTTGACAATGAGAAGCCATTTCTTCTCCCTTTTACAAAACTTCTCCCCATAACATCCTGAACTTCTCTCCCTTTTCCTGAAAGCTCTTTTTCACATTTTTGCCAAAACTTCTCCCCCTTTGACAATGGATTCATCAAGGAATCTTCCCTTCCTCTCATCCAGAGATAACAAGTGCAACAATATGGAAGAAGCAAAATAAAGAGCATGCATGAAGTGCAATGGGGTGGCTTCATTTTTGTTTTTTTTTTTTTAATTTTTAGTAAAGAGAAGCTTTGGGGATTACTCAATTGAACAGGCTAGCATTTCTACCATTACTCAAGATACAACAAGCCTGACAAAGCTAGCAAGATCATATTAAGATATGTATAGCAAAGCTAAGCTAGTGAGCTCAAAATACCACAAGTTGTTGGATTAAATTAAGCAACAATTCAAAATTAGCAAGTTCAACAACAGGTATCCTAAAGTGATAATGGCCATGTCAGAATGTCATTATGAGATCTAGAAGCTAGCAAATACCATCTTAGAGACAAAAAGTCCTGAATTGAATCATTTAGCTCAAATTGTCTCAAAAGCCCAAATTTCTCAACAAATTTCATTTTCAATAAATATTGAAGTTGAGTAGAGGTCTATCTTGGTGAAGAAGATCCTGGACTAGGAGCCACCCACAAACTCTTCCCAAGCTTCAACCAATT
Organism: Ampelocalamus luodianensis; assembly: GCA_036346255.1. NCBI lineage: Eukaryota > Viridiplantae > Streptophyta > Magnoliopsida > Poales > Poaceae > Ampelocalamus > Ampelocalamus luodianensis. Next base: position 12,948,582 of record CM070623.1, read on the forward strand.
TTCACAATTTGTTTTCTTAGCCATGTGCTAGATCTCAAGCCTTGCCGCGACCATCTCAAGCACAAAAAGCTTAAAAGAGTGGTCTAGGTCATCCAAAACTCCCCCTAAGTTCATGCCCAGTACAATGGCAAGCAGTCTCATGAGAAAGAATTGGTGAGATCAGTTCTTTCGCACAAAAGAGATCATTTTTCATTGATTCACAAAGCAATTATAGATTCTTAAAAGAACAAGAAGCTCCATAAATGTTCAATTCTAGATCCAAGAGCTAACAAAGCAATTTTGACAGGGCCAATGTCACAAAAGGATCACTAGTTGAGCAACTAGCTGAAAGATCCACAAATTACAATTTTCAGTTCAAGTTGTTTAAAGTGCTAGCTCATTTAGCAAAGACTTTGCTAGACATGTAAAAGCATGATAATTCTAGCAAGTCAAAGAACTAGACACGGTATTCAGCAAGAATTGAAATACTAAAGCTCAACAGGATAATAAGCAAAGCTTCATCAATTAAAAGACGGAAACAGTAAAGCTTATATTACAATGCATCTTTTTGAATTTTTCATTTGTATGCAATATGATACAATGAGATGCACAAAGGATATAAAAGCCTAAAAAGATCACAAGGATAAAAAAGATCCAAAGAAGATACCACTTGAAGAAGGTATCATAAAAGATCCACAAAACGTTCACATGAACAAGGAAAGTTCAGATGAACAAAGAAGGTTCAGAAAAGAACCAACTCCCCCTCAAACCAACCCATAGGGATAAATTATCCCTAACCTGCTTCTCAAGATGGCAAACCTTGTTTGGTCAAAAAGCTTTGAGGGGAGATATGCCAAAAGTGCCAAAAACTCCACAAGATAGCACAAAGACTTCAAACACCACACGATCTCTAGGGAAAGCAACTCGAAAAGCTAGAGAGCGAAACACCAACACTAAAAAGACCTACAGGCAACTCAAAAACCTGCTAAAGACTAGTGATTGGGAAACAAGCTCAACCTAGACTGTGAGAAGAGTGCATCCTAGAAAAACATAGGATAAGAAGAGTGCCTAGAAAAGACACGTGCTAGAACAGAGCCTCCTATCTACCCTGAACTCAACAAGCCCAAATGCTATGCAAGGTAGATTAGGGATACCAAACATAAAAGTAAGGTATAGAAGCTCGAACCTGAGTCGCACTGCTTGGCAGTGAGATGTAGTCATGATGGATGAAGATCCATTCCTTGAAGCTCCAGAAAGTAGTTGCGGTCACCCATCATCCTCATCTCAAATTCCTTCATCTCTAAGAAGTGATAGCCAGCATTGAATGCACAAATGAAGAAGAACCAACAGCTGGAGTCTTTGACCACTTGTTGGACTACATGTTCTTCTTCTCAACTGAAAAGGCTACACCACAGAGACAGAAAAAGTCTATGCCTTGGTACTGGGTTAGTGAGACATTATCTAGAGAAACAGTACCAAGACACATGACTAGCAGGGATAGCAGCAAATGATCCAAAGCTCATTAAAGCATATAATCAACAATTTAGGACATGAGCATAAAGATAGACAAATCAATTGCAGCACATGCTATCCAAGATATGACAAAACTCAAACTATCCTTAATCCACAATAAGGCTTAGGAGCAAGCAAACAAGCACATAGCATATCACACAACATATATCTAGTCAAGGGTAAAGCATGCTAGTGAAGCTATGGCAAAGCTCATGTATCCACAATTAACAAAAAGGCACAATAACCATGTAAGCATAAGCATGTTATATAACAAATCATGGATATCAAGTAAGCATGTGGATACAAACAACAAAAATCAACACGAGCAAGATTAATCATATACAAAACAACACAGGCTCGTGAAGACAAATCCAAGCTTATACATCCATGGAAATAAAGAACAACAGTTTAATACATGGATACATAAGCAAGAATCAATCATGAGTGATATAATAAGGGTACAAGACAGCACAAGCTCATGATGACAAAACCAAATTCATATACCCATGGAAATAATGAACAACAGTCTAATACATGGATACATAAGCAAGAATCAACATGAGCAAGATAATAAGGATACAAGCGCAAACTCATGATGACAAAACCAAACTCATATACCCATAGAAATAATGAACAACAATACGATACGTGGATATATAAGCAAGGTAAGGGCATGATGAAAGATATCAAGAGTAATGCATGCCAATATGGTACAAGTGAGCACAAAACAAGCACAACATGCTAAGATTGAATAATCATGAAGGTAAATGCATGAAGGTATAAGATTGCTCACAAAACATGAGAAGACACCGATCATAAAAGCACATACCTCTTGGAGGCCATTATTGGGGTGGAGAACCATCAAGTGTCCCGATCAAGTGAAGAAGCAAAAAGACCAGAATCCCTTAAGTCCATGTTTTCCAACCCGTGTTCTCGGTACCTACACATGAGAAAGGCAAGGTGTCCAAACCTTGGATCCCGAAGGGTTAGAGAGCAAATGCTTGGGAACCCAAACCTTGGACACACCACCACTAGAGACAGTCGAACCATTATGTGAGTTAGCATGATGCAAATGATGGTCCATGCAAGAGGATCCCACATCATCCTTGAAGGCATGCCGCGAGTGGACAGCTCGATGAGGAAAACGAGGTCCATCTCTAGAAAAGCGGCGATGGCCTTACTTGAAAGCACCAAGATGAGAACCAACAGAAGCATCAAAAGAACTCACACAACCTCGCCGTGGGTGTGTTACTCGATGAACAAAATGAGGTCCACCTCTTGGAAAACGGCGAAAATCCTGCCTCGTGGCAGCTCGTGGGACAAAATCATAACCATGAAAACCAAGTCCACGATGCTGTCCAACACCACTAGAAAGGGTGTCAAAGAAGCCATCAACAAATCGAGTCTTCATGCTAGGCTCTTTAGTGTGCATGTCATGAAAAATACTATGCCCACTAGGATACTTAGAAGCATGAGCTCGACGTAAATGTTTTGCACACCGGAAACAAAAATCCACATGATGTCCATTCTTCCCACAAAATGAGCAATGGTGTAAAGGTCTACTAGGAGACACAGTCCGAGAGGACGAAGCACCATTGTCGCTCAAAGAAGTCTTGGAAGAACTAACATCATGACTAGTCCTCCATCGACACTAGACTCACACATGCCATGAGAAAGGCTATGTGTGTTCCTAGAGATACGACGACGCACTCGATGCTCATATTTCAGACAGCGAAAGCAAAACTCAAAAGTGTGTCCATTCTTCTTACAAAAGGTGCAATGGTACTTCCCTTTTGAAGATGTAGTACCATTTGAAGAAGAAGCACCCTTGTCTTTTGAAATTCATTGGACAACACAAGAAGAGTTCGAAAGAGTCGAACCTCCCAAAGAAGAGCTACTCAAAGCGATGGAACAAAAACCAACATCAAGTGACTCACTTTTAGCACAAAAGGACTCCAACTCCGAATGCAAAGATGCAAGAGAAATCTTAAAAACATCAATCTCAGATTGAAGGCAAATACAAGAGTCATATGACTTGGCGCTCATATCATCAGCAAGAAAGACTTAATCTCGCTCTTCAAAGAAATGCAAGATGCAAGAAATTAATGATGCTTTTGAATTAAGCAAGCAATTTAAAGCATCAATTTTATTTTCTAAACAAGCACAATTCTTGCAAGAGACTAAACCATCCTTAAGCGATTTTTCATAATCAAAGCACATGCTACAAGGCCTAGCTTTAATATCAATAATTTCAGCCCTAGCATTCTCTAATAGCTCAAGGTGAATGAAATTAGTCAATTTTAACTTGTCAAATTCAACAAGCATGCCTAAATGAGAATCACAATTATTTCTAGCCATAGAAGTAAGATTGCCTATTTCTAACTTAGCATTGTCAAGTTCATGATGTAAGGCAACGCAAGAATTACATGGCATAGAAGCATTTGATTTCAAAATTTCATTTTCAGCTTTTAGGCATGCAAGAGAATTATTCAAGTTATCCATGTCTATAAGTAATGAATCATAACCACACATGGATGTTTTCAATTCGGAGAGCTCATTAGATAAATCACCCTTCTCTCTTTCTAATAATTTCATTTTTATCCTTAGAGCCAGCAATTTAGAATCATATGAATATAAGACATTTACAAGTTTTTCTTTGCTTACCTTGCTTAGCTCGAGTAGGGATCATCCTCGGAAGAGTCATTGTGATCATCCTCGAAAAGCTCTCCATTATGTTCATCCTCAAATGCCGCTGCACACATACCAATGGGCTCTTTCTCCTTAGGCTCCATGCGTATCTCATCTCTGAAACTAGGACAATCAAAACTAAAGAGACCGCCACAAATATCGCAGGAGAATCCCTCCTGAATCGACAACACCATTATTGCATCTTCAAACGTCTTGTCATGACTCACATCAATGATAAAAGAATCATGCCAAGATGCAAGGAAACGCTCACAAGTCGGCACACTAGTCGCCATGCTCAAAGATCGGTTAAGATCACAAAAGAGCAAACTTGGCTCTGATACCACTTGTTGGAACGGAAAGGCGACTAGAGGGGGGTGAATAGGAGCACACTCTACTTTTTCTCCAACGATCGGATTCAACACGTTGTTTACTCCAATAGCTATGAAAGCTATGAAGATCAATCAACAAGCACAGTGGAAGACTTGTATTGAATCCAATCAAAACCCCGAAGCAAAATCAACAAAAACTCAAATAACAGAGCCTCGGCGATCGACTCTCGTAAATCGGGTCGAATATTTTGCCTAGCGGTCGACCTCTCACGGGCGATCGACCGATTTGCCTAGCGGTCGACCGCCGATGGGCGGTCGACCTCTAGCACGATGAACAGGAAAAACAGCCCAAAAACCGAAACTAAAATCGGTCTAACTTTTGATCTACTCGGCCAAACTTGACCAAATTTGGAACACACCTTCCTAAGGATATTACGAACCTACTCCAAGCAACGATTGAGTAGATCCACATCAAAGTTTTGGCCTTTTTCCATTTTACCGAAGGAGGGTTCAAAACCGAGCAAAAACGAAAACTTGATCTAGAGACTTGCTCGTGGGTGATTGATTATCAAGATGATCCTAGATGTGTTCCCACATGTCACAGCAAGCTAGATCAAGAGAAGAAACCAAGCAAAAACTCACGGATCAAAGAAACCCCCAAAATCTCAAATAGAGAGGATGAACACAAAAACGAAATAGAGATTCATCTAGTGAAATCTTTCCTTTGATTGATTTGATAGATGATAGATTGTTGTTTACAGCCACTCCAATCTAGGAGGACAAAGCTCACCACATGAGCACTCAAATCAATCCATCTCTAGAACCCTAACCTCCCACTAATCTCTCTAAGCCCTAACAACCAAAGCTAGGGTTTCCAATTGAAGGGTTAAGGAGGTGCTGGCAAGCACCCTCCTCTATTTATAGTGGAGGCTAGGCCTTCTAGAAGAGTTTCCCTAATGGGCTCCCGTTAAGGCCCAAAACAAACGGGTCACACACGCACGCATTTTAAAGCGTCGTCTTCATCTCCTCTTGACCTAATCCGCTTCTCCACGCACCATCTTGCGCCGCGGGTTGGCAAAAGGTAACCAAGGCGATATTTGGTAAGATTACCAAAATACCCCTTCTCGGTCCTTCTCCGAAGACCGAGTCCGGATTGTCGGAATACCGCTGCTCGCCACGTGTAGGTTGATCCAACGGCTCTCATCATGTTGGCAAGTCTCTCCCATCCGGCTCCCACCGAAACCACCATGGCACTTGCACCGACCCCCGTGCCGCTTGATCCAACCGATCGCACCGAATCGCTGTTCGGTCACCTTTGTCCATCTTGCACCACACTTGAGTCCAATAAATTCACCGGCATCGCCGATTGTTACGAACCTCGCTCTCCAAGCCTAGTCCCGATCATCCTCGCGCGTTGACGATGCGTGACAACAAAGCAATCTGCACAACAATAGACAAGCAAATCGAAACAGGAACAAGTTCTTCACAACTTGACCCACGTTAGTCAAAACATGCATCATGCAACACATATGCACTAATGAACATGAACTTGACCTAACAAACACACATCGCCGCCACGCAGACGGCGAACCAAGTCACAACCGGCCGACCGCCACCCTTGGCGGTCCGGCGCTTCTTACCGGTCGCATCACGACCAAAGGCGGTCCGACCGCCACCCAAGACTTAGCCAAAATCCAACTTGGAAATCCGCAACCTCTCTGGAAATTTCAAACCAATAGAACTTTTGCCTGGAGGCTCCAAAAATTATGGGACCAAGAGTAGTAGAACCTCCTCTCTTGCCTACACCCTCTATTTTTGGCCCAGCTCAAAAATCTAAAGCCACATTCATGGCCGGTCGGACACTCCGTAGCCGGTCGGCCGATCGCTGTGGCGGTCGGACCGCCCGACCACTCACAAGCAAAACAACCAAAGGCACGGCCGGTCTGACCGCCACCATGGCCGGTCAGACCGCTTGAAGCCTGACAGCACATGAACTTCACCAAAAACGAGGGTTTCTCCAAACACCTCGGCGCTATTGTCAATTGTTCAACACACTAAGATTAGGATCATATCCACATGATCTCCACAGATCATCGCCATCATCGCTTTCGTGCAAACCAAAGAATGTAAGCGGAGCAAGGCTGACTTGGAGCCTATGTGAAGTAAGCGGGGTAAACTCCATATCGTACTCCGCCATAGTGAATGTTTAGTAACATTTTGCCCTTGATATCACATTAAAATATCCACCATGGGCGATGAACCGCAAGTCATGCTCTCCGACACAACAACGCTATTATCCCGGCCGGATAATCTATGCGTGACAATCTTGACATGTCAATCCGGTGCTTGAAGGTCCAAAGCCCACCTCATAGTCTGCGCAACAACCAAAGATCCATGGTGGTAGCACCGCAAATCATAGCTAGTGTGCTGCCATCTCAAACAACAACGACAATCGCCAACGGAAGGACGTCGCATTGACCGAACTTCCGCCACGATGTCGAACACCATTATGTCGCCGTGGTGGTGCGGCTCCCAATTCAGTCGCCGGAGGAGCACCGCTGCTTGTGCAGCGTTGTGTGGCGCCCTTCCGCCAACTTCTTTTCCACGGATTCGCATCTTTGCGGGACGTCCGATGCACCTCGGTCCCCGTCGATCCCAAGGTGAGGACATGGTACACAAGATCGCTCTCTGGGATTTTGGCGAGTACAACACTCTGTACTCGCCGAAGCACGGATCTTGAGTACAGCCCGCGATACGGATTTTAATAGAAAAACGGTTCAACAAGTCGCCGGAGTAAGGCTCGCGGCGAGTGGTCAAGTTAGAGATGTAAACGTCTCTCCCAGTTCCAGGCTTTGGTGTTGTTAAGGGAGATGAGAAGCAGGCCGTCACAGGTGGCATGGACAGTGAAGTCAAAGCAGCCATACTCGTGTGGGGTGTAGCCTCCTCCACATGCCTATCCTCGCCGGTTCGGCGGTTCCCACCTCGCTAGTGCGCGTCCTCGCTCGCTCGTGCCCACTCCAGCGTCGTGCATCCCATCCCACAAACCCCGTGTCAATGCCCGCTGCCGCACCTGTCCCCGTCCTGTCCCGGCACCCCCGTGCCCGCATGTCACCGCCGAGCTATCTCATCCTGCATCCTCGCGTCAACGTGCATCCCTTCCTGGCTTTTCTGCGGCAGTGACTATGCCCTCGTCCCGTCACCTTGACCGCCCAGGACGTGCCCATCGCCGCGCCCGCCACTCCCGCCAGTGTTATGTCCCCCCTTCGAGAACCCCCGGGAGCTCCTCTTGCCCCCCTTCACCCCTCCTCCCTCTCGGTAAGTCACACAAAAAGAAAACTGTGGGGACCCCGGTAATTATCTCCATAAGACCGAGATTAGACAAGGTCTTAGGGACATAATTACGGGTCTCCGGTAAATGAATTCCAATTTAACCCTATCCAAGTGGGAGGCTTAGCCGAATACTAGAGCCTCAACGATCATGCGCGCTGCTCCTTTGCGAGCGCTACATGATTGTCGATTCTCCCTCGATTCGAAACACTACACTCGGTGGGTTAAATGGGACTTCATCAACAACGAGTATGACATATATTGGTTCCCAAGATCAATGACCAATATACTCATACCCTCACCCAACGTTGATTACATCCATACAACGCATACAACAAGGAATGAAAGACATCTTGCATAATAGTTAAGGTCTCTGATTTATTACAAACGGCCGACCGGCCAAATTTAAAACAGAGTATCAAGTAGCAGCGGAATTAAATAGATAAAGCAAAAGACCAGCAGTGGTATGCCCAACACCCATCGGCAACCGACTGGGGGTTAAATGATAGCACACTACTCGTTAGTGTCACCCAAGTCAACACTAACAAGATCGTCGTAATCATAACCTTCCTCACCTGAAAAGGCCAGCAAACATCTGGCTGAGTACAAGTGTACTCGCAAGTCTTACACAAATAAAAATAGTTATGCATAAGGGTCATTCAAAGGATGGCTCATATTGGTTTAGTTTTGCGAAAGAGACGCAACAATTTAACATCCTACACATACTAGTTTTTCATGTGCCCATTTAAAATCAGATTTGAAGTAGAAGTAAAACATATAGTAAAGCATTTCAGTAATAAACAATTGAATCATACAAAGACCAAAGTGGCAGCCCACTTTGATATACTAAACACATGAACATCCCGTTCATGACGAATACCAAGTTCAACCACAATTTTAATTAAAAGTCTAACAATAGTAACTCCCGAACTCAAGCGGTTGTCCATAACCGTGGACACGGCTATTCGAATAGATTTATACCCTGCAGGGGTGTACTACTTTACCCACACGACTTGATTAGCCCGTTAGCCTCCAGATGCCTCCGAATATAGCACACTTCCTATGGTATGCGGCGGGTAAATCAAGATCTGATCATTTTCAGCAAGAAAGCCCTATTGGGCTAAGTCCCCTTGTGAGATGGTTCCTTGCCTAGTACAAGCGTCGATAGCACTTGCTAGGGGCTCACAAGTTATATTGGAAATACCGATGCAATCAAAGCAGAAGAATTGGTGCTCCTTGCACACTATAAAGGATTACATCGGCTCCTCAAAGAACATAGGATTTCACGGCCGCTATGCCCTTACACCACCAAGGACTTAACACAATAACACCCTCCCCTACTTAACCATACGGCTCCCAACCCGCGTGTGGCAAAGACGAGTGTACTTGAATTAACGACGTTACAAAGTTCGGTCCTCAATTGTCCGCATAAGTCCTTCCACAAACCCAATTCTCGTGCACAAAGACACCATCACTAACCAACACTTGTCCGGACCAAATCTCATTTTTAAAAATGACAAAGTTTAACTCATAAAACAGCTACAAAGATCTGAAGTAAAAACATAAAGTAAGAGTTATGTGTATCCCAAAACCGTCGGGTTATTCCCGACGATCGAACTACCGTATCTAGACTTGCATGGCTAAGCAATTCTATAACCCATAATTCACACATCCTATCTTAAGCATATAGGAGTTGGCATAATTCAAGATAATCCTCAAGCATAGGACATAACTAAACTACACATCACAAAAATATTGACATAATCAAAATAGCATGCAAGCAATTATCATTGCACTATCTTAACCAAAACTGGGATCAAATATGATGCAAAAGAAAGTTCAAATGATGCTTGCCTTGCTGGTACAGTAGCTGCTCACTCTCAGTTGCGTAAGTGTCGATATCAATATGCTCGGGATCTATATAATTATAACATCCAATAAATACCGAGAAAACAACTCAAAAATCAAAATGCTCAAAAATGCATGATTTTTCTACAGTATTTAGGTCATGATTTTAATTGATTTTTGGTGAAAGAATTATTCCATTTGGAGTTATGAATCGGAAGTTATGCCATTTTGAATTTCAGGTTTCGATATGCTCGTTTTGAGTAATTTAATTATGAGGTGAAAATTTGTAGGGCAGTGGTGAGTACATGGATTACATAGATAAATAGGTAATATTATTATTGGTTAAAAACAGTTGAGTTTGTCCTTTTTGGAGTTTATATGATTTAGTTATGTATTTTCAAAGTTATCAGCCTTTTATAGTGTAACAATAATAGAGTTAAAGATTACATTCTCCCAAAAATAGTTTCTGTGACAGAAGTAATATGGAGACCATTTTTAGAATTAAGTTCACTGAAAATGAAAATTACCAAAAGTGGTCTCACTGTTTTTGGAGCTTCCAATAATTACTTATGCATTTTTGAAGTTACCAGTCATTTTTCTATTGTACAAATAATGGTTTTAATGGATTAATCTCCAAATAAAGCTCTCTGCTATAGAGACAAGTTTGAAACAAATTTTAATATAAGGTTTACTAAAAGTGAAAGTTTCCAGAAGTGATTTCATGTGGTTTGGAGTTAATATGAAATAGTTATGCATTTTAGAAGTTAATACCAATTTTCGGTGTACCAGTTATTAGATTTCGAATTTCATACAGCATTTACTACTTTTCCTACCGAGGCCTACGCTAGCCGCAGACGCTGGACCAGCGGGCCCGCTCGCCGCCCATCATAAGCGCGCGCACGTGCGTGCTAGAGGCGATGAGTTGCGGCCGTTGGATCAAGATCCAACGGTCCATATTCGAATGCAATAGGGCGGTCCGAATGTCTCACAAATCCAGCCGTTCCTTTCACATCTGACGGTCCAGATTAACTCCAGTGCATTTAACTCCAGAGCACGTGTTTAGGGACTTGGGTCCACACGTCAGTCACTGTGGCTTTAACCAAAACGTTTCCGTTTTCTGTGCGTGGGGCCCGCATGTAATAGACTCATCAGCGCCGCTTAAGACATCACTTAAATGCTAATGATTGGAGTTTAACGGCTAATGACATGCTACAGTGACGGTCGGCGTACGACAACGGAATTTCGATCCCGCGCATTTCACCGACGGCTTGCCGGCGATTCCGTCCACGGCGGCGTGAACCAAGAGTATGCTTAGGTGCACAATAGTGCTGCGCTCCCAATGGAAGTGGTCTCGACGGCTAAGCGGCTGCATGTGCAAACGGCCTGGCGGAGTTGAGCGGCGGTGATGTTACGGCAAAGTGTAAGCAGCATAAAGAAGCTCCGCAGCGACAAACAAGCAAGCGCCTGAGATCCTAGAGACTAACTAGGAGCTACCTGAAGCTAGGAGAGGGCTTGAGGAAGCTTGAAGCAGCTGGAGGCTTGTCGGTGCCGGAGAAGACGAAGGCGACGACACGGCTTCACGTGGAGAGGATGCCTGAAGCCAAAAGGAGGTAACTTAGAGCTAGGTATAGCTCAAAGATCCACAGAGGATATTCTAGGAGCAAGGAATCGAAGAGGAGCTTACCGGAACAAGGTAGGAGATGAAGGGTTCGTGCTATGGCCGAAAAGATCAAATCTTCCAATACACGCACACCTGTCGTGCAATGTCCAAATAAAGTTAGGGGTTTTGATTAGTGAGGTAAGGAATGCAAGGTGACGTGGTGGATTGAGGATAATACCTCCCGGACACGAAGAACGCACGGGTGTGTCCGCGGTGGCGCTGTTTCGCCGTGAGTCGAGCACGAAGATGAACCGGTTACAAGCAAAGATAGGAGCCGGGATGAGCAAAATGGAAACGACATAGAAGGTAGAGAAGTGTGGGATCACCCGGAGGAAGCTTACCGTAGAGATGAGCACGGTAGAGCTTCCCCTTCCTCGGCCACCGAGAGGAAGAGTGAGGAAGAAAGGGGGTGCCGAGAAGGTCTTAAGCGCGGGAAGAGACGGAGTGAGGCGGCGTTAGGTGAGCGAGCTCGGGACCGCCAACGCGCGGTGGATTAACGGCGTGCTGGCGCCGCTACGGTGCGCGTCGCGATCGCCGGCGCGTGGCATTAGATGCCCGAGCGCCGGCCAGGTAGACGACGGTTCGACAACACGCCCCACCGGTCGCCGCTCTGTTCGCGCGAGGAGGGAGGACGTGGTCCAACGGCGCCGTTAGATCTCGATCGGAAGGTTGGGGTTTAAAGGGGTTAAGTGGCGCGGGGCGAAGGTACGCAATCTCACGCCGAGTTCCCATCGGACGGCTCACGCGAGGTGCGTTTAGTGGATTGGGCTCGACCACGACTTGGGCTCGGTCGAGGAACGATGGGTGAGGTTTAGGTTTTTCAAGTTTGACTGGGTTTAAAATCTGTCTAGCAACTTTGACCGGGTTTATAATTAGAAACAAATTCCTAAAATCGTGAAATAATTTGTGGGGTTCCTGGGATAGTATAGTTCCCATAAAAATTTTAAAACCCTACTGTTCATAATATAGTTTGTGATATTTAAATTCAAACATGTTGTATGTCTATAAAGTTGGTTTGAATTTTCATTTGTTCAACCTAGTCCCAAAAATTTGGGAAAATTATATTAATTCATGATAATTAATGTAGTATTTAATTAAATTGGGTTCAGATGATGATCACAACTTTTATCATCGACTTGAAGTGAAATCCGAATTTTGATGTGTATGTTCACCTCAAATTAGATTTTCCAAGTACAATATATTATGAAATGATCTGATTTTGATCATGCATAATAGTGAAATACAAATTAATCCAATTTAATTAGTTGGGGCTGTGACAAACCTCCCCCCCTTACAAAAGATCTCGACCCGAGATCTGGGTGGAGAAGAATTAGAAGATTTTCATTGGAAGTTATAATTCATGTTGTCTTGATTTCCTTCAAAGATAGTGTTGACATGCTATAATCATGCCATAAGAATAATTTTGTTTATATTGCTATGTGTTACCTTTCCTTTCTTGATACGAAGGCACTTCAGGTAGAGAAGAGGTCTGGATATGCCTCTCGCATCCGGTCTTCACGTTCCCAAGTTGCTTCGTCTTCCGTGTGGTTGCTCCATTGGACCTTGACGAACTTGATGTTACGATTCCTAGTCTTACGCTCAGTTTCCTCAAGGATACGAATCGGGCTCTCTTGATAAGATAGATCGGGTTGCAAGTCGAGTTTATCCAACTCGGTTGCTTCCGTTGGGACTCAAGACATTTCTTGAGTTGGGAGACATGGAAGACGTTATGCACGTCTGAGAGTGATGGTGGCAACTCCAACTGGTATGCCACCGATCCCAACTTAGCTAGAATACGGAAAGGTCCAATATAGCGAGGCGCTAATTTGCCTTTGATTTGGAAACGACGAACTCCTTTCATAGGAGAGACTTTAAGGTATACATGATCGCCCACTTCGAAACTTAACTCGCGACGACGCACGGTGGCATATGACTTCTGACGTGATTGAGCCGTCCTAAGTCGTTCGCGAATGACACGAACTTGTTCTTCAGCATCTTCCACTAAGGTTGGACCATAGAATGGCCTCTCCCCGGCTTCGGACCAGTTCAACGGCGTTCTACAAGCTCTCCCATACAACGCTTCGAAAGGCGACATTTGAATGCTTGATTGGAAACTATTGTTGTAGGAGAACTCCGCAAACGGTAAACATTTTTCCCAACTATCGCTGTAGGATAACACGCAAGCCGGAGAAGGTCTTCCAAAACTTGGTTTACCCTCTCGGTTTGTCCATCCGCTTGCGGGTGATAAGCGGAGCTAAAGGATAGGTTGGTTCCCATTGCTTGATGCAAGCGGTTCTAAATGAGAGGTGAATTGGGGACCTCTATCTGAAACAATCACCTTTGGTACACCATGGAGACAAACAATTCTGGAAATATAAAGTTCTGCTAGTTTGGCCCCGGTGTAAGTGGTCTTGACAGGAATAAAATGGGCAACCTTGGTTAAACGATCCACAATCACCCATATAGAATCGAATCCACTTTAGTTCTAGGAAGGCGGTGATAAAATCCATGCCAACTTCTTCCCATTTCCATCGGGAATGGGCGGGGATCTAGAGTGCCGGTGGCTTCAAATGCTCAGCCTTGACTCTTTGACATAGATCGCACTCGGCCACATACTGTGCAACGTGCCGCTTCATTCGGCTCCACCACAGTTTCTTTTTCAAATCTTGATACATTTTTGTACTCCCGGGGTGGATAGAGAATTTGGAGTTATGAGCCTCCTTGAGAATCAATTCCCTCAAGTGGCGATCAAATGGTACCACCATACGGTTTCCAAACCATAGAGTACCTTGTGCATCTTGCCTAAAACATTTTGCCTTGCCTTGTTTTATCAGTTCTAAGATTTGAGCCACTTCGCATCGCTTTCGGCTTCTCTAATCTGGTCCTCAAGTGTGCAAGTCACACCGAGGGCACATGTGAACCTTCTTCAACTATCTCCAGGTGTAGGCCTTGCAATGCAGCACATAAGCCCGCAGAAAAAGGGGTTACCGACAAACAGTTGCACTGAGATTTTCTGCTCAATGCGTCGGCCACGACATTAGCCTTCCCTGGATGATAATGGAGTCCCATATCATAATCTTTAATCAACTCAAGCCATCTTCTTTGTCTCAAGTTCAGGTCGGCTTGGGTGAAAATATATTTAAGGCTCTTATGATCGGTGTAGATCTCGCAACGATTACCGAGGAGGTAATGCCGCCAAATCTTCAAGGCATGAACTACAGCCGCGAGCTCTAGGTCGTGTGTGGGATAATTGGCCTCATGGGGCCTCAATTGCCTCGATGCGTAGGCCACCACTCGGCCGTCTTGCATAAGCACACAACCGAGCCCATGGCGAGATGCATCACAGTAGATATCAAAGCTCTTGTGAATGTCCGCGAACAAGCACGGAGCTTACATGGGCATTCTTTCAGGGTTTGGAAGCTTTGCTCGCACTCTACTGTCCACTCAAATTTCTTTTCTTTCTTTAGAAGTTGGGTCATAGGCTTCGCGATTTTTGAGAAATTCTTGATGAACCTCACGGTAGTACCCATAAGTCCAAGAAAACTACGAATGTCCGTGACGCTTTTGGGTTGCTTCCACTCAAGGACATCTCGTACCTTACTAGGATCAACAGCGACACCGCCTTTAGATAGGATATGTCCCAAGAAACTAACCTCTCGAAGCCAAAACTCACATTTGCTGAATTTTCTTGCATACCGATGGTGGTGTGAAGCTTCTCTAACACAAGTCTCAAGTGCTGCTCATGCTCAAAGATCGACTTAGAGTAGATAAGGATATCATCAATGAAAACCACTACAAACTGATCCAAGTATTCCATGAACACCGAATTCATGAGGTTCATGAAATAAGCTGGGGCATTGGTCAAACCAAAGGACATGACCGTGTACTCGTACAAACCGTAACGAGTAGAGAAGGCGGTCTTCGGAATGTCCTCGGTTCTAACTTTAATCTGATGGTAGCCTAATCTCAAGTCAATTTTGGAGAACACCTGAGCTCCACTAAGCTGATCAAATAGGTCATCGATCCGCGGGAGCGGATACTTGTTCTTGATAGTGACCTCATTCAACGGACGGTAGTCAACACACATCCGTAGACTCTTGTCTTTCTTCTTGACAAAGAGAGCCGGGCATCCCCAAGGCGAGGAGCTAGGCCTGATGAAACCCTTGTCTTGCAACTCCTTAAGTTGTTCTTTTAATTCAGCTAGCTCATTGGGCGGCATCCGATACGGTCTTTTTGAGATGGGCGCGGTACCGGGTGCAAGCTCAATGACAAACTCTACCTCTCGGTCAGGGGGCATGCCTGGAAGTTCTTCAGGGAACACATCAGGATACTCACTCACTATCGGTACCTCCTCTAACTTGAGGGAGGTACTCGCCTCCAAAGCATATAGGTGAGAACTACCCGCTAAAGGTGCAAAGACGACCTGGATGCCGTCTTCGCTAGTCACTGAGATAGACCGCTGGGCACAATCAATCTTCCCCTGATTCTTAGATAACCAATCCATCCCTAAGATAACATCAATGCCCACTGAACCTATCACTATTAAGTTTGCTGAAAAGTTAACATTTTGTATTTCAATTTTTACGTCCCTGCAGACTTGATCGGCGTAGAAAACCGACCCTGGGGACTGAATATGATAAGGTGGGTGTAGTGTATGTATCTTGAATTGGTTAATTTCAGCATACTCGTTTTTAATAAAGGAATGGGATGCTCGTAATCAAATAGAACCGATGCAGACATGAATTAACAAGGAGTGTACCTAGCACGACGCCGCGCTTCGCCTCCTCTGCCGAGACGTGGTTGACGCGACCACGTGCATCTTTGGGTGGAGTAGGTGCTACTCGTGGGGGTGGCGGTGGCCTCGCCGAGCCGGAGCCGTGGCGCCGAGCGTAGTACGCCAGGGCATCCTCGCCGCTGGCGAGGCACTGCGAAGCATAGTGGCCCTGACGGCCACAGTGAAAACAGATGACGCCGGGCTTGTATGCCCCGCCAGTCTGTGGTCGCTGGCCCCCGCTGTGCTGCTGAGCTGCCGGTGGAGAAGGTCGTGGAGGTGCCACAGGAGACCTCGATGGTGTTGGCCGAGGCACGAGGTGCCCGAGGTAGTCCGGCGAGGCTCGGAAAATCGCCACCGCCATCGCTGCCCGGAAAGCCTTCCTCCTCTTCCTCGACTCATCCACCGTCAGGCTCTCATGCTCCACCACGATTGCCTTGTTGACCAGATGCTGGAAACTCCTGAAATCATGTGCAGCTAGAACAAGCCGCAACTCCTCTGATAGCCCATGGAAGAACTTTTATTCGCGACGAGCGCTCGCCGAGACGCCGTCCGAGCATACCCGCCAAGTAGTTGAAGTCATGCAGTACTCGCGACGGTCCTCCGCCCTGCCTCAAAGCAGGAACTGCCGCCGCTGATAAGCGCACTCTCTCCGTATATGGGCCTCTCGAACGCTGCCCTCGAACTCGTCCCAAGTCGGGACGTGACCAGCGAGCTGCATGGCGAATAACTATCCCACCACGCGCTGCCGCACTCCGCCAACCGTAGCCGGCAAACAAGACTCTCGACTCCGGTACACCGGGCAATGTTCGACTTCTTCTCAATGTTGTGTAGCCGTCCTCTCGCCTCCATCGGGTCCTTGCCGCCCGCAAACGTCGGAGGGTTGGTCCGGAACTCGGCGAGACCTCCGGACGCGTGTGGGCGCTCCTCTGCCGGAGCGGGTGCCGGCGCGGTGTTGCGACGATCGCCTCAAGCATCCGGTGCCGTCCATCGGTTGCGCCAATCATCATCATGAACTCGACCATGGATGGCGGCGGAGGAGCACCTCCTCAGCGGTCCACCTGCTGGGGCGGCCGAGAGGGTTTCCATGCCCGGACACGGCCTGGATGACCGCCCTCGATCGTAGAAGTCGCTCAGAGGTGCTAGACGCGGTGCCCTAGATGGGGATGGGGGGCCTCTGCCGCGCAGGGCTCCTGATCGCGTAGTCGGTCCTGTCATCCTGTATTGGACAAGGATGTTTAGTAAATAAGATAAAAGCCACTACTTGGCCATACATGCATAATCAATATCAAAAAGCAAGAAAATTGTAACATCGAATAGAACACCAAACAATAAGCAACATAGACCAAATTCGACACAATTCCGTACATAAGCGCCCGCAGGCTTAAGGTTACATTAAAATAGGAGTGTTTGCAAATAAAACATAACAGTTCGACATTTACTACAAACTACCCTATTACGTAAACCTAAGGATACAAGCTCAAACATAGAGCTCCCTGCCCTAACAGCCTAGATATTATTCCGGTCAAAGTTCACCGGAAATTCGTCCAAGAGATGTGCCCTGGGGATCCAAGATCATCGTGGTCCCCTAGATTAGGAAGGCGCAAGGGTGATCCTATGGCGTTAATATGACCTTCTACCACGGGTAGGCGACATTCTGCTGGCGCAGAAAGATAAGGGGAGATCATATTAGTGCCATATAACACACTAGGATGAATGAGCCTCATGTCATGCATGAGCCTTAAGTGCTCTCGAAGCTTCAATGAGGACGCCGCGCCTCCCACAACTCATGCACCATGCAGCGATGCATCTGATCCATGGTGTGCACCAGTCTTGCCAGTTGTCGGACCTGAGGGTCTTCACCGAACTGAATTCTAGCAAACGAGTTCACATCCCTAGCGCGTGCACGCATCGGAAAGTGATCATACGGGGGCTGAGCTAACTCCGTCAGTCGAGCGAGACGACTCATGGCCACCAAAGCCACCTCTTGTAACGCCATGGCCTCCGAAGTGCCACGCGCCTGGAAGCGGTAAGGTATGCTCCCCGTGACTTGTCTAGCAATGATATCTATCACTGCCATAAATTCCTCCATCCCTGGTCCTCGATCACGGCGGTAGATGGAATAAGTTGGTGATATGTGAAATCGCCCTCCACATCATGTCTCGCGCAACGTGGGTATCCATCCACTCCTTGACCTTGAGTTTCGGACAAGAATCGAGGGTTCATCTAAAGGCAAGAAGGCAAGGTAAGTTAGTTTCATAAACCAAAGCAGGATCGGAGAGGAAAGATACTAGGATGGATAAGGAATAAAAGATATTCTTAACTTAAACTTTCAAAGTAATTTGATAATTTCAAAATATTTTGACTTCGAAGGTTTACTAACTCTAACGCCATGCTACCTCTAACCTACAATAAGATGGCTCGATATTAACGTGGGGACCCCGGTAATTATCTCCATAAGACCGAGATTAGACAAGGTCTTAGGGACATAATTACGGGTCTCCGGTAAATGAATTCCAATTTAACCCTGTCCAAGTGGGAGGCTTAGCCGAATACTAGAGCCTCAACGATCATGCGCGCTGCTCCTTTGCGAGCGCTACATGATTGTCGATTCTCCCTCGATTCGAAACACTACACTCGGTGGGTTAAATGGGACTTCATCAACAACGAGTATGACATATATTGGTTCCCAAGATCAATGACCAATATACTCATACCCTCATCCAACGTTGATTACATCCATACAACGCATACAACAAGGAATGAAAGACATACTGCATAATAGTTAAGGTCTACAGTTTATTACAAACGGCCGACCGGCCAAATTTAAAACAGAGTATCAAGTAGCAGCGGAATTAAATAGATAAAGCAAAAGACCAGCAGTGGTATGCCCAACACCCATCGGCAACCGACTGGGGGTTAAATGATAGCACACTACTCGTTAGTGTCACCCAAGTCAACACTAACAAGATCGTCGTAATCATAACCTTCCTCACCTGAAAAGGCCAGCAAACATCTGGCTGAGTACAAGTGTACTCGCAAGTCTTACACAAATAAAAATAGTTATGCATAAGGGTCATTCAAAGGATGGCTCATATTGGTTTAGTTTTGCGAAAGAGACGCAACAATTTAACATCCTACACATACTAGTTTTTCATGTGCCCATTTAAAATCAGATTTGAAGTAGAAGTAAAACATATAGTAAAGCATTTCAGTAATAAACAATTGAATCATACAAAGACCAAAGTGGCAGCCCACTTTGATATACTAAACACATGAACATCCCGTTCATGACGAATACCAAGTTCAACCACAATTTTAATTAAAAGTCTAACAATAGTAACTCCCGAACTCAAGCGGTTGTCCATAACCGTGGACACGGCTATTCGAATAGATTTATACCTGCAGGGTGTACTACTTACCCACACGACTTGATTAGCCCGTTAGCCTCCGGATGCCTCCGAATATAGCACACTTCCTATGGTATGCGGTAGGGTAAATCAAGATACGATATTTTCAAAGCAAGAAAGCCCTATTGGGCTAAGTCCCCTTGTGAGATGGTTCCTTGCCTAGTACAAGCGTCGATAGCACTTGCTAGGGGCTCACAAGTTATATTGGAAATACCGATGCAATCAAAACAGAAGAATTGGTGCTCCCTTGCACACTATAAAGGATTACATCGGCTCCTCAAAGAACATAGGATTTCACGGTCGCTATGCCCCTTACACCACCAAGGACTTAACACAATAACACCCTCCCCCTACTTAACCATACGGCTCCCAACCCGCGTGTGGCAGCACGAGTGTACTTGAATTAACGACGTTACCAAAGTTCGGTCCTCAATTGTCCAGACAAGTCCTTCCACAAACCCAATTCTCGTGCACAAAGACACCATCACTAACCAACACTTGTCCGGACCAAATCTCATTTTAAAAAAATGACAAAGTTTAACTCATAAAACAGCTACAAAGATCTGAAGTAAAAACATAAAGTAAGAGTTATGTGTATCCCAAAACCGTCGGGTTATTCCCGACGATCGAACTACCGTATCTAGACTTGCATGGCTAAGCAATTCTATAACCCATAATTCACACATCCTATCTTAAGCATATAGGAGTTGGCATAATTCAAGATAATCCTCAAGCATAGGACATAACTAAACTACACATCACAAAAATATTGACATAATCAAAATAGCATGCAAGCAATTATCATTGCACTATCTTAACCAAAACTGGGATCAAATATGATGCAAAAGAAAGTTCAAATGATGCTTGCCTTGCTGGTACAGTAGCTGCTCACTCTCAGTTGCGTAAGTGTCGATATCAATATGCTCGGATCTATATAATTATAACATCCAATAAATACAGAAAACAACTCAAAAATCAAAATGCTCAAAAATGCATGATTTTTCTACAGTATTTAGGTCATGATTTTAATTGATTTTTGGTGAAAGAATTATTCCATTTGGAGTTATGAATCGGAAGTTATGCCATTTTGAATTTCAGGTTTCGATATGCTCGTTTTGAGTAATTTAATTATGAGGTGAAAATTTGTAGGGCAGTGGTGAGTACATGGATTACATAGATAAATAGGTAATATTATTATTGGTTAAAAACAGTTGAGTTTGTCCTTTTTGGAGTTTATATGATTTAGTTATGTATTTTCAAAGTTATCAGCCTTTTATAGTGTAACAATAATAGAGTTAAAGATTACATTCTCCCAAAAATAGTTTCTGTGACAGAAGTAATATGGAGACCATTTTTAGAATTAAGTTCACTGAAAATGAAAATTACCAAAAGTGGTCTCACTGTTTTTGGAGCTTCCAATAATTACTTATGCATTTTTGAAGTTACCAGTCATTTTTCTATTGTACAAATAATGGTTTTAATGGATTAATCTCCAAATAAAGCTCTCTGCTATAGAGACAAGTTTGAAACAAATTTTAATATAAGGTTTACTAAAAGTGAAAGTTTCCAGAAGTGATTTCATGTGGTTTGGAGTTAATATGAAATAGTTATGCATTTTAGAAGTTAATACCAATTTTCAGTGTACCAGTTATTAGATTTCGAATTTCATACAGCATTTACTACTTTTCCTACCGAGGCCTACGCTAGCCGCAGACGCTGGACCAGCGGGCCCGCTCGTCAGCGGCCCACTGCTAGGCGCGCGCACGTGTGCGTGCTAGGGCGATGGTTGCGAGCCGTTGGATCAAGATCCAACGGTCCATATTCGAGATGCAATAGGACGGTCCGAATGTCTCACAAATCCAGGCCGTTCCTTTCACATCTGACGGTCCAGATTAACTCCAGTGCATTTAACTCCAGAGCACGTGTTTAGGGACTTGGGTCCACACGTCAGTCACTGTGGCTTTAACCAAAACGTTTCCGTTTTCTGTGCGTGGGGCCCGCATGTAATAGACTCATCAGCGCCGCTTAAGACATCACTTAAATGCTAATGATTGGAGTTTAACGGCTAATGACATGCTACGGATGCCGGGCGCACGACAACGAATTTCGATCGCGCATTTCACCGGACGCTTGTTTGGCGATCCGTCCACGGCGGCGTGAACCAAGAGTATGCTTAGGTGCACAATAGTGCTGCGCTCCCAATGGAAGTGGTCTCGACGGCTAAGCCGGCCTGTACCGACGGCTAGCCGGAGTTGAGCGGCGGTGATGTTACGGCAAAGTGTAAGCAGCATAAAGAAGCTCCGCAGCGACAAACAAGCAAGCGCCTGAGATCCTAGAGACTAACTAGGAGCTACCTGAAGCTAGGAGAGGGCTTGAGGAAGCTTGAAGCAGCTGGAGGCTTGTCGGTGCCGGAGAAGACGAAGGCGACGACACGGCTTCACGTGGAGAGGATGCCTGAAGCCAAAAGGAGGTAACTTAGAGCTAGGTATAGCTCAAAGATCCACAGAGGATATTCTAGGAGCAAGGAATCGAAGAGGAGCTTACCGGAACAAGGTAGGAGATGAAGGGTTCGTGCTATGGCCGAAAAGATCAAATCTTCCAATACACGCACACCTGTCGTGCAATGTCCAAATAAAGTTAGGGGTTTTGATTAGTGAGGTAAGGAATGCAAGGTGACGCGGTGGATTGAGGATAATACCTCCCGGACACGAAGAACGCACGGGTGTGTCCGCGGTGGCGCGTTCTGGCCGTGAGCTGGAGCACGAAGATGAACCAGAAGCTACAAGCAAAGATAGGAGCTGGGATGAGCAAAAATGGAAACGACATAGAAGGTAGAGAAGTGTGGGATCACCCGGAGGAAGCTTACCGTAGAGATGAGCACGGTAGAGCTTCCCCTTCCTCGGCCACCGAGAGGAAGAGTGAGGAAGAAAGGGGGTGCCGAGAAGGTCTTAAGCGCGGGGAAGAGACGGAGTGGAGGCGGCGTTAGGTGAGCGAGCTCTGGGACTGGCCAACGGCAGCGGTGGATTAACGGCGTGCCTGGCGCCGCTCTGGTGCGCGTCGCAGTCGCTCGGCCGCGTGGCATTAGATGCCTGAGCGCCAGCCAGAGGTAGACGACGGGTCTGACAACACGGCCCCACTGGTCAGCGGCTCTCTGTTCGCGCGTAGGAGGGAGGACGTGGTCCAACAGCGGCCGTTAGATCTCGATCGGAAGGTTGGGGTTTAAAGGGGTTAAGTGGCGCGGGGGCGAAGGGGTACGCAATCTCAGCCGCTGAGTTCCCATCG
Source organism: Ampelocalamus luodianensis (assembly GCA_036346255.1). Taxonomy (NCBI): domain Eukaryota; kingdom Viridiplantae; phylum Streptophyta; class Magnoliopsida; order Poales; family Poaceae; genus Ampelocalamus; species Ampelocalamus luodianensis. Next base: position 12,971,388 of record CM070623.1, read on the forward strand.
GACGGCTCACGTGAGGTGCGTTTAGTGGATTGGGCTCGACCACGCGACTTCGGGCTCGGTCGGAGGAACAGTAGCTGAGGTTTAGGTTTTTCAAGTTTGACTGGGGTTTAAAATCTGTCTAGCAACTTTGACCGGGGTTTATAATTAGAAACAAATTCCCTAAAATCGTGAAATAATTTGTGGGGGTTCCTGGGATAGTATAGTTCCCATAAAAATTTTAAAACCCTACTGTTCATAATATAGTTTGTGATATTTAAATTCAAACATGTTGTATGTCTATAAAGTTGGTTTGAATTTTCATTTGGTTCAACCTAGTCCCAAAAATTTGGGAAAAATTATATTAATTCATGATAATTAATGTAGTATTTAATTAAATTGGGTTCAGATGATGATCACAACTTTTATCACGACTTGAAGTGAAATCCAATTTTGATGTGTATGTTCACCTCAAATTAGATTTTCCAAGTACAATATATTATGAAATGATCTGATTTTGATCATGCATAATAGTGAAATACAAATTAATCCAATTTAATTAGTTGGGGCTGTGACAAAAACAGAGTATCATGATATAATTAAATAACCGAAATTAAGCCATACATGACAAAGTTTTACAAATTACAGGCTGACCGCCCAAATGGATCACATAGCATAAAGTTTGCATCATAATTAACGTTAAAGAAGCATAAAGAACCAACAAGTATACCTTAGCCCAACCACAGACAACTGACTTGGTTAAACTGTAACACCCCGATTTTCAGAATCAGGATGTTAATATTTAATTTGGCGGTCTAATAAATTTTTGACTCTGTTTTAAAATTTTACCGTGTTTAAGTAAAAAGATTGCTTGTAAAATCAAATTGAATTAATTAAAGTGTTGCATTTAAAGTCAAATCGAATTGTTTGAAAGATTGCATATAAAATAAATTCGTGTTGATTTCTTAGTTCACATGCATTTCAAAAATCATGTCATTCTACATGCATTAGTATCACCGCTCTTTTCCAGTTCGATCGACCGCAGGCGAAACGCCTGTGTGCTCATTAATTCCCCTACCATTTTTCTCTCCTATCTGAATGCACCACAGCCATTTCATCATGTATACACACTGCCATCTTCTTCTTTTCCCAAAGCCAAACACTATTCATCTAATAATTTTACTACCAGCTGAGCACCACCTCTCTTCTTCTCAAGCAAATAGCTCCTGGCCAATTCTTTGCCCCAACCGAGTAATCCACCAGGCCACCACTGCCTATTTACTTCTCCCAACGCACACAACCACTCACTCACCCACACAGCCAATTTATTTCTTTAATCCCCACTGTCCTTGTCACCTCCACACCATATTTCTTCTTCCCAACAGAGAACAACCATTCCTCCTTCTTGAGCTCAAGCCAAACCACCTTCTCTCCTTCCAATCCCATCCAAGAACTAGAAACCGTGCTATGCATGTCCTACCACCGTGTTCTCCATGACATAAGCTGTCCATTCATACAAGAATTATTTGCATGCACGGTCGATTGAGTGATTTGGAGAAAAGAGAAGAGGGGGATCGGAGGGCATTGGACTGGGAGCAATCGGGCAGTGGACATGTGTGTATGCGGTTGTTTGCTTCCCAAAAGCTCATGCCACCAGAGCTGCTTAGTGCCTTTTTAAGAAACCTTGCTAGCTATGCCTTTTAATCGAGCCGCACTCTGACGGTGTCCCGCCGATGGGGCGGCAGTGAGGCAGCGGCTCCACACGATGGACATGGCTCGCATGGTCAAAGCTTGATGGCGCAGCGAGGCGAGGAGGCGGGTGGCCAAGCGGCCAGCGCGAGAAGGCGTGTAGCGGCGAGGCTCGGCCCCAACAAGCGACCGGCATGCGCAATTGGCGGCGCGGCGATGCAATGGCGTGGAATGGCTGGCATGCATGGCGCAATGTTGGCTCCGGCGGATGAGGCGAACTGCGGCGCGGTTTGGCCTCGCGGCGCTACCGACGACGGTTGGTGACGCGGCTCGAGGTTTGGCCGAGCGTCGCGGAGCCATGCATGCACGCAATCGAGCAAGACGAGGTTTGTGGCGGCGCAGCGTCTGTGCGGCCGCATGGGCACATGCTGCGCCCGTGCACTGCGAGGCATGCTGCGGTACCACAAGCTAGCGCGCGCGCGGCCCGGCGGCGCATGTTGAGGCGAGACGACGCAATGAAGGCAGCCTAGTATGCGGCATGAGGCGCGGCGCTGCGGCGGCTCGGGCGAGGCCGTCACGTGGCGACATGGACGCGTGGCGGCGACTTGAGGAGTAGCGGCTGACGCCGAGGGCAGGTGGCGAGCCGAGGACGTGAGGCTTGGCGCCCCCAGCCGGCGTGAAGACGGTGGCACGGAGGCCGTGGAGAGCGTGGCGCATGCATGTGACAACCATGCATGCGGCAGCGTAAGCCGCAGCGAGCAAGCGGCATGGCGTGTTGCGAATGACATGACGCGCCGATGCGGAGCGGGATGTGGACGACTACGGTGGACGCGGACGTGGTCCAGCGATATTAGGCACATCTAGTGTCGTGGTAAAAATACTTCGCGTTAAATTTTTGTATTGCATTATGATATTAGTTGTGCATGTTGCATATGAGTCATGAACATGGCATCTATTTATGCATGCTTATTTGTAAAAATGCTTTGGTAGCTTAAGACCGGTGTAACTCTCCGGTTATGACTTATTTGTGCATAGGCGTGATTATGTGTCGATATTTTGGTGAATGTGAATGATTAGATTATTGTGGTGAAATGTGTGTAGTATTGATCGGTAGATGCTAGCTAAAATATATGAGTTGATTATTTGATCGGGCGATATTATTTTGAAGTCACATGGAAGTTAGTTGTGATCTTGGATGATGAATTAATTGGAAGTTTCTTCTCACATTGAATTAGTAATTTTTGGAGATAGGACGATAAAGATGTCATAATTTATTACTTGATGGATGACTTAGGTGTTGATGATTAATGAGATATGGAGGTTGAATCGGATGATTTATTCAATCATGAGTAAATTAATCGGAGGTCTTAAGCAATAGTCATGGAAGTCATAGATGCTAGAATTGGAAGAAGGCAGGAATGGATTATTTGATTGCGGATAAATATTTGGATTGCCATATAATTAGTAGGTAAGTCTCATGTGCTGAGTCGATGCAATTTTACTCTCTTTTGGATTAGTAGCTAAATGATTATTACTCGATCGTAGAGACGCATATGTGATTGGATTGGTAGATGTAGTACACAACTAAGTTCAGTGGTATGGATATGAGTAGATCAATTAATGAGACATTAGATGTTGGATGTGTTACTAAAATGGTTAAGCTCATTAGGTGTCGGTTGGTCAAATAAACATCAATCGGTGGAAATTTTGGTATATGCGAGGGTGATTTGCCGAGGAGAGACTAGTAGAGCTAGATAGTTAGTATTAGCTTAAATAGTATATCAGAGAACGATTGATGGATTTAATCATGGTCATATGCTCACGAGTCGGTGGATTTCGTGTAATTATCAGATGGGTTGTTTATTTGGAAGATCGTGAGTTCGGGCATCACTCGATGGATTAACTACCTTGATAATGTCTTAGTTGAGGTTAGTACGGGATTTAGATCAAGATATGAGAATATGATTGGAGAGTGTTATACATGTGATTGGATTCAACATCGGAGAATCGGTTAAGTATATGAGTGTGAGAAGGTTAGATTTGTCGGTAGATGTTTTCCTTAGGAAATAAATAGAAAAGAAAAGAAAATACATAGACCCCACTTGTCGGAGGCATCTGGAGTCTTACGGGCTAATCAAGTCGTGTGGGTAAAGTAGTACACCCCTGCAGGGTATAAATCTATTCGAATAGCCGTGTCCACGGTTATGGACAACCGCTTGAGTTCGGGAGTTACTATTGTTAGACTTGGAATTAAAATTATGGTTATAACTTGGTATTGTCATGAATGGGATGTTCATGCTTGTTGATGTATCAAAGTGGACAACCACTTTGCCTTTTGTATGATTTATTGTTATTGAATTCATCACTTGTTCACATACTTTACTTCTACTTCAAATCTGATTTTGAAATGGCACTTGAAAAACTAGTATGTGTAGGTTGTACCTTGTTGCGTCTCTTTTGCAAAACTAAGCCAATATGAGCCATCCTTTGGAACAGCCCTATGCATAACTAATTTTTTTATTTGTGTAAGACTTGCGAGTACTCTTTTGTACTCAACCAGATGTTTGCTGGCTTTTACAGGTGAGGAAGATATTGAGACCGATGAGCTTGTCGGTGTCGATTTAGGCGACACTGATGAGTAGTAGGCTATCTCTTAACTCCCATCGGTTCGATGGGTTATGGGGCATACCACCGCTGGTCTTTTGGTTTACTTACTTGCTTCCGCTGTTACTTTATGAACTTGTTTAATTTAGCCGGTCGGCCACTTGTATTAGTTGTAAATTTGGAACTTTGTTGTATGCCTTTTGTACTATTTATGTATGAATGTTGTATGGATGTGATCAACGTTGAATGAGAGTATGGTTATATTAGTCGCTGATCTTGGGAGCCAATATAAGTCATACTCGCTGATCGTGGCTTCCTATTTGACCCACTAAGTGTAGTGCTTGACTTGTTGGAGAACCGACAATCATGTAGTGCTCGCAGAGGAGCAGCGCGCATGATCGTCGGGGCTCTAGTTTTCAGTCAGGTCCCTCATTTAGATTGAGTTAAGTTGGAATCCATTTACCGGGGATCCAGAGTTATGTCCTTAAGACTATGCTTAGTCTCGGTCTTACGGAGATAATCCTGGGTCCCCACAGCGTTGGTATTAGAGCCAGGTTGACTGTAGGTTAGAGATAGCATGGGCGTTAAGTCTAGCAAGTCCTTGGTCAAGTTATTTTCAAAATTACTAAATTAATTTTAGAAAGTTTAAGTTAGGAATACCTTTTATTCCTCATACTTCTTAGTATCATTCCTTACCTTATTCTGGTTTTGGTTTGTAAAACTAACTTACCTTGCCCTTCTGGTCCTTTAGATGAACCCTTTATACCTTGTTCGGGAGACCCAAACTGAAGATGTGGATGGATATCCAGCGCTTCTAGAGATATATTATGAAGAGCAAACTTCATTTATCAACACCAATACTACATCTACCATCGGGATCAAGGACGAGGGATGGGGGAGTATTTGGCAGTGATCAATATCGTTGCCAGACACGTGACAAGGAGTATCTCATACGGATTCCAGGCGCGTGGCACCTCTGAGGCCACGGCATTGCAGGAAGTGGCTCGTGTGGAACTGAGCCATCTTCGTCATGACTTGACGAAGTTAGCTCAGCCTCCATACTACCACCTTCCTATGCAAGCACGTGGCGCAGAAGTGAACACTGTTGTCCGGATCACAGGCTCATCTAAAGATTCACCAGGCCTTTGCTCAATCTTTGAGTATTCTTTCTTGAGTTGGTTCTGTCTCACTTCCTTGATCGCAGTAGAGCACTCGTGGTAGTCACAAAGGGTCTTCCAGATCTTGTGAGCAGACCTCAAATGAGCCACACGCTCAAACTCGGATCGACTAAGTCCTTGAATCAAGAAGTTGCGAACTTTGCTATTGGCCTCTACATCAGGAGTGATCACATCGTCATTGGCTGGCACAGCATAAGGATTTTTGACCTTAAGTCAAATTGCGTGCCCTTGAGCCTCGATGTAGGCTTGCATACGAGCCTTCCAGTAAGCAAAATTAGATCCATCCAAAATATGTGGTTTGGTTGAATACTTGTTAGTCGCCATGGCTCTAAAGACCGGTTAAGATCTATAAGAAGAGCTAACCGAGCTCTGATACCACTTGTAGGACCGAATAGGCGACTAGAGGGGGGGGGGTGAATAGGAGCTCGATCCGATTTTCGCTTAAACTGGATTCAACACATATGTTACTCCAATAGCTATGAGAGCTATGAAGATCAATAATTAAACACAGTGGAAGACTTATGTTGAATCCACTCCAACCCCCAAAGCATGGCAAAAGAAACCACAGAGTGATGCTAAAAACTCAGGGAAATCGGTACTACCGCCATTATATGAGCGGTACTACCTATTTTGCTGGAGATCAGCAAAACAGCGCGCGGACGAAAACCAAAATTGGCATAACTTTTGATTCACTTGGCCAAAGTCTACGAAACTTGAAATAACCCTTCCTAAGGATGTTAGGAACCTATTCCATGCGACGATCGTGAAGATTCACATCAAAGTTTTGACATTTTTCCATTTTACCGAATGAGGGTTCAAAACTGAGCAAAAAGCGAATCATGATCCTAGGTTTGCTCGTGGGCTATGGATGATCTAGATGACCTTAGATGGTCTCCCACAAGTCACAACAAGCACGATCAACAGAAGGAATCAAGAGAAAAGCAGTGGATCATCAAGAAACACCAAAACTCCCAAAAAAAAATCAAGAACGAAAAAGACTCACATTCAGAAACATGATTTGATTGATTTGAAGATATGGGTTGATGTTTACAGCCTCTCCATCGTGGAGGACACAACTCAACACATGAGCACATGATCCATCAATCCCTAGAATCCTAGCCTCTCTTTTTCTCTCCTAAAGCCCTAAACAAACTAGGGTTTTTCTCAATGAAGTGCTTGAGGCTGCTGTGACAGCCCTCTCTCTATTTATACTAGAGGCTAGCATCTAGGAATATTCCACTCAGGGCACCCATTAAACCCTAACTCACAATGGGTTAACACACTCACGTATCTTAAAGCGCCGTCTTCACGTCTTCATGACCTAAACCACTTTTCCACGCGCCGCGGTTTAGCCAACAAGTCACAAAGCCGGTATTTGGTAAATTACAAAAATACCCCTTCTCGATCCTTCTCCACGGACCGAGTCCAATCTTGTCGAAGTAATCGCCTGCTCCGCCACGTGTAGGTTGATCAACGGCTCTTATCATGTCGGCAAGTCTCTCCCGTCCGAATCCCATCGGAACCTCCGAGGCATTTGCACCGACCCCCGTGCTGCTTGATCCAACCAGCTGCATCGAACTGCCCGTTCGATTAACCTCGTCCATTCTGCGCCATGCTTGAGTCATCTGACCTCACTCGACATCCATGATCATTCTGGACCTCAGCTCTCCAAGCTTAGTCCCGATCTTCCTCGCCGTTGACCGTCGTTGACCTGCAAGCCACCTGCACAGAAATAGACCAAGAAATCATCTCCGGGAACAAGTTCTTCACAACTTGACCCACGTTAGCTCAAAACATGCAATACGCAACTCATATGCTAACACAAACAAGGATATGACCTATCCCATAATCAATTCTCTGAAAGAATCAACATTCAATGCAAATGCGGTACTACCACCAAGTTATTCCCGGTACTACCGCATCACGGTAGTACCGCTCTCAGCATTGCGGTCGTACCGCACTCGGAGAATTTCAAAAATCCCCAAAAACAAGCTCTCTGGAAATTTACAACCGCCAAGTAACTTTCGGTATTACTGCACTGCGGTACTACCTCTCTTTCAAAGCCGGTACAACCGCACTGCGGTCGTACCGCGACTTACACACCGGAATGACCGATTATCCTGACACTTGCTGAGTTTATGTGTTGTCCACACTAAGTCATAACATCCACCATGGGTTGATCCTCAACTAGATATCCGGCCACCAAATAGTCATCACACTTTGGAATTGCACCCCTTACCTCCACCCAGACACCATCGATGTAGTGTCTATCGTTGTCCATCACTCTCTTCGAAGAATCTGGAATGGTTTGTATCGATATCGGCGACCACAATTGCACGAGTGTTGGCACCAAAGTTCCTGAAGTAGTCTCTAAGCTGGTGTTTATCGACAGATGGAGGCAAGCCACCAATGAATATCCTTTTCTTTTGAGAAGATCAGTGGTTGTTGAGATCTGGTGTTGGGGCACTTGATCACCTGAACGGTGTTCTTCCAGACATTTTGGTTCAGCTACTTTCACATCTACCTGGCGAAAAATAACAAAATTAATGAACAATCTGGGATATCCAGGTAAAGATACAAGGCTGAGAAGTGATACAAGTGAACAATGTTAGACAATGTTAAACAGTCCAGCCTGATGTCCATCTACCCTCGTCGGACGCCTCTCTGCCTTAGTGACCACCTCCTCCTACTTTGCCAGATGCCACTCGGCCTAGAAACCACCTACTCCTGCTGAGATACCTTCATGATACAAAGTGTTTGTTGCATTTGGTTGTACAGTTGGCTTGGCACTTGCAGTGTATCCCATGTTTATGTGTTGACTACGCTCTTGTGTGTTGATCATCAAATGGACATCCAGCCACCGAAGAGTCAGCACACTTCAGAATTGCATCCTTTACATCCGTCCACACACGACCCATGTTGTGCCTATCATTGTCTTCGCAGACTCCTCGGCAAATTTGAAAATCCAAAGCCCTGGAACGGTTTGTATTGATACCAGTGATCACAATAGCACGGGTGAAGGGAGCAAAGTTTTTGAAGGAGGTTGATGAAGGCAAACCACCAACAAACATCATTTCCTTCTGAGAAGACTCGGTGGTTGCTAGGAAGTTGTTGCTGGGACACTTGATCACCTGAACGGTGTTCTTCTGCACCTTTTGGTCCCATGACATTCACATCCAACTTGGAAACAAAAAAGAAGCGATTCGGGATATCCTGGTTTAGGTACAAAGCTGAGAGGTGATACAAGAGAAACTCCATCGGACACCTCTCCTGCCCGATTTCAATCTCCCCTCGCGAAGCACCTCTTGGCCCTGGCGGCCACCTCTTCCCACACCACTGACCACCACTCGGCCCGACAACCACCTACACCTCCTACTGAGTTTCAATGCATAACTCTAAGATACTAAGTGTTCGATACATTCGGTTGTAGAGGTGGCTCGTCACTTGCAGCATATCGCATATTTATGTGTTAACCACACTCCTAAGTTGTAACATCCACCATTGGTTGATACTCAACCGGATATCCAACCACCAAAGAGTGGCCATAGTTTTGAATTGTATCATTTACCTCGGCCCATAAACCACCCAAGTAGTTCCAATCATTCTCCATCACTCTCTTCGCAGACTCCTCCTTGACAAACTTGACAAAACAAAAGCCATTGCAGCAATTTGTATTGATATCGGTGATCAGAATTGCACAAGTGATGGCACACATGTTATTGAAGTAGTGTCTAATCTGGTGGTTATCGACAGACTGAGGTAAGCCACCAACGAAGATATTTTTCTTCTGAGAGGACCAGTGCTTGCTGGGAAGCTAGTTATGGGAGATTGGTCACTTGAACGGTTTTCTTTTCCACCTTTTGGTTCCGCTACTTTCACATCCAGCTGGGAAAGAAAAAATATCAAATTTTAGGAACAATTTGGGATATCCATGTAGAGGTACCAAGCTGAGAGGTGATACAAGTGAAACCCGATCAGACACCACCACTCCAGCTAGACGTCCATCTACCCTCGTCAGTAGCCTCTCTGCCCCCGGCGACCAACTACTTCTCCTGCTTAGTTTAAATGCATAACTTGAAGATAAAAAGTGTTTGGTGCATTCGATCGGCTGTACAACTGGTTTGGCACTTGCAACATATCCCATGTTTGTGTGTTGCTCACGCTCTTTAGTCTTAGGTGGTAACATTGACCTCGGGTTAATCATCAACAAGATATCTGGCCACCAAAGAGTTGCCACACTTTGGAATTGCATCCTTTACCTCCGCCCACACAAGACCCAAGTAGTGCCTATTCTTCTCTATCACTTTCTTCGCAGACTCCTCGGCAAACTCAACAAATTCAAAGCCACTGGAACGGTTTGTATTGATATCGGTGATCACATTTGCAAGAATGACGGCATGGTGGGGGAGCATGAGGAGAGGCTACAGAAGAGACAGGAAGCAGCGTGGTGGGGGAGGAACAGGATAACTAATTGTTAGTCAAAAGTTACAATGTTTGTGTGCCGAGTGTCGTGACGACGCAATCCGCTGCTACCTCGCCATCGCCAACAAGGTCACCAGCTACAACAACTTCTTGGGGTGTGCAGCGTCGTATCGGTCCATGCCATGAACTCTACGATTACACTTAAAAAAATCTATGATTAGCAAGTGATTGTTCGGATGGCATGCCATGTTGCATGCAAGAATCACATCCAGTCGTATTCTGATTGTTTGGACGCCATGCCGTCGAGGCACCGATCTGCGATCACGGAAAAGGAATGTCCTTGAGCCGTGAGGCCAGGTGTGGCCGTGTGGGAGCGTTTCCGCGCGGTCCACACATCGGGGCATAGCACCTTGCTAGCCTCCTACCATGTCGTGCCCATGACGTGCCGCCATGTCGAAGCAACTTATCAGCGATATGCTTGTCGCTTGGCATCCGCCGGCTCATCCCCTGCTCGTCCTCCTCCTCTGAATCCTCCCATTTCTATGGTGGCAGCAGTGGCGAAACCAGGAATTTTGAAGACCCGGCGAGAGCTAACCTGCTATGCTGGCTCGGTGGCTCGCCACACCGCACTGAGTCTCAACCCATGCACGCGCTTCGCCTTAGCTCTCCACTGCGCTGTGCCTCAGCACTCTCCCGCGCCGTAGCTCCTGCGCCGAGCCTTAGTAGTCGACTAATCGGCGCCTCACCGTCCCGCGCCGCTTCTCAGTGTTCGCCCTTGCCCGCGCCACAAGCTGCAGCCCGTGGCAGCACCCGCCCTCGCCCGCACCGCAGCACCCACCTCTCTCCGTGCCGTAGCCCCCGCCGCTGGAATTGCAGCCTGGATCCGGATGAATGGGGAATGATTAAGGATTTATGGTTACTAGTGCATCTGCATTTCATTGGAGATTTAGCTTGGGTTGCAACTGGGTTGGCTGCAACTTGCATTCGGCGTGTCTCGGCCCACAGCCACGGCCAACGCCCAACGCGGCGCGGCTGCACGGGGACTACGGTGCAGTGGCTGTGTGCTTGTGCCCTCATTTGGTAGTCACACCAACATTGCAGTTTCTGAGTGCCCGGACATGGAATCGGTCAGACACAAGCAGCCTCTTTCCAACCTTGGTCATCAGATTATCCTTGGACACATACATCACCAGTATTGCTATGCAAGAGGAACTTTTTTAGTGTTCTAACAAGGAAAAGCCTTCCTAATTATCTCCCACATGCAGCATGTTGACTAATGTGTTATATATCGTAAGTCAGTTACTATGAGCAACAGATAATATGAGGCAAAATTAATAGGTGAAATGGGTCATGACTCACTCATGAGGGCAACTGTGAACATGGGCAGGCATGCTTGCTCGGACGTTTAAGATCGGGTTAGAGGGGGGGGTCAGTCGGCCCCAGCTTGCCCCTAGGGCAGGTCCGCCACTGGGTGGCGGGGCGGTACAGCTCGAGGTCCACCACCCCCAGTCATAGGTGTAGCTTCACCACTGTGGCCCTAGCACCCGCCCTGTTGCCATTCCCTAATCGAGGACGAGCTCATCATCGAGCCGTGGAGGAGGGGCTCGGTGACGGAGAAGGTGCCGTTGGGGAAGGCGGCGTAGGACATGAAGTGATGGAGGAGGTTAGGGTGGGTAGAGCAGGCACAAACGATGGGGGCAAGGCGGGAGTAGAGGACGAGCTTGATCGGGGGAGGCGGACGCGGAGGGGAGGAAGAGCAGCGGTGGTGTTCTCCATGCCGGTCCGATGGAGGAGGGGCAGCGCGCATGGTGGATGCGCGGATGGAGAGATGGTAGAGGGACAACAGCTTGGCTCGTGAACCACCGAGCCTACCATGGAGCAAGCTGCTAAGCTTCGACTCATTCTCGAAATGAGCCGAGCCAAGCCACTGCTTTCACTGAGCTTGAGCGAGCTGCACTCAACCGCTCGCCTCAACTTGTTTCCAAACCTACTTGGCATGGTGGTCAACCGTCGCGTAGATCCGTAAAAGTATCATCGGGTCACTCTTCTAAGCATAACAATATCATTGCTTATTTATAAAGTGTTATTTGTTATCTCTAAAGAGGATTTATATTGTATTTAACAAGAAGTCATTGGGGTCACATGATCCCAATGCTTCCATGCTAAATCCGACCCTGTCAATTGGTCATCGCAATTTTTCAGATGCGAATGGGTTTGGGGAAGAAAGATTATACATGCTTTGAGATTGGTGGAAACATGTGGCATGTTCTAGGAGGGGTCCAACTTGATGAAGGAAAAAACCAGGTCCTATAGGATTTTCCCCGAGTTCTTGGGGTACATAAACAGCTTGGTGGAGCTAAAAAAATCGGGATAATTGATTATTTGCCACTATAAAGAACAACCTTCTACGATTTTTCACTCCTAACAATGTAATCTATAATTTGCCACTCTAAAGATTAGTTGTTTGATAATTTGCCATTTTAGCCTTTTAATGACATTTCTTATGTTTCTCCTTTTTTTTCTCCACGTGAAATGACGTTACTACCCCTCTCTAATGTACACAGCCTGACGCTTCAGTGTGGCTCGACCATGTCACTCGACACATCCTCTTCCTCTGGGATCCCCTTCTTCTGCGCTTCTTCCCCCGTCGCGCCATTTCACAGGCCGACGGCAGCAGCCTCTCCCTCAAGCGGCGGCTTCTACGATTGAGCGCAATCTGAGCTAGTTGACTTGGATTCACGCGAACCTCGCGCGACTGGAAGGTATCTGAATAGGATCGAGCGATTGCGCTGACCATCTTTAACGGCTTTTGCAAGTTGCGAATTTTTTATCTGTTTCATTTGTTTTTCTCGTAGTAGTTCGATTGGAAAGAACGAGCTGAAATTGGGAGCTGTTTAGGTGGGGTGCTGGTGATGGTTTGGATCATCTCCATTTTTCCTCTCTTTTTTTCTCTGTTGGTGATTTTGTATACTATCATCAAGTTGGCACATTTTAGTCTTATTTTTCTATTCCCGATTGGTCTCTTCCTGTGTTTATTGTCTCTAGGACTTCTCTGACAGTTTTGTTGAAGCATGTACAGTTTTGTTGAAGCCTGTCCAGTTGTTGAATGTGTGTTTGGAAGGACTGTTATTGAACCAAAATCATGTTAAATTCACAGTCCAAAATCATGTTAAATTGGACTCATTTCTACTGCATGATGAAAGGCTACTGCTGCCACAATTCACAGTCCAAAATCATGTTAAATTCGACTCATTTCTGCTGCATGATGAAAGGTTGCTGCTGCTACGATTCACAGTGCAAAATCATGTTACATTGGACTCATTTATGTTGTTACAATTCATGGTACAAACCAGTTGCTAGCAGCTAGTCTGCTGCTACAATTCATAGTACAAGCCTCCTGTGTTGATGAAGAAGCTGCGTCCTGAGGGAGATGAACACATGGGAATTGAATGATCACTAAACTTCAACATCTTGATGCAGATTGTCCATACTAGATGGTGCAATAAGAGATGAACATATGGGCATTGAATGATCACTAAATTTTAATTTTCTCTCATAATGAACAAGATTCAGCACATAAGAATTATTGTCCAAAACAGCAAGCTTCAATTCATCCATGTAATCATAAGTTATGCATATTCGATAAACAAGAAATTGATTGTCTACACTATAATCTCCAATTAAATCAAACTTATACCCAGGGGTGTAGGCACTAGACAAGCATTTTGAACATGCGATTTTAGAAACTTTCTCCATAGCAAGTGACAATTTCATAGGTGAATCCAACATAATGTAACACAAAGAATCAGTAGGAGAAATTCTAGTTAAAACTTCTTTATGTGTAACCAATTCCACATGATCATTATATGTGATTAACTCATCACATGAATCACTCAAAACAGTAGGTAATTCAATTATTTTATCATATGGTGCACTCAAGTCGGCAGGTAAATCAACAATTTTATCACATGGTGCACTCAAATCAATGCATCAGATTCTCTACTTGAAATATGTGCATATCAGAAATGTTTTCCACTAAGTTTTGCTCTAAAACAGCATGAACAGTGGACAATTGTAGTTCTTCACAAGCATACTCACCTTGAGTGATGATAGCACCATGATCCTTACCTTTTTGGCTCTCCTCAGATGATGTAGGTGCATCCATCTCCTCATCTTCCTTCTCAACCAATGGAGTCGATGGTTCAATCAACTCATTCTCCCTTTTGGCATGGTTCTCAGCTTCCTGCAAATTGTTAGTCACAGAAAAAGACACAAACATAGGTTTGTTCTCATGTTCCCTATCATCAAACATTCTCAATTTCTCCTCAATCTGACGTTCAACCTTACAAGCAAATATAAACAAATGAGGAAGCGAATTATATTCTTTGTGAACAAGAATGTCCTGAATTTCTTGATTAAGCCCACTTAAGAATATATTCTCTGTAGCTTCAGCATGTTCCTCTAAGCCACAACGCAACAAACGAGTTTTCAATTCATGATAGTATTCCCTTACAATTCTACTATGTTGTTTTAAACGTTGTAATTTAGCTAACAAATAATCAGCATGATATTTATGAACAAATTCATGTCTCAAAAGTTTCTTTAATGCATGCCAAGTTTGAGGCACTCTTCCATGTCTACGTAAATGCTTCTACCAAAGTATTGCATCTTCAACAAAAACACTAGTGACAACTTTAATCTTTTGCCTATCAGACAAATCATAATATTCAAATTCTTTGTCTAAAGCTATATCTCCTACCAATATAGGCATCGGGATCAAATTTACCAAAGAAAAGAAGGCACATCGAGTTTAGTTTTACCGCACGCACTATCACGTTCATGTACCTCCCGTGCTGGATAATCGCGTCTCAAGCGTGCATCTTCCTCGTGGACTTTCTTGCGCTCCTGTTCAATGGCTCGAAGAAGACGTGGATCTATTTGTAATCATCCCTTGAACCTGCCATAGTTAGTAGAAAATAAGGGAACAAATCGCAGTGTACATGTCCCTATGGACTACTAGGTTATGGAGTTTTCAACAGTCGCTCACACTCAAGCTTTTACCAAGTTCTTACAAGCTCTTACCAATGTAGCAAGGAAGTGGTACAACCGGTGGCTGGTTCGTGATACTCTCACCTGTGAATAGTCAAACGATTGCGAGGAACGACACCTGCTGAGTTAGTAGGAAGTGGAGCTTGGAAGGCTTCAATATGGTAGCAAGGATTAACAACAATCAAATCAGTAATGCTAGTTGAAAAATTATTCAAAGTACTAGTGAATGTTGCTGATCCTAGATTAATCAAAGCTAGCTAATCAAAACCCTATGCAGAGAAGTGTATGTACGCACACGTAACGATCAATGTGACTTGATGCAAGCAAGGGAAAGCCTCACAACAAGTCCTAGGAGAGATGCTAGCCAACTACTCAAACTTCTGTAAGGGGCACAAGATTATTCGTACGACGTAGAGCACAAAAGACAGCAATATCGGTGCAATGCAAACAACCCTCTAGATTGTGCAGAAACAATAGCTAGTATCAAATGATGAAAAAGCAAAGTTTTATATGGCTTATATATGATTTTTTGAAAAGTTTCGATGAGATCTACAACTTTGCAGTTGAGGCGAACTCCAAATTCCGAAAGGAAGATCAAAGGAAACAGCAAAAACAGAAACTGCAAACTTGCGACGCGAATTCGGGGCCGAAAATGGCCAATTTTGGGGCACCTGGAGGGCGACTAGTGGCTTACATGGAAATAATGCGCCTCGTCATTAGCTTCGAAACGAGTACAAGAATGTCAAAAAGACACCGTATGCAAAAGTTATGCCCGTTTTACTGGAGGTATCTCGGATACCGAATCCTACTCAGACTCAAAACCATCTCGAGTTTAAATTTGAAATTGCTATATCTTTCAAACCCGTGGGCCAAACTTGCTGAAATTTTTTGTGGAAGCTTTTGGTTATATGTAGAAGGTCTCTACCAATTTTCATGCACTTTTCTTTTCTCTTTTTTTATTTTTTTCTACCGCGACTTTTATTCTATGCGGCTGCCTCTTTCTCCTTATAATATTTGGTCGGCCCTAAGGTTTGCCGTAAATCGCAAATAACATTAATTCTCCCAAAAGGTCATAGCAACCCTCTTTTTTCAGATTAACAACAGTATGAATTTTCTATTTTTTTGGTGCGGATTAGAGGAGTTCTAACCCACAAATTTTCTGTTTTAGATGTAAAAACTAAGAACCCTAAAAAAACGATTAAACAATGCGAAGGAAAACACGAGAAGCAATCTAGACAACGACCAACTAGACAATAACTAGAACTAAAGATCAGCAACTAGACACGACGACGCAACCAATGATTCAACAAGCAAAATACCGAAAAGAAAAATTGCAAAGGTTTAACGGGCTCGGTATGGATGATAGATGCAAATTTTTTTGTAGTAATTTTCTGGACTCTAGGTATGAAAAAAAATCTACTACTAAGGGTACTGATTTCTCATCAAAGAACTGTAGCTCTGATAGCACTTGATGAACCACAGAGGTCCTGATTTTGGCCTGATCTTTCGATGAGAAGATACGTTCGGTAGTAGTCGCTCAACTCTCACGATCCTGGTTATGAACTCACATGGCTCGAAACCACGCAATCGCTGAACTGCTCGACAAGTCATTATCAACCGTGCACGAATACCCGGTTGACCTGACCACGAAGGTCGATTCCTGCATACACCGAAGAAGCACGCAATAACAAGATAAAGCAATCTGAAATTACAAATAGGAATTGAAATATTTGAATTGAGTTGGGATTCTGAATAAGGATCTTAATTGGGTGGTCTACTCGACACACACAGAAGATACAAGTTGCAACGAAAGCAAACTAAACATAAACAAAATCCCAGGAAAACTAGAAGGGTGCGCCTCCTTATATAGGGAGGGGAGCCACACATATCCAAGAGGTAGGGGTGGTACTATTCATAAGTACTGTTCATATGAACAGTGCATCGCTTATATGAACAAGACATCCATGAATAGTGCGGTCCAAGGGGGTGGCTAAGGAGGTGGCCGCCCAAATAGGTTACAAGGCCCAATTTGGCCTAAATAGGTGATGCAACAACTCCTTTCGATAATTACGACATGCATGAAGGAATTTGGAGGTGTGGCTAGATCCGCTTGAAAGAGGACGAGATAAGCTTTCAATGAAGTACTCGTGGAACTCAAACGAGTTTGTATGCGAAAGTTATGCCTGCTTGAAGTCGTATGTCTCTAGAGGCCGAATCGATTCCGAATGTGTCCAATTTGAACTCTTGCTTGGCTTGGACACAAAGTGATGTGGTGCTGCACAAATATACATTTTGATCATTAGGTAGCATCATATAGTTCATATAATATAAATACACTTCGAAAAACGAGCTCTTGTATTTGGAACAGCAAGCATAACAAATTTGATTGTATCTATAGGGGTCATGTCCTCATCATCGTGAATGCCAAGATCGTAGTCTTTTATGAGCTCCAACCATCTTCTTTGCCTAAGGTTAAGGTTGGATTGAGTCAAAATGTATTTCAAGCTTTTATGGTCTGTAAAGATCTCACAGCAATTACCAAGGAGGTAATGGCACTATATCTTTAAGGCATGCACTACGGCTGCCAATTTCGAATCTTGACTGGGGTAGTTGGCTTCATGAGGCTTCAATTGTCGAGAAGCATAAGCTACCACTTTTCCTTCTTTCATCAAAACACAGCCAAGGCCTTGCCGAGATGCATCACAAAAGACTTCAAAGTCTTTTCGGATATCTGGCACAACAAGCACTTGGGCAGAGGTCAAACGCCTTTTCAGCTCTTGAAAACTACGCTCATAGGGTGGTGTACACACATACTTGCTTTCTTTCTTGAGAAGCTAGGTGAGAAGTATTGCTAGTCTTGAAAAGCCTTCAATGAACCGACGGTAATACCCTGCCATGCCAAGAAAACTTCTGATCTGAGGCACTGATTTGGGTGACTTCTAATCTAGCAAATCTTGGACCTTGCTGGGGTTGACTACCACACCTGCTGCTGACATAACATGTCTAAAAAAGGTGACCTCTTTCATCCAAAAGTCACACTTGTTGAATTTGGCATAGAGTTGGTGGCCTCTGAGCTTGTCTAGGACCAACCGAAGGTGCTCTTCATGATCCGCTTCATTCTTAGAATACACTAGAATGTCATCAATGAAGACAATGACAAACTTATCTAAGTACTCCATAAACACTTTATTCATCAAGTTCATAAAGTAAGCATGAGCATTAGTTAACCCAAAGGACATAATGTTGAACTCATAGAGCCCATAACGAGTTGAAAAAGTTGTCTTTAGGATATCTTCTTGTCGATCTTCAACCGGTGATAACCTCGATCTCAAGTCAATCTTGGAGAACATCGCGACTTCTAACTGGTCAAACAAGTCATCAATTCGGACAAAGGACACTTGTTCTTGATTGTGACATCATTGAGTGTTCTATAATCCACACACATGCATTGAGTGCCATCTTTCTTTGCCACAAAGATGACTAGAGCTCCCCAAGGTGAAGAGCTCGGCCAAACAAAACCTTTACTTTGCATTTCTTCAATTTGCTGCTTCAACTCAATAAGATCATTGATAGGCAATCTATAAGGTCTTTTGGAGATTGGTGCTGCCCCTGGGACTAAGTTGATGACAAACTCTAAGTCTCTGTCCGGAGGCATTCCAGGTAGTTCATCTGGGAACACATCTGGGTACTCCCTTACCACAGGGAGGTCTTTTAACTTCACTTCCTTCAAAAAGGCAAGGCTAGGACCTCCTCTAAAAGAGGTCTCGAGACTGAAGTCAACTTGAATCCCTTGCTCGTTGGTGAGCACAATAGACTTTCTGGCACAGTCTATCTGACCTTGGTTCTTGGCTAACCAGTCCATTTCAATAATCACATCTAACCCTTGGGAGTGCAAGACTACCAGGTCTGCATAAAAGGGTACTCCCAAGATCTCTAAGGTAAGATTTGGGCATAAGGATAGTCCTCATTTCTAAGCCCGAAGAGTGGATCAACATAGGGTTTACTAACGGAGATATAGATAACCTATTCTTACCAACAAACTTAGATGAAACAAACGAATGAGAAGCTCCGGAATAAAAAAGAATTGTTGCTGGTATGAATTGACAAGGAACGCATTCAAGGACCACGTCCGACGCGTTTGAGCTCTTCACCGTGGACGTGATTAACACGCCCTCTAATATACTAGACCGAAGGCTTCACAGTAGCATTACTGCCAGAAACTGGAGGTCCTTGACTAGGTCGGGTTGGAGCTGAGGTTGTGACTTGTAGCTTCTTTGGGCATTTATTGGCATAATGCCCAACTTCATCGCAAAAGAAACATGTGACCCCTGCTGCGCAGATCATTGGGGGCTTGTTCTGGAAATGACCTCTTGAAGAGGTCATCTGAGGACTAGAGGTGCCAGGATGTCTTGCTGGCACAGGAGGTCTTGAAGAGGAGGAGGTCGCAGGTCTCCCTTGTTGAAACTGGGAGGTCCTGGGCCTCGAAAAACCACCTGAACTGATCTATTGTGCTGCTTTTCTTTTCTTACAGTTCTCTATCTCAAGGTGCTTGCCTTCTCGACGAATTGCCTTGCTCACAAGCTGTTAAAAATCTGAGTAGTCCTAGGCAATAAGTTGAACAGCTAGGTCGTCATTAAGCCCTTCCAAGAAACGCTCTTGTTTGGACTCATCTGTTGCCACATCTTTAGGTGCATACCTGGCAAGCTGATTGAATTTGTGCAAATAATCATTGACTGAACGGTTGCCTTGACACAAAGCATGAAATTCTTTCTTCTTCAAGGTCATCATGCCCGGGGGAATATGGGCATGACGAAAAGCTTGCACAAACTCTTCCCAAGGAATGGTTTGAGCATAAGTGTGGGACTGGGTGAAGTTGTCCCACCATTCTGAGACTGGTCCAGTGAGCTGGTGAGAGGCAAAGAGCACCCTCTCACGGTCAGAACACTGGATTATGTCCAGCTTCCTACCCACTATCCTGAGCCAATCATCAGCTTCCAATGGCTCAGCACTGCTAGAGAAAGTGGGAGGTCTCATTCTCTTAAACTCAGCAACATTGGCCCTTGGAGGAGGTGGAACAAAAACTGGTGGATGTGCGGCTGCTTGGTGGTTCTTAGTGTTGTTGATGGACTGAGCTAGCAAATTGACCAGCTAAGCTTGATTTACAATCATCTGATTCCAATCTACACCTTCAGTTGGAGGTGGAGGTGGTTGAGGAACTGGTGCCTCTTGATCACTGCCCACAGTTCTACCCTGACCACTGGTGCTGCCACTACCACGGGTTGTCACCATATGCCAGAGCTCTCAAAGATTAGGAAAGGAAGAAAGAGCTAAGGGGAGAGATCGAAACACCCAAACCAACAAAACAACAACTCAAAACTCAAACACGTTCTACTCGGGACTTACTGCCCTCAGGGCTGTAAGCAAAGAGGTCGTCGTGGTCACAAGGGGTGGTCTTTGCAAAAAGAACCCATAGGGTGGTCTTTGCAAAAAGGACTACCACTCATGATCACACCCAGGGAGGTCCTACAAAGAAAAAAAGGGATAGAACACCAAGGCTAACGACCTCCTAAAGAGGTTTCAAGGGAAAGAGGATCCAATTACCATTGTAAAACAGTGAGGAAAGCAGAAGATAAGAAAGACACTAAGAAGGGGATAAGATTGGAAAGATGACCCAGATAAGAAGAGAACAGTTTACTTTTCTTGTTTTGTTAACCAAGTTTTGAATTTTCTACTAACGGCCACTTACTAGGTTACGACCTACAGCCAGATGTTCTGATACCACTTGTCACGACTGTAACAGCCCAAATTTTAAATTTCAGAAGAAAATAAAAATTTAATTATTTTTGTGGATTTTCTGAAATTTTTAAAAGCCTTTTCCAATTATTTTAAAGTCAAAAAAAATTTATTTCAAAATTAAAAGCCAATTTTAAGTTGGAAATAATTTTATAAAGTCCAAAATAAATAAGGGAATTTCTGTGAATTTTTCCATAATTTTTGGATTTATTTTGCTATTTTCTTAAGCTTAAATGAATTAACAGAATTAAATTAATTGTTAAATCAATTTAAAATCCAAACCTCATTTTGGGCTGAAACCCAAAACCTTGACTCAACCCACTCCCCGCGTGCAGTCCAAACCAGCCCAGGTCGCACCCCCACACCCCAACCCACGCTAGCCGTTGGATCAAAATCCAACAACCGCACGCGCCCCCTTCCTCTCTCTTCACCGCACTCGATCTCGACCTTTGGATCTGGATCAAATAGCCATTGCTTGCCCCTCTTTCCTTTCACTGACACGTGGGCCCGCGTCGTCATTGTCTTCCCCGCACACTTCTTCCCCACGCAGCGCGAGCCGACGCCACCATTGTTGTGCAATAGAGCTCGCAACGGGCGCACTCCCAACCACCCACATCTCCCGCGCACATGTGCAAGAAACTCGCGCCCGTCGCCGCACGACCCCCACCTTCTTCCCTTTTTTTCTCCGCGCGTGTGCCACGATCTCGCAACCGCCGCCGCCATGACCTCCACATCGCCACGCTGCTCCAGAGCCCCTCGGCACCTATAAAAGGGAGCACCGGGTAGCCCTCGTCGCACCCATCATTTTCCCCTCACTCACTCTCCTTTCCCCGTGAGGTCATCGCAATTAGAGTTTCCATCGCCGTCGACCGCGAGCACGCCGCTGCCCCTAGCGCTGCCATCATCGACGCCGCGACCTCGCCATCGCCACCTTCGGCATCGCCACCTCCTCGCGAACCCGTCGCGCACCTCTCGCCGGCGACCCCGAGCGCCCACTTCACCTTCAACCCGGCCGCCTCCGCTTCTCCCTCGACGCTTGGGTGAGTGCAGACGACCTCACATCTTCCTTTCTTTACGCACTTCACCGCCACCGCCAGAAGCGTAGCGCCGCGACCCTCGGACCCGATGTCGGCCACTTGTGTCGACGTGGCTCGCCACGACGCCGCATCGCGACCACGCCCTCTCCTTGTCCGCCATGTCCACGTGGCTTCCACGTCAGCGAGTGCGTGACACCTCGGTGCACCCCCCTGAGACATAAGCCGTGGGCTTAGTCCACATAGTTTTATTTCTTTAATTCCAAAACTCTCAGGGCCGACGTCAGCCTTGCGCAATAAAGGGGGTTTCCTTTAGAAAAATAAATCAATAAATTATGTTAAATTCAGAATGAGAGTTTTTAATAGTTTTAAACTTAAAAAATTCATATATTTTGCATCCAAACTCCAATTTGGGTGATTCAAGTTGCACAATTTGTATAAAATTGTAATATAGCTAAATAAACCAAAATAGTTCAATTTGGAGTTGATTTGAGCTATATTGTTGAATTTATTTGAATTTGAATTGAATTTATCGTATTTTCAAGTATAGACTTCAACAATTCCGGAGAGTTCGATCCTTCCGAGGACTTAGAGTTTCAGGACTTCAGCAAAGGCTAGTTATACCATTGACCATATTGATCCCATTACTTTAAAGTTATTTTCATTTTTTAAATTACTTAATGCATGCATATGTTTATACAATTATTTCAATACCCTGTCTTAATTACATAGTTATTCCAATTTTTCCTTGTATGGCCAATTTGAATATTGAGTATGAATACCTTGTCACCATTAGATAAAATGATATCAATATTAAACTTATGCTTAGCCAATGCTTAGACCACCTTTTATAATTTTTGGAGGATTTAGCCAAATCATTTACAAAATTGATTTAAATTTGAATCTGTGGTATTGCTTTACCATAGAAAGTTTATAAAGATGGTTTTATTTAAATTAAAATAAAAAATGGGTTTGAACTTGGGTGAAATGGTTGAATGGTGGGTGCAAGTTTATGCATGGGCTTAATCTGGTTAACATTAAGGCCCATGGTTTGTTTTGAAAGATGCCCAAGTTAATTGAGGACCGGTCTTTGAGCCACTTTTTGCTCAGCCTTATCGTACCACCGCATGTCCTGTATGGGCAGGATTTGGCTAACTAATTTGTGATGTCTTAGTGTTATTTGTGTCATGTTGATTGTGTGGGTGTCAGGTAGACATTTATTCGCACCTGGCGCAAGAGGGGGCTTCCGGAGGACGGTTAGTCCAATGGAACTGAAACCTTAGCTGGCATAAGTACATTAAGACAGAGCATTGTAAAGGCCTCATGATAACTACTCAGTTGCACGCCTACAGAAGCGTGTATTGGCCAACATAAAGAGCAAATTATCTCGTGTGGGTAAAGCTGTACAAACTCTGCAGAGTAGAAAACTATTCGAATAGCCGTGTCCGCGGTGATGGACATGCTAGCAAGGCCACTTAAAGTTAGACTTGTTTTTTTTTTGGTTTCAAAATATTTTATGAAATGGTTTAAGGATGGTTAATCCTTATGGAAAATTGGGTGGTCAGTCATGTGATAGGAGGGTATTCTTCACCTGTTCATTTGGAGGTTATCCATGCTATAAAGTTGTCATTTTAAAATCTGATTTTAGATATAGTATAAAAATGGCCTTGGAAATTACTATGACTATTTAAACTGAAAATTGCTGCTTTACGCAAAATAAACGCTACCATATTTAATTGTTACCTTATGCATGCATCTTCTTTCAATATTGGGTGTAACTTGCGAGCACGGTAGTAGTGCTCACTTTTGCTGAATAATTTTTATTCAGGAGAAGACTTCTATCCGGATGGTGAGGACACCGACGTTTAGGCCTACGCCCCTAGATGATTGCTTGTGGCGAATCGTGTGGCCTACATTTACTGCTTTGCTTCCGCTATGTTATTTGTTATTTGCTTATCAGACTCAGTTTTATTAAACTCTTGAATATTTAATGTTATTTAAATTCCAGTGATATGATTGTGATATCAATTTTGTAAAACTGTGTACACTAGAAATCCTGGATTGGTGTATGAACACAGAGAATTCGGGATCCTTCATTCCTGGGTTCGACAAAAGTGGTATCAGAGCCATAACGACTGTAGGTCGTGTCCTTAGGTAGAAATGGCAAAACCATTACGGACTATTTTCAAAATTTAAAAGTATTTACTTGTCCTTCCAGAGTCTTACTCATCATTTTCTCTCTTAAAAGATTTCTAGACTCTTGTCTTTTCTAATTTGTAGATGGCCGAGAGACCCACCCACATCTCCCACAGAGTCTTTGCCGGAGAATGGGCCGACATACTATGGAAAATGATGCAGCACTTGGACTTCAAGAAGAGACCCACATATCAAGGCTGCAAGTATAGAGTGGGTAACAAGAATGCTGGAGGGTGGAGGTTATCCTCTAATCTAATCTGGCGCACGACACAGTGTTCCATATCTTTGACGCCCCAATGCGTCGGGACACCTTTTATGATGGCATCCAAGACGCAGCGAGGGAGGCAGTTCGCAGACTTCGATACACTTATGACCATCGCCTCCAAGACACTAGGTTTCACTACTACCCGATGCACATCCCAACCCGACTGGGCAGTGCTTTCTGCTTAGCCGGTAATGAGGATTCCCCGGAGATCACCCATTAGGTGGAGCTGGCCAAGGCGATGGACTACGCCTATAGCAACACCTTGGATGAGCTGTACCTCGTTCAGGGGAGGTTGGAAGTTGCGGAGGAGAAGTCAAGGCACTGAGGAAGAGCCGTTTCTACAAAAAAGCCAAGCCGCACTAGTAACTCCCTAGATTACACCCCAACCACCCCATAGATCCTTTTTCCATAGTTTCGTTCACTAGCTACGAATTATGAGCTACTAACCCTTTGTGGTAGCCATAATCAATGAATAAAATAAAGAACTACTTTGAAAAAGAAAAATTTGTTCTTTGTCTCGTGTTTGTGTGTTTTTGGGCTATTTCGAATTTATCCCCTTTAGTGCTTTCTTTGTCCTTCTCTTTTCTAAATCTTTGGAAAATGCAGCAGATGGTGACCACCCGCACCGGAAGTGGTAGTGCCAGAGGCCAAAGCAATGAAAACGCTAACTACCAGGAGCACCCTACTCAGCATCCTCCCCCACCGCCAGCGGAAGGACCTGATTGGCACCAGATGATGGCCAATCAGACTCACCTGATTGACTTGCTGGCCCAGTCACTCAGTAACTCTCAGAATGTGCAGGCGACAGTAGTAGCCGCAGTCGCAACACACGCACCAGCTCAACCTCCTCAGAGAGTGATGATGTCAGAGTTCATGAGCATGCGACCCCTGACTTTCTCCAGCAGTACTGAACCCATGGACGCTGACAACTGGCTCCGTGCCATCGGGAAGAAGTTGGACATAGCTCAGTGTACAGACCGTAAGAGAGTCCTCGCTTTCTCACCACCAATGGTCCCGCCTGAATGGTGGGATAACTTTTGTATCTCCCATGCCAATGCTCAAGCCATCACATGGAATGAGTTTGTGCGAGCTTTTCTCCACGCACACATCCCCGTTGGGATGATGACTCTAAAGAAGAAAGAGTTCCACACGCTCCGTCAAGGCAATTGCTCGGTGAGCGAATATCTGCACAGGTTCAACCAGCTTGCTCGCTACGCCCCAGCTGATGTAGCCAGGATGAGGATAGACAGGAGAGGTTCCTGGAAGGGCTGAATGATGAGATCTCAGTTCAACTGATCTCCCAAAACTTCACCGACTTCCAGTAGTTGGTGGACAAGGCAATCCGCTAGGAGGCCAAGCACCAGGAGATGGAAAACCGCAAGCGGAGGATGACCGCTCAGAGGTTCAACTCAGGAGGTCTTCCCAAGCCTCGTTTCAACCAGCCCCAGCCACCGCAGCGTGGAAGGTTCCAGTCCTCTACATCCAGAGCTCCAGCACCGACACAGCACCCCAACACCTCCAACTTCCGCAACACTTCATTTGGAGGCCAGTTCCAGCAGAAGAACCCGACTCCCTCAGCAACAGGAGTGACCTGTTTCTACTACAATGAGACAGGGCACTATGCCAACAGACGCCCGAAGAAGCAGCAAGCAGCAGCGCCTGCCAAGCCAGCATCAGGAGTACTAGTCACCGGCGGCACCTCAAGGCCGACGGCCCAGTTCACCAAGGGACGTGTGAACCACGTCACAGCAGAGGAAGCCCAGGCAGCACTGGATGTCGTTCTTGGTACGTTTCTTGTTAACTCGATATCAACATCAGTCTTGTTTAATTCTGGAGCTTCACATTCCTTTGTATCAAATAAGTTTGTGGGTAAATATGGGTTACCTATAGCCTCCGTAGATAATCCTATGATAATCCATTCCTGTGCTCGAAATGAGAACCGCTTTCTATGCCCGAATCTTACCCTTGAAATATTCTGAGTATCTTTTCTAGCGATTTGATAGTCCTGCATTCCCAAGGATTGATGTAATTCTTGGAATGGATGGTGACCAAGAATCATGGACAAATAGATCGTACAATAGGTCTATCACGCTCACCAATGAACAAGGAATTTCAGTTGAATTCAAGCCAAAGACCTATACCAAAGGAAGTTCCATCCTCACCAGCTTGAAGGAAGTAAAGCTTGAAGACATACCTGTGGTGCGGGAATACCCCGATGTCTTTCCGGATGATTCACCTGGCATGCCACCGGACATGGACATAATGTTCCTAATTGACTTAGTCCCCGGGACTGCTCCAATTTTGAAGCGACCCTACAGAATGCCAGCCAATGAGTTAGCAGAACTAAAGAAACAAATTGAAGAATTGCAGAAAAAAGGATATATCCGACCCAGTTCATCACCATGGGGAGCACCAGTGCTATTTGTTAAAAAGAAGGACAATAGTATAAGAAT
The DNA here is from genome assembly GCA_036346255.1 of Ampelocalamus luodianensis. Classification (NCBI taxonomy): domain Eukaryota; kingdom Viridiplantae; phylum Streptophyta; class Magnoliopsida; order Poales; family Poaceae; genus Ampelocalamus; species Ampelocalamus luodianensis. The sequence goes on from CM070623.1 coordinate 12,998,047, forward strand.
GTGTGTAGATTACAGATCGCTCAATGAGGCGACGATCAAGAACAAGTACCCATTACCTAGGATCGATGATCTGTTTGACTAGCTGAAAGGAGCAAGTGTCTTTTCAAAGATTGACTTGAGATCCGGCTATCATCAACTGAAGATCAGACCAAAAGATATCCCGAAGATAGCTTTCACCACCAGATATGGACTATACGAGTTTACAGTAAAGTCTTTCGGTTTGACGAACGCCCCTGCTTATTTCATGAGTATGATGAACAAAGTGTTCATGGAATTCTTGTATACGTTTGTGGTTGTTTTCATTGATGACATTCTCATCTATTCAAATAATGAAGAAGAACATGAGAAGCACCTCAGAATGATTCTGGACAAACTCAGGGAACATCAACTTTATGCCAAGTTCAGTAAGAGTGAATTTTGGCTAAGTCAAGTGGCTTTTCTTGGACATATTGTGTCAGTAGGAGGAGTTGCAGTAGATCCTGCCAAGGTTGAGGCAGTAGATGGATTGGAAGCAACCCCGATCAGTCACGGAAGTGAGAAGTTTTCTCGGACTAGCATGTTATTACCGCAGGTTCATTGAAGGTTTCTCTAAGATTGCGAGACCCATGACCCAACTTCTTAAGAAAGAGAAGAAATTTGAATGGACAGACACCTGTGAGGAAAGTTTTCAGGAACTGAAGAAGAGGCTAGTTTCTGCACCTGTGCTAATCTTACCTAACATGCGTAAGGATTTTGAGATCTTCTGTGATGCGTCACGTCACGGTCTCGGATGTGTATTGATGCAAGAAGGCAAAGTTGTGGCTTACGCATTCAGGCAGCTGAGGCCACATGAAGGGAATTATCCGATGCATGATCTTGAGTTAGCAGCAATTGTACATGACTTGAAGATCTGGCGGCATTATCTAATTGGTAACCGCTGTGAGATTTTCACGAATCATAAGAGTCTGAAGTACATCTTCACGCAGGCAGAACTCAACCTTCGACAAAGAAGATGGCTGGAGTTGATAAAGGATTACGACCTCGGAATCCACTTTCATCCGAGCAAAGCAAATGTGGTTGTAGATGCCCTAAGCAGAAAGGCTTATTGCAACACCATCATGGTACAACAGAATCAACCCGAGCTTTATGAAGAACTAAAACATCTGAATTTAGAGATTGTCAACCAAGGATGTGTGAATGCTTTGGAAGTTCAACCAACTCTTCAGAGTCAGATCAGGGAAAGGCAGCTAGAAGATGAAGACATCAAAGAAATCAAGAAGAATATGAGAAGAGGCAAGGCCCTAGGATTTGCTGAGGATGAGCAAAGAACATTGTGGTTTGGGAACCGCATCTGTGTACCTGATTAGCAGGAATTAAAGCAGTCAGTTCTGAAGGAAGCTCATGAATCGCCTTACTCCATTCACCCCGAAAGTACCAAGATGTACCAGGATCTAAAGGAAAAGTATTGGTGGGTTAGCATGAAGTGAGAAATTGCTGAGTTCGTCACCCGTTGTGATGTATGTCACGTAGTCAAGCGTAACACCGAGACCACGGATTGTTGCAACCATTACCAATTCCTGAATAGAAGTGGGAAGAAGTTGGTATGGATTTTATCACCGGACTACCTAGGACCCAATCAGGATGTGATTCCATCTGGGTGATAATCGATCGGTTAACTAAAGTAGCTCACTTTATCCCAGTCAAGACCACATACAGATGCAGCCAGTTAGCAGAGTTGTATATGGCCAGGATCGTCTGTCTACACGGAGTACCCAAGAAGATCGTGTCCGACAGAGGTTCTCAGTTTATATCAAGGTTTTGGCAGAGTCTGCATGAAGCTTTGGGAACCAGACTCAACTTCAACACAGCCTATCATCCCCAAACAGATGGTCAGACAGAACGCGTCAACCAAATTCTTGAGGATATGCTTTGAGCCTGTGCCATAGACTATGGAAAAAGTTGGGACAAGAATCTGCCCTATGCAGAATTCTCGTACAACAATAGCTACCAAGCCAGTCTGTAGATGTCTCCATTCGAAGCTTTGTATGGCAGAAAGTGCAGAACTCCACTCCTTTGGGATCAAGCAGGAGAACATCAATTCTTTGGGCCAGAGTTAATCAAAGAAGCCGAAAGCAAGGTTAAAGCAACAAAGGAACGCCTGAAAGTGGCTCAATCCTGACAAGAGAGTTATGGAGATAACCACAAAGAGAGTTGACCTTTGAAATAGGAGATTTAGTTTATCTCGAGTTACTCCACTCAGAGGAGTAAGAAGATTCCAGACAAAAGGAAAACTCGCACCCAGATTTATGGGACCTTACAAGATTCTAGCCAGAAGAGGTGAAGTTGCATATCAGCTTGAGCTACCCGCATCCTTGTCAGCAGTCCATGACGTCTTCCACGTCTCCCAACTAAAGAAGTGCCTCAGGGTGTCAATAGAAGAAACACCAATTGAAAGCATCGATCTTCAGGAAGACCTCAAATATGTGGAGCAACCAATCAAGATCCTCGATGTGGCAGAACGTGTCACAAGAAGCAAAGTCATCCGTTCATGCAAGGTCCAGTGGAGCAATCATTCAGAAGAAGAAGCCACCGGGAGCGAGAAGAAGACTTGAAAGCCGAGTATCCCCACCTTTTTGCAGGCCAAGTCTGAATCTTGGGGTAGGTTTGTAATAACCCAAATTTTAAATTTCAGAAGAAAATAAAATTTTAATTATTTTTGTGGATTTTCTAAAAAATTTAAAAGCCTTTTCCAATTATTTTAAAGTCAAAACAAATTTATTTGCAAAATTAAAAGCCAAATTTAAGTTGGAAATAATTTTATAAATTCCAAAATAAATAATGGAATTTTTGTGAATTTTTCCATAATTTTTGGATTTATTTTGCTATTTTCTAAAGCTTAAATGAATTAACAGAATTAAATTAATTATTAAATCAATTTAAAATCCAAACCTCGTTTTGGGCCGAAACCCAAAACCTTGACTCAACCCACTCCCCGCGTGCGGCCCAAACCAGCGTAGGCCGCACCCCAACCCACACCAGCCGTTGGATCAAAATCCAACAGCCACACGCGCCCCCTTGCTCTCTCTTCACCGCACTCGATCTCGACCTTTGGATCTGGATCAAACGGCCATTGCTTGCCCCTCTTTCCTTTCACTGTCACGTGGGCCTGTGTCGTCGTTGTCTTCCCCGCACCCTTCTTCCTCACGCAGCCGAGCCCGACGCCGCCATTGTTGCGCAACAGAGCTCGCAACGGGCGCGCTCCCAACCACCCACATCTCCCGCGCACGTGTGCAAGAGACTCGTGTCCGTCGCCGCATGACCCCCACCTTCTTCCCCTTTTTCTCTAGGCGTGCGCCACGATCTCGCAACCGCGGCCGCCATGACCTCCACGTCGCCAAGCCGCTCCAGAGCCCCCCGGCCCCTATAAAAGGGAGCACTGGGTAGCCCTCGTCGCACCCATCACTTTCCCCTCACTCACCCTCCTTCTTTCCCCGTGAGCTCATCGCAATTAGAGTTTCCGTCGCCGTCGACCGCGAGCACATCGCTGCCCCTAGTGCCGTCGCCACCTTCGGCATCGCCACCTCCTCATGAACCCGGCGCGCACCTCCTCGTCGCCGAAGGACCCCCGGAGTGTCCACTTTGCTGTCAACCCCAACCGCACCACCGCCTTTCCCTCGCCGCCGGTTGCCTCCGTTCTTCTCTCGACGTTTGGGTGAGCGTAGCACGACCCTCACATCTTCCTTTCTCTTTTGCGCACTTCACCGGCCACCACCGTGTAGCATAGCGCCGATGACCCTCGGTCCCGACGCCGGCGCCGCTTGTGCCGACGTGGCTCGGCCACGTATATGCCGCGTCAGCGCCATGTCCTCCCCTTGTTTGCGTCACATCCACATGGCTTCCACATCAGCGAGTGTGTGCCACCTCGGTGCACCCCCGAGACATAAGCCGTGGGCTTAGTCCATGTGGACCGTGTCTATGACACGTGGGTGCCACACGTCAGAAAAATAGTTTTATTTCTTTAATTCCAAAAATCTCAGGGCTGACGTTAGCCTTGCACAATAAAGGGGTTTTCCTTTAGAAAAATAAATCAAGAAATTCTGTTAAATTTAGAATTAGAGTTTTTAATAGTTTTAAACTTCAAAAATTCATATCTTTTGCATTCAAACTCCGATTTGGGTGATTCAAGTTGCAAAATTTGTACAAAATTGTAATCTAGCTAACTAAACCAAAATATTTCAATTTGGAGTTAATTTGAGCTATCTTTTGAATTTATTTGAATTTGTCGATTTTTACAGATAGACTTTGACGATTCCGAGAGTTCGATCCTTCCGAGGACTTAGAGTTTCAGGACTTCAATGAAGGCAAGTTATACCATTGACCATGTTGATCCCATTACTTTAAAGTTATTTTTATTTTTTAAATTACTTAATGCATGCATATGTTTATACAATTATTTCAATACCTGTCTTAATTACATAGTTATTTCAATTTTTCCTTGTATGGCCAATTTGAATGTTGAGTTTGAATACCTTGTCACCATTAGATAAAATGATATCAGTATTAAACTTATGCTTAGCCAATGCTTAGACCACCTTTTATAATTTTGGGAGGATTTGGCCAAATCATTTACAAAATTTATTTATATTTGAATAAGTGGTATTGCTTTACCATAGAAAGTTTATAAAGATGGTTTTATTTAAATTAAAATAAAAAATGGGTTTGGACTTGGGCGAAATGGTTGAATGGTGGGTGCAGGTTTATACATGGGATTAATCTGGTTAAGATTTAGGCCCAGGGTTTGTTTTGAAAGACACCCAAGTCATTTGAGGACCGGTCTTTGAGCCACTTTTTGCTATGCCTTATCGTACCACCGCATGTCCTATATGGGCAGGATTTGGCTAAGTAATTTGTGATGTCTTAGTGTTATTTGTGCCATGTTGATTGTGTGGGTGTCGGGTAGACATTTATTCGCACCTGGCACAAGAGGGGGCTTCCGGAGGACGGTTAGTCCAATGGAAGTGAAACCTTAGCGGGTATAAGTACATTAAGATAGAGCATTGTAAAGGCCTCATGATAACTGCTCAGTCACACGCCTACGAAAGCGTGTATTGGCCGACATAAAGAGCAAATTATCTCATGTGGGTAAAGCTGTACAAACTCTGCAGAGTAGAAGACTATTCGAATAGCCGCATCCGCGGTCATGGACATGCTAGCAAGGCCACTTAAAGTTAGACTTGTTTTTTTTGGTTTCCAAATATTTTATAAAATGGTTTAAGGATGGTTAATCCTTGTGGAAAATTAGGCGGTCAGCCATGTGATAGGAGGGTATCCTTCACCTATTCATTTGGAGGTTATCCATGCTATAAAGTTGTCATTTTAAAATCTAATTTTAGATATAGTATAAAAATGGCCTTGGAAATTACTATGACTATTTAAACTGAAAATTGTTTCTTTACGCAAAATAAACCCTGCCATATTCAATGGTTACCTTATGCATGCATCTTATTTCAATATTGGGTGTAACTTGTGAGCACGGTAGTAGTGCTCACTCTTTCTGAATAATTTTTATTCAGGAGAAGACTTCTATCCGGATGGTGAGGACACAAACGTTTAGGCCTACGCCCCCAGACGATTGCTATGGCGAATCGTGTGGCCTACATTTACTGCTTTGCTTTTGCTATATTATTTGTTATTTGCTTATCAGACTCAGTTGTATTAAACTCTTGAATATTTAATGTTATTTAAATTCCAGTGATATGATTGTGATATTAATTTTATAAGATTGTGTACATTGGAAATCCTGGACTGGTGTATGAACACGGAGAATTCAGGATCCTTCATTCCTGGGTTCGACAACGACCCAGCCAAGGGTCACCCGAGAGGTCCTTGGGATCTCCTGCGAAGTCCACCAGGACCTCCCAGGAGGTCCAGTAGGACCACCTGGTGGTCTGAAGACCTAACCCGAGGAGGTCTTGAGACCCAGGACCTCCCCAAATGCCACGACCAGACCTGGGGGAGGTCGAGAGACCCAACCCAAGGAGGTCGTGGGGTTTGGAAAAGTCCTACATCTCCTGTGTTCTAAACTAGTCCCAAGGATCAACTGCTAGTTCACACAGCAAACACAAGTGATAAACATACATCAACGAGAACTTAATTAACAGCAAAAGAGTTGATTACAAGGTTGGCTTACAAGCCGACAAAAGGCAACTTTACACAGCGGAAAGCAAAAGACAAGTCCATCCAATACACCACAGGCAATTGGCTGGAAGGCGTAGCCTAGTCATCCAGGACCTCTTGGTCCTCAACAAAGATATCTTCACCTGCTCAAAAGATTATTTCAAGCAAGAGTGAGCACAACAACCGTGCTCGCAAGTTACACTTGTCAAATAACAGAATGACATGCATAAATTGATATCACAATGGATAGCTTATAAGGTTAGTTTGCATAAAGCCGTGTTTCTTTCAAGTACATGTAATAAGTTGCAAAGCAGTTACACCATACATAAAAACATTTTCTAACATAGTTTTGATTGATTGATAACAAGATTAAGGGTGTAGGATAACCTTCTAACACCAGTTAACCGCCGAGCCTCTCGCCTGTGGCTCCATGGCCACAACACACCGGATAGAAATCTGCAACCGCCAAAACTATTTGAAAACACAAAACAAAGTCTAACTTGAGAGGCTTTGCCAGCACGTCCATGACCGTGGACATAGCTATTCGAATAGATTTACACTCTACAGAGGTGTACAACTTTACCCACAAGAGATAACCAGTTAAATTGTCCGTTCACATACTTCCGAAGGTGTACGACTAACAGGTTATCACAAGGCCTTTACAATGCTCTTTCTCACCACAGTCCCTTTCCCTAAGGTTTCACCCTCATTGGGCTACACACCCGCAGGGTTTAGGCCCCCTCTTGCGCCAAATGGGAATGTAAGAAAGTAGGTCATTAAGGGCCACCCACACATTCAAAAAGGACAACTATGGTGAGACATTGCAAATTATTCGGCCAGGTCCCGACCATACAAGACTTGTGATTGCACGTAGGGGCATAGCAAAGTAACGCTCGAAGACTGGTCCTTAACTGACCTGGGCGACATCCTCAACCCTAGGGCGTTGGCTGACACGACCCCTGTGCACTCCCCGTGCACCCACTATACAACCAACCAAGGTTCGCCCAAATCCAAACCATTTTCCAACATTTGCCTTTAAAAACAAGAATAGGTTTTCATGGCAACCCAATGCCATGGTCAAAAACATTTGAGGTAAAACATTGATCTTTGGTTGTAAAACTTCCCAAATCAAGATTTTGGTCTAAGCATAGCTAAGCATTTCTTTTCAAAAGGTCCTGGTCATACTAAAGCATTAACAAGGTTTTCAACTAAGACGACAACAAGTTCAGTTGTAATGTCAACAATGACCATACAAAGGAGTTAGGTCTAGCTATGAGAGTAAACACTGGCATTGAAATATTAAGTAAAATATGCATGCAATACTTAGCTTGAAACAGAAGGTACTTCGGGTGAAATACTGGGTGTCAATATGATCAAGGGTATGACTTGCCTGGCTCGAAGGCTTGGGGGTCTTCCTCCTCGAAGTACTCGGGCTCCTCGGCGTCCTCGCAATCTACACGAGAGAACAAAACCAACTCAAACAAAGCTCAATCAAAAACTAAGAGAACTTCAAAGAAAGCACCACTAAAACCAACACAAGAACTCTCAAGGTTTGGAGGAGGTCCAGAGAGCTGGTTAGGGGAGGTCCAGAGCTTTGGAAGAAAGTCCCAAAGAGCTGGTGGCGAGAGCAAGAGAGCTAAAATGAGGAAGAAGGCAATGATAGAGAGCTATCCAAGCTTATAAAGCCTGGGCTGCTGTGAGTTTCAAGGGCACACGCGTTCAAGGATGGGTGGAGGAGAGAACGGGAGCAGGTAAAGGAGGGGACAAGAGGGAAAGAGAGGTACAAAAGAGGTGACATCATTTAATGTGTTGCACCGACATTTAATGCTCAGAGACTTTTTGCCGCTAACGTGCAGAAAGGGAAAAAGCGGACAAGGTTGGCTCAAACAAAGTGGTTGGTCAAAGTAACAGGAGAAAATCGTGACCAAAGAGGGTGGTCTTTGCAAAAAAGACTAGAGGTCATGACCACATTGGGTGGTCGTGACAAAAAATGGTGGTCTTTGCACAAAGACCAGAGGTCATGATCACATAGGGTGGCCATGACCAAAGAGGGTGGTCTTTGCAAAAAGACTACAGGGTCGCAAAAAGAAAGAGGTCTAAGGGACGAAGGAAAAGGCGCGATGAACCAAAGCCACACGATCTTGATCAGGTGGTCCAAGGAGATAGGAATGTTCGGGCTGTGCAAACGCTTACTTACATCGGGCCGTCCAAACTCGATCGGACACACCATAATGCAAGTGAACATTCGGACCATCAGAATGCCTCCTCCTAATCGAGCCATCCAAACAAGATCTAACGGTCCTCAAGAAGGAAAGCACACACAGGATCTGGACCTAAGGGAGGTCCAGCACAAAGGAGTTTCAACGGGTCGATTTCAAAGAGGAAAAGATCTAACGGAGGAGATCCAAGGAACGAGGTCCAAGGAGGCCCTAACATCTAGGATGGAGCCAAAGGAGGTCCTGACGATCAATGTCTCATGAGGGGGAGGTCCTGACGGTCAAGGGAGGCTTGAAACACAAACCCGAGCTTAAAACGGCTCGAGGGTGGTCGTGGCTCCAAAGGAAGGTCAAAACCACGGGAGGTCTGGACAAGGAGGAGGTCCAAACCAAAGAGAAAACGCAGAGGAGGTCCGGACAAGGGAAAACGAAGCAAGCACAAGAGGGGAGAGAACACCAGAGCTCTAACACTCCAACAAACCGACAAAACCAACAGAGAATTTAGTTGAAGTTGGAGTTAGTCACTTGAAAATCATTCTGAAATCTCAGTTTATGGTTTTAGACTTTGAGGAAACCAAATGGTTCGCTTTATTTTGAAATTTTCAAAAAGCTCCAAAAACCAGGGTGTTATAGAGACAGAGCCCAATGGCATATGTAGAGTAGTGTTTGAAGATGAGCATGTTGTTGTGTTTTTCGAGGATGATCATGATGAGTTATGCAAGGATGATCTCCTACTCAAGATAAGCAAGGTGAGCAAACAAAAACTTGTTAATGGCTTGTTGGCATGTGATCTTAAACTAGATGCTCTTAGGAAGAAAATGAAATTGCTAGAAAGAGAGAAGGGTGATTTGTCTCATGAGCTCGCCAAACTGAAAACCTCCATGTATGCTTATGATTCCTTGCTTGTAGATATGGATAACTTGAATAATTCTCTTGCATGCCTAAAATCTAAAAATGAATTATTGAAATTAAATGCTTCTATGCCATGTGATTCTTGTGTTGCCTTACATCATAAGCTTGATAATGCTAAGTCAGAAAAAGGCAACTTTAGATCCATGGCTAGAAAATGATTGTGATTCTTGTGTAGGCATGCTTGCTGAATTTGAGAAGTTAAAATTGACTAATTCCATTCACCTTGAGCAATTAGAGAATGCTAGGGCTGAAATTATTGAAATTAAAGCTAGCCCTTGTAGCATGTGCTTAGAGTATGAAAAATTGCTTAAGGATGGTTTAGTCTCTTGCAAGAATTGTGCTAATTTAGAAAATGAAATCGATGCTTTGAATTGCATGCTTAATACGAAAGCATCATTAATTTTTTTGCACATCTTGCATTACCTTGAAAAGCGAGGTTGAGTCTTTGAAGAAATTGCACGATGATATGAGCGCCAAGTCATGTGACTCTTGTATTTGCCTCAACTCCAAGATTGATGTTTTCAAGATTTCTCTTGCGTCTTTGCATTCGGAGTTGGAGTCTTCTCGTGCTAAACATGAATCATTTGATGTTGGCATTTGTGCCATTGCTTTGAGTAGCTCTTCCTTGGCAAGTGCGACTCTTTGTGACTCTTCTTGTGTTGTCCAAGGGATTTCTAAAGACAAGGGTGCTTCTTCCTCAAATGCTACTATATCTCCCAAAGAGAAGTATCATTGCACCTGTTGTAAGAAAGATGGACAGATTGTTGAGTTTTGCTTCTGCCGTGTCAAACATTGGCATCGAATGTGTTGTCGAGCTTTTAGGGACACACATTTCCCATCTCATGGCATGTGTGAGCCTAGTGCCGACACGAGGGTGAGTTATAATGTTGGTTCTTCTAGCTTGTCCCAAATGACTTTTCTTTAAGCAACAATGGTGCTTCATCCTCTCAGATCGTGTCTCCTAGTAGACCTTTACATCATTGCTCATTTTGTGAGAAGGATGGATATCTTGTGGATTTCTGTTTTCGACGTGCAAAACACATGCGCCAAGCTCATGCTTCTAAGTTTCCTAGTGGACATAGTCTTTCTCATGACATGCACACTAAAGAGCCTAGCATGAGGACTCGCTCTGTTGATAGCTTCTTTGACACCTTTCCTAGTGGTGTTGGACAACATCGTGGACTCGGTTTCCGTGGTTTTGTTTTTTGTCCACGGGTTGCCCCGAGGCAGGATTTTCGTCGTTTCCCAAGAGGTGGACCTCATTTTATTCATCGAGGCACACACCCACGGCAAGGATGTGTGAGTTCCTTTGGTGCTTTTGTTGGTTCTCATCATGGTGCTTTCAAGCAAGACCATCGCTGCTTTTCTAGAGATGGACCTCGTTTTTCTCATCAAGTTGTCCACTCGCGGCATGCCTCCAAGGATGGTGTTGGATCTTCTTGCATGAACCATCATTTGCATCATGCTAACTCACATAATGGTTCAAATTCTTCTAGTGGCCGTATGTCCAAGGTTTGGGTTCCCAAGTATTTGCTTTCTAACCCTTTGGGATCCAAGACTTGGACATCTTACTTCTCTCATGTGTAGGTACCGTGGATGTGGATTGGAGAACATAGACTTGAATGGTTCCGGTCTTTTGCTTCACCACATGATTGGGACACTTGATGGTTCTCCATCCCCATGATGGCCTCCAAGAGGCATGTGCTTTCATGATTGGCGTCTTCACCTATTTTGTGAGCTATCTTATATCTTCATGCCTCTACCTTCATGATTGTTCATTCTTGGCGTGTTGTGCTTCTCTTGTGCTCACTTGTATCATATCAGCATGTGTTACTATTATGATATCCTTCATCATGCCTTTGCAGACTTGCTTATGTATCCATGTATTAGATTGTTGTTCATTATTTCCATGGATGCATGAGCTTGATTTTGTCATCATGAGCTTGTGTTGTTTTGATACATTTATTATTTTGCTCTTGTTGATTATTTTGCTTTATGTATCCACATACTTAATTGATATCCTTGTCAGATACTTTATCCATCATCTATTCTATGACTATTTTATGCGTATATGGTATTGTGCCTTATTGTTAATTGTGGATACATGAGCTTTATCATAGCTTCACTAGCATGTTTCACCCTTGACTTGATGTGTGTTGTATGACATGCTATGTTCTTGCTTGCTCCTATGCCTTATTATGGATTAAGGATTTTTAAGCTTCATCATATCTTGATAGCATGTGTTGCGATTGATTTGTCTATCTTATGCTCATGCTCAATTACTCGATTGTTTTCTTTTATGAGCTTGGATCATCTACTACCATTCTTGATAGTCGTGTATCTCGGTATTGTTTCCCTAGATAATGTATCACTAACCTAGTACCAAGGCATAGACTTCTTTTGTGTCTTTGGTGTAATCTTTTTAGTTGAGAAGGAGAACATGTGGTTCATGACTCCAGCTGTTAGTTGTCCTTCATATGTGCATTCGATGTTGGCTATCACTTCCTGGAGACGCGGTATGGTCCAGCTTCTACTCATTCGACTACATCTCACTAACAAGCGGTGCAACTCGGGATCGAGCCCATATACCTTACATTTGTGTATGGTACCCCTATTCTGCTTTGCATAGCATTTGGTTCTTGTCTGGTGTTGGGCTTGTTGAGTTCAGGGTAGATAGGAGGTATTGTTCTAGCATGTGTTCTTTCTAGACACTCTTCTTATCCCATGGTTTGCTAGGATGCACTCTTCTCACAGCCTAGGTCGAGCTTGTCTTCCAGTCACTAATCCTTAGTAGGTTTTGAGCTGCTTGTAGGTTTTCTAGTGATGGTGTTTTCGCTCCCTAGCTAGTCGAGTCTTTTCCTCTAGAGATCATGTGGAGTAGGAGGCCTTTGTACTAGAATTTGTGCAGTCCAAGACATAATTGACAGTCTTATTCACCAAACCTTTATACCCAACTAGGTTTACCCTTGAGAAGTGAGTTAGGGATAATTTACCCCTATGGGTTGGTTTGAGGGGGAATTGGTTCTTTTCTGAGTTTTCCTTGTTCATCTGATCTTTCCTTGATCTTCTTTTGAACATGCTAATCTTTTTGATCTTTTTGGGCTTTTGATGCTTTTTCTTGCATCTCATTGTATCATATTGGATTCATCTATAAATTAAAAATGGTGCATTGTAATATAAGTTTTACCGTTTCTGTCTTTTAAATTGATGAAGCTTTGCTTATTACCCTCTTGTGTTGCAGCATTTTTATTCATGCTCACTGTCATGTTTTGTTCATTGACTAGCTAGAATTGTCATGTCTTCTCATGTGTAGCTTAGTCTTTGCTAGATGAGCTTTAATCCTAAGATAATTTGAACTAAAAACTACAATTTGTGAATCTTTTATTAGTAGCACCTTTAGTGATCCTTTTATGACACTTGCCATGTCAAAATTGATTTGTTAGCTCTTGAATCTAGGATTGAATATCTTTTGAGATTTCTGTTCCTTGTAAATCTAAAATTGCTCTTGTGCAAAATAAAAAATCAAGTAAAAGAAGCTTTGTGATCCTCATGTGCTTAAAATTGTACCAAACTACTCTCACGAAACTGCTTGTCATGTGACATGAACTTGGAGATAGTTTGATGATCCAGATGATCTCAAGGGGACTGCTTGTCATCCTTTGACATGAACCTCAAGATTTATCACCCTGGTTGAAGCTTAGAGAATGGTTGTGGATGTCTCCTAGTCCAGGATCTACTCTACTAAGATAGACTTTTTATACAACTTCAACATGTGCTATCCATTTGCAAAATGATCAAATGTTGTAGAATTATAGGTGCTTGACATATTTTGAGCAAAATGATTCACTTTGGAACTTATAGCCTCTAGAATGATCAATTATAGCTTCTTGATCTCACATTGACATTTTGACATGGCTTAGATCATTCTAGGACCTTTAGATGAACTAGCTAATTGTGAAGCTTTGCATAACTTATAATCACACTTATTGCTTCATTTTATGCTATCTTGCTTAGCTTGGCTATATATATCTTGATGTGACCTTGATAGCTTATTCATACTTAATATGCCTTGTGCATTTTAGAAATACTAGCTTGTTCATGATTAGGTAATCTCCAAAGCTTCTTGCTCTAAAAAATTGAAAAATCTAAAAATGGAGCCACTCCATTGCATTTCATGCATGCTCCTTTTTATGCTTCTTCTATGCATCTTGACCTGCTATCCTTGGATGAGAGGAATACATGTTTCCTTGATGACTCCATTGTCAAAGGGGGAGAAGAAATAATAAAAATGATGAAAGGAGGAGTTATTGTCAAAGGGGGAAAATGAAAAACTCAAAAAATTGGGTGATCTGAGTGAGGGGGAGCATCTCATATGCATTCTTGTGATTTTAATGTTCATCTCTTGGTTTGAATTGCATTTCTTGAAACCTCAGAATGATCAAAGGTCAAAATGAACTATTGTTCTTTCATATGGACCTTGAGTGAATTTTTGTGTTCTCTCTGGATCTGAAGCTTTTATGAACTCTATTGCCTTATTTATTGTGCTTCTGCATTTCTCAAGCTATCTTGGTCATTTTTATAGCTTTTTCTTACTTGTGAACCAAGATGTACCTTTGCGCGAAAACGAGATGTAGTTTTTCAAAACAACCTCCAATCTGCATTTTTGAGAAGATTGCCAATGTGTTCATCAAGGGGGAGATTGTGGATATCATGGGAATATGCTCATGATCTTAGGATGATGATACAATTGGCAATGGTGTTGAAGGTTTGTTGAATCACTTATTTTCTACAGAGTTCAGGAATATCGGCTTGACCGCAACCGAGTACCGAGTGGTCGAAAGCTACGAGTACTGTTGTGGGGACCCCGGTAATTATCTCCATAAGACCGAGATTAGACAAGGTCTTAGGGACATAATTACGGGTCTCCGGTAAATGAATTCCAATTTAACCCTATCCAAGTGAGAGGCTTAGCCGAATACTAGAGCCTCAACGATCATGCGCGCCGCTCCCTTGCGAGCGCTACATGATTGTCGATTCTCCCTCGATTCGAAGCACTACACTCGGTGGGTTAAATGGGACTTCATCAACAACGAGTATGACATATATTGGTTCCCAAGATCAATGACCAATATACTCATACCCCCATCCAACGTTGATTACATCCATACAACGCATACAACAAGGAATGAAAGACATACTGCATAATAGTTAAGGTCTACAGTTTATTACAGACGGCCGACCGGCCAAATTTAAAACAGAGTATCAAGTAGCAGCGGAATTAAATAGATAAAGCAAAAGACCAGCAGTGGTATGCCCAACACCCATCGGCAAACCGATCGGGTTAAATGGCAAGACACTACTGTTAGTGTCGCCCAAGTCGACACTAGCGAGATCGTCGTAATCATAACCTTCCTCACCTGAAAAGGCCAGCAAACATCTGGCTGAGTACAAGTGTACTCGCAAGTCTTACACAAATAAAAATAGTTATGCATAAGGGTCATTCAAAGGATGGCTCATATTGGTTTAGTTTTTGAAAGAGACGCAACAATTAACACCCTACACATACTAGTTTTTCATGTGCCCATTTTAAAATCAGATTTGAAGTAGAAGTAAAGCATATAGTAAAGCATTTGAGAATAAACAATTGAATCGTGTAAAGACCAAAGTGGCAGCCCACTTTGATGAACTAAACACATGAACATCCCGCTCATGACTAATACCAAGTTCAACCACAATTTTAATTAAAAATCTAACAATAAGCGACCACAAATTTCAAGCTTGTCGTCCATAACCGTGGACACGGCTATTCGAATAGATTTATACCTCGCAGGTGTACTACTTACCCACACGACTTGATTAGCCCGTAAGCCTCCGGATGCCTCCGAATATAGCATACTTCCTATGGTATGCGGCCGTAAATCAAGATATAGTCATTTCAAAGAAGAAAGCCCTATTGAGCTAAGTCCCCTTGTGAGATGGTTCCTGCCTAGTACAAGCGTCGGATAGCACTTGCTAGGGGGCTCACAAGTTATATTGGAAATACTGATGCAATCAAACAGAAGAATTGGTGCTCCCTTGCACACTATAAAGGATTACATCGGCTCCTCAAAGAACATAGGATTTCACGGCCGCTATGCCCCTTACACCACCAAGGACTTAACACAATAAAACCTTCCCCTACTTAACCATACGGCCCCAACCCGTGTGGCAAAGACGAGTGTTGCTTGAACGAGAGGTACCCAAAGTTCGGTCCTCAATTGTCCGACAAGTCCTTCCACTTACCCAATGCTCGTGCACAAAGACACCATCACTAACCAACACTTGTCGGACCAAATCTCATTTTAAAAAAATGACAAAGTTTAACTCATAAAACAGCTACAAAGATCTCAAGTAAAACATAAAGTAAGAGTTATGTGTATCCCAAAACCATCGGGTTATTCCGACGATCGAACTACACGTATCTAGACTTGCATGGCTAAGCAATTCTATAGCCCAAAATTCACACATCCTATCTTAAGCATATGGGAGTTGGCATAATTCAAGATTAACCTCAAGCATAGGACATAACTAAACTACACATCACAAAAATATTGACATAATCAAAATAGCATGCAAGCAATTATCATTGCACTAACTTAACCAAAGCGGGATCAATTATGATGCAAAAGAAAGTTCAAATGATGCTTGCCTTGCTGCATACAAGAGCTGCTCACTCTCGGTAGCGTAAGTGTCGATATCAATAGGCTCGGGATCTATATAATTATAACATCAAATAAATACCAAGAAAACAACTCAAGAATAAAAAATGCTCAAGAATGCATGATTTTTCTACAGTAGTTAGATCATGATTTTAAATGATTTCTGGTGAAAGAATTATTTTATTTTGATTTAGTATATGAAAGTTATAATGGTTTGAATTTCAGATTTCGATAAGTCGTCATTATGTAATTTAATTATGAAGTGAAATTTTGTAGAACAGTGGCGAGTACATGGATTACATAGATAAATAGGCAATATTAATACAAGTTCAGAATAGTTGAGTTTGTCCCATTTGGAGTTCTTATGATTTACTTATTGATTTTCAAAGTTATCAGCCTTTTATAGTATAAAAATAATGGAGTTAAAGAGTATATTCCCCCAAAATAGTTTCTGTGACAGAAGTAACAGGGAGACCATTTTTAGAATTAAGTTCACTGAAAATGAAAATTACTAAAAGTGGTCTCACTGTTTTGGAGTTTCAATAATTACTTATGCATTTTTGAAGTTAGCGTCATTTTTCTATTGTACAAATAATGGTTGTAATGGGTTAATCTCCAATGAAGACTCTGCTACAGAGACAAGTTTGAAACAAATTTTAATATAAAGTTTACTACAAATGAAAATTTCCAGAAGTGGTTTCATGCGATTTGGAGTTAAAATGATTTAGTTATGCATTTTAGAAGTTATACATATTTTTCAGTGTGCAAATTAACCGATTTTGAATTTCATAAAGTATTTACTATTTTTCCTACCGAGCGCTAACCTAGCCACAACCGCTGACGGGTGGGACCGGGGGCAAAGCCTTGACCCAATCAACGTGGGCTCGGCCTCGGCCGAGAAAAGAGCTGAAAGCGCATTTCCAAGAATACGTTTTCAGAACACTAAAACGTACACCTGTTCTAAGCATGCTAGGAATACGTTTTCCTTTTAGCGAAAACGTAGTTTACAAACTACGCATCCACTTAAACTACACTAGGGCCCGCAAGTCATAGACTCCGGCCATTAAGTGCTAGTCACTAACTCAGTTAACTGCTGCTTTGCCGACATAGATCCGGTATTAAATGCTAATCATCTCGCTTATCCCTAACGACAACGCCACAGGAAACGGTCGGAACTTCCGACAACAGAGCTCAGCCGAGCCTGAGTTTGCCCCGAGCCTCGCCGGAGTTTCCGGCCATGCCGGCGCCATCTAAGACCAGTAATGGGTTCCTGGTAACCTCACGAAGCTCAAGGTGGCGGTGGCGCCAACCGAGATGGCTCGCACCGCGGCTAGCCGGGCGGAGTGGCACCTCTACGCCCAAAAGCATGCGCCATCCGATGATGTAACGATCGAAATAATGCACGCACAAGCTATCTAGAGGTCCACCAACCTTACGAGCAGTTAGGAGGTGGAGGAGCTTGGTGGTGAGTTGGCCACGAGAATGGTGATGACGGCAAGCTCCACGAGGAGGGGTCGCTCTGGGCAAAATTTATGGAAACAGAGGGTTGAGAAAGCTTGAGCGAGGCCAGGAGATGGTCACCAAGCAAGGAATTTAGAAATGGCTCACCAAGATGACAGGGCGATGGTGAATAGTGCTAATGGCCGAAAATAGGGGCAAAGTCCAATTCCCAGTGATCCTGTCAAGCATTGGTGAAATAAGTTTAGGGGAAAACAAGATTATGTCCTAAGACACAACGTGACGCGCAAACAAGGGGTCAAAACTCACCGGAGGCACAAGTGGCACGATGGAGCGTTTGGACAAGCGCCTAGAGCCGGCGAGGACACGATGGTACCCTGGGATTTACAAGCAACGACAAAGGATGAGCTCAGCAGAAATGGAAACGGCGAGGAACGAAGAGATGAGAGGGATCACCCGGTCGGAGCTTACCGGAGGGATGAGCGGAGGAGAGCGTCTCTTTCCTCAGACCCGAGAGGAAAGATGAGGAAGAAGGAGGCACTCGGGGGGTTAAAACGTTCGGGTGTTGACGGGAATGGAGGCGGCGTGAAAGCGAGAAGCTCTAGGAGTGGTTGCATGCGCGGTGGCTAGCGGAGGTGACGGAGCTCCAACGGGCCGAGCAGCGAGCGCGGCGCGGCAAAGCCGCTCGCGCTCTTCTCGCCCGAGGTAGGAGATGGTTATGACAAGCGGGCCCGGCTTGGCGGCCACAGCGAGAGAGTGCGGTGTGAACCGGTCCATTAGATCGAAACGGACGCCGGTATTAGAAAGGGGGTGCTCGGGCCGTGACGGCGGGTACGAGATCCAGGCCATCGAGTTCGATCGGCGGTCCAAGTGCGGTGCCGTTAAGTGACGCGGCCGAGTCAAGCCGCCGTGGTCGGACCGAGTCGACTGTCCGAGCCCTAGGAACGCATCGGTTTGGTGATTCTATTTTATTTGATTCTAGTTTGATGAGGCTTTATAAATAGAAATAAATTTCTAAAAATTCTGAGATTAATCGTGGGTGTTCCTGGGATGATGTAGTTACCATAAAAATTATAAAACCCTACTCTTCATCATATATTTTGTGATATATAAATTCAAACATGTTGTATGTCTATGAATGTTGTTTGAATTTTAGTTAGGTTCAAAATAGTCCCAAAATTCTGGAAAAATTATATTAATTCATGAAAATTAATGTAGTATTTAAATAAATTGGTTCCAGATCATGATCACAAACTTTTATCACTGTTTTGAATTGAAGCGTGAATTTTGATGTGTATGTCCACCTCAAATTAGATTTTCCAAGTACAATATATTATGAAATGATTTGAATTTGATAATGCATGTCGATGAAATACATATTAATCCAATTTAATTAGTTGGGCTGTGACAAACCTCCCCCTTACAAAAGATCTCGACCGAGATCCGTGGAGAAGAATTAGAAGATTTTCATTGGAAGTTATAATTCATGTTGTCTTGATTTCCTTCAAAGATAGTCTTGACAAGTTATAATTTACATTAATATGTTTTACCTTTCCTTTCTTGATACGAAGGCACTTCATGTAGAGAAGAGTTCGGATATGCTTCGTGATCCGGCCTTCACGTTCCCAAGTTGCTTCGTCTTCCGTGTGGTTGCTCCATTGGACCTTGACGAACTTGATGTTACGATTCCTAGTCTTACGCCGCTTCTCAAGGATACGAATCGGGCCCTCCTGATAAGATAGATCGGGTTGCAAGTCGAGTTTATCCAACTCGGTTGCTTCCGTTGGGACTCGAAGACATTTCTTGAGTTGGGAGACATGGAAGACGTTATGCACGTCTGAGAGTGATGGTGGCAACTCCAACTGGTACGCCACCGATCCCACCTTAGCTAGAATACGGAAAGGTCCAATATAGCGAGGTGCTAACTTACCTTTGATTTGGAAACGACGAACTCCTTTCATAGGAGAGACTTTAAGATATACATGATCGTCCACTTCGAAACTCAACTCGCGACGACGACGATCGGCATAAGACTTCTGACGTGATTGAGCCGTCCTAAGTCGCTCGCGAATGACACGGACTTGTTCTTCAAAGATCTTCCACCAGGTCGGGCCATGAATGGCCTCTCCCCGGCTTCGGACCAGTTCAAAGGCGTTCTACAAGCTCTCCCATACAACGCTTCGAAAGGCGACATTTGAATGCTTGATTGGAAACTATTGTTGTAGGAGAACTCCGCAAAAGGTAAACATTTTTCCCAACTATCGTAGGATAACACACATGCCCGGAGAAGGTCTTCCAAAACTTGGTTTACCCTCTCGCTTGTCCATCCGCTTGCGGGTGATAAGCGGAGCTAAAAGATAAGTGGTCCCCATCGCTTTATGTAAACATTCCCGAAATAGGATGTGAATTGAGGGCCTCTATCGAAACTATCACCTTGAACACCGTGGAGACAAACAATTCTTGCAATGTAAAGCTCCGCTAACTTGTCCCCACGGTAGATGGTCTTGACAGAATGAAGTGAGCAACTTTCACAAACGGTCTACAATTACCCATATAGAATCAAATCCAGCTTTAGTTCTAGGAAGGCGGTGATAAAATCCATGCCAACTTCTTCCCATTTCCACGGGAATGGGCGGGGATCTAGAGTGCCACCGGCTTCAAATGCTCACCTTGACTCTTTGACATAGATCGCACTCGGCCACATATCGTGCAACGTGTCGCCTCATTCGGCTCCACCACGCTTTCTTTTTCAAATCTTGATACATTTTTGTACTCCCGGGTGGATAGAGAATTTGGAGTTATGAGCCTCCTGAGAATCAATTCCCTCAAGTGGCGATCAAATGGTACCACCATACGGTTTCCAAACCATAGAGTACCTTGTGCATCTTGCCTAAAACATTTTGCCTTGCCTTGTTTTATCGGTTCTAAGATTTGAGCCACTCGCATCGGTTTTGGGCTTCTCTAATCTGGTCCTCAAGTGTGCAAGTCACACCGAGGGTGCAAGCTAACCTTCTTCAACTATCTCCGTGTGTAGGCCTTGCAATGCACACATAAGCCCGCAGAAAAGGGGTTACTGACAAACGTTGCATCGAGATTTTTCGCTCAATGCGTCGCCACGACATTAGCCTTCCTCGGATGATAATGGAGTCCCATATCATAATCTTTAATCAACTCAAGCCATCTTCTTTGTCTCAAGTTCAGTCGGCTTGGGTGAAAATATATTTAAGGCTCTTATGATCGGTGTAGATCTCGCAACGACACCGATGAGGTAATGCCGCCAAATTTTCAAGGCATAAACTACACCGCGAGCTCTAGGTCGTGTGTGGGATAATTGGTCTCATGGGGCCTCAATTGCCTTGACGCAGAGGCCACCACTCTACTGCCTTGCATAAGCACACAACCGAGCCCATGGCGAGATGCATCACGAGATATCAAAGCTCTTGTGAATGTCCGCGTAACAAGCACGGAGCTTCCGTCGGGCATTCTTTCGTGGTTTGAAAGCTTTGCTCACATTCTCGCGCCCACTCGAATTTCTTTTCTTTCTTGAAGTTGGGTCATAGGCTTTGCAATTTTTGAGAAATTCTTGATGAACCTACGGTAGTACCCGCAAGTCCAAGAAAACTACGAATGTCGGTGGACGCTCTTGGGTTGCTTCCATTCAAGGACATCTCGCATCTTACTAGGATCAACAATGACACCACCTTTAGATAGGATATGTCCCAAGAAACTAACCTCTCAAGCCAAAATTCACATTTCTTTGAATTTGGCGTCACAGTGATGGTGGCGAAGCTTTTCTAACACTAGTCTCGGATGTTGCTCATGCTCAAGATCGGACTTAGAGTAGATAAGGATATCGCCAATGAAAACCACTACAAACCGATCCAAGTATTCCATGAACACCGAATTCATGAGGTTCATGAAATAAGTGGGGCATTGGTCAAACCGAAGGACATGACCGTGTACTGCACAAACCGTAACGAGTAGAGAAGGCGGTCTTCTAATGTCCTCGGTTCTAACTTTAATCTGATGGTAGCCTAATCTCAAGTCAATTTTGGAGAACACCGAGCTCCACTAAGTTGATCAAATAGGTCATCGATCCGCGGAGCGGATACTTGTTCTTGATGGTGACCTCATTCAAGCGGACGGTAGTCAACACACATCCGTAGACTCTTGTCTTTCTTCTTGACAAAGAGAGCTGCATCCCAAGGCGAGGAGCTAGGCTCGATGAAACCCTTGTCTTGCAACTCCTTGTTGTTCTTTCAATTCAGCTAGCTCATTGGGCGGCATCCGATACGGCCTTCTTGAGATGGGCGCGACGGTGCAAGCTCAATGACAAACTCTACCTCTCGGTCAGGGGGCATGCCTGGAAGTTCTTCAGGGAACACATCAGGATACTCACTCACTATTGGTACCTCCTCTAGTGTGAGAGGGGTACTCGCCTCTAAAGCATATAGGTGAGAACTACCCACTAGAGGTGCAAAGACGACACGGATGCCGTCCTCGCTAGTCACCGAAATAGACCACTGGGCACAATCAATCTTTCCCCGATTCTTAGATAACCAATCCATCCCTAAGATAACATCGATGCCTCACCGAACTTATCACTATTAAGTTTACTGAAAAGTTAACATTTTGTATTTCAATTTTTACGTCCCGACAGACTTGATCGGCGTAGAAAACCGACCCTGGGGACTGGATATGATAAGGTGGGTGTAGTGTATGTATCTTAAATTGGTTAATTTCAGCATACTCGTTTTTAATAAAGGAATGGGATGCTCCAGAATCAAATAGAACCGATGCAGGACATGAATTAACAAGTAATGTACCTAGCACGACGCCAGTGCGCGGTCGCCTCCTCTGCCGAGACGTGGTTGACGCGACCACGTGCATGCTGGGGTGGAGTAGGTGCTACTCTCTGTGGGGGTGGCGGTGGCCTCGCTGGAGCTGGGGCTGGTGGTGCTGGGGCAGAGTACGTCCGGGGCATCCCTCGCTGCTTGGCGAGGCACTGCGAAGCATAGTGGCCCTGACGGCCACAGTGGAAACAGATGACGCCGGGCTTGTATGCCCCGCCGACCGTGGTCTCGCCCCATTGTCTGCCTGAGCTGCCGGTGGAGAAGGTCGTGGAGGTGCCACAGGAGACCTCGATGGTGCTGAAGCTGGGGCACGAGGTGCCTGAGGTAGTCCTGGGCGAGGCCTGGGAAAACTGCCACTCGCCACTGCCGTCTGGAAAGCCTTCCTCCTCTTCCTCGACTCATCCACCGTCAAGCTCTCATGCTCCACCACGATCGCCTTGTTGACCAGATGCTGAAAACTCCTGAAATCGTGTGCAGCTAAAACAAGCCGCAACTCCTCTGATAGCCCATGGAAGAACTTTATTCGCGACGAGCGTCTGCCGAGACGCCGTCCGAGCATACCGCCAAGTAGTTGAAGTCATGCAGTACTCGGTGACGGTCCTCCGCCCGCTCTCAAAGCAGGAATCTGCCGCTTGATAAGCGGCACTCTCCGTATATGGGCCTCTCTAACGCTGCCTCGAACTCGTCCCAAGTCGGGGACGTGACAGCGGGCTGCATGGCGGAATAACTATCCCACCACGCGCTTGCACCCGCCAACCGGTAGCCGGCAAACAAGACTCTCGACTCGACACCGGGCAATGTTCGACTTCTTCTCAATGTTGTGTAGCCGTCCTCGCCTCCATCGGGTCCTGCGCCCGCAAACGTCGGAGGGTTGGTCCGCTGAACTCAGCGAGACCTCCGGACGCTTCGGTGGGGCGGCTCCTCCGGCTCGAGCGGTGCCGGCGCGTGTTGCGCACGATCGCCTCAAGCATCCGGTCTGGTCCATCCGGTTGCGCTCAATCATCATCATGAACTCGACCATGGATGGCGGCGAGGAGCACCTCCTCAGCGGTCCACCCTGCTTGGGACGGCCGCGAGAGGGCTCGCCATGCCCAGACGGCCGCTTGGATGATCGCCCGATCGTGAAATCGCCAGAGGTGCTAGACGTGGTGCCCTAGATGGGGATGGGGAGCCTGCGCCGCGCAGCTCCCCGATCGCAGAGTCGGTCTGTCATCTGTATTGGACAAGGATGGTTAGTAAATAAGATAAAAGCCATTACTTGGCTACACATGCACAATCAATATCAAAAAGCAAGAAAATTGTAACATCAAATGGAACACCAAACATTCAAAGAACATAAAACCGAATTGATACAACACCGTACATAAGCATAAGCGCCGCAGCTTAAGATTACAATTGAAATAGGAGTGTTTGCAAATAAAACATAATCGCTCGACATCTACTACCTTATTACATAAACCTAAGGATACAAGCTCAAACATAGAGCTCTTTGCCCTAATCGCTAGATATTATTCCGGCCAAAATTCACCGGAAATTCGCCCGTAAGATGTGCCCTGGGGATCCAGATCATCGTGGTCCCTAGATTAGAAGACGCAAGGTGATCCTATGGCGTTAATATGACCTTCTACCACTGTAGGCGATATCACCGCGCAGAAAGATAAGGGGAGATCATATTAGTGCCATATAGCACACTAGGATGAATGAGCCTCATGTCATGCATGAGCCTTAAGTGCTCCTGAGCTTCAATGAGACGCCGTCGCGTCTCCCACAACTCATGCACCATGCAGCGATGCATCTGATCCATGGTGTGCACCAGTCTTGCCAGTTGTCGGACCTGAGGGTCTTCACCGAACTGAATTCTAGCAAACGAGTTCACATCCTAGCAGCGCACGCATCGGAAAGTGATCATACGGGGGTGGGCTAACTCTGTCAGTCGTAGCGAGACGACTCATGGCCACCAAAGCCACCTCTTGTAACGCCATGGCCTCGGCGCCACGCACCGAAGCGGTAAGGTATGCTCCCCGTGACTTGTCTAGCAATGATATCTATCACTGCCATAAATTCCTCCATCCCTGGTCCTCGATCACGGCGGTAGATGGAATAAGTTGGCTGATATGTGAAGTTCGCCCTCCACATCATGTCTCGCAGAACGGGTATCCATCCACTCCTTGACTTGAGTTTCCGGACAAGTACCGAGGGTTCATCTAAAGGTAAGAAGGCAAGGTAAGTTAGTTTCATAAACCAAAACAGATCGGAGAGAAAAGATACTAAGATGGATAAGGAATAAAAGATATTCTTAACTTAAACTTTCGAAAGAAATTTGATAATTTCAAAATATTTTGACTCGTAAGGTTTACTAACTCTAACGCCGGTGCTACCTCTAACCTACGATCGGTATGGCTCGATAATTAACGCGTGGGGACCTTGTAATTATCTCCATAAGACCGAGATTAGACAAGGTCTTAGGGACATAATTACTGGTCTCCAGAATGAATTCCAATTTAACCCTATCCAAGTGAGAGGCTTAGCCGAATACTAGAGCCTCAACGATCATCGCGCGCGCTCCCTTGCGAGCGCTACATGATTGTCGATTCTCCCTCGATTCGAAGCACTACACTCGGTGGGTTAAATGGGACTTCATCAACAACGAGTATGACATATATTGGTTCCCAAGATCAATGACCAATATACTCATACCCCCATCCAACGTTGATTACATCCATACAACGCATACAACAAGGAATGAAAGACATACTGCATAATAGTTAAGGTCTACGCTTTATTACAGACACCGACCGCCAAATTTAAAACAGTATCAAGTAGCAATGAATTAAATAGATAAAGCAAAAGACCAGCAGTGGTATGCCCAACACCCATCGGCAACCGACTTGGGGTTAAATGGCAGCACACTACTCGTTAGTGTCGCCCAAGTCGACACTAGCGAGATCGTCGTAATCATAACCTTCCTCACCTGAAAAGGCCAGCAAACATCTCGCTGAGTACAAGTGTACTCGCAAGTCTTACACAAATAAAAATAGTTATGCATAAGGGTCATTCAAAGGATGGCTCATATTGGTTTAGTTTTTGAAAGAGACGCAACAATTAACACCCTACACATACTAGTTTTTCATGTGCCCATTTTAAAATCAGATTTGAAGTAGAAGTAAAGCATATAGTAAAGCATTTCAAGAATAAACAATTGAATCGTAAAGACCAAAGTGGCAGCCCACTTTGATGAACTAAACACATGAACATCCCGCTCATGACGAATACCAAGTTCAACCACAATTTTAATTAAAAATCTAACAATAAGCGACCACAAATTTCAAGCGGTCGTCCATAACCGTGGACACGGCTATTCGAATAGATTTATACCTGCAGGTGTACTACTTTACCCACACGACTTGATTAGCCCGTAAGCCTCCGATGCCTCCGAATATAGCATACTTCCTATGGTATGCCGTAGGGTAAATCAAGATATAGTCATTTTCAAAGAAGAAAGCCCTATTGAGCTAAGTCCCCCTTGTGAGATGGTTCTGCCTAGTACAAGCGTCGGATAGCACTTGCTAGGGGCTCACAAGTTATATTGGAAATACTGATGCAATCAAAGCAGAAGAATTGGTGCTCCTTGCACACTATAAAGGATTACATCGGCTCCTCAAAGAACATAGGATTTCACGGTCGCTATGCCCTTACACCACCAAGGACTTAACACAATAAAACCTTCCCCTACTTAACCATACGGCTCCCAACCCGCGTGTGGCAAAGACGAGTGTTGCTTGAGCAAAGAGGTACCCAAAGTTCGGTCCTCAATTGTCCAGACAAGTCCTTCCACTTACCCAATGCTCGTGCACAAAGACACCATCACTAACCAACACTTGTCCGGACCAAATCTCATTTTAAAAAAAATGACAAAGTTTAACTCATAAAACAGCTACAAAGATCTCAAGTAAAAACATAAAGTAAGAGTTATGTGTATCCCAAAACCATCGGGTTATTCCGACGATCGAACTACCGTATCTAGACTTGCATGGCTAAGCAATTCTATAGCCCAAAATTCACACATCCTATCTTAAGCATATGGGAGTTGGCATAATTCAAGATTAACCTCAAGCATAGGACATAACTAAACTACACATCACAAAAATATTGACATAATCAAAATAGCATGCAAGCAATTATCATTGCACTAACTTAACCAAGCGGGATCAATTATGATGCAAAAGAAAGTTCAAATGATGCTTGCCTTGTTGGTACAAGAGCTGCTCACTCTCGGTGAGCGTAAGTGTCGATATCAATAGGCTCGGGATCTATATAATTATAACATCAAATAAATACCAAGAAAACAACTCAAGAATAAAAAATGCTCAAGAATGCATGATTTTTCTACAGTAGTTAGATCATGATTTTAAATGATTTCTGGTGAAAGAATTATTTTATTTTGATTTAGTATATGAAAGTTATAATGGTTTGAATTTGATTTGATAAGTCGTCATTATGTAATTTAATTATGAAGTGAAATTTTGTAGAACAGTGGCGAGTACATGGATTACATAGATAAATAGGCAATATTAATACAAGTTCAGAATAGTTGAGTTTGTCCCATTTGGAGTTCTTATGATTTACTTATTGATTTTCAAAGTTATCAGCCTTTTATAGTATAAAAATAATGGAGTTAAAGAGTATATTCCCCCAAAATAGTTTCTGTGACAGAAGTAACAGGGAGACCATTTTTAGAATTAAGTTCACTGAAAATGAAAATTACTAAAAGTGGTCTCACTGTTTTTGGAGTTTCCAATAATTACTTATGCATTTTTGAAGTTAGCAGTCATTTTTCTATTGTACAAATAATGGTTGTAATGGGTTAATCTCCAATGAAGACTCTCTGCTACAGAGACAAGTTTGAAACAAATTTTAATATAAAGTTTACTACAAATGAAAATTTCCAGAAGTGGTTTCATGCGATTTGGAGTTAAAATGATTTAGTTATGCATTTTAGAAGTTATACATATTTTTCAGTGTGCAAATTAACCGATTTTGAATTTCATAAAGTATTTACTATTTTTCCTACCGAGCGCTAACCTAGCCACAACCGCTGACGGGTGGGACCGGGGGCAAAGCCTTGACCCAGTCAACGTGGGCTCGGCCTCGGCCGAGAAAAGAGCTGAAAGCGCATTTCCAAGAATACGTTTTCAGAACACTAAAACGTACACCTGTTCTAAGCATGCTAGGAATACGTTTTCCTTTTAGCGAAAACGTAGTTTACAAACTACGCATCCACTTAAACTACACTAGGGCCCGCAAGTCATAGACTCCGGCCATTAAGTGCTAGTCACTAACTCAGTTAACTGCTGCTTTGCCGACATAGATCCGGTATTAAATGCTAATCATCTCGCTTATCCCTAACGACAACGCCACAGGAAACGGTCGGAACTTCCGACAACGGAGCTCAGCCGAGCCTGAGTTTGCCCCGAGCCTCGCCGGAGTTTCCGGCCATGCCGGCGCCATCTAAGACCAGTAATGGGTTCCTGGTAACCTCACGAAGCTCAAGGTGGCGGTGGCGCCAACCGAGATGGCCTGCACCGGCGGCTAGCCGGCGGCGAGCGGTGGCACCTCTACGGCCCAAAAGCATGCGCCATCCTGATGATGTAACGACCGAAATAATGCACGCACAAGCTATCTAGAGGTCCACCGAACCTTACCAGAGCTGTTAGGAGGCTGGAGGAGCTTGGTGGTGAGTTGGCCACAGCAATGGTGATGACGGCGGCAAGCTCCACGAGGAGGGGTCGCTCTGGGCAAAATTTATGGAAACAGAGGGTTGAGAAAGCTTGAGCGAGGCCAGGAGATGGTCACCAAGCAAGGAATTTAGAAATGGCTCACCAAGATGACAGGGCGATGGTGAATAGTGCTAATGGCCGAAAATAGGGGCAAAGTCCAATTCCCAGTGATCCTGTCAAGCATTGGTGAAATAAGTTTAGGGGAAAACAAGATTATGTCCTAAGACACAACGTGACGCGCAAACAAGGGGTCAAAACTCACCGGAGGCACAAGTGGCACGATGGAGCGTTTGGACCGCGCCTAGAGCCGGCGAGGACACGATGGTACCACGGGATTTACAAGCAACGACAAAGGATGAGCTCAGCAGAAATGGAAACGGCGAGGAGCGAAGAGATGAGAGGATCACCGGTCGGAGCTACTGGAGGATGAGCGAGGAGAGCGTCTCTTTCCTCGGACCGAGAGGAAAGATGAGGAAGAAGGAGGCACTCGGGGTTAAACGTTCGGGTGTTGGCGGAATGGAGGCGCGTGAAACGAGAAGCTCTAGGAGTGGTTGCATGCGCGGTGGCTAGCGGAGGTGACGGAGCTCCAACGGCCGGAGCGGCGAGTGCGGCCGCGTGGCAAAGCGCTCTGCGCCCCGCCCGAGGTAGGAGATGGTTATGACAAGCGGGCCCGGCAGCGGCGACCTGCGAGAGAGTGCGGTGGAGGCGGTCCATTAGATCGGAACGGACTACCGGTATTAGAAAGGGGGTGCTCGGGCCGTGACGAAGGGTACGAGATCTGGGCCATCGAGTTCCGATCGGGCGGTCCAAGTGCGGTGCCGTTAAGTGACGCGGTCGAGTCAAGCCGCTGTGGTCGGACCGAGTCGACTGTCCGAGCCCTAGGAACGATGCAGTTTGATGATTCTATTTTATTTGATTCTAGTTTGGTGAGGCTTTATAAATAGAAATAAATTTCTAAAAATTCTGAGATTAATCGTGGGTGTTCTGGGATGATGTAGTTACCATAAAAATTATAAAACCCTACTCTTCATCATATATTTTGTGATATATAAATTCAAACATGTTGTATGTCTATGAATGTTGTTTGAATTTTAGTTAGGTTCAAAATAGTCCCAAAAATTCTGGAAAAATTATATTAATTCATGAAAATTAATGTAGTATTTAAATAAATTGGTTCCAGATCATGATCACAAACTTTTATCACTGTTTTGAATTGAAGCGTGAATTTTGATGTGTATGTCCACCTCAAATTAGATTTTCCAAGTACAATATATTATGAAATGATTTGAATTTGATAATGCATGTCAGTGAAATACATATTAATCCAATTTAATTAGTTGGGGCTGTGACAACTGTTCATCGAGTGTTGTAGTTATGAGCACTGCTCATCGAGTACTATATCTATGAGTACCGAGTTATCGAAATCTTCGAGTACTGCAGCTACAAGTACCGAGTGGTTGAAAGCTACGAGTATGGTAGTTACGAGCACTGTTCATCAAGTACTGTAGATATGAGTGACGAGTATTGTAGCTTTCGAGTCCTGTAGCTCCGAGTACTATAGCTACGAGTAGCAAGTGGTTGTAGCCCTTTTCGACCGGGTGTGGTCGTTGATTTTTCGACTAGGGGGTCGAGCTTTTCGACTAGGTGTGGTCGTACCTTTTCGACCAGGTGGTTGTAGACCTTTTTCGACTAGGTTAGTGGTCGTAACTCTTTCGACCAGGTCAGTGGTCATGGACACTGGTCGTAGACAGTGGTCATGGACACTAGTCGTAGACAGTGATCCTAGACACTGGTCATGGATGTTGTTTTGCATTAAGCATGTTTTAACTAACATGGGTCAAGTTATGAAGAACTTATGCTCAAAAATGGTTGCTTTATCTATTGTTGTGCAGGTGGCTTGGAGTCAACTATGGTCAACGGCAAAGAGGACCAGGACTTGGTTAGGAGAACCAAGGTCTAGAACGGCCATGGATGCTAGGTGAGATGGTTAGACTCAAGCAAGGCGTAATGGACAAGAACCATAGAGAAGGCAAAGTTTGAGCAAAGGCCTTTGTGAAGGTATGTGCTCATGTCTCATCAATTATGTGAATTGATAATTGTGTGTATCGTGCGGTGCTACGTGACGGTTTTCTTGTTTGTGATGGTTGTAGGACACCAGAGTTAAGTCATAGTGAGGTGGACTAGATCGGGACTAGGTTAAGAGAACCGAGGTCTAGAACGATCGAGGTGGTGCTGAAAGATGACTGAGGCTAGCAGGGTGGTTACAAGCTGAGAAGACAAGGAACTTGTTGGACCAGAAAGGCGACTAGAAGGGGGGAGGGGTTGAATAGGCGCCACACAAAAACGATCTCTTCAAAATCTTTTGCCTCAAGACATACAAGATTCTTTCACTCCAATAGCTATGTGGAGCTATGAAGATTAGAGAAAATCATTCAAATAAGAACCCGGCAACAAAAGGATCAAAAACTCGCTGAAATCCTCACCGGCGGTCGATCGGTGAATAGTACGATTAGACCGGTGAAGCGATGCGGTCGGATCGGGAACGAGCTTGTCGAACCGATGAACGATCGCGGTCGGACCGGTGAACGATCGCGGTCGAGCCGGTGAGCGAGAAAATCAGCACAGAAACTGAATTTCAGCACTATTTCAAAATCGAAAATTGATCAAACTTTTGATCCACAACTCCAAACTTCATGAAACTTGAAACATACAGCCGTAAGGATATTAGGAACCTATTTCAAGCAACGATTGAGTAGATCTACATTAAAGTATTGACCTTTTCCATTTTACGAAGGAGGGTTCAAAACACGGCAAAATCAAAACGGTGATTGAGATGATTTCGTGGGAGGAATCAATCCGGGATGGCTAAGGATGATCTCCCAAACGTATTAGCATTCTCAATCACGAAGAAGAATCAAACACTAAACTGAATTTCAGCACTATTTCAAAATCGAAAATTGATCAAACTTATGATCCACAACTCCAAACTTCATGAAACTTGAAACATACCTTCGTAAGGATATTAGGAACCTATTCCAAGCAACGATTGAGTATATCTACATCAAAGTATTGACCTTTTTCCATTTTACCGAAGGAGGGTTCAAAACCTGGCAAAATACGAAAACGGTGATTGAGATGATTTCGTGGGAGGAATCAATCCAGGATGGCTAAGGATGATCTCCCAAACGTATTAGCATTCTCAATCACAGTAAGAATCAAGCCAAAAGCTCTCAAGAGCAAAACCCTCGAAAATCACCCTTTCTTTCAATAAAATCGGGTAAAATCAAAACTTAGATTCAAAAGTTTGCTCGTGGGTGCATGATGATCAAGATAACCTTAGATGGGTTCCCACAAATCCCAGCAAACAAGATCAATAAGAAAAACCAAGAAAAACTCCCGGATCAAAGAAAACCCCAAAATCATCAAATAGAGAGGATGAACACAAAGAGATACAACTTGTGAAATCTTTCCTTGGATTGATTGGATAGATGGATGATTGATGTTTACAGCCACTCCCACATGGAGGACAAAGCTCTATCCAAGAGCACACACTCAATCCATCCCTAGAAACCCTAGCCTCCTCTCCTTTCTTCCCAAAACCCTAAAACCAAATTAGGGCACTCAAAATGGCTAAGGGACTTGAAGTGCAACCAGCACTTAGCCCTTATATAGTGGAGGCTAGATCCTAGAGAATATTCCATTAGGGCACCCATTAAACCCTAACACACAATGGGTTAACACACGCACGCATTTTAAAGTGCCGTCTTCATCATCGATTGACCTAAACCGCTTCACCATGCGCCGACTCGCGCCGCGGTTTAGCCAAAAGTCACCAAGGCGGTATTTAGTGAAATTACCAAAATACCCCTGTCTCGATCTTTCTCCAAAAGACCAAGTCCAATACTGGTGAAGCAATAGCCTGCTTCGCCACGTGTAGGTTGATCAACGACTCCATGTCGTCAAGTCTCTCCCGTCCGGATCCCACCGGCCTGCGAGCACTTGGCGACTCCGCGCCGCTTGATCCAACCAGTCGCACCGAACTGCCCATTCGGTCACCCTTGTCCATCTGCGCCCCGCTTGAGTCCTCTGACCTCACCCGGCATCCACGATCACTGTGGACCTCAGCTCTCCAAGCTTAGTCCCGATCCTCCTCGCCATTGACCGCCATAAACCTGCAAGCCAGCTGCGCAGCAATAGAAAAGCAAACATGTATCCGGGAACAAGTTCTTCACAACTTGACCCACGTTAGCCAAAACATGCATCATGCAACACATATGCACTGATGAACATGAACTTGACCTAACAAACACGCATCGCCGCCACGCGGGACGACGAACCAAGCCACAACTGGTCAAACCGCCTCCAAGGCCGGTC
This sequence comes from Ampelocalamus luodianensis, assembly GCA_036346255.1. Classification (NCBI taxonomy): domain Eukaryota; kingdom Viridiplantae; phylum Streptophyta; class Magnoliopsida; order Poales; family Poaceae; genus Ampelocalamus; species Ampelocalamus luodianensis. The sequence goes on from CM070623.1 coordinate 13,030,491, forward strand.
TGACCGCTCCCTTTACCGGTCAGACCGCTAGCCAAAGGCCGGTCTGACCGCCAGTCCATGACTTAGCCAAATTCCAGTTTGGAAATCAACAACCTCTCTGGAAATTTCAAACGAATAGAACTTTTGCCTGGATGCTCCAAAAATTATGGGACTAAGATTAGTAGAACCTCCTCTCTTGCCTGCACCCGCTATTTTTGGCCCAACTCAAAAATCCAAAGTCCATAAAGAGGCCGGTCTGACCGCTCAGGCAAAGCCGGTCAGACCGCTACACTGGACGGTCTGACTGCCACCCTGGCTGGTCAGACCGCCAGCAACCAAATCAGCCCACAAGACCAAGGCATGGCCGGTCTGACCGCCACAGTGGCCGGTCAAACCGCCAGAGGCCTGACAGCAGCAAGAACTTCACAAAAAATGAGGGTTTCTCCAAACACCTCGACGTTATTGCCAATTATTCAACACACTAAGATTAGGATCATATCCACATGATCTCCACAATCTCCCCCTTGATGAACACATTGGCAATCTTCTCAAAAATGCAAATTGGAGGTTAAAAAATGAAAATACCCAACGTTTTCGCGCAAAGGCACAACTTGGTTCATATGTAAGAGAAAGCAATGGAAATGACCAAGCTGGCTTCAGAATAGCATAGGCAAGTTAGATAAGGCAAAAGAAAGCATGAAAGCTTCAAATTCCAGAGAATCGACAAAAATCTCACTTAAGGTCCATATGAAAGAACAATTGTTCTATTTGACCTTTGATCATTGTGAGTCTTCCAGATTTGCAATTCAAGTTCAGAAAAGGCAATAAGACCAAAAGAATGCAAATGAGATGCTCCCCCTCACTATGATCACCAATTTACAAGAGAAAAATTCAAAATTTTTATTTTCTCCAAAAAGCTCCTAACTTCTCCTAACATCTCACACTTACAAAACTTCTCCCCCTTAACATCCTGAACTTCTCTCCCTTATCCTGAAAGCTCTTTTCACATTTTTGCCAAAACTTCTCCTCCTTTGACAATGGATTCATCAAGGAATCATCCCTTCCTCTCATCCAGAGATAACAAGTGCAACAATACGGAAGAAGCAAAAGAAAGAGCATAATTGAAGTGCAATGGAATGGCTTCATTTTTGTTTGGATTTTCAATTTTTAGTAAAAAGAAGCTTTGGGGATTACTCAATTGAACAGGCTAGCATTTCTACCATTACTCAAGATACAACAAGCCTAACAAAACTAGCAAGATCATATTAAGACATGTATAGCAAAGCTAAGCTAGTGAGCTCAAAATACCACATGTTGTTGGATTAAGTTAAGCAATGCTTCAAAATTAGCAAGTTCAACAACATGTATCCTAAAGTGATAATGGCCATGTCAGAATGTCACCGTGAGATCCAGAAGCTAGCAAAGACCATCTAGGAGACAAAAGTCCTAAAATGAATCATTTTGCTCAAGTTTTTGTCAAAAGCCCAATTTTTAACTATTTTCCATTTGCAATGAATATTCAAGTTGATTAAAAGTCTATCTTAGTAAAGAAGATTCTGGACTAGGAGCCATCCACAATCTCTTCCTAAGCTTCAACCAATTTGACAAATTACATTTTTAGCCATGTGCTAGATCTCAGGCCTTGCCGCGACCATCCCAAGCAATAAAAGCTTAAAAGAGTGGTCTACGTCATCCAAAACTCCCCCTGAGTTCATGCCTAGTACAATGGCAAGCAGTCTCATGAGAAAGAATTGGTGAGATCAGTTCTTTCGCACAAAAGAGATCATCATTTTTTTTCATTTTGCAAAAGAGCAATTTTATAATCTTAAAAGAACAAGAAGCTCTAGAAATGCCCAATGTTAGATTCAAGAGCTAACAAAGCAATTTTGACAGGGCCAATGTCACAAAAGGATCACTAATTGTGCAACTAGCTAAAAGATCCACAAATTGCAATTTTCAGTTCAAGTTGTTTAAAAGTTCTAGCTCCGTTAGCAAAGACATTACTGCACATGTAAAATCATGATAATTCTAGCAAGTCAAAAAATTAGACACGGTATTGAGCAAGAATTGAAATACTAAAGCTCAAGAGAGTAATAAGCAAAGCTTCATCAATTTAAAAGACAGAAGCAGTAAAGCTTATATTACAATGCATCTTTTTGGATTTTTCATTTGTATGCAATATGATACAATGAGATGCACAAAAGATATAAAAGCCTAAAAAGACCGAAAAGGATCCGAAGAAAATACCACTTGAAGAAGGTATTAGAAAAGATCCACAAAACGTTCACATGAACAAGGAAAGTTCAGATGAACAAGGAAGGTTCAGAAAAAAAACCAACTCCCCCTCAAACCAACCCAAAAGGGATAAATTATCCCTAACTTGCTTCTCAAGGTGACAAACCTTGTTTGGTCAAAAAGCTTTGAGGAGATCTGCCAAAAGTGCCAAAACTCCACAAGATAGCACAAAGACTTCAAACACCACACGATCTCTAGGGAAAGCAACTCGAAAAGCTAGGGAGCGAAACACCAACACTAAAAAACCCTACAGGCAGCTCAAAACCTGCTAAGACAAGAGATTGGGAGACAAGCTCGACCTAGGCTGTGAAAGAAGTGTGTCCTAGCAAACCATGGGATAAGAAGAGTGCCTATAAAAGACACGTGCTAGAACATAGCCTCCTATCTACCCTGAACTCAACAAGCCCAAATGCTATGCAAGGTAGACTAGAGATATCATACATAAAAGTAAGGTATAGAAGCTTGAACCTGAGTCACACTGCTTGGCAGTGAGATGTAGTCATGATGGATGAAGATCCATTCCTTGAAGCTCCAAAAAGTAGTTGCACTCACCCATCATCCTCATCTCAAAATTCCTTCGTCTCCTAGAAGTGATAGCCAGCATTGAATGCACAAATAAAGAAGAACCAACAACTGGAGTCTTTGACCACTTGTTGGACCACATGTTCTTCTTCTCAACTGAAAAGGCTACACCAAAGAGATAGAAGAAGTCTATGCCTTGGTACTGGGTTAGTGAGACATTTTATAGAGAAACAGTACCAAGACACACATACTAGCAAGGATAGCAACAAATGATCCAAAGCTCATTAAAGCATATAATCAACAGTTCAGGACATGAGCATGAAGATAGACTAATCAATTGCAGCACATGCTATCCAACATATGACAAAGCTCAAACTATCCTTAATCCACAATAAGGCATAGGAGCAAGCAAGCAAGCACATAGCATATCACACAACATATATCCAGTCAAGGGTAAAGCATGCTAGTGAAGCTATGGCAAAGCTCATGTATCCACAATTAACAATAAGGCACAACAACCATGACAACAACCATGTAAGCATAAGCATGTTATAGAACAAATCATGGATAATGTATGTTAACATGGATATCAAGTAAGCATGTGGATACATAAAGCAAGAATCAACACGAGCCAGATAAAACATGTACAAAACAGCACAAGCTCATGATGACAAAATTATGCTTATACAACCATGGAAATAATGAACAACAATCTAGTCCATGGATACATAAGCAAGGTACTAACAAAGGCATAATAAAAGATATCAAAGACGTGACACATGCCAATATGGTACAGGTGAGCACAAAGCAAGCACAACATGCCAATAAGGAATAATCATGAAAGAAAAAGCATGAAGATATAAGATAGCTCACCAAACAAGTGTAGACGCCAATCATGAAAGCACATGCCTCTTGGAGGCCATCGTTGAGGTGTAGAACCATCAAGTGTCCTGATCATGTGATGAAGCAAAAGACTAGAACCTCTTAAGTCCATGTTCTCCAACCCGCGTTCTTGGTACCTACACATGAGAAAGGCAAGGTGTCGAAGTCTTGGATCCCGAAGGGTTAGATAGCACATACATGGGAACCCAAACCTTGGACACACCACCACTAGAGACAGTCGAACCATTATGTGAGTTAGCATGATGCAAATGATGGTCCATGCAAGAAGTTCCAACATCAACCTTGAAGGCACGCCGCGAGTGGACAACTCGATGAGAAAAACGAGGTCCATCTCTAGAAAAGCGGCGATGGCCTTGCTTGAAAGCACCAAGATGAGAACTAACAGAAGCATCAAAAGAACTCACACAACCTCGCCGTGGGTGTGTACCTTGATGAACAAAGCGAGGTCCACCTCTTGGAAAGCGGCGAAATCCCGCCTTGGGGCAGCTCGTGGGCCAAAACCAAAATCATGGAAACCGAGTCCACGACAATTGTCCAACACCACTAGAAAAGGTGTCAAAGAAGCTATCAACAAATCGAGTCTTTGTGCTAGGCTCTTTAGTGTGCATGTCATGAGAAAGACTATGCTCACTAGGAGACTTAGAAGCATGAGCTCGACGCAAATGTGTAACATCCCAACTTTGGACTTGTGTTTCAAATGTAAGAAAATGTGTAGAAATTAAAACTTTTTCTTACATTATGTATTTCTGCATGTACTCAACAATCTCAGTACAAGAAATATGAAAATACAAAGTCACAAGTCTGTTATCCAAAACCTCGTCTTCCAAAAACATTCAAGTCAAATCTTATGATCATGCTTTGGAAATATTTTTTCCTAAGTTCTTGGGATGGTATGTGACCCCTCTGAAAAATTTCACAATTTTTAGAAATTGTTTAAATAAGTTTGGAGGCAAGTCAACCCAATTTAAATCTTGGTCAAACCTTGGTCCAGCACATTGTAGAATTTTTGGAGGAAAATGTACAGCACCAAAACCTCTGAAAATTGTACACAAGGCGAATATCCCTGGTAGCAAGTTCCTGTAAAAATTTTAGAATTTTTGGAGTCATTTGCTATCCCAAATAAATCCCCAAAGTTTAGCTCAAATAAAAACCCTAAAATCCAAACTCTGGTTCGAGCCAGACTTGGGTTCGAGTCTGACTTAGGCTCGGGCCACTCGACTCGGTCCAGTCCACTAACCGCACCGGGACCGGCTCGAGCGCGCGTGGCTATTTGTTGGCCGTTGGATTTCAATCGCACGATCCTCGTTCGCGTGAACGTTCGGACCCTCCAATTGCAATCGTCGCTCTGAGCCGTTGGATTGAAATCCAACGCTCACGAGCTCCTCTAGTTATTTTGAAACTCAGAGGACGTGGGACGATGTCGACCGTCCGAATAAACCTTAAACAGTTGCGATCGCCCCTGTTCTTCTTCTCCTTCCTCCTCTCTGTCGTCTTCCACGCGCTCGGCAGCTCCCGACAGCTTTGACCTTGTCTCGTCAGCTTGTCCCACCGCACACGTCATGGTCATGGCCATAACTGTTTCCGAGTCACCGCGTTCGTGCCCATCTTCTCGGCCTGTCCTTAGCACGATCTCGTGCTGGAGGTGGCTATGATGTCCGAAAGGGGGGGTCCCCTCTGCTCCGTGCCCTAGCTTAAGCCCCTTAAGATCCCCAGGTCCCTCCCTTGGCTTACCTTTCCCCTCGCGATCACCCCTAACCCACCCACTTGGCGCCGAACTCGAAATCTGGAACCTATCCCTTAACTTGAGATCTGAATTGTTTCTCAGGAACAAGTTGAATTCGGGTTTTGGGTCTTCGCGGCCGAAAAAGGGGGATTTCATCGTCTCCAGCTCCGGTGAGTGTCTCCGTCCAATTCTCTGGTTCTGGACCACCTCTGGACCATCGCGATCCTGTTCTTAGCATTATTTTGTCTTCAGGTCGCTCAGAGGTGCTTGTCTGCGCTATCTTCCCCAACTCCGGTGAACTACTCCGCCGCCAGCCCACCTCCGAGTTCCTCTGGTCCTCCTCTGCACTCAGTATGAACTTTAATCTGAGAGCGAATTTAGGCACTGTTATGTAGCATAAAATGATATAAACTACATGATCTTGTTTAGTGAAAAAGGTTGTCTAGAAATTCATTGAAAATTTGTAAAATGCATAACTTATTCTCTGTAATTTCAAACCGACCAAACTAAATTTTGTTAAAACCCACTAGGAATGTTCTGTAATGTAGAATAGGTCTTCATATGATCCTTGCCACTGAAATTAATGATCTACTAGTTTTAGAACTTAGAAAAATCATAACTAATTCATTTTAACTCCTAATTGTGCAAACTCAATTTTGCAGTTCTTAGAATGTCTTAACCTACCCAACATAAAAATTTCAGGCCTTAGATCATTCTGGAAATTTTCGCTATGAACAGTAACAGAAGAGAATTAAAATTGATTTTCAGGGTTGAGCAGAATTGTTTTAGCTCTAACTTTTTCATGCTAAGTCCAAATGAAGTGATTCTTGTTTTTAAAATTGTCTAAAATCAACTCCTAGCTTCTGTAGAAATTTCATAGGTTTTGGATGTTCTTTGCTGTGAGTTCTTTTGGTGTTCTTTGTTCTTATCGGTTTTCATCGTCTTTTCGCGTTAGGTTCCGAAGAATTTATTGAACCTGAGCACTCCCCTCTGCAGCAAGACCAATCCCAGCAAGGCAAGCAGTTTGATCATGTTAATCCCAGTATTTTTAAGTATTTATGTTGTTTCAAATTCTATGTATGCACTGCTAGTTTGTGTTAAACTATTGTCGATAGTGGGCCTAGTAGATGCATTTCCTTAGACAAATGATTATCCTTTACTACCGTAAGCCTAGGTTATTGCTGTGATTTAGAGTTCGTAGATGAGCTCTTGTCACTTAGTAGTTTGCGAATTAATTGCTTAGCCATGCTTAGCTTAGGTAGAAATGGGCGGTTATCGACTTGTCGACAACCTTGATCACATAAAACTTATTATAATTATGATTTCAGCCTTGTGCCATGTCTACTTATGAAAACTAAAACTGAAAATAAAATGATTTAGACTTGGGCACAATGGTATGTTGGTGTGCTTAGGTGTATTGGAATGGTGCCCGGTCATTAAGGACCGAGTTACTTGCGCCACCGTCTTGAGCATTTTTACGTGCTAACCACACTAGAGGGTATGGGACCTCTCTTGACTTAGTACTTTGGCGTGTATTAGCTTCGGGTCGCAGGGAGTCGCAGGAGGGATGGTGTTGGGAGTATTGCAGTGTCCGAAAGGCTTCCGTAATGGCTGGTTGTCTTTCGCTTGTAATGTAAGCGTATGGGTTTCTATCCATCGAGCGGCTCGTGGTTAATCGCAATATTGGAAAACGTCTCGTAGGACTTAGCGTGCGGCATACCTTGGAAGTGTGCTTTGTGGCTTAAAGGCGATGCGAAGTGTGGGTACATTGGTACACCTGCGAGGTTAAAACTATTCGAATAGCCTCGTCCTAGGTTATGGACACGCTCGGATACGCCCGTGAAAACTAGACTAAAACCTCTTAATTAAAACTTGATGGGTGGTACGAATCGGGATTCGTACTATGTTAATGGTGGCTATTGGGATGGTCACTTCTAGGTGGTTACTTGTATTTACCATTACTTATTTGTTATTTCAACAATAAAATGGATTTGTAAACTTGCTTTCAAATGTTTTACATTATTGCAAATAAAATTGGCTTTATGCAAAATGAGACATATGACCTCCACTTAAATAAGCTTGCATGTAGCATATGAATAGGTGCGCTATTCCACACGTCGATCTTGCAGTACCTTTGTGTACTCGGTTATCTTGCTTAAATATATTTGTTGCGGGAAGAAGGTGAGCTTGAAGGGCCTCACATCCGTGAGTTGTCTTTGTGGTAGTCTCGAGGCGTCTAGTGGCGGTCGGTCGGTTGCCTTGTGGGTTGTGTGGCTAACGGTCGACTTTTGTTCTAGCCATCTTATGGCACCTTTGCTTCATTGTCATTCTTGTATATTGTTCTATTTGGCGGTCGGCTCCTTTGTAATAACTTTACTTTATGTATGTCGTTGTTGAACTTAGTGATAATTGTTGTATGGAAATGATGTATGATTTTGTGATGATGAGCGTGTGCTGCATTTCTGGGAAGCACATGTCCATCGAGGCTTAGAATGTTTAATTAGTAATGCTAGAACCATTTGGAGGTTAAGTGTTACTAGTCAAACATTCCGGGTCCTCACAAAATGTTTTGCACGCCGGAAACAAAAATCCACATGATGTCCATTCTTCCCACAAAATGAGCAATGATGTAAAGGTCTACTAGGAGACACAGTTCGAGAGGACGAAGCACCATTGTCGCTCAAAGAAGAAGTCCTGGGAGAACTAACATCAAGACTCGCCATCGTATCGGCACTAGGCTCACACATGCCATGAGAAAGACTATGTGTGTTCCTAGAGATACGACGACGCACTCGATGCTCATGTTTCAAACGGCGAAAGCAAAACTTGAAAGTGTGTCCATTTTTATTACAAAAGGTGCAATGATACTTCCTTTTTGAAGATGTGGTACCATTTGAAGAAGAAGCACCTTTGTCTTTTGAAATCCCATGGACAACACAAGAAGAGTCACAAGAAGTCGCACTCGCCAAGGAAGAGCTACTCAAGGCGATGGCACAAAAACCAACATCAAGTGACTCACGTTTAGCACAAAAAGACTCAAACTCCGAATGCAAAGAAGCAAGAGAAATCTTAAAAATATCAATCTCGGAGTTGAGGCAAATACAAGAGTCACAAGACTTGGCGCTCATATCATCGCGCAATTTGTTCAAAGACTCCACTTCGCTCTTCAGAGAAATACAAGATGTGCAAGAAATTAATTATGCTTTTGAATTAAGCATGCTGTTCAAAGCATCAATTTCAGTTTCTAAACAAGCACAGTTCTTGCAAGAGACTAAACCATCCTTAAGCAATTTTTCATATTCAAAGCACATGCTACAAGACCTAGCTTTAATATCAATAATTTCAGCCCTAGCATTCTCTAATTGCTCAAGGTGAAGGGAATTAGTCAATTTAAGCTTCTCAAAACAAGCAAGCATGCCTACACAAGAATCACAATCATTTCTAGCCATATATCTAAGATTGCCTATTTCTAACTTAGCATTATCAAGCTCATGATGTAAGGCAACACAAGAATCACATGGCATAGAAGCATTTGATTTCAATAATTCATTTTCAGATTTTAGGCATGCAAGAGAATTATTCAAGTTATCCATGTCTACAAGTAAGGAATCATAAGCACACATGGATGTTTTCAATTCAGAGTGCTCATGAGATAAATCACCCTTCTCTCTTTCTAATAATTTCACTTTCTTCCTAAGAGCAATCAGTTTATGATCATATGTCAATAAGACATTTATAAGTTTTTCTTTGCTCACCTTGCTTAGCTTGAGTAGGGGATCATCCTCAGAAGACTCATCATGATCATCCTCGAAAGCTCTCCAACATGTTCATCCTCAATCGCTACTCCACATATCCCAATGGGCTCCTCCTCGGGCTCCATGGGGAACTTATGTTTGAAACTAGAACAATCAAAACCAAAACGGTAGCCACAAATATCACAGGTGAATTGCTTCTCAATTGACCACATAAATATGGTATGTTCAAGCCTCTTGTCACGACGGACATCAACGGCAAAAGAACCACGACAAGATACAAAGAAGTGCTCACAAGTCGTCAAACTAGTTGCCATGCTCAAAGATCGGTTAAGATCACAAAAGAGCAAACGAGGCTCTGATACCACTTGTTGGACCGAAAAGGCGACTAGAAGGGGGGGGGGCGGTTGAATAGGCGCCACACAAAAACGATCTCTTCAAAATCTTTTGCCTCAAGACATACAAGATTCTTTCACTCCAATAGCTATGTGGAGCTATGAAGATCAGAGACAATCATTCAAATAAGGACCCAGCAACAAAAGGATAAAAAACACACTGAAATCCTCACTAGGCGGTCAGACCGGTGAATAGTACGGTCAGACTAGTGAATAGTGCGGTTAGATCGGATACAGTAGCGGTCAGATCGGGAACAGTGTGGTCAGACCGGTGAACACTGCGTTCAGACCGGTGAACAGTAAAATTAGCACAGAAACTGAATTTCAGCACAATTTCAAAATCGAAAATTGATCCAACTTTTGATCCACAACTCCAAACTTCATGAAACTTGAAACATACCTTCGTAAGGATATTAGGAACCTATTACAAGAAACAATTGAGTAGATCTACATCAAAGTTTTGACCTTTTTCCATTTTACCGAAGGAGGGTTCAAAACCAGACAAAATACGAAAATGGTGATTGAGATGATTTCGTGGGAGGAATCAATCCAGGATGGCTAAGGATGATCTCCCTATAGGGATACGGGTAAGCTACGCTAGCAATAATTCAAAATTTCTACCACGTAAACCAGGATGCCAAGCAAGATAAATGATCACAGATCATTACCACCAGACGCGTAGTGCAGCGGAAGTAGAGTCGGAGCAGCCTAGTCCGACGATGAACGCGCCGATGTAGTGGTCGTAGATGATCGTCCAACGTCCTCATAATCGATCGTCTCCTCCAGCAACCTCCGCAGTTCCTTGTGAAGATCGCGGATAGTCCTTAGCGCAACAGCGACCGCAGTAGCGCCTCTACGGTATCCACACGTCTAGAGAAGGAACAACCGTACGCCGGTGTGCTAGCACCAAGTCGCACGGGAAGGCTCTCTCAAGAAGATGGCGGCTAGGGTTTCGGTGGAAACAACTCACGTGTCTCTCTCCTCTATTTCCACATTAGCTTCAAGCATCTCCTTATATAGTGCCCCGTGTCGGATCCTATCCGAACACGTTTGACAAATCGTATTCGTACTGGTTTGTTCCTGTAACATCCCAAAATTCACTTTCTTTAAAATTTAAATTCAAATTCAATCTCCATAAAAATATTTGTTCCAATTTATTTATTTGTCGCACTTCTCTCTATTTCTAAAAAAAAAAATCCCATCGGGTCACCCATCCCAGCTATGCTCCCACGCACGACTCACTTAACTTCAAGCCATGCATGCATGCACTGCCAACGTGAGCTTTGATTTGAATTGTTTATACTCCATCTAGAATTATTTTATCCTATATTGACTCCTATCTCCCAAAGCAGTTTTCTTCCTCCCGAGTCTTCTTCTCTGTTGTGTTGTTTTCTCTAACTTAGCTTCTTGGCCAACAAAGAATCCAGCGCCAATGCTGCCCAGCCCTACAGTCGCCACCTCCGGCCGTCGACGCCCCACCCTCACCGCCAGCCACCTCCACCACCGCGCCATCCCTCCCCTCTCCTTGCTCCCAGCCGAGCCTAGAGCTTCAAACTGCCATTAATGGCTGCCACCTTCTCTTTTCTCATTGCTTCTCATTCAAAGCTTTAAATTCGTTTTCATTAGATAAGAAACAGTAGCATTAAGGTCCCCAAGATGCTAAGCCTTCATTGCGCAGCCCATCAGTGCACCACTGCCGTTTCTTCCGTTTCCAACCAAACTGACGTTTGAAGCTCTTTGTCTACCTGATGATTCGGCTCCCAGTTGCAGCTATATAAGGGCATGCTATCTCTTCTGTTATCCTTTGCGTTCTCTCTAAACTTTAGATTCTTTAGAGCATAGCAATATCCTTTGAAAGTAGCTAGTACCACCATTGCTGCTACTGTAGCTTGGTAAGTCATCTCTGAGCCGATCCACCGCACCATCGCGATCCCCATGTCGTGCTCGTGCTCCACGCTCACCTTCTCTCTGGCGCGCCACGAGCACCGCCATCCCTAGCAAAGCCGTTGCCATGCTGATTTGTGTTTGCCCGAGCTAGTTCTTTGTTCATTGCATGGCAATGAACAGACCTTATTATCTAGTCTTCCTTTGAGCTGTACATGCACATTTAAAACTTTCCAAAAATTCGTTCTCTCGCATTCAAGCTCCAAAACCGTTGATTGTTCTTCCTAAATTCATCTAAATTCGTTCTCTACTTCCAGTATTTATTTTGTAATTTTTGGATTTTATTTATTTTCTGCTATTTATTTGATCCTTTGCGCGCGTGTAGAGTCCGACGTCGCCGACGCAAGTTTGGATCAACAGGAAGCACTTACCTCCAACGTCACCAAAGCGAGTCTCCTTTGACCACTTTGAACCTATGATTTGTAAATTACGTTTTCAGTTTTAAAAGTTATGCATTGCTATTTAAATGATAAGTTAAACTGTAGGTTGTTAGTTAAAAACCTAAAGTTTGCTACTATCATCCTTGAAATTTGATATCCTGCACCTTTGTAACCCTAGTGTAGAAATTCTGCATTATTGAATACAATTTTGTGGAATAGTTTATTACGGTAGAATTGCTTAGACGTGCTTTACGGCTTTATTTAACCTTTGGGGGAGAAAAACCATTATTTTTCCCTTTATGCTTTCTTTGGAAAATGTATGACATTAGGTAATGTCAGTGTTTGGAAAATAAAATATAATGATGAAAGTATGTTACTTGGGTGGATGGTAAGATCAGGCGGGTGCAGCTAGAGCACGAGATCATGTATTGTGTTAGTCCCGCCCAAGTCATATTAAGGACCGACGCTTGTGATTATCCAAATTGAGCACTCTTTGTACAACCACATGTCCAAAATGGGAACGGACTCGCCAACTAATTAGCAAAATTTTGAGTCGGTTCTGTCATGGTTGTGTGTGCTGATTCACATGGCGCAAGAGGGGGCCAGGAAGGTGAAACCTTAGCGGGCAGAACCGAGTCAAAAGGAAGCTTTGTAAAAGCCTTGTGATGGTCTCTCCTTGATTCACACTTGATTCACATGTCAAAGGAAACGTGTGGTATATCAGGCAATCATCTCTTGTGGGTCAAGCTGTACAACCTCTGCAGAGTGTTAAAAACTATTCGAATAGCCATGCCCACAGTCAAGGGCGAGCAAGGTGCGTTTTCACATGGTAGATTTTGGTTTTTTTTAAAGAGTAATTTTGGGAACCGGGAGCAGTTGGGACTCTCGGGTAGTTTTTGGCAGCTAGAGCCCTATTCTGAAAACCTTGGTAGCTAGAGCCTTGATGCTAGTGGTTGGTAGCTAGAACCTCCACTAGTAATACAATTAATTTATTTATCGAAACTACGTTTGTCAAATGTGCTTTATGAAAATTGTTTAAACTTAAAATTTTGCTTTGTGCAAAAGAACCATATAAGCCTCATTTGTCAAAGCTATGCATATGCATGTTTCCCAAGACTCGCGGAGTACTTTATGTACTCACATGCTACATTCATAATTAAATCTCAGAAGCCTTCAACGCCACGGAGGACTACGACTACTTCGTTTGTGGCTTTGACGAAGGACACCCGGAGTACTAGGTTGCGCTCCCCAGTCGAATGCCGATGGGCATTTTGATGGGCCACCACTCGGAGTTTATTTATTTATTTTTTGTTTCTGCTGCTGTAGGACTCAAGGTCTTCCGACCTCTTTTGTAATAAGTGGCCATAAGGCCGGTACTCAGTTGTTTAATAATGTTATTCGTGATTCGAACTTGTTATCAACAATGTTTCCACTGTGTGCACTAGCTACTGATCATGGGACTGGTGCAGAAATACACAAAGGGTTCGGATTCAGAAATCCGGTCCCGATAGTTCCATCCCATTAAGTGTGTGACCCGTTAGGTTTATGTGTAATCGGTTGTGACTCGGAAACCCTTTCCGACCACGAGTCATAGCGGTCCCTAGTAGGACATAACGATTTCTGAATACACACAAATTATATCGGACGGACCATAATGCAATATGATCTATGACTAGGTCCTCATCACTTACGACTGTGTCCTATCTTTATACGACGGTCAAGACTTTCGGTCACGACGATTCGTAACTCCTTACGACCAGGTTTCACCACTCGTGATTTCGTTCGATCGGTCTACAACTTGCTCGTATCACCATACGACTTATGCGGATCGATCGAACTAAGCGACTTACTCTAGTATTCTCCTTTGCCTCACGATATCTAGTTTGAACTCCGGTGAGATAAAGTGTCATCCATGGACTTCAATACTTTCTCGATCGAGTTGTCGAATAACCTTATGTGGTCGAACACTTCGACCACTAGTGGCATGGCCATGCACTTTCTTTATCCGATCACTTCGAGGGGCCCAGAGACATCTCTCCCGTTATGTTAGGAGGGGCAAATCCCATATCCGACCAGTCACATCCCTCCGCATGTTTCATAGCATACCCAAAGCTACCTTTATAACTACCCGATTCTGAGTAGCGTTTGGCAACCCCTAAGAGTCTTTATTACACATGTACGGAACCATGCCGATCTCAGTCTAAGGATTATACATCATCATTGCTTGAGACCAACTAATGACACACATGATCATAACAATCTCAATAGTGTCTCAAGGTGGGTCAATCCAACCTCATGTTCTCTAACATGTGTTCACACCATTGATTTGATATCCCTATATCCATGACCGGTGAAACATGATCATCAATCAATATATATTTGGTCGTAGAGTCACCGGTATTCGATCGCTGACATTTGACCAGGGATACTTTTAAGAACGACATCATACTAGTCGAAGAGTTTCACCAACAAGTCACATACTCGTTGATCTTCAGAACTAACGATTCATTCAAGGAACAGAATAACATTTATTCAACAACTCATAAACATAGACGTGATACAATCATTTCCATGATTGCCTCTAGGGCATATCACCAACACTCCCATACGTCTTAGCACTCTCAATCACAAGAAGAATCAAGCCAAAAGCTCTCAAGAGCAAAACCCCCGAAAATCACCCTTTCTTTCACCAAAACCAGGCGAAATCAAAACTTAGATTCAAAAGCTTGCTCGTGGGTGGATGATGATCAAGATAACCTTACATGGGTTCCCACATATCCCAGCAAGCAAGATCAAGAAGAAAAACCAAGTAAAAACTCCCGTATCAAAGAAAACCCCAAAATCATCAAATAGAGAGGATGAACACAAAGAGATACAACTTGTGAAATCTTTCCTTGGATTGATTGGATAGATGGATGATTGATGTTTCTGATCACTCCCACATGGAGGACAAAGTCAGATCCAAGAGGACACACTCAATCCATCCCTAGAAACCCTAGCCTCCTCTCCTTTCTTCCCAAAACCCTAAAACCAAATTAGGGCACTCAAAATGGCTAAGGGACTTGAAGTGCAACCAGCACTTAGCCCTTATATAATGGAGGCTAGATCCAAGAGAATATTCCATTAGGGAACCCATTAAACCCTAACACACAATGGGTTAACACACACACGTATTTTAAAACGCTGTCTTCATCATCGGTTGACCTAAACCGCTTCACCATGCACCGACCCGCGCCGCGGTTTAGCCAAAAGTCACCAAGGCGGTATTTGGTGAAACTACCAAAATACCCCTGTCTCGATCTTTCTCCAAAAGACCAAGTCCAATACTGGTGAAGCAATCGCGTGCTTCGCCACGTGTAGGTTGATCAACGACTCCATGTCGTCAAGTCTCTCCCGTCCGGATCCCACCGGCACCACTGAGCACTTGCAACGACTCCCGCGCCGCTTGATCCAACCAGTCGCACCGAACTACCCGTTCGGCCACCCTTGTCCATTCTGCGCCCCGCTTGAGTCCTCTGACCTCACCTGGCATCCACGATCGCTCTGGACCTCAGCTCTCCAAGCTTAGTCCCGATCCTCCTCGCCGTTGACCGTCATAGACCTACAAGCCACCTGCACAGCAATAGACAAGCAAACACGAATCCGGGAACAAGTTCTTCACAACTTGACCCACGTTAGCCAAAACATGCATCATGCAACACATATACACTGATGAACATGAACTTGACCTAACAAACACACATCGCCGCCACGCGGAACGACGAACCAAGCCACAACCAGTCAAACTGCCACCAAGCCGGTCGATCGCTTCCTTACGGTCGGACCGCCACCAAAGGCCGATCGACCGCTAGTCCATGACTTAGCCAAATTCCGGCTTGAAATTAGCAACCTCTCCGAAATTTCAAGCGAATAGAACTTTTGCCTCGAGGCTCCAAAAATTATGGGACCAAGAGTAGTAGAACCTCTTCTCTTGTCTGCACTCTCTATTTTTGGCCCAGCTCAAAAATCCAAAGTCCATAAAGTGGCGGTCGACCGCCAGGCAAAGCGGTCGGACCACTTCACCGGCGGTCTAATCGCCACCTGGCCGGTCAGACCGCCAGCAACCAAATCAGCCCACAAGACCAAGGCATGGCCGGTCTGACCACCACCGTGGCCGGTCAGACCGCCAGAGGCTTGACTGCAGCAAGAACTTCACCGAAAATGAGGGTTTCTCCAAACACCTCGACGTTATTTCCAATTGTTCAACACACTAAGATTAGGATCATATCCACATGATCTCCACAGAACTAGAGTGGAGGCTACCGGTTATGAACATGACGGGCAGTAGCAAAGTGGACCGAGACTAGACTCAGGGAGGAGTTGAGGTCCGGACTAGGCTCAGGGAGGAGCGGAGGTCCAGAATGGTCAAGAAAGTCGGGTGCAGTCATCGTGAGACATGTGGTGCAGCAAGTGACTTGGTCCCTGTTGCAAGCGAGGACGGTTCGGTGGGATCCGGACTCATGAGAGGCTTGGCGGGAAGTCATTGGGGCCACATGGATGATGACTGAGCGTGACAGTTCAGTGCGACGGGTTACATCAAGCGACGCGGCAGTTCAGTGTGATGGGTTGCATCAAGCGGCGTGGCAGTTCGGTGTGACGTGTTACATCAAGCGACACAGATTGATGTAACGAGTTACATCAGCGGCATGGCTGTTTGGTGTGACGAGTTACATCAAGCGGCATGACGATTACGTCGCGACGGATCACATCAAGCGGCGCAGAGGTCGATGCAAGTGAAACCCGTTATGTGTGGGCTTAACGGGTGCCCATTTGGAATGTCTCTTTAGAATCTTGCCTCCACTATAAAAGGGGAGGGTGCTGGTTGTG
The DNA here is from genome assembly GCA_036346255.1 of Ampelocalamus luodianensis. Classification (NCBI taxonomy): domain Eukaryota; kingdom Viridiplantae; phylum Streptophyta; class Magnoliopsida; order Poales; family Poaceae; genus Ampelocalamus; species Ampelocalamus luodianensis. Next base: position 13,047,250 of record CM070623.1, read on the forward strand.
CACCTCCCAACCCTTGTATTCTAAAAACCCTAATTTGTGATTTAGGGATAGGAGAGGAAAGTGGAGAGGCTAGGGTTCATGAGAGACAGATTGATTAAGTACTCAAGTGTTGAGATTTTGTCCTCCATGAGGGAGTGGTTGTAAACATACAATCTCTCTAATCAATCTATGCAAGATTTGCCCCAAGATAAGTTATATCTTGTTCTTGCTCTCTCTTTGATGCCTTTGAGATTTTTGTTGTTTCTTAGGATTTTATTTGGGATCTTGCTATGATCTTGCTTGCTGGGATGTGTGGGATATGATCTAAGGTCTCCTTGATTATTATTCATCTACGAGCAAGCTTTTGGATCTAAGTTTGATTTTTCCCATTTTTGGTGAAAGAAAGGGTGATTTTAGGGGTTTTGCTCTTGAGGGCTTTTGGCTTGATTCTTCCGGTGATTGAGGATGCTAGGACATTTGGGGGACCATTCTTAGCCATCTTGGATTGATTCCTCCCACGAAGTCCTCTCAATCACTGTTTTCGTATTTAACCCGATTTTGGAGCAACCTTCACTCAAACGGGAAAAGGGTCAGAACTTTGGCAATGATCTTCATAATCTTTGATTGGAATAGGTTCCTGACTTCCTAGAGAAGGTTTGTTTCAAGTTTCTTGAAATTTAGAGTTGTGGATCAAAAGTTGTGCCAATCTTTGATTTTGGTTTTAGGCTAATTCCCCTGTTCCTTGTGCTGTTTTTACTGTTCATTCCGAGCACTATTCATTACGAGCACTGTTGCTCTGAGTACTGTTCATTATTAGCACTATTCGTCAGCGCATTTTTGGTTACTATGCTTGGGGGTTTGGAGTGAATTCAATACAAGTCTTTCAGTATGCTTGTATATTGATCTTTGTAGCTCTCATAGCTATTGAAGTGAAAATCGTGTTGAATTTGATTAAAGAGAAAAATAGATAGTGCTCCTATTCAACCCCCCACTAGTTGCCGTTTTGGTCCAACAGTATTCAACACCGAGGGTCCGACAAAAATAAAAGATAAAATTACACTGTAGGTCCCCGAACTTACGAGGTTGTGTCACTTATCTCTCTGAACTTGTATTTTATTTTCTTAGTCCCATGAACTTGCGAGGTGTGCCACTTAGCTCCTTGAACTTGCGTTGAAGCGAAGTTCATCAGATGTGATGCTGGCAACTTCGTCCCCTTCGATTCAAGTGGACTCGTCGTCGTCTTGTTCTGGCCGTGTTCGTCGTCCCTATCACGTCACGCCGATAAAAACAGATTCTTCAATCCCAGGAACGCACTGTGCTCAGTCTTTGTCGGAGCTCCACCATCGCAGTTTTCTTCCGCCCCCACCCTTGCCTCCTCTAAGTCGATCGTGAGATAGAGATAAGTGCATTTCTAGTACCAGAGCAGTAGCCCAATACTTCTCTCTCTCTCTCTCCCTCTCTCGGTGATTCGTCAGCTTAGCCTTTTATGTTAGGAAACGGCCAAATGGACTTCGTGCAGGGTGAGTAGCTTCTGCTCTGGAACTGGGAATGTACTTCTCTCTCTCTCTCTCTCATGGCCGACTTAGAGGAGACAAGGGCGAGGGTGGCGGCAAGCTGCGACGGTGGAGCTCTGGCGAAGACGCGAGCACCGTGCGTTCCCGAGTCCGAAGAATCCATTTTTATCAGCGTGAGGTGACAAGGACGATGAACACGGCGGAAACAGGGCGGCGACGAGTCCACCAGACTCGAAGTGGACGAAGTCGCCGGTATTGCATCCAACGAACATTGTTTGAACGCAAGTTCAAGGAGCTAAGTGGCATAACCTCGCAAGTTCATAGAGCTGAGAAAGTAAAATACAAGTTCAGGGAGCTAAGTGGCACAACCTCGCAAGTTCAGGAGTTGAGAAAGTAAAATGTAAGTTCAAGGATCTACAGTGCAATTTTCTCAAAATAAAATAATGTAGTGCAATGTGAGTATATAGCATAATACTGAAAATATCACATACGAGATTATGCTAGGACGGCTAGATATGCATGGCTTTGATGTATACGCTATGAGGCTGTCTCATGTTACACGTAACAGAAAAACAGAGTTTTGAAAAAGAAAAAAAAAGAGGTATTGAGTGGATTTTCTAAAACACCAAAAATACCATGGTGTTTGAGATAGCACAGTTTATAAAACTACAATATTTGTTGTATTCAAACACCTTAAAGTTTTCGACACCATGATATGTTTCAGAAACCATGGTGTTCTCTAAAAACTTCAAAAAACACTTCCATTAGAAGTAATCTTGTTGTAGTTAACTTTTTCCCCGTTAAAAGTTGTTAATTTGTCTGCATAATCCTGTCACGTCACGTTTTGATGTGCGAGTCACACGTTGTGGAGTCGTGCCGCTGGAAGCGGTCTAGTTTTTCTTACTCGCTGCGCCGAGTATATTGCGTCTGTTTGCATGTAATCTAGAAATCGTTGAGCACTTCCAGGTGTGGAATAACAGTACAGAAATCGCCCCAACTCTCCGTGCGTGTTCTTCCTCGTGAAAGCGTTGTGTTCCAGCTCGCGCGTGTGTGTTTTTTTTTTTTTGTGTGTGACTGATCAAGGATGTGTGCCAACATTTAGTACCAGAGCCCTGTGATGCCCAACCAGACGCAGTCGCCGAAGAAGACAGCGCCTGGTGACGAGTTCCCGGACGCGGCGACGTCAAGAGCTCCGGCGCGAGAAGGGTCCGTGTCGCTCCAGTACCCCATGCTCAAGAGGGGCAATTACACGACATGAGCAATCAAGATGAAAGTCTTCATGAGAGCTTAATGTGTGAGGGAAGCCATTGAGCCCGAGGACTCCAAGCTGCCGGTGGAAGAGGAGAAAGATCAGATGGCACTCGCTGCTATCTACCAAGCCGTTCCGGAAGACATGTTGCTGCAAGTGAGGCTTGGCAAACTCTGAGAACAATGCATATGGGCACCGAGTGTGTCAAGGAGGGGAAGGTTCAGACCCTGAAGAGCGAGTTCGAGGTCAATCACTTGAAAGAAGTGGAGTCAGTGGATGATTTCGTCATGACGCTGACTTCCATAGTTAGCAAGAGATGTGCAATGGGAATGAAGGAGGAAGCCTATGTCGTGAACCTCCGGCTGCGCGGTGCGGTCAAAGTTCCTCCAGATCGTGTGAACAATCGAACAATTTTGTGATTTCAAGACATTGACCGTCGAGGAGGTCATTGGCCGGCTCTGTTGGAAATCTATCCGTAGACACACACTTTCACAGGTGATGGAGACAAACTCACGGAGAGGAAGAACACACAAGATTTTGCGTAACACTGCAACCGCCTAGTGCTACTTTTCTGTCTTTCTATTCTTTTTTTTTTTTTGTTTGGCTCAACTAGACATAGCAAGAAGTGCAGGCTAAATAGCTAACAGCATGCAACACTAACGTATTACCACTAACAGCACTTAACTCACGCACTAAGCACTACTAACTCACGCACTAACACACTAGTAACGCACGCACTCACGCACACTTGATTATTCCTAAGAGGCTCATGGCGCACGAAGAATGTCTACAAAGAAATGGCGGCCAGGAAGAAGAGCCTTGTCGATGACAATGGCCGAGTTGAAGGCTAGGGTGGAAGAGAAGAGCGCAGGTGAGTCCTTGTGCAAGGGGTGAGGAAATGGCGGTCGACGTGGCCCAGGGCAGGGTGGGGGCCCATCGTGGCCGACGGCACGATGGCAATGACGGCAGTTGCGGTGACGACTCTGACAACCAGGAGAGGAAATTCAACAAGAGTAAGGTGAAGTTACAGTTGTGGAAATTTTGGGCACTTTGTCTCAGAATGTAGGTCGAAGAAAAAGAATGAAAATACCGTAGACGCCGAGAAGCAAAAAGAAGACGAGCCTGCGCTGCCGATGGGCAAGACATGTATTCTCATCCAAATTGTTGACGACATGAAAAAAAGGCGGAGGTGGCGACGGTGGCATAGAGCCCGATCGGTGACGAGGATGCCACGGAGGCGGTGGAGCATTCCGATCGGCCGGCGTGGTCATGGAGGCGGCGACAATGGCACTAGCTCAATTGACGTTGGTGAGGTTGCAAAGTTGACAACTATGGCGCGCGGGCCATGGAGGCGGCGTAATGGCGTGAAGTGAGCGCGGCCACGGCGCCTCCGCGCCATGGTCGTTGTTGTGTCCGGTTGGATGTCGCCAAGGCGACGATGAGCACGGACGTGGCGGGCAGCAACCGGTGCTAAGGCGGCGGCATCAAGGTGCCCTAGGGCGTCGTGCGTGCAGAGGCGGCACTCGACCTGACAACGATAGGCGACATGTCCCAGAGGTGACACCTGGTCCTGTCGGTGATGGCGCAGCAGGGCGCACGCGGAGGCGTGCGCTCGTTTCCCGGTGACGACGCAGGCGGTGGCATGCTGCTATTTGCCCGTCAATGACCTGCGTACGTCGGCTTGGTGACGAGGCGACACACATAGGGAGAGAGAGCGGTGGCAAGGGGGAGAGAGATAATAACGAATCTACTAAAACCACCGCAAATAATTGATGAGCTAGATTAGATTGACGTACTAGAAGCTTCTGGATACGTACAATAGTACAGACAACTGCTGTCTATAACAACTCTCTATATCACTTGTAAACAGCACTAAAGACAACTGTTATCTTTTCAGTTGTCTTTAATTTTTTTTAGATAATAGATGGTGACATAAGTCTATTGTACATGCTCTTAGCGAGAGCATTATCGTGCTCATAACATGTTGTAATATTGAGGTCGAGTTGCCAGCGAGCAAGCACTGAAACACAAACAAAAATAGATGAACACATGATGAAGTTCCTAATCCTCTAAACTTTATTATTCTTTTGCCCATATGGAGAAGAGGTCCCATTTATGATAAGCTAGATAATGTTCCTGCTGTCCATCACGAGCCAGTTTAGGCTAATAGCCCACACAATTAAGACCATATTACACCATGTATATTCGTGTTCCTGCTTCTTTTGCGCTGTTGCAAAATGGGCCTTCGATCAGAACAATTGCTACTGCTAAGTTACTACCAAGGCATTTCGCTTTTGGAAATTAATGATTCCACTGGCCCCGCCTACAGTATCGCATGATATCTCAGGGCATCTCTAATAGTTAGAGATAACTTTGTCTCTAACATATGCTATATTATTTTTAGAGATAATATCTCCAATAGATAGTCTCTAGCATACTCTTCAACATTTATATTTTATAATTTTTTTTTGAAACGGGCTTACATGTTGACTAGAGTAGATACTGTAGATTAATGTATCATGTCTTGTTTCGTATACACGACAGTCTCTTTAGGGCATCTCCAATAGTGTATTTATTGTCGTCTCTTAGCTATGTCACGTAACCAAAAACTACGTGGAGGAAAGAGGGAGAGGAGAGAGAGCACAGGTCGTCTCTTTTTGAAGACACGGTCATACACGCAAAACAAGATATGATACATTAATCTACTCTAGTTGACATGTAGACCCGTTTCAAAGAAAAAACTATAAAATATAAATGTTAGAGAATGTGCTAGAGACTATCTATTGGAGATGTTGTCTCTAAAGATGATGTACCATATGTTAGAGATATAGTTATCTCTAACTATTAGAAATGCCCTTAGAAGAGACGGCATGTGCTCTCTCTCCTCTACATAGGATTTTATTGACGTGACATAGCTAAGAGATAACAATAAATACACTATTAGAGATGCCCTTAGAGCATCTCTCGCACCTAGCTAGAGACACCCATGTAATACTATATATATATATATACTCCTCCATATAGGATTTTATTGACGTGACATAGCTAAGAGATAACAATAAATACACTATTAAATATGCCTTCAGGGCATCTCTCGCACCTAACTAGAGACACCCATGTAATACTATATAGGATGCCCGTTTCGTACTCCCGAGAGTATGTACTCCCACTTCGAATATACCACTTAAACAAATATATTATACTTCTTTATCACTCTCAGTATACTTAAATACCAATTATAATATACTCCAACGCGACTTAATTGAAATATTTTCATTGGATCCCTTTATTTTTGTTATATACTTTTTATACCAAAATCCGTGTATATACTTCTTTTATGTATGAAAAATGGTATATAGCAAAAATAAAGGACTCTAATGAAAAATTTTCGATCAAGTCACATTGCAGTATTTTATAATTAGTATTCAAGTATACTAAAAGTGATAGAGAAGTATAATATATTAATTTAAGTGGTATATTGGAAGTGGAATTAAGTACATACTCCCGAGAGTACGAAACTATATATATATATATATATATATATATATATGCGTGTCTCTTCACATTAAGGAGGAACAGAATCGTAGGTCGTTTGATGGCTATAATGTCCGTGCTACGTGTGAAGGTTGGGCCGTGGGGAGGTCCATACGGGAATTCGTGGGACGAAGGTGGCGACGGCGGCGGCGGCCACACCGGCATCCGTAGCATCAACGTTAACTACTCGCCGTGGACGGTTGACTCAATTACGGCGACGTACGACAAAAACGGGAAAACTTATCGGGGTCCTGCCCATGGAAGGCGCTATGGCAACCGTGTGGTGGTACGTACTCTTCTTCTGCTGGTGGCGGGGGTGCAACTTTTAATTTGAGACGACTGGCTAATTTGTATGTACGCGGGCGCAGGATATCAGATTTAACTTCCCGGACGAGTTCTTAACCGGCGTCAGCGGCTACTACGACACCGTGAACATCCGTTCGATATCATTCATGACCAACAAGGGGAGGAGTATGGGGCCGTTCGGTGAAGAGACAGGAACACCATTCTCCTTCTCCGCGCACCAGGCGGGGGCCATCGTCGGCTTACACGGGAGGAGCAGCAATTATTACCCTAACGCCATCGGCCTGTACGTCGCCGTGTGGAACCCCGAAAGGTTCTACGACGCCATGCGCAAGCAGGGCATCCTCGCTTACCGGACCTCGCCGCTGCTCCTGGAAGTAGGGGCGTAACCGGAGCAGATACACTACTACAGAAAGGGTTATCATAGACGGTTCTAAACCGTCATTACAGACGGTTTCTTAACCGTCTGAATTTATATGTCTGTGATAACATGCGGTTATCATAGACGGTTTATGAACCATCTATGATAAGTCACAATATAGATGATTTTTGGTGAAAACCGTGTGTAAAGGTCTACTATCATAGACAGTTTCTACCAAAAACCGTATGTGATACATCGGCTATCACAAATGATTATATGTACTAACTGTCTATGATTGGAGACACCACAGACAGCTAGTAAAAAGAACCGTCTGTGATATCTGACATATCATAGACGGTTGTTGGTGGTATCCATCTGTGATAGTATGTCTTTATAGATGGTTTATATCACAAAACCGTCTGTGATAGTTCGTTCTATACCTAAATGTTTTTTTCTTTTCCTTTTGGGTTAGCCTCATAAAATACTAACTATGTCCTTTGAAAACAAGCAAGCAGAAAACAGATAAATCACAGATAAGCGAATTACAACTCAAAGTGATGTACAACTCAAAATCAATTACAAACAAAAGGATGTTCATGTATTGTTGCTATAGTTACAATTGAATTACAACGCAAAGTCAATTACAATTGAATCAATTGTATGAACATGTTAATGCCGTGTCAGTAGAGTGAAACTCTCCTTTCGAGTCAAGGATCTCCGTCATGATGAAGGTGGAGAGTCATCCTCGAACGTCCAAGAGTTCGTTCAAATCGAATGTACTTGATTTGATTGTTATGCTCTGTCGCTAGAAGGATTAAAGTAGTAAGTATATATATATATATATATATATATATATATATATATATATATATGAAAATAATTAATACGAGATTGACAAACCTCTGGATCATTCGTCTTAGCACTCATGATTTCCTGCATATAACGACAAATGTAGAATGCACATAGGTTGCCTTGTAGTTGCTGGTGGCACTGCAAACATAGAATTATATATATAGGTATAGTTAGTTCAAGAGGCATTATTACGAAGTGTGATATATGATTATTGTGTTGTAGCGAGTACTGGAAATCACGTCCTATGTTGCAGCCAGGCGCTCGATTCGTTGTGTTTCCCTCCCCTGACAATATAGGCGCTAAACGATCTACTTGATTTTAAAAAGTTATCCTCAACCATTTCAGACGAAGGAAGACTACAATAGAGTTTTTTTATGGAGGAAATGAGCATACATGTTGAGTATTTCTTGCACAAAGGTGAAGTCGTGGTTGTTGTTTAGTAGGGAGTTAAGGTATATTACCTTGTTTCACTTTGATACAGTGACTAAAAGGATCTAGTGGTACCTACTCATGTATATCGCTATAGTCATTAAATCTAAGTTCGTGTTGCGTATAAAGTACAAATGAAATTTATATAGCAAGTAGTTAAGCACTTACTTCTGGTTGAAGGGCAACCATATGTAGTCCTTGTCACCCTGAGCAAGTAATCCCGTCGTTATGTATTTCTCGACGTAGGATGCGTCTTGGTTGATGCATTGCTTAGAGACCAAGTGTGGGTCGAGGAAACCCACCGGTTCTTTCCATTGCCGGGTATTTTTCATTATGCATCTATACATAAGCAATTAGTTGTGATATTTATCAGTATTAGGTGAATGTAGAACTTGATTGTACACACTTACAGTGTCCACAAATCGTATAAGTGAGGCGTCGAGGGCAGTGAGGTTGAATAGGTCGAATAAGTCGTCGAAGCCCACGATGAAGTGGCTCGGCCTGTGGAGGAAATGCTCGTTCGTGTATCTTATGCTGATTCTAGTATCGCACCCCTTCTCTTTGGTCTTTTGCATGTACCAAACATGCAAAGATTTACAACCTATTCCAGTGCAGGCTAATAATGTGTTGAGGGCCAACGGACTTCTGAGGGAGTATTTCCCAGGCTTGGGAGGTGCCTTAATGTTCTTCGATTTTGATTTGGCCTTAGCGACTCGCCTACCACACGTCTTCTTGTGAGACAACTTGGGAACTGATACGTCGATATGCTTTTCTTGTTCCTTCGGTGTCTTCTCCACGGGAACCGATGAGGTGGCCTTTTGAAGCGAAGGTTGAGGTGGAGTCAACGAGGGTCCTGTTGGAGAGGAATGGTCATGTCAAGATCGTGGCAATGCAGGGTCTAGGGCGATGTCCTTCTTGGGCCACTGGATAAAAGTGTACACGGTATCCCATAATGTTCTGATATCTTTGTTCAGAAGAATCTCCAGCGGAACGACCATGAAATTGTCATGTACCATGTTCACCTGGACCCTGGCGTAACCCTACGCAATCTGGGCACCATGCTGCACTTACCCTTCCTGGCATGGATACGTCATCCCCCGCCCAGCCTCAATAGAAAGAGATCCAACCATCCTCACTTGGAATTTGTAGGCATCAGCTCCTACAAAACGATACGCAATTAGCTAAGGTATCCTATAGGTCTATCTTTGAAGCATTCTAGAGATGTACATTACCTTGATGTCATTGATAGGTCTATCTTTGAAGCATCGTAGAAGTGAGGCATCGAGAGCATCGAGGTTGAATAGTTCGAATAAGTCTTCGAAGCCCACGACGAAGAAGCTCGGCTCATTGAGGAAATACCTCTCTATGTATCTGACGGTGAACCGAGTAGGTCGGTTTTTCCTCCGCTCGTTGGTCCTCCATATGTACCAAGCATTCAAACCCTCGTAACCCATTCCAAGTCGAGGTAATAGTTGTAGGGGACCAACAGCCTTCTGAGGGAGAATGTCCAGGGATTGTGAGGCACCTTAATATTCTTCGATTCCTTAGCGCCTGGCCTGCTACAAGTTTACCTGGGAGACGACTCGGCACGCTTTTTTTGTTTCTTCGACGTTGTCTCCACGAGAGCCGTTACGACAACCTTCTGAAGCCGATACTCATGGTAGTACAGATAGGCTTTACAAGCCGTAGTTTGCAGATCGGTCCTTCAATGACTGAGTGACTTACAAAACAATCCCTAGGCCTCAACCATTCACTGAATTGAGCCCGTGCATAAACCTACACCCACCAACTATCCATTTTGCCCAAGTCCAAACCAATTTTATTTTATTTTATTTATTTGTCAAAGTCATTTATAAACTTCCATAGGACACCAATGCTATGGATACAATTTAAACCACATTTGATCTTTGGATGAAAATTCCCAAATCAAATATTTCAGGTCTAAGTATGCCTAAGCTTATTTTTTTCACAAAATATTCTAGTCCATACTATTGCATCAACTTGATTTTATCTAAGGTGGCAAGGTATATTTTATTCAAGGGAGATTTGATTATTTGCCACTGCCAAAAATATGCAAATTCAGGATTAACCTCTTATGTGTCTTTGACATGTGTCCCTAGGACTCATATGTCATTCACACATGGAGTAGCAAATACTGAAATTCATATCTTTGCAGTGGCAAATAATTGATTATTCCTTTATTCAATGTCAAAATTGGTTATACAATGGAATTGGGAATAACTATAAATTTAAAACAAAAATTTAATTAACTTGAATATAAATAGGCATGCAATAATAATTTAAAATAGAATTTAAATAATTTAAAATACTAGGATAAAATATGATCAACCAATGTAACTTATCTTGCTCAAATAATTGTTGTTCTAAAATAGCGTCGAAATCTAACTCTCCGAAGTCATCAAAATCTATACGCAAAAATATACTAAATTCAAACAAATTTCAAATAAACTTCAAATTAAATAATTTAGGCTCAGGGAGATATATATTGAATTTAGATGAATTTAAAATTTTGAATCATTCGAATCGGAGCTCGAACGGAGGAAAATGGGCTCTTGCAAGATTCAAATTCACATGAAATGATAGAAATAGAATTTGTGAATTATTTTTCTAAAGAAAAAATAATTTACTATGTGAGCATGACATCAGCGATGATTTTTTGAATTTTTGGCCGAATTTCTAGAAAGTATCTGAACCGCTTTCATCCCTAGAGTTAACTGCCTTAATCTTAAAAAAAAGACTTAACTGCCTTAAGCATCTACATCTAAGACCACTGTCATCCACTTAGGGCATGTACAATGCAAGATGCTTATACACAAATATTTAAAGATAGAGAATATAGCCACATCATCAAGTACCTATGTAAAAATCATTACCTCCAATACAAGCATCTCATTTGTAGGTGCTTAAATGTTGTATTATTTATTAATTACATATAGTTATGTACATAAGCATCTGTTAAGTACCGATGCTTAATTAAACATCGATGCTACAAAATAAGCACCTTATTTGTCCTATGTGGTAGAAAAAAATCAGTTTTTTTCCTGCTAAGCACCTCTCTAAGCACTTGCATTGTACATGCTCTTATATGTCGTTGTTTAAGAGGATGCCCAACTTCTACAAGAATACATTCGCTTTTTTTTTTGAAGAATATAGCACATTCGGAAGTGGAACAAGGCATCAAAATTCGTCTCTCCCATGCCAGCCGGACACGCAATTGATGAGCAGTCAATTGTCCGGAGGAAAAAAAAGGCAGTGAGGGAGAGGAATCAATATTTAAGCTTCAAGCGTAAGGCATAAGTTACTTTGTGAATATTATTTTCCAAGAGAAAAAACAGAAAAAGAGAAGGGATCAATAATTAAGCTTCAAGCATAAGGTACTTTCTGACCATCCTTTACCAAGCTAAGATGCCCTCCCCACTCAGGCATCATATTCGCCACTTCCAATAGTATTTTTGCACAGCACCAGTATCTTGGGCATGTAGGAGCACAACACAAAGAGGATTTCCTCCCAGATCTACCATTTTTTGCCCAAAAAAAATCAATGTGTTAGGCTAAGCTCTAGTATGCCAGATCAAGGCTCACTATGCAAGAATGAGAGTCCTAAACTCAAATTAATTTCAGCATGTTCTTCAATCATGTCCATATTACCAATTTTATGCAAGAATGTGGCATTTCCTGTTTCACATTTCTCTAGGACCCAATGTTCTAAATTATTCTTTAGCTGCCTAATTATTGATGTCATAATAGATAATACATAGCTCCAATCTCGATGAAAATGGTACGTTAGGAAAAAAAATCATATTGATTGTGAATGCACCATGAAACAACCCAAAAAATCCAGTTTTTCAAAAAATTTGAATCTTTTTGGTTGGATTTCAAATTCTTTCCCAATTCGGAAGTTTTTCTCCCATTTCCGCTTTCCTCTTTTGGCCAATCCGCCTTCTCCATCCGGAGGTGCCTTCTCCTCTGTGCGCCACCCCTTCTTCCCCTTGCGTCACCGCCCCGACGCCATCATCGCCAGCACCACCTCCGTGAACCGCGCCGCGCCACCTCACCCCCCTTTAATGCCAGTGCACCTCTCCACCGCCACCTTGCCACCACCTTGCCCCTTATAGCACCGTCCGCTTTCGGCCACCCCAGCTCACCGCCCATTTCACCGCCCACGCGTCGTGCACTCCTTCACCCTCCACTGCTCCCACTGCCTCTTTCATGCTATAAAAGCCCCTCCGGAGCATCTCTTCCCCATCATCTTCCCCTCCAGCACCCCTACCACCTTCTTCTCCGGAGCCGGCCCAATTTGGGTTTCCCCGCCACCATCCCCATCTTCCCCGACGAGCCCACGAGGTAATTTGCCACCCCCTTATCTCCGCTCCCCTCCCCACCCCGGCTCTAGCTCCGCATCACCACCGCACTTCTTTTCCCTCAACTCCCCACCCCAATTCTCGCCAGAGGCTTGTCGGCGCCACCTTCTCCCTCCGTGCCGTTCACGGCTCTCGTGGACAGCCCTCCACATACCTCCTTAGCCCACCCAAAGCCCCAAAATAGGAAGCACTTACTTCAGTGATGCTTCCAACGTCGCTCCCCTTCGTCACCGGCCAACCCCGCCGCCGGCTTCTCACCTCCCTCCTTCCGCTCGAACATGCTGAAGAAGCACTCTGGTGTAACGTCTCAAAATTTGGCTTTTCAAAAATCTTTTGAGTAGTTTAGGTCCTTGAAAATTTCACCAATTTTATTTGAATTAATAAAGCTTAATTGAGAATTTTTTAAATTAAAAATATTTAATTTGACTAATATAAACATGAATTAAATAAAAACATGTGTTATTTGGCTTCCTTGTGTTTTAAGGAATTTTCGGGTATTTTCTGAGTTTTTTTTCGGATTTGTTTGCTATTTATTTGACCTCTTTGATTTTCGGCCTTTTATTTTAATTTCGAAAATCAGCATTTTCTCTCTCCTGCCATGTGCTACAGTAAATCACAATTTACTATTTATCTTCCAGCTCCAGAACCGAACAGAGAGTCCAGAACGTGTACATGTTGGGCTGAAAACTTCAAAATTCCATATCTTCTTCCACGATACATATAAAAGCGAACGGTTTGCGCTCGCGCGTCCGTCTTGATCTCTTCTTCCAATCCCCTGATTTGGTTTCCTCTGAATCAATCTATTTTTGTCGCAATCTCCAGAAAACCGAGCTCCAACCGAAGGTCTTCTCCGCGAATCGCGCTTCATCCGACGTCGCCGGCCAACCGTCTGCGGCGTTGGCTTCGCCGCCGCGCCTCTACGTCATGGTTCCATCCACTTCGCCCAAGATCGCCGGAGCATCATCGCCATTAGAGCCAAATCGTGTTCATCGCGTTGCTCGCTTCCTCGGTGAGTTTTTCCAAAATCCGACCGCGCCATCGCGTCCGGTCGCCGTTTCTTTCCGCTTTTGCCCTTCGCCGCGCTACGCGCCTCCGCCGCCGACCACCGCGCGCATTGCTCATGCATGTTCTCGTAGCTTTGTTCGTAGCATTTCATCTTGTTTCATAGCTTCGTTTTGACCGCCGTAACGTGGTTCTTCTCTCACAGTGAGAATCGTTGCTATTCGCTCTCTATTCCTAATCTTTGATTATCTAATCTCTCTCCATTACTTTGCCATGTCGATTCACGAGTGATGCCGCCATGCAAGTTCCAACTCAATCGGCCAAGCCCTATTCTCTCGTGGTTTCTCCTGTTAGTCAATCTCACGTTAATTCTCTTGCCAAGCCGATGCCTATTCCATACCCAAGAACCGCCGATGCATGGGACGGTCCCTATTCATGTATGTGTTCGTTCAGTTGCCTTTGCCCTTCTGTAGCTTGATTCCCTGGTCATCTATTTAATCCATGCATCCTCTCTGTTAGTTCTTGATTCCTTGCTTTGCCTTCCCAGCACCAAAATTCTTGCCATCGCCATGTACCAAATATCAGCCTGTAGCTTCTGTTCCTATTCATGCCTATGTCCAAAACAAAGCTTTTCTTCTTAGTGGTTGCTAAGTGATCCTTCTCTGTCTTTCTCTAATCTCTTTGCATGCAGGCCAATATCTTTATCTCTCAGCCATATTTGTGCCATGCCAATTGCTATCCCTCGCCTCATAGCAGTCATCTCCTGTCTCCATGCGCATGGAACCAAGCAGCATGTTGCTCTGCCGATGCTTTCTTCTTTCTCTGTTCTTTTGTCCAGAACCATTGTTAACTCTTTGTCTCTCTTTCAGTCTATGACAATGGACCCCATATGTCATACAAGAGAATAAATATGTATCTCTCTCTATCTTACATGTAGACCCCACGTGTCATCCTCCTAATTAAAATCCTAATTATTCATCTCACTTATATACGGGTCCCGCATGTCAGTCAACTCTTGGTCAACCCTTGTCTATGAGCTTGGTCCACTGTGGACTAGCATACCTCTGTGGACCTGGTCCATAGACCAGTGGCCCACATGTCAACCCCTAATCCTATTTTCGGGAATTAATTTAATTCTTGAAAAATCATTTTATCTTATTGGTCCCACTTGTCACTCTCTACCTTATTTCTAGAATTATTTTAATTCTAGAAATCCATAAATACCAGTCGGTCCCACCTATCATACACTCATTCTTTTTCAAATATTTTTGGAATAGAATATTCTGAGAATATTCCGTAGAACTTTTTCATCATTTCATGTGAATTCCAATCTTCCGAGAGCCATATCTTCTTCATCCGAATTCCGATTGAACCCGTTCAAGTTTCTAAATTCATCTAGATTCAATATCTATCTTCCAGTACCATTCAATTTCAATTTGGAGTTTATGTGATTTGTCTTTTTGAATTTAGTTTGTTTTGCGCTTTCTTTCTCGTTAGACGCTGAAGTCTCGGAATCGTTCGAAGGAGCTGAAGATCAAGCAAGTAGAAGATTGAAGATAAAATAAAATCACCATTGCTATAGCATGGCAACTTATACCTTTGATCATATTGAACCCAGTTTTCAAAATTACTTTGATTCAAATTATTGCATTTACTTTAAGTATTTATTTAAATGCTTTTGGGTATAGCTATTGTCCAATTTGTTACACCCACCTTGGCTAATTGATATGTCATAATCTTTTGTCACCCTAGATTGGTTCATATTTAGTTGGTGCTATGGTATTACCAACGTGGGTTGGTTAGATGCGAGTACAATTGCTTAGCCATGCTACGAGTCTCACATCTCATGTAAGTTGCAAATATTAAATGTGACTAAGTGACTATGGAACTTTGTGTAAAACTGTGTGCTATGTGTTATTACTTCGTGATGGCATATGTTGCACTAAAACCAACTAGGTGGTAAGGGATTTGGACTGAGGCAAGTGGTGGATGCTGTGTGATATGGTGGACTATGTGAACGGGCTTGATAATCTTTGTGACTTAGTTAGAACATGGAAGTCTTGCCTTGGTCAATTAAGGACTTAACTTTGTGCGCCATTGAACCGAGCTCATTCACGCACCACATGCCCGGTATGGGACGGGCCTAACTTACTAAGTTATAGATTCTCGCATTGATGTCCGTGGATAGGTTAGGCTATGTGACAGTGGTGGAGGTGTGACTACTTAGTGGTTGCATCATGATTCGTTCGCCGCATCCCCGCCCGCGGTGTGTGTTATACTAGTTCTATGTGAGTCGGTATAGCGGAAAGCACATCGGGATGTCAATGTTTGAGATGAAGTTTCAACCGCTTTGTTATGATCGCTGCCACACCGTTATATCGTGTGGGTAAAGTGTACAACCTCGCAGAGTGTTAAACAATCTATTCGAATAGTCGCGTCATGGTCATGGACATGCTCGGGATTTCACACGAGGTAGATTTTCATAAAACTATTGGGAAGGGACAATGTGTGTGATTCAAGTCATATGGTCGTGTGAAAGAATTTGATTAGGCTATGTGTCTTTGTGAAAACAAATGTTAAATTAATATTGTCTATTTGTTTTGAATTATGCTTTCAATCTATTATTTGTATTCAATTGCAAATATTGCATTTCGCAAAAAACCACGTAAGTCATTTCCTTTGGAATAAACCTACATCTATACATTGCATTCGTGGTATGACTTATAGTATGGTTGTGTACTCACGCTTGTTGTAAAACTTGCGCCCAAACCTACGTAAATGGAGGAATCGCTACCAACAAGGTCTACTTCAAGAATCGAGAAGAACTAGGTCGCGCACTTCACCGATTGCCCGTGGGCATATGGATGGGGTTCACGGGTTATTCCGTTACGCCCACGCAGACTTCTTTGAGCTATTCGCCTTCCGAGGCATTAATTGTAAGCTTTGACCTTAAGGTTTTTACTCTGATATTTATTGTTATTTGCCTATTTATTAGTTATCTTTGCATATGGAAATGATATTTCATCGATGTTGCCACTGTGTGCACTAGCGTGATCCTGGACTAGTGCAGTATACACAGAGGGTCCAGAATTGTATTTTTGGGTCCCGACATCTAGCCTTCGGCCAAGTGCTCTCAAGGCATTAAAGGCCTAGCCTTCTAGGCTATGGGCCGCACAATAAACGGGTCAGCCTTTTATTATTCATATCATTTCAGCCTGTTACTATTCAAAATACACTATAACCCTTCTAATGTTCATCACCCGAAAAAGAAATGCTCACCATTCATTTTCATAAAACCTGATTACTATTCATAACCAATCTTCATCCATGAATAGTAAATTCGATATTGTTCACCCATTTCTACCCAAACACTATTCATTATCAGCCAATAAACAGTATAACCTTATTACTGTTTAATAACCAAAAATAGTAAGCCCTAATTACTATTCATTAGCTAAAAACAGTAATCCCAATTACTGTTCACACCTAGTTTTCGTTCTTGAATAGTAAAATAGTACTATTCACTATCCGATACTCTTTTTTCGTCCGAAACCCTAATTTGACATCTTATATCCGTTGCGACCATTTCAAAGTCATGAATCCATTTCTCAGCTTCGTTCAATCCATTAAAGCTGCAAATAAATACCTACCCTCTCACAATACCTTCCTTTATATTCTTTTCGGATTTTATTTACTTGCATGTTGTTCTCAGGCTCATTCCTTGTCGAGCCAGATTTTATTTGGTTTATTTTGTGTCTTTTCGTGTTAGGTCACGACTCTGACGATCAGACTCCAGAAGACATCGGACAAGACCAGTGTTTAGAAGAATTTGTGCAAGGAGGCAAGTCGCATTCCTTTGATCATTTTAAACCTACATTTCATGTATTAATATTATTACTTTCATTATTGTATTTGTACCAATTACTTTAAATATTAAAATAATACTTTTGAATGCCATGATAATTAGATAAATCCTAATACCCCACAGACAAATCCACCTAGCACTTGTAGGCCATATTCACCTTGACAAGTACATATATTCGTTGTAAACCATATTCACCTTGACAAGTTCGACTTACTTTGGTCACAAGTATTTTGGGTGGTCCACTCCCACTAGAGACGAGTAAAGACACGAACCTTGTGCCAAGTAATAGACACAGTAAGCGCTCAACCACATGTGTGGTCATTCCTCCCTGGCTTAGTACACTGCTCGTCCAATTGAATATCTACAAGACTTGGGTGGGACAGGAGTGGGCCTAATGGGACACTCGCTAGTCTCCACAACGGTAGGAGTGGGCCTACAGGGACACTCGTTGGTCTCCACAACGGTGGGCGCTGTCAACATCGGGTAGAGGCCATTTGCTAGTGGTTCCCCGAGGCTGTATGGTCCAAGAACCTACCGGGTAGAGGCTAGAAAGGTTGAGCAGTAAAAAGGCTTGGTTATCTCAGCTCGGTCGCATGCTAACGTGTTGCGTGTATATGTTCTGACAGTATGAGCTTGAGGTATCTTGTGGATAAAGTTGGGCAACTCTGTAGAGTGTATAATTAAAAGTATTCGAATACGTCGTGCTTCCGGTTAACGAAACTGTGTTTATGGGTGATTCCAGTACAGAGTCATAAGTAGAGATTTTGAAGTATTAATTTGGTAATTGCAGTTGTTGAGAAACCCCCTTATGTTATTATTTATTATCGTTTTACTGTTTTAAAGATAAACTGCTTTAAGTGCAAAAAGAGGCTATATTGACTTCATGTCATGTCCTAAACAGGATTCCCACAAAGAATGAAGAGATAACCCCATATGAACAATGGGAGAAGAAAAGACTATCACTTTCATACTTGCGCACTTGGGGTTGTTTGGCAAAAGTCAATATGCCAATTTCCAAAAAGCGTAAGCTTGGACCAAAAACCGTGGATTGCGTCTTTCTAGGCTATGCTCACTATAGTGTTGGATATAGATTTCTAGTGGTGAAATCTGGAGTACCTGACGTGTATGTCGGTACAATTATGGAGTCCAGAGATGCTACATTCTTTGAGGATATTTTTTCGATGAAAGATATGCCTAGTTCATCGAGTCAGGAGCCTGATACAACTCCTGAACCTGCCATTCCAATGGAATATTTTGAGCAAACCCCTGAGCAAATTCCTGATGAGGAAGACAATGAAACTCTGAGGAAGAGTAAAAGACAAAGGACTGCAAAGTCTTTTGGTCCTGATTTCATTATGTACCTTGTGGATGATACTCCAAGTACCATTTCTGAAGCATATGCTTCTCTAGATGCGGAATACTGGAAGGAAGCAGTCCGTAGTGAAATGGATTCCATTATCTCTAATGGAACTTGGGAGTTCACTGAGCGTCCTTATGGTTGTAAACCTGTAGGATGTAAGTGGGTGTTCAAAAAGAAGCTTAGGCCTGATGGTACTATCGAGAAGTACAAGGCACGGCTTGTGGCCAAGGGTTATACCCAAAAGGAAGGTGAAGATTTCTTTGATACTTATTCACCTATGGCTAGATTGACCACTATTCGAGTACTATTATCTCTGGCTGCCTCACATGGTTTTCTCGTTCATCAGATGGACGTTAAGACGACTTTCCTAAATGGAGAGTTGGACGAGGAGATTTACATGGAACAGCCAGATGGATTTGTAGTAGATGGTCAAGAAGGAAAGGTGTGCAATTTGTTGAAATATTTGTATGGTCTTAAACAAGCACCTAAGCAGTGGCATGAAAAGTTCGACAGAACTTTAACATCTACAGGCTTTATTGTGAATAAAGCTGATAGATGTGTGTATTATCGCCATGGTTGGGGCGAGGGAGTCATTCTATGTCTGTATGTTGATGACATACTGATCTTTGGGACCAACCTTAATGTGATTAAGGAGGTCAAGGATTTCTTGTCTCAGAATTTTGAGATTAAAGATCTGGGAGTAGCTGATGTTATCTTGAACATCAAGCTGTTGAGAGGTGATGATGGTGGGATTACATTGTTGCAATCCCATTATGTGGAAAAGGTTCTGAGTCGTTTTGGTTAGTGACTGCAAATCCTCTCCAACACCTTATGATCCGAGCGTGTTGCTTTGGAAGAATCGGAGAATAGCCAGAGACCAATTGATATATTCTCAGATAATTGGTTCACTCATGTATTTAGCTAGCGCTACTAGGCCTGACATCTCGTTTGCTATGAGCAAACTAAGCCGTTTTGTTTCCAATCCGGGAGATGATCATTGGCATGCTCTTGAGAGGGTAATGAATTATCTAAAGGGTACTATGAGCTATGGCATTCACTATACCGGGTACCCTATGGTACTGGAGGGTTATAGCGATTCAAACTGGATATCTGATGCTGATGAGATTAAGGCCACAAGTGGATATGTTTTCATACTTGGAGGTGGCGCTGTTTCATGGAAGTCTTGCAAGCAGACTATCTTAATGAGGTCAACAATGGAAGAAGAACTCACAGCATTAGATACTACCACTGTTGAAGCCGAATGGCTTCGTGAGCTCTTGATGGATTTGTCGGTGGTTGAAAAACCGGTACCAGCTATTCTGATGAACTATAACAATCAGACTATGATCGTCAAAGTGAACTGTTCTAAGGATAATATGAAGGCATCAAGACATGTGAAGAGAAGATCAAGTCACAGAAAATGAGAAACTCCGGAGTAATAGCTTTAGATTATATCCAAACAGCTAAGAATATGGCAGATCCCTTCACAAAGGGTTTATCACGGAATGTGATAGACAATGCATCGAGGGAGATGGGTTTGAGACCCACATGAGTTATACCATAGTGGTAACCCATCCTATGTGATTGGAGATCTCGTGAAGTAGGATTGGCGAAACAAGCTATTGGTTAACTGGAAGGAGAGAACCTTTATAGACCCACTCCATTGGAGATGCAATTCTATCCTAAATCAGATGGCAGAGTTAATTTTTATTTTAATGTGTTCTGTGGCTTGTTTAGCAAAGATGTCATCCCTCAGAGCAGTCTTGAAAGAACACACCTATATGAGCCCGATGCTAGTCACAGCCTATGAGATAGGTAATCTCTAGGAAGCTCATGAATAGGCCAGAGTATGACTTATATGCTCCAACCCGCGGGGATGCCTGGCAGCCTAGTATCAGTTAAAGACTTAAGTGAAACTTATTCACACAAAACATCCAATTCAAGGCTTAGTCCATTGTGTAGTTGTGGATAAGTGTAGCTTCTATTCTAGGTGGATGTTCAACCTTAACCGGTCTCCATCGAAACACTGGTATATCAAAACAATACTTTGGATCAAGGCATTTGACTTGTGCCCTTGGGATCTGGTGGGGGATTGTTGGAATTAATATGGGCTAGGCCCAATTTTAATTCTAATTAATTCTTGGAAAATCCCAAAGGCCCATGTGTATGTGCTAAAACTGTTTAGTCCCATATGGAGAGTTGAATGGGAGTTACACCACTTTAAAAGTGGAACGTGGTAACCCCCTTGTGAAATTGGAGAGAGCCAATACACGCTGCGCGCCGCCGCCTCGCCGCCACGCCGTGGCGAAGTGTGCGTGTGTGCGATACGCAGCGTGCAAAGCGTGCGCGTTTTTCTTTATCTATAAGAAAATTGAAACGTACCGACTCGTAGTAAATGGCATTAACGAACGGCTGGTAGTAACGGTGCAGTTACTAGTGACTAATGGCTGCGGTTACTATTTAGTAATGGCTGCAGTTAACACTATTCTGGCCTCTTCGTTTTTTGCTATTAAGAAGAACAAAGCATTGGTTCTGCAACTAATCTCCATACGAAAGACTCTCTATGATAGACACAAAGAACTCCACAGTTTTGTTGCTGTCTCTGGTGATCTCCATCCCGGCGAGAGCGTGTACGGCTACACCGGGAGAGCAGGCCTCCGGAACCCTCGTCCTTGAAGGCTTGCACGAGCGAGGACGAATAAGGTTTTTGGGGAGCGTTCGCGCGACTACTCACTTCATCTATTTTTTTGCTATGTCTACATCTGCACAACTACTACCACGACGTCCACTACGCCATGGCTAACGACGACATCACCAAGACTTCTGCCGCTCCTTCCACTGGATCTGGGTATGCCTATCTCGCACTTGTTGTTTACTTAGCTTTATTATCTGTTGTTGACTCGAACATTGAGATAGGTATGCTAGTTTCTGTCCCTTTAGAAATTCGTATATCTATTGTGTTTTTGTCTACCCGCTTTGTGAAAATAGTTACAATATTCTCCATGATTTATCTAGTACATTTCTGGATTAAAGTAATTCAAAAAATACTCATATTTTCAACAATCCAAAAACCTTATTCGTCCTCGCTCGTGCAAGCCTTCAAGGACGAGGGTTCCGGAGGCCTGCTCTCCCGGTGTAGCCGTACACGCGTCTCGCTGGGATGGAGATCACCAGAGATAGCAACAAAACTGTGGAGTTCCATCCATTGAAATCCTTGCATGTAATTATTTAGTGTTTCCATGCGGCTTGTTGAGTACGGTAGTAGTAATCATTCTTGCAATATCTGCAAAACATCTACAGAAGAAACTTGGAAAAATGCACAGGAGCATATTGAGTAGGATTTTGGTGGACCTCAAGACGACGGTGACTACTGTTACTAGGTCTCAACCGCGCTCAAGCGTGCTTGTGGTTTGGAAGTTCTTTTGTTATGTATTGTATTAAATTTGGGCTCGAATGCCCGTGTCAGGTTAAAATAGGCTGATAAGTCTTAATCTTGTATAATAAAAGTTTGGTTTTTGTTGTAATCGGGAGCTTGCTTGAAATGCTACTACTTCGCAACTACACATCCTGTGCGGTTGTGATGAGTTTAACGGTCTCGAAAATCGGGGCTGTTACACACCAGACCACCCCCCTTATGCGGACTTGTTAAATCATATATTTGACTGACCAAAACCAAATGGTAAAGACAAAGCGGGACCTCATCCTCAATAGCCAGAAAGTTTGGAAGTTTAACTCACAGACATTGCCCCCCTACACCCTTCGATATGAGCTACAATGCTCTACCCATTAATAGCAATCTGAAATGAAACCCTACGTTTGCTCAACAGCCAGCATTTATTACTGTCCTCACTAGACTGAGATGCAAAGAAACAAACCAAGAAAGAAAGCTTTCTTACTTCTTATTACCCAACCTAAATATCTTATCCCTGTGCTGCTGTGCAACATCTCCAACAAGCCCAAAATCATAAAAGGAAGATCCAAATCATTATCCCCTTGATCCCAATGTATGCATCAAAACGAGCTAATACAGGAACGATGCGCAAAATCCAGACATCAATACTTATATACGCGCAAAATCCAAACCAACCGATCTAGAAGTAGCCATCCACACCATCCCAATCTCCCAGATCACGAGATCTTTTAGCCTAACCCTAGAACAAGAAACATAGGTAGAGAGAGGTTAAGGACGAGGAGGCTCACCTATAGCTGTCATCGTTCGAACGGGACCGCGGCGTGGAGGATGGGTTCGGCGGCGTCGAGGACGGCGGCGCTCGGGTAGGGAGGGGATCAAGATGGGAAGAAAAAACTGCGGCGGAAGCTCAGATCCAGTCGCCATCGGCATCACCCTTCCCTGCATCGTGTGCGGCGTGAGATTGAGTGGATGGGAGAGGAGGAAGACAGGGAGCGAGTGAAGAGTAAGGGTGCAAACTCTAGCGGGCCCTACTAATAAAGGGATATCACAGACAGTTCTAGTAAAAAAACCGTCTGTGATAATTCACAGACGGCTCTTATTAAAAATCGTCTATGATATTCGGAGACATCACAGACCGTTTGTATTTAAAACCGTCTGTGATGCTTCACAGATGGTTATTAAAAAGAACGGTCTGTGATAATTATGTATCACAGATGGTTCTAGCCATCGCTGGTAACATAGACGGTCACGCTTATAAAACCGTCTATAATAATTACAACACAAACGGTTCCTGAGAGTTGTCGGTGATG
This sequence comes from Ampelocalamus luodianensis, assembly GCA_036346255.1. Lineage (NCBI taxonomy): Eukaryota > Viridiplantae > Streptophyta > Magnoliopsida > Poales > Poaceae > Ampelocalamus > Ampelocalamus luodianensis. The sequence continues at coordinate 13,070,802 of CM070623.1, forward strand.
AGGCGTCCAGTATAGCCTATTCTGTAGTAGTGATAATTCCCATCAAACCGATCGACCGATTGCTTGCAAGGCAAATACGGAAGAGATAAATATGTATCTGGTACTATCCGTGTCCGACTCCGAGAAAAAATATGGAATAGGATACGAGATGAACGATATCCGTTCGTACGTCAGGTGGTATGAGAAAAGTTTGTACTGACTTCACTTAGGAACACAATAACAAATAGGTGAGTTACTACATCTGAGTAGGCAGGAGATATTAAATATTTTTCCTTTGACATCTCAGTTATTCGTCTCTTCGTATTCACTTTGATTGCACCTCTACTGTCTAATATCCTGTGTAGGGGTGTAAAAGAAGCAGATAATTTTCGTACGATCGACCGGCTGAAGGCTCGTGGAGCCGCCAATATGGGATGAAAAAATGGGTATGTGATACTATATGTGTCTGACTCGAAGAAAAAAAAAATATGAAAGAAGATATAGGATAAACGATAGTCATTCGTATCCGCTTCGATTACACCCCTACTGGAGGAGGCGCGTAGTCATACACTTGCTCCCATGCTAGCCAGACACGCAAATTATACTATACCTCATTAGAGAGTATGTGGCTCTCAATTGATGAGCAGTCAATTGTTCGGAGGGAAAAAAAAAGGCAGAAGGGGAGAGGAATCAATAGTTAAGCTTCAAGCGTAAGGCATAAACTACTTTGTGAATATTATTTTCCAAGAGAAAAAACAGAAAAAGAGAAGGGATCAATAATTAAGCTTCAAGCATAAGGTACTTTCTGACCATCCTTTACCAAGCTAAGATGCCTTCCCCACTTAGGCATCATATTCGCCACTTCCAAAAGTATTTTGCACAGCACCAGTATCTTGGGCATGTAGGAGCACAACACAAAGAGGATTTCCTCCCAGATCTACCATTTTTTGCCCAAAAAAAATCAATGTGTTAGGCTATGCTCTAGTATGCCAGATCAAGGCTCACTATGCAAGAATGAGAGTCCTAAACTCAAATTAATTTCAGCATGTTCTTCAATCGTGTCCATATTACCAATTTTATGCAAGAATGTGGCATTTCCTGTTTCACATTTCTCTAGGACCCAATGTTCTAAATTATTCTTTAGCTGCCTAATTATTGATGTCATACAGAACCAGCACCTTTAGTTTGCCTTCGACGTATTGGTATCAGTGAAGTCTATAAAAAAGTTTTCTAACGTGTGTGGATATACGAGAGTAAAATATGCTCAGCCTTTTTAAAAGGTACAACGGGCTAGCGTATAGACGTTAAGGTCGACAACCTACCACGAGTTCAAACTCAGAAAAATTCAAATCAATAACCCAATAAATTGAACTATCTGGTCACCACTACACTATGCTAGCACTGGCTGAAATCAGCTAGAAAGCACTAGTTAATCCCACATATATGCTTGCTTTATTTGTTCAACTTAAAATAAAGATACGAACTTGATACACATATTTCATTTCCATTTATAATACTAGCTGAATGCCCATACGTTGCTAGAAAAAAATGTTAGGCTTAAGAGCACTACTACGTAATCGTACCTTTGGTCGAATCGCCAAATGGGCAATAGTCTCGGAGAAAATTGCGTCCCGACCAAAAATATCTTTAGTCCCGTTGGTAACACCAACCGGGACTAAAAGTCCCCGCCCAACGGCTCGATAGCGTGCTTTGTAGAGGGACATTTAGTCCCGGCTGGTGTTACCAACCGACTAAATGTCAACCTTTAGTCCCGTTGGTACTACAATCCGGGACTAAATCTTTAGTCCCGGATTGTAGTACCAACCTGGACTAGGTTGACATTTAGTCCGGTTGGTAACACCAACCGACTAAATGTCCTTCTATTTAAACTCCTGTTTGGCGTTCACACAGGAGCCGAACGCCGTGGTCGCCGCCGACACGCCACGCCGCTTTGGCACCACCGCCGAGCCGTTCATTCACTCAACCGTATTCACCGGCGTGTTCGCGTAAGCTCCCGATGCTAACCCCGCCGCCCATTTGACATCTACCGCGACCGCTAGCCCATTTTTCTTTTATTTTCGATTTTTGAATAGTACAGAGATTTGTGATTTTGTATAATTAAATCTAGAGCTCCAAAATTCTGAAAGTTTTTGTGTATGCTCTCTGACATGTATACTATCTATGAAAAATATGAAATGTGAAATTTGAATAATTTTATATGTTATAAAATTGCCAATTAATTCATAAATGGAACTTTCATGATTTTTGTAGGCCACAATAAATTTCCAAAAATCATGAAATTTGTTTTTCCACTAAGTTACACTGTGAACAGTCCATATAAAAATTTTGAGGCTATTTGGACAAAGTTGAATTTATACCTATTTTATGCTTATTTATTTAATTATTATTCCATGAATTTTGTAGGCTAAATTAATGATCCAAAAATTCTGAAAATTGTTTTGCCATGACACATGATGGTGTTCCATGGCATGTTACTCAATTAGTTCATTAGAGAAATAGAGAATTTTGGTGTATTTTTTAATTTCATTTGTTTACAAAAATGAGAAATTTAATTATGTGATATGTCATATAATGCACGATGACACGCCATTGGATGTACAATGCCGATCGCCCAAAGAGTTCATTGATGGTGTGCATTATTTCTTAAGAGTGGCCGAGGCAAACAAGCGGGATGGTTTCATGTCTTTGTCCATGTGCCCTGTGTAAGAATTTGAAGGAATATTCTAGCTCAAGGAGTCTTCACTCACACTTGTTGAAGTCTGGTTTCATGCCAAACTATATTTGTTGGACCAAGCACGGAGAAACCGGGTTATAATGGAAGAAGGTGAAGAAGAACAATTGGACCCCGACGACATTATTGTTCAATACGTGACTTGATGATACCGCAATGGGCTAAATCAAGAAGAGGCAAAGGTAAGACACACTCACAAGATGATGCTCTTGGTGATGTCATTCGTGATGCACAAAGAGATTGCAAAGTGAAAAGGAGAAGGCTAAGTTTGACCGCATGCTAGACGATCACAAGAAATTACTATACCCGCCCGCCAAGATGGGCAAAAAGTTGGGTACAACATCGAGTTGCTACAATGGAAGGCATGTAATGGTGTATCCGACAAGGCATTTGGGCAATTATCAAGATCCAAAAAGATGCTTCCAAGCCTAACGAATTGCTCGCCACTACGCACGGCAAAACAGTCGCTCGCCTTTGGGATTAGAAATCCGTAAGATACATGCATGTCGTAATGATCGCATCTCGTATCATGGCAAGGACTACGAATTTGGATGAATGCCCGTATGCAAAGCGCCGCGATATAAGATCAAAGCGAGATGACCGCGATGTTGAGGGCTAAGAACGCCCCAGAAGAAAATCCTCGCCAAGGTTATGTGGTATGCTCCTATAATACCACGCTCAAACGTCTGTCGTAAACAAGGACCATGCAAAGTTGTTGCGATGGCACAAAGAAGACCGTAAGGTAGACAACATGTTGAGACACCTCACGATGGGTCCCAGGAGAGCAATAGATGAGAATTCTGAGTTTGCAGATGACGCAAGAAACCTAAGGTTCGCTTTAAGTACGGATGGTATGAATCCTTTGGGGACCGAGCACTAGTCATAGCACTTGGCCTGTTACTCTATGTATCTACAACCTTCCTCCATGGTTATGCATGAAGCGGAAGTTCATTATGATGCCGGTGCTCATCCAAGGCCCGAGGCAAACCGCAACGACATCGATGTCTCACCGAGGCCATTAGTTGAGGAACTCCCGCTTATGGAGCAAACCAGTGTACGTGTGTGGGATGAGTACAAACAGAACACTTCGACTGCGAGCATTGTTGTTCGTAATAATCAATGATTGGCCTGCTCTAAGTAATCTTTCGTGATGTATAAACAAGGATACAATGCATGCACACACTGCTTTGATGACATTGACAAGATATATTTGAAAAAATGTCGAAGGTCGTGGTACCTTGGCCATCGCCGCTTTCTTCCTATGAATCACCAACTAAGAAAGAAAGGCAAGCATTTTAAAGGTAAGGCACCACCGAACCAAGCCTCGCAACCGAATCGGGAGGATGTACTTGATATGGTCAAGGATGTGCAAGTAGTCTTTGAAAGGGACAAGGCAAATAACCTGCTCCAAAAGATGCTAAGGGACACGCACCCATGTGGAAGAAGAAGTCCATATTTTGGGAGCTACCCTATTGGCAAGTCCTAGAGGTCCGCAACGCGATCGACGTGATGCACCGACAAAGAATCTTTGTGTGAACTCGCTAGGATTCATGGATGTGTATGGAAAGTCTAAGGATTCACTCAAGCACGACAGACTTGCAAAGACATGAAAGAACGAGACAACTCGCATCCAGAGAAGACAGACGATGGACGCCATTACTTAAGACCTCGCTAGCTTCACTCTTAGCAAAGAAGAGAAGGAAAGCATGTTTGAATGCCTAAACAAAGATCAAGGTCCCATCCGATTCTCCTCCAATATAAAGCGTATAATAAAAATGCCGAGAAGAAATTCCTACACTTAAAGTCCCATGACGCCACGTGCTTATGACGCAATTGCTTCCGATTGCTTTAAGAGGAATTCTACCTCCACATGTACGTCCTGCCACCGTGGAAGCTATGTGCATTCTCAATGCAATTTCTCGTAAGGCAATCAATCCAATGGAACTAGCTACTCTACTGAATGATGTGGTTCAATGTCTTGTCACTTTGAGTTGGTGTTCCTCCATCCTTCTTAATATCATGACACACCTCCTAGTTCACCCGGTCAAGGAGATTAATATTCTCGGTCCCGTGTTCCTACACAACATGTTCCCTTTGAGAGGTTCATGGGAGTCCTCAAGAAATATGTTCACCAAACGTGCTTGGCCGTAGGAAGCATCGCCAAGGGCTACGGGACAGAGGAGGTCATTGAGTTGTGTTGACTTCATTCCCGACCTTGACCCGATTGGTGTTCCCGAATCGTGACACGAGGGGAGACTTAGTGGAAAGGGAACACTAGGAATAAAACATATATCGGCACGGGGACGATTATTTCAATAAAGCGCACTACACGCTTCTTCAAAACTCCTCCGTGGTGGAGCCGTATGTCGAGGTACACAAGGAATTCCTACGATCCCAGCCTGTGGAAGAATGAAGCTTGGATTAGGCGCCATCACATGGAAACTTTCAATGTTGGTTGCGTAAAAGAATGTCGAGTGATGACAATATTGATGAGCAATCAGATTTGTTGGTTAGGCAACTGTGTGGCACATCCTCACGCACAAAGGGTACGAGATAAATGGAAATACATTTTACATCGTGAGCCCAAGATAAAAGGAGCACGAACCAAAACAAATGGTGTCCGCAGAGATGCCATGCACCCAAATGGAAAGAGGCAAACATATTATGGCCGCATAGAGGAGATTTGGGAACTAGACTACGCACCTAATTTTAAAGTCCCTTTGTTCCAAAGGCAATGGGTGAAGATGACCGGAGGTGGGGTAACAATGACAAGGAGTATGGAATGACAACAATGGACCTCAACAATATTGGGTACAAAGACGAACCATTCGTCCTGTCTGCGATGTGAATCAGGTGTTCTATGTGAAAGACATGTCTACAAAACCCAAGAGAGGGAAAATGACGACAAATCAACCAATGAGCTAAAACGCCACATAGTTCTTTTCAGGAAAAGAAACATCGTGGGAATTGAGGACAAGTCGATATGTCGAAGATTATGAAAGGGATGATCGAATCCCGCTCTTCATGTGACCAAAGACCCAAGCATCCTCGCTAAATGCCGAGGACACTCCATGGTTACTGCATGATCATAACCAAGGGTCATACGTCAAGAAGAAGTTCACCATCGTGCCCGCTTGATATATAGTGATGTTTAATAAATAGTGTGTATTAGAGATTTTATGTAATAATTGTAACTTCAGATGTTTCTATCATATTTTTCTTGTTTTTATCGTTTCAAATGAAATTCCTATTCGATAAAAGGACACATGTACCTCGTGAAGCATGTCTTTCCATCGTGTAAAATGACTTGAAATTTTTTAGCAAGTATTTATGCCTTCAAATGAAATTCCCACTTGTGGTTTGAGCCCTTCATTTTGTTTATAGTTGGCTCTTCACTTCCTACTTGTGGTCACTATAAAAGTCGTTTGAAATGTCAATAAGATCTCTGCTTTCGACATGATCGCAAATGTTCTCAAGAACATTTGATGATTCTTTTACACAAAGAACTTGGATCAAGATTAAAACCTCAAACCGAAAGTTTCCATTGTATTCGAATACGAGGAAGTCACACACCTTATATCATTAGTGTCGACAAATGCCTCCCACCGCTTCGAGGACTAACTTATTCTGATATCCGTGACTACAATCGTGCAAATGCTTCCATTACATGCTTTCAATTTTATCTTTCCGGATCTTGTCTCCAAAACGCAGCAAATTTTTTGGTATGATCTGCAAACATAAGGGGGTAAACTCATATAATGTCGAAATGGTAAAGTGCAACTACTATGCAAAGGAAAAAATGGAAATTTCTCCTTAGTGGGTATTGCTACATAAGGATTAAATTGCTTTGGGGTTTTAAAACAGTTAGTCGTAATTTATCGCACTTTAAAACAGCCTAAAACAAGATGATCAAAGTAGCACAAAGGCTAATCAAGAAGACAAGAAGAGTAAAACCGCAAAGTCGCGAATAAAGTACTAGTAGCAAGAGTAGTTCCAATCTCACCTATAGTTCCAATGAAATTCCTATTTGATGGTGGATTTCTCTCACGCGCATTTGGACAATGAATGATGGAAACCAAAAGATTAACGTTAAAATGATGCAAAAACAAATTTCCTATCGAAACCAATAGTTTTATTTTTAAAAACTATTATTTTTTAAAAATTTATGCCTAATATTTAATTTATTATGCATTTAACAAGAATTAGCATATTTATACAAATAAACTTAATACAAAACCCAGCCCGACTAAAGGTTCTCGGAAAATAGTATGGAATCGAATAGTGGGACCTTAGTGGGACCTTTAGTCCCGCTGCTAACACACCGACTAAAGGTTCTCTGTGGCGTAATTGAATAGTGGGGACCTTTAGTCCGTTGCTAACACAGCCCGACTAAAGGTTCTCTGAAAATATGTCCTCACCAAAATTCACCTTTAGTCCCGGCCGTGGCACCACCCGACTAAAGGTTCTTCGAAAATATGTCCTCGCAAAAATTCACCTTTAGTCCCGGCCGTGGAACCACCCGACTAAGGTCCAGCCTTTAGTCCCGGTCCGTATACCACCCGGACTAAAGGTCTTTAGTCCCGTTGGTAAAACCGCCCGACTAAAGGTCCCCGGTACTTAAGCAACAGTTTCGCTTCCATTCTTCCTCCACTTCCTATCGCGCGCCTCTCCTCGCGCTCCTCGCGCCTCTCCTCGCTGCTCCTCGCGCTGCCGCACACTGCGCGCACGCGCGGGCGGCGTGTTTCCCGCCGTCTTCTCCGCCGCGACCCGCCTCTCCTCGCGCCGCCGCCTCCCGCGCGCCGCGCGCTCTCGCCGCATCCTCGACCGAGGTTTGAAGGCAAACAATATTCTCCCAAATAATGCAAGACTAGCTATTTGAGTTTGCATATGGGCGCACATTTACTTTGCTTAATTCCAAAACCGAGAGAGTTGAACTTGGTCTTAGCTCACCGATTCTTGGTTCTCGGTTGCATTAGCAAGCAAGAAAGAAAGAAAATAGAAGTAAAACAAAAGTGGTGACCGAACACCATTCAAACTAGCTTGAGCATTGTCCTCTCGAGTTTAGTTGATGTTTTGTGCAATCTTGTGCCCTAGATATCAATTGCAACAAGCTAGCATCTTTCTATAAATTTTACAACATGAGCTATATATTTAGTTTTCACTTATATCTTGTTAGCTCATTCTTTGGTTACATTAACTTACATCATCTTAGTGTGTGTTGACACCGATTTTGTCTCAAATTTAGAATATGAATAAATAATTATGTAAAAATAATAATATCAAGTAAATAAATTATACTAACGGCTAAAATCCGTCACAACATAAAACAATGAAAATTGTGAAGTAATTTTCTTAAGCAAAAATTGCTATGACGCATATGGACTAACTCACATAGTCCAACGGTCAATAATATTCCATCGACAAAAAACATCGTGTGTTCGAATATTTAAGAATATTTGAAGTACTAGATGGGGCTTGACCTATGTGATGATACATTGGTCATATACGAGCTAAATAGATGCATGCGTGCTCGCACACATGAATTATATGCTTCATGTAGCCCTCATTAAACCAACAAATTAAAAGAGGATATTAATTAATCAACTAAGCTCTTGATTAAGACCCACACGAGCTCACATCATAAATAAGGCAGCTCGTGTGCATGAATTAAGCGATTGATTAGTTAATTGATTAACTAAAAAGGTTAATTAATTAATTAAGAATGATGGGGCCACACGTCGGTCAAAGCAAATTGCGTCCGACTAAAGATCTTTAGTCCCGCTGGTAACACCAACCGACTAAAAGTCCCTAAACCCGACGTATACACTGCCGAAAACACCAAATCACATTTATCGCAGCGTGTGGATATGTGCTTCCTTTCGTAAGAACAATTTTATATTATCAATGATAAGTTTTATATTACGCCGATATATTTGCAGAAATGGTCAATTCGAATGACAACATGGACGATGCCATCATGGATATTATCAACAATGGCGCCTTACAAGGTGCCCAAGTCGAAGGTGATGACAACAATCAAGAAGTAGATGACGGAGTCGATTTTGCCGATTATGAAGATGAGGTCTATCTACAATCTCTTATGTATCTACAATCTCTTATGTATCTACAATCTCTTATGTATCTACAATCTTTGTGTTTCTACATTCGTAGCCCTCCGGATCGACGACAACAACGGGAAGAGTAGAAATGTACGAGGCCCAAGAAGCCGTTGGAGGGTCGGTTCATTCTCTCGAATTCGAGGAGGATACAGCAAAGTACTTGGACCACATGCACAGTAAATTTGTCACCATCGGGTGCCTTGTAAGGATAGGATCCCGATCAATGCTCGTGAATGGAAGCAAAAGAAAGAGGCTCTCATATTAGTTTTGTCTCGATCGTGACAAGGCACTAGTTTGGCAAGATGTCCTTCAACATTTCGCGCTTCGATACGTAAGATGAAGCTTTGAAGGAGAGAGTTAGGAACTGGCTATGAAGAAGATGGCCACACAATTCCAAAGTGTTGGAAGAAGAAATTGTACAACACATTTATCAAGAAGAACTCGACGCCGATTTCAACACTAAGGCCTACGCAAGTTGAGGCCGTTTTGGGATGAGTTTGTGCAGCTCAAGACATCGGAAGAGGGTGAGGCACGGTGAGAAGGAACCAAAGAATGCCCGACAAAGCAATACCACCATCACTTGGGATCGTGGCTACAGGAGTGCCATTCCTAAGTGGGAAAGAATGGAACGAGATTCTTACCAAGGGATCGAACCAGAATCAATCAACTGCCTCGAGCGCTAAGTATTGGTTTTTCTGGCCATGGGGAAGCCCGACCTAGAGACCGGAAAGATAGTGTATGGCGCAAAACTCCAAAGAGGAGCAGAAAGATTTGCTTATGCTCGAGGCTTGGCCGAGAGTGGCAGTGGCCAACAGAGATAAGGATGAGCCGACATACGCCCGGAGAGTACCGAACACTGTGGGCGAACAAGAGGCTATGGGGAGGTGTCGTGGAGCATGCCTTCCTAAAGACAAAGCCACCTATAGAAGCCGCCAGAGAAAGAAGGACGAGGAGGCAGAGCGGATGCGCAGGATGGAGGAAATGGTTCTTGAGTCACGGAAGTGGCTCGTGAAGCAAGACAAATGAAAAAGCACTTGAAGCCAAAATGAATGAGGAAATCAAAAGGCAAGTGCAGATAGCAGAAGTTCCATCCAAAGGCAAACCGCATCGAGCCGGAGTCAACATCGCCCCTCATCGCTTGAAAAGCGCTGCGCTCACGAGGTGCCGTGATTCAAGATGACGCAGGTCGCGCTTCCCGTGGATGACATCACCGATCCTCTCACGACATGTGAGCTGCACATTCCGTAGGGGAATGCCACCGCCATGGTGGCTATCGGTGTTGTATCTCGACGACCCTACGAAGACACCAAGATGCCATGGGGCATTAATACCTCCTGGATATGCTAGCGATCGGTGGATAGAGTTGTGAAAGGTTATAGCAATGTGCGCCTTGACATTGAAGGAGGTGATGGGGAGAAGACTTTAGGAGAAGCGGAGAAGACATTCATATGTTGGCGCAAGCGCTATATCATTATTCCCGGGCGCCACCTCCTCCTCCTCAACAACCTAACCCTAGGTGCGATGAAAGTGAACTAAACATTTTTTCACTAATTATGTATTGGCTTAAATAACGGTTTACTCATACCACGTTGTTTTCACACAGTAACCTCCCCAACCTAAGTCCAATTATCCATTCACCACCGGTCACGCAGTGTTGGGCGATGACAATGAAGTGGAAGACACGGCCGCATCCCCACCGCCCCATCTCCTCCACGACGGATCCAATGCCGCCATCGCCCCATCGCCTCCACGGCGGGCTCCAACGCCGACACCGGCCGCCTATCGCTTCCACGGCTGGCTCCAACGCCGCCATCGCCCCATCGCCTCCACGGCGGCTCCAACGCCGACACCGCCCGCTTCCATCGCTTCCACGGCGGGCTCCAACGCCGACACCGCCCACCAGACGCTCTCCACGGCGGCTCCAACGCCGCCACCGCCCCATCGCCTCCACGGCGGGCTCCAACGCCGACACCGGCCGCCCTCCGCCAAAGAAGAGGCCCACCCCACAAACGGCGCGCGCCCCGCCGCCAAGAAGAAAGCTCAGGAGAACACCAGCTATTTCTAAGACGACGAAACTTTCCTATGAGAAGATCGCCGAGGAAATAGATGCTTCGATGAAAACAGATGTGAGCGCTTTTCGCGAAAGTCAAGGCTAAAAGTGAAGCGGCGAAAACTCGAGAAGCCGCACTTCTTCGCACGCCCGTAAGTTCTAAGGCAAAGGTGGACGCCACCGTAAAAGTTACGCCATGCTCGTAAGGATTCGCCACTATCGGACTATGACCGCACTCACCAAGTCAATTGAGGAGGCGAAGAAGAAAGAGAAGAGAGCACGGAAGGGTGTTGCACGGCTCGGGAACAATCACAGCAATCGCTGCCCCCACTAGTTATTGGGAATGAATATGGTTCAAACACGAACGCATAGAACAGATATCCTAAACGCATTTGGATCAACTTGATGAATTTTTCGCGAAACTGGTCTAAGCATTTCCCAAATGCTCTGCAGAGCACACATCAAAGTGCTCCTGAAGTTGATCATTGGAAGAAGGAATATGTATATGGCAAGAGTCTATACAACCCCGAGAAGCTCATGGAACTCAGACGCAAATGTACTTGTTAAACAAGTGGTACATGGCGCATGTCGCAAAAGCTGATGACTTTATTTGCGCAAAATTATAAACCATCATTACTTCCGTGGCGATGACATTATAATGGTTCAGCTTTAATGAGTTACACCACTATGCCACATGGACGCTCTAGACAAATCTCTCATCACCGCTTTGTCTCAGACGTGATTCTTTCTTTTAATAATCTCACTCTAGCATATGTATATGTATAAGTAATTATCTCACACTAGCTAGCATGTCTATACATATGCAGAGACATGATGAGAGACCTCACACGTAGAAATGACAAAAACATTGGTTTCGTTGATCCATATATCGATTCAAGGACCCAAACACTCCCCACGATCAATGGAGACCTCAAATGGAGAGGAATTTTCGAGGTTCTTGATCAACCAAAAGAACAAAAGATTTATACTCTTCCCTACAACTTTGGGTGAGTGTTGTTATCGTAGCACATTTTACTTTACTTACTCAATCCAACATAAAGATATATATGTTGACTCTATAAACAAATGCACTTTCATCGATATCGATTGTCTTCGATCTCTCCGATACTCATTTGCTAATCTATGACTCGTTGAGAAACCGCAGAACATTACCAAGATATGATAGACATTATCCGTGGGTAACTTCGATCTTTAAATATTTATTCCTGCTCTTTAACTCGCAATAGTTAATTAACGATCCAATTATTGGGCGTGGTTTGGGCTTGGTTCGCTCAATACACCGTCCGGATCCAAAGCGCCACTTCGATCCACACCGATCGGATGTAAGTTGTACTAGCTCCCCGCCTTTACCTTATCATGCTTCACTCACGCACGGATGACGAGTAATCTTTTATATCGCATGCTGGTTCTACGCACCACTGTGCAACAATTTGTGTGGATACTACGCTTATGAAGTTCCTCATGGTGTATGCAAAAGAACCCATCTACAGATGCGAAAGCACGAACAAGTATATATAATAAATCCATTTTATTTATTTGTTGCTATTAAATAAATCTTATGTATATTAATACTTCTTTCGCTTAATGCAAATTGAAGGAGATATGGTTGAAGGAACAGTGTTGGATATGGACCGCCTCAAAGGAATTCAAGAGACAATCGCAGATTTCTTAATGAGCATGTCCTCAAGCTCCAGACCGAGTTCTACTTTTAACCTGATGAACCATTGAAGCCAAACCAGATTTAACATTTGTATGACATTTAAGTGGAGGACAACATTTGTGTTGTAAATACCAAGGATGCATGAATAATTTTGTAAATTTTTTGCATATATATATATTATACATATATATAGCTCCATAATATATATAGTTTCATACTTTATTTGTGTGTAATAATGTTCCAAACTAAATTATATGTGCAGATACATATATTAGCAAATAAGAATACGATTTGAAAACCTAATGTAATTGTAAACCAAAATCAATAATGAATTGAAATGGAAACAAAAAGAAAAAAACATTTAGTCCCGCTGGTAATACCAACCGATTAAAAGGGCCACCTCGTGGCTCAGCTCAAGTGACCTTTTAGTCCCTGCTGGTATTACCAACCGACTAGTTGTCGCTTTTAGTCCCGGCTTGGGACCCGGACTAAAGGTGAGACATTTAGTCCCGATTTCCTAGTCCCGCCTATAACCGGACTAGAGGCCCTTAGGCCCGGACCAAAAGTATGTTCTGTAGTAGTGGAGGGACAACCCAACAATCTTAAGAGGACTTGTTACACCAAGCGTGTTTTTTTATCTAAGTTTTTTTTTTTTACTGTGGGTCTGATACACTGGTAAGACCTAAAATCGGAAATTTGTGGCCAATTTCTACTAAAATTTCAAATTGTTTTTGAATTTTTTGGATTTCAAATTCAAAAAATAAATAAATCAAATTCGAACAAAAATCATCAACTGAGCTAGTTAGCATCGTAGCAGCATTCGGATGGGTTTGTATTACTTCACTCATTCATCAACTGAACAAAATTCAAGCAAATTTGATTTTTTAGACAAAATTCATTCAAACCTCAAATTTCTAACCGTTTAGGGGAAGTCCACAGAGCTGTAGGACTGATAATCTACGATTAAAAACCCTGACACCAAGACATAAAGTAACAAAAATAAAGAATAGCAAACATTAGTTAATACTCCAAGGAACGAAGTACCAGGCTTTTTTGATTCATCTAGATTACTCAAGCAAATACTAGTCAGAATAATCTTCCATCATTCTCTAGGTAGCGATTGTTGCATTATTACTATGTCAGCTCCTGTTCCACAATGAATGTCCAGTAGAAACGTTTTGGATTAAATTTTTAGTTGTTTGAGTTTTGCTAAGTTGTCAATCTATTCATCACAGATCTAAAACTAGCTCTGATACGAACTGTAACACCCATCCCAACACTGAGCCTAGAATGCCACCTATACCTTTTTCACTCTCAATTTAAACCACATTTACTTATGGTTCCAGAAACCAATGCATGGAATAAAACCCACAACAGATCTCCTTTCAACAATTATAACAATATAAATGTATAGAGAATTAACTTTCATATAGCTTGGGAACTCGTACCCAAGAACGCTTGGGGCCATGCACCTGAGAATGCTAGGAGCATTGATTAGCAACAACCCTAAATAAATAAACCATAACTAAATCAATCAAGTTCCAAATCATTAAGCTAGTGAAACCCATGTCTACTAATCAACTCTAGATAAGACCACTAAGTATCTAGATTTAATAATAGCAACTAAATAGTGATAACTATGTGGTTGATAGCATGTGATGCATATTGTCGAACTCGGGAGTAACACCCCCAGATTCTCTATGTATTTCACATTAATTAGTCCCTGAAACAGTAGCTAGTGTACACAGCAAAGAAATATGGTAACATCCACATCTTGCGCAATTTTATTAATAATTATCAGAGTTTTACCAGTAAGGCTTACAAGCCCAAAAAAAGAAGAATACAGCGAAAGGCGAAAAAGGTGAAGTAGGATCCAGAAATCGCCATGCATAATCGATCTGGGTAGCGGCCTAGTTGTCAAGATCGTCAGCATTGACAAAGATCTTCTTCTCTGAACAATATTTCATTAAGCAATGGTGAGTACAAAAATGTATTCCACAAGTTACACCCATAATGGATATTATTGCTTGGATAATATCAAAGGAAGGCTTATATGTTTGTTTTTGCATAAAGTGGGGTTTCACATTGACGAGGATCTAATAATCCTTATTTTACTATTTATCTGTAATTTAGTATTATGGGTGAATATGACGTCACACAGCTATTGAGTATACCCCCTTACAGTAGTAAGGGAGAAGTCAATTAGGTGGTCGTAAGTTTTTCTACGACCACCCCCATAGTCGTAGGTCTTCCTATGACTACTAGGTAATCGTAAGTCCTCCTACGATTACCTCCGGTTGTAAGTCTTTCTACGACCAGTACCTAGTCGTAAGCTTTTCTATGACTACCCCCTGGACGTAAGTCCTTCACGACTGGGCCCCGCCACTTCTCCACGCATAATCGGGTCCATTCGCCAAGAGGCCCTATTAATCGTGAGATCTCGAGCAAATAAGATATGTAGTTATTCTCTGGAATAACTATAGATAACTCACCATTATCTCTGATTGATAACCGTCAGGCAACGTGGGGAGGTTACTACTCCAGTGATTACTCTCATTATTAAGGAATAATGGAGCGCCTCCTGACCTGGAACGACAACCTCCCTCTTCGCATACTATAAATAGACTTCTTTCAGAGAGGAATGGGGAGACCTGGAGAGACTTTTGAGAGGCGTGGAGAGACTTTTGAGAGGCAATCAGTAGCAATATTAGCGCAAGACTTTCCATTGATTGTAACCAGAATACCCAATACAATACACACAGGAGTAGGGTTGTTATTCTCTCTGGAGAAGGCCTGAACCTGTATAAAAATCCCTGTGTCTTTTCTGTCTGCGTGATGAATTGTGGAGACCCCCTGAATCAAACAATCTTTACGTAAGATCGGTTCTAAAACACCGACAGTTGGCGCCGACCGTGGGGATCTTCTGGTAATTCCTTGTCAACAGTTCTTTCTTTTCTCTTTGATGCTTCCATGGTAGGAGAGTGGAACGAGGAGAACTGGTTCGACTTGGCCGATCACGCAGACGTCGACATGGATGCCGGTTTCGATTACGAGCTGAGTATCGAATCATCCGATGGTATTGCCGCCTTTGAAGATCTTCTATTAGATCCCGGAGACCACACCATCGGCAGAGTTGAGGAGGGATCCTTATCCCCCACAACAATACGCCCAACTGAGCGACCAGCTTCCTCATAGGGCAAGGGTCAACACGACCACAAACAGGGTTGCCCTAAGATAGACTCACAACACAACGAGAGTTTTTCCTCCGAGTGTTCGAGTCCCCTTAAGGCAGTACGACCTAGCAAGACAAGTTCTGGAAGCCATCATTCCACAGCTTCATCGACACGTGATGGTCCTTTCTCTCTAGATAACCCCGCAGAGGAGGGAATCAAACACGCTTTTCCTACAAGTACGACCATCCCATCGCAGGACACACCTGCGGACGGAGTCGGTTATAACCTGAAGTTCCCCTTCTTGAAGGGGTTTCCTCCAAGTCGCCAGATGGTGTCTCTCGACTGCTCCTCAAGTGAGGAGGCCTCGAGCGCAAGTGAAGGTCATCAACAGGAGGTCTTCATCATTCCCTCGGATAAGAATCATTCTCCTAGAGGCAGGACTAACAATGCTCCCCGACGGGCACACACTACACCTCCTCATGGCAATGGCAAGGGCATCGCCGCTGGCGAACGAGATGAACACTTTGATGAACATGCGGGACATCCTCAAGATTCTTGCACTCCATTGAAACCAACTCAAGGGTCTGATATGTGTGATTCTGAGACAACTCGACATAGAAAAATAGCGGCTCAGAAAAATCTCCCTGAGTATGCTTATTTTCAGTCAGAAGAGGCTCAGGAGCTCCAGCACATCAACGACTTGCTTGAGAATCCAACTCAAGATCTCGCTCGAGTACCAGGTTGCGATCTCTTTGCTGAAGAGATCGCACGAAGGCTTCGGAACACGATGGCAAGACTCGAGCATCCTCGTCGACATCAACCCGGAAGTCATAGTAGTACGACTCCATCTTCTGCCAGCCATTCGAACAACTCGTCACATGGAGGTCGACATTATCATCGATCACGTCACTCTCCTGACTTGAGGAAGGCTCGTCGAACATCTGGGGATCGACAAGCCCCCAAGAGAGGTGATCTTTCACCACTTTAGGGATGAAATATGCGGCAGTAGACGGAATACGAGGAGTATTTCCCTCGTAAAACTGAGGCCTACCATAGATCGAGTACGATCACCTGGTGATATTAACCATTCTTTCTTGCAAAGAAGGCGTGAAGAAGTTATCTCTGGATGTCAGACGTTTTCACCCGATCTCCGAGCAGTTCGCTGGCCACCTCGTTTCCCACCAGCGAACATGGAGAATTTCGATGGAACCCAAAATCCCATTGAGTTCCTTCAGATCTATACAACCGCTATCTGAGCAGCAGGAGGAGGAGAGCATGTAGTGGAGAATTACCTTTCGACTGTACTTGAAGGATCTGCTCGATCATGGCTTTTAAACTAGCCATTCGAGTCGATCTACTCGTGGCAGCACCTCTGCGACCTTCTGCTGGCGAACTTCCAAGGTACCTACAACCGCCTTAGAAAGGAGGACGACTTGCACCAGATAAGACAGAACAATCATGAGACTCTGTGTCAATTCATCAGGCGCTTTAGTAAGCTTCGCAATTCTATTCCAGAAGTTTCTGACTCGTCTATAATCAAGACTTTCAAGCAGGGAGTCCACGGCAGAAGGATAACAGAGGATATAACACTGAGTCCTCCTGTCACTATCGCCGAACTCTTTGAGATGGCCGATAGATATGCGACTGCCGCTGAAGCAGTCGAGTGGAACAACACTATCGATCGCGAAGATAATATTCCTCAAGAGACAGGCGAAAGTGATAAGAAAAAAGACAAAAGGCTAAGAAATCCAAGAACAAGGCAAAGAGATATAAGTCTCCAGCTACTGGTTCTAAGGAGGTCCTAGCTGTAAGTGACAAAGAGCCACAGAACTCCAAGCAAAATTCTGACCGAGGCAAAGGTAAGCGCCCCGATCAGAAGAACGACAAGCCCAGGTGGTGTCCTTTTCACAAAAAAGAAGGGCATGAGCTTCGCCACTGCTGAGTTTTTCTACGAAAACTCGAAGACTATTACTCTGGCAAAGGGCCACTTCCTACTCTTGAACAGATACGTCAAACAAGTGGATGGAAGGAGTCGGATGACGAGGAGGAGATGTCGTTCCAGGATCCACAACACACCATCGATCATATTATGGAGGATCATCGGCATATGAGTCAAGACGACAGCTTAAGGCTGTCAAACGTGAGGTAAACACAATCGACTCTCCTCTTGTCAATAAGGTACCAAAGTGGTCAGAAGTCACCATCACTTTCGAGAAAGGTGACTGCCTGATCCGTTCGACTAGACCAGGTCGATTTCCGATTGTGGTCGAACCCACCATCAACAATTGTCGAGTAAATCGAGTTTTGGTTGATGGTGGGAGCTCGTTAAACATATTGTTTATGAGTACCCTGGATGAGATGCAAGTTCCTAGGACAAAGGTAAGGCCAGTACGATATTCTTTCCACGGAATCATACCGGGGTCTTTGGTCATACTAATTGGCCAAGTTTCTCTTCCTTTAACATTTGGTTCACCAAGTAATTTCAGGACAGAGAAGATCTCCTTTGATATGGTCGATTTCGATACGGCATATAACGCCATACTCGGACGACCAACTTTGGCAAAATTCTTAATAGCTACTCACTATGGGTATCAATGTCTTAAGATGCCAGGTCCCAAAGGAGTAATCACAATTTATTGTCATAAGAAGATAACGCATTCCTACGACCGTCGGTCCCTCGAGATGGTTGGCCAGATACCAACTCGAGATGAAAGTCAGCCTTCGACTAGCAAGTCGAAGCCTGAAGCTGCACCAAAGCCGAACGACCAAGTCAAGGAGGTTCCTCTGGACGCGGAGGAGCCCTCGAAGATTGTTCACATCGGGGATTCCTCCGACCCTAAATAGGAAGACACCCTCATCACTTTCCTCCGAGCAAACGCAGATGTCTTCGCGTGGCAAGCATCTGACATGTCCGGAGTCCCCAAGGAAGTGATTGAGCACAGGCTAGCCTTATGGCCTGACAAAGTATCCGTAAAACATAAGTTACAGATATTTGCCCCTGATCGACGAGATGCTATTAGGTTAGAATTGGACAAGTTGCTCAAAGCAGGCTTCGTAAGATAAGTCAACTACCCAGAGTGGTTGGCCAACCCTGTAATGGTTAGGAAGTCGAACGACAAATGGAGTATGTGCGAGACTTCACCGATCTTAATAAAGCTTGTCCAAAAGATGATTTCTCTTACCTGTGACGATCGCTTGGTTGACTCTATCACTGGATGTGAAATGTTAAGATTTCTAGATGCTACTCTGGTTACCACCAGATCAATATGTGTCGAGAAGATGAAGAAAAGACCGCATTCATTACACCATTTGGAATATTTTGCTACGTCAAAATGCCATTTGGTTTAAAGAATGTTGGAGCTTCTTTTCAGTGTTTGATGCAAATGACTTTTGCACCTCAACTAGGCTGAAATTTGGAAGGCTATGTTGATGATCTAGTCATAAAAAGCAGTAAGCAGCTTGATCATATCGCAGACTTGCAGGAAACATTCGACAACCTCAGAAAACACCACCTGAAACTCAACCCCGAGAAGTGTGTGTTCGGAGTGTCTTTAGGAAAATTTCTTGGATTCTTGGTCTCTGCACGAGGAATCGAAGCAAATCCTAAAAAGATAAAGGCCATCATGTAGATGTGCACCCCGACCACGAAAAAAGATGTTCAGAAAATCACGGGGTGCATGGCAGCATTAAGTCATTTCATCGCATGCTTGGGAGAGAAAGGACTGCCTTTTTTCAAACCTCTAAAGAAGCACGAGGGTTTCGAGTGGTCAGAAGAGGCTAACGCAGCCTTTGAGGATGTCAAGAGGTATCTTATGAGTGCTCCTGTTCTGGTTTCTCCGAAACCAGGAGAGACACTCTTAATTTATCTAGCTCCCACGCTACAGGCAATGAGCGCAGTACTGGTCGTAGAACGTGAAAACATACAACAACCAGTTTACTACGTTAGTGAAGTTTTACATGGGCCTAAGGAGTGTTACCCTCAGGTTCAAAAACTTCTATATGCCCTCCTCATGTCTTCGAGGAAACGACGACATTATTTTCAGGTGCACAAACTAGCTGTGCTGTCTGAGTTTCCCTTGGGAGCGATCCTCCAGAATAGGGAAATAGCGGGATGCATGGCAAAATGGTCAGTCAAACTTGGGGAGTTCGGCATCCATTTTGTGTCCCTAACGGCCATTAAATCCCAGATCTTGGCAGACTTTGTCGCCGAATGGACAAATCCTGAACCTATTCAGGATCCCCAGTACGATTCCCACGATCAGTGGACGATGTACTTTGACGGGTCACTTACTATAAGCGGCTCGGGGGTTGGGGTGGTCCTGGAATCTCCTACCGGAGAAACCTTAAAGTATGCCATACAATTAAACTTTTAGGCCACTAACAACGTGGCAGAGTACGAAGGTTTGCTAGCTGGTATACGAGCCGCGAAAGCGCTCTCGATTCGCTGATTACTCGTGAGAGGAGACTCTCAACTAGTCATGAATCAAGTCAGAAAAGAGTACCAATGCCCTAATTCGACATTGTCTCGGTATTTATCGAAAATACGAAAGCTTGAAAAGCATTTCCTTGGTTTCGAGGTACAATTTATCCCTCGAAAGGATAATTTCCTCGCATACAAACTTGCTTGTATAGTTCTTCCCGATCCATAGTACCAAAAGGAGTTTTCCTGGAGCAACTCCAGAAGCCGTCCCTGATCGAAGAACTAGAGACACCTCCAAATGAGACAACCTCTTTGGAATACGAGGATACCTGGATGACCCCCATCTACGAGTATCTTCAGACGGGTTCCGTACCCGACAATGATCTCGAGGCTGATCGATTATACCGAAAGGCCAAAATGTATGTTTTGGTCGAAGGTGTCCTCTATAAAAGAGGCACTCAAGTGGTGCTCATGCGATGCATTCTGCAGAGCGAAGTATTGAAACTCCTTTACGACATACACAGAGGCATTTGTGAGACTCATTCTTCCTACAAAACGCTGGTCGGTAAGGCCTTTCGACAAGGTTTCTATTGGCCAACAGCACTTTATGATGCCAAGGAGCTGGTTAAAAAATATGTACAATACCAGTTTCATAGCAGGCAAATACACCAACCAGCCCAGGCGTTACAAACAATCCCTCTGTCTTGGCCTTTTTCCACCTGGGGTCTCGATCTCCTAGGAGAGTTACAAAGAGCTCCAGGTGGATTCGAATTCCTTTTTGTGGCTATCGATACGTTCACAAAATGGATTGAAGCCGAACCTGTGACTGGGATAACAACGGAAGCAGCAAAAAGGTTCATGATGAGATGCGTAATAACTCGATTTGGGGTACCTAGTTGAATAATCACACATAATGGTAAGCAATTTTCGAGTGCAAAATTTCAAGAATTTTGCGACGAGTTGGGAACCAAGTGTTGGTGACATGCCTTAGAGGAAATCATAGAGATGATTGTATCACGTCTATGTTTATGAGTTCTTGAATAAATGTTATTCCGTTCCTTGAATGAATCGTTAGTTCTGAAGATCAATGAGTATGTGACTTGTTTGTGAAACTCTTCGACTTATATGATGTCGTTCTAAAAGTATCCTTTGTCGAATGTCACTGATCGGAACACCAGTGACCCTACGACCAGCACATGTATTGATTGATGATCATGTTTCACCGGTCATGGATATAGGGATATCGAATCAATAATGTGAACACATGTTAGAGAACATGGGGTTGGATTGACCCACCTTGAGACACTATTGAGATTGTTATGATTTTATGTGTCATTAGTTGGTCTCAAGCAATGATGATGTATAATCCTTAGACCTGAGATTAGCATGGTTCCCTACATGCGTAATAGCACTCCTAGGGGTTGCCAAACGCTACTCGTAACTTGGTAGTTATAAAGGTAGCTTTCGGGTATGCTATGAAACATGCAGAGGGATGTGACTGGTCGAATATGGGATTTGCCCCTCCTAACATAACGGGAGAGATGTCTCTGGGCCCCTCGAAATAGTCGGATAAAGAAAGTGCATGGCCATGCCACTAGTGGTCGAAGTGTTCGACCACATAAGGTTATCCGACAACTCGATCGAAAAAAAAGTATTGAACAGTCCATGGATGACACATTATCTCACCTGAAGTTCAACCAAATATCGTGAGGCAAAGGAAGAATACTAGAGTAGGTCACTTAGTTCGATCAGTCCAGGCAAGTCGTATGGTGATACGAGCAAGTCGTAGATCGGTCGAACGAAATCACAGAGTGGTCGAAACCTGGTCGTAAGGAGTTACGAATTGGTCGTGACCGAATGCGAACTGGTCGTATAGAGATAGGACCTGGTCATAAGTGATGAGGACCTAGTCATAGATCATATTGCATTATGGTTCGTCTGATATAATTTGTGTGTATTCGGGAATCGTTATGTCCTGCTAGGTACCACTACGACTCGTGGTCGGAAAGGGTTTCCGAGTCACAACCGATTACACACAAACCTAACGGGTCACACACTTAATGGGTTGGAGTAAACCGGTACTCAAACATGTTCGGATAGGATCCGACACAGGACACTATATAAGGAGATGCTTGAGGCTATTATAGTGAGAGAGACACGTGAGTTGTTTCCACCGAAACCCTAGCCGCCATCTTCTTGAAAGAGCCTTCCGTGCGACTTGGTGCTAGCACGCCGACGTACGGTTGTTCCTTCTCTGGACGTGTGGATACTGTAGAGGCGCTACTGCGGTCGCTGTTGCGCTGAGGACGATCTGCGATCTTCACAAGGAACTGCGGAGGTTGCTGAAGGAGACGATCGACTACGAGGACGTTGGACGATCATCTACAACCACTACATCGGCGCGTTCTTCATCGGACTAGGCTGCTCTGACTCTACTTCCACTGCACTCCGCGTCTGGTGGTAATAATCTATGATCATCTAACTTGCTTGGCATCCTGGTTTACGTGGTAGAATTTTTGAATTGTTGCCAGCGTAGCCTGCCCGTATCCCAACAGTGTTATCAGAGCCATCCTGCATAGTTTTTGATCCAGATTGGTCGCATATACTGGATATGTGGCAGTAGTAGATTGGATCTATTACCGGTTTGGTTTGATAACCTAGATTGGTTCATATGGATGAAACGATCTAGGCACTAGTCGATAGGATCGATCAATGTTCGGCGATAGTAGATGGGTTTTTCGAGGAGGCACAAATTAAGAGTACCATGTAACATCCCAATTTTGGGCTTCTGTTTCAAATGTAAGAAAATGAGTAGAAATTAAAACTTTTTCTTACATCATGTATTTCCTATGTGTACTGAACAAGTATTGTACCAGAAGTTATGGAAATACAAAGTCACAAGACATTTGATCCAAATCTTGAGCTTTCAAAAAACAATCTTGTCAAACCTCTTGATCATCTCCTGGAAATATTTTTCCTGAGTTCTTGGGATGGTATGTGACCCCTCTAGAAAATTTCACAATTTTTAGAAATTGTTGAATATTTTTGGAGGTCAGTCAATCCTATTCAAATTCTGGTCAAATTGTGGACCAGCACCTTGAGGAATTTTTGGAGGAAAATGTATAGCACAAAAACCTCTGCAAAAGTTACACAAGGTTGATATCTAAGTCAGCAAGCTCCTGTAAAAATTTCATAATTTTTGGAGTGAGTTTGCTACCTCAAATAAATCCTCAAACCTGATCGCTTTGAAACCAAGTTAGGGTCGAGTCGACTGGCTCGAGTCGCACTCCAAGTCCGATGTAACAGCCCTAACTTAGGGTTTGTATTTCCAGTGTAAAATTTTGAGGAGAAATAAAAACTTTTGTTGTCTCTTCAAATCATTTGGAAGTTTTCCAAATTTTCCCTAGCAATTTCCAATTTTTAGGATTTAATTCTTGTGATTGGAAATTGTTGTTATCAGATTCTTAGCTTTTAAACTTGAGATCATCCTCTGCAAATATTTTTCCTATCATCTTGATCATCTTATCTACCTCCCTGAATTATTCCACAATTTTTAGATTTTGTTTGCTATTTCAAATGGCCAAGTCAAACTAGTTTGAAATCTGGTCAAACCCTAGGTCAGCATGCTTGTGAATTTTCTCCAGAACAATGCAGTGCATAAAAAGTTCTGGAAAATTTATGAGGTGTTGTTCTCTGTCTCAAGTAGCTACCATAAAAATTTCTGAAATTTTTGGAGCTCAGAGCCACCTCTAAAAATTCCCCAAACCTTCTCTGTCTTTCTAATTCAAATATGGAATCACGTTCTCCGCTCGACCCAACTCGACTGAGTCCGATCACGCTTAAACGACTTGGTCGCACCGCCTAGCTGCACCGCGCGAGTCCAATCGATCGTGACCGTCCGATGCAAATCGAACGATCCACGCCGCGCGCGCAACCGACCCGTCCAATGCATACACCAATCTCACCCGCCCATTTCGCATCCAACGGCCGGCGCGTTCGATTGAGCTAAACCTCCGTTCGCACCGCCGTCACCGCCGACATGTGGGCCCCACTTGTCGGGCTTCATCTCGTTTTCTCGCGCTCTCACCGAGCACACCGCGATCACGCATGTTTGCCACGCACTCGCCGCGCCACCTTTATGCCCTCGTGTCCGCTAGGAGGCATCGCCGCGACTCCATAAAGCCCCGAGCTCACCCACTTTTCTCCCTTGCTTCCTCGTGCTTTCTCCGCTCGCTTTGTCTCGGCCGGAGTTGAACCCAGAGCAGCGCCGCCGTGTTAGCGCCGCCGAGCCCGCGATCGCACCGCCGTGATCCACGCCGACGCCGCCTCCGCTTTGCCCATCCCGAGCCTTCGTGTCCAGCAGTATCGCCGAACGTGTTCGCTGCCTCCAACTCGGCTGAGCGGCCCCGCAAGCTCGCTTATGCTCGTGAGCCTCTAACTCGCCACTTGGTCCTTAGGATCGCACCGATGCACCGAGTCTAACGGTGGGCTTGAGCCGCTTTGTGCATCGCCGCGCGCATGACCCATTCTTCTCCAAGCTCGGCCTTCCGCCGCCGGAAATTCCGCCATCTCGTGCTTTCTTCGCCGGAGTTATCGCGGTGCTTCTTGTTCCCGGTGTTGAGGCGGCTTAAGCGCACCTTCCGGAGTCTTCTAGAAGCTCGCAGCGCCTTCTCCGCGAGCGCCGTGTCTTCTTCTCCGCCTGCTCGCCGCCGCTTCGCCTCCCGCACCATTGGGCTCCGATCACCGCATCGAAGTTCGCGAGGTCCTTGCGAACCCGAAGGTACCACTCTTTGCCCGTAAACCTCCTAGTTTGCAAAATCGCTTGCGCGCGCGCAGCAGCCCGTGCTCTCGCCGGAACCGCCGTGATAATCGCTTAACTCCAATCTTGCTTAGTTTGAGTCTCTCGCTAGGCCCATGATGTCGCTTGGAGTTGTGTAGTTTTCTTAATGCGCTTTCTGCTTGGAAGCGTATTTTCCGTGAGAGTGTTTTAGGTTTGCACCTTAGTGAGCCAAGACGATTCTTTGAATACGCCGACGCCACTTTAGGCGGTGCGCTGCTCGCCGTCGTCACAGGCAGGGCCCGCTGCCGCTGGTCAGCTTATTGGTCAGCGGTAGAAACAGGATTTGATGCTTTAGTATTTCTGGAATGCTTTTCTGTTGCACTGTTAATTCAATTAAACTTAGAAAATACATAACTAATTCAATTTTTATCCAAATTGCATGAAACCAGTTGTTAATTTTCTTTTAAATGTATTATTTACTAAAATTAGTTTCATCCTTGTCTCTGTAGCAAAAATCTGTTAATTAATAAAATGATGCCTTATGTATCTTCTAAATTAGAAAATGCATATCTCTTCCAATAATTGTCCAAATTCAATGAACCCAATTCTGTAAAATTTCATTTTCAGTATACTAACTATTAGAATAGGTTTTGCACACTGTTTCTGCTCATGAAAATTTGTTAAGTAATTAACTAGTGCTTGTTGTGCTTTTAGCTTAGAAAATTCATAAAAAAAAATTGCTAATAACTCAGAATGCTTTGTTCTCTGTTTCTAAAATTTTGTTATTTCATGCTTAGGCTGATGTGTGAGTTTTGGCTTGTTTTGATGTTGTTGTATGTTTGAGTCTTGTCTGTGTTATTCGCTCTATTTGCCGTTATGTTCGATCGTTAGGCTTCGATATTTGCGCAACCCCGAGGACGATCCTCCGCACCTTGTTGAGCAACAAAGATCCGTGCAAGCGCTTGATCATGATTAATCCCAGATTTTAAAGTTTAATATTTTGTTTCAGCTGTATGTATGCATCGCTAATTTGTGTTAAAATGGTTAGCTAAATCAGAGATGCATATCCTGTAGGCAAAATATTGATCTCTACTACCCGAGCCTAGGTTATTTGTCTGTGATTAGAGATCGGATGATCTCTTGTCGCTTAGTAGATACGGTGTCAACTTGCTTAGACATGCTTAGCTATCAGAATCAAGCGGTTATCGACTTTAGTCGGTAACCTTGATCACACAAAATCTATTATAACTTTTGTTTCAAAGATTTCGCTATGTTTAATTGCAAACTAAAAATGAAAACAAAAATGATTTAGACTTGGGCACAATGGTAAGACCGGTGTGATCTGTTGGGTGTGATCGAAAGGTGCCCAAGCCGCTTAAGGACCGAGTTACTTGGCGCCACCGTGATCGAGCATTTTGCGTATAACCACACTAGAGTATATGGGACCTCTCTGACCTAGTACTTTGGCGTGTATTGGCTCCGGTCGCAGGAGGTCGCAGGAGGGACGGAGGTGGGAGCATGGTAGTTGTCCAAAAGCTTTATCCCGAGTGGGTAGTTGTCTTTTCGGCTTTACCATGTAAGCGTATGGGTTTCTATCCATACGAGCGCTCGTAGTTAATACACAATATTGGAAACACTCAGAGGACTTAGCTGCGCCGCATACCTTCTAAGTGTGCTTCGCTAAAGGCGGTCCAAGTGTGGGTACATTGGTACACCCGCAGGTTAAAACTATTCGAATAGCCTCGCCCTAGGTTATGGACACGCCTGATACGCCCCAAGAACTAGACTACAACATTTAAATTAAAATTTGATGGGTGGTAATTAACTGGGATTCGTGTTATATTGTGGTGACTATTGGGATAGTCACTTCTAGGTGGTTACTTGTATCTATCTTTATTTCACTGTTATTTCAATCTTAAAAATGAATTGCAAACTTGCCTTTAAAATCAGATATATTATTGCAAATGAAAATTGGCTTTATGCAAATGAGACATATGATTTCCACCAAACAAGCTCGCATGTAGCATATTAATGTGTCCGTTAGTTCACACGCTGTTTTGCGGGTACAAAGACAATCTTTGTACTGTGTGCTTTGCTTAATGTTTTTGTTGCGAGGAAGTAGGTGAGCCTCGTGGTCCTCACTTCGTGAGCGGTGTTGCCGCTTCGTGACGACTAGTCTTGGCGGTCCGGCCGATGCCTTGTGGGTTGAAGGCACGCGATTGGCTTTGTTTATAGCCATCTTATGGCACTTTTTGCTTCACTGCCGTTGTTGTCTATTTGTGTATCTTGTGGCCCGTCGGCCATGTCCGTAATATTGTTACTATTTGTTTATCTTCCGTTTGTAGTGTGATGTTTGGACTCTATGTTTGGAATGGAGTTGATGCATACTTTTGTTGTGAGATGTGTATACTGCTTCTGGGAAGTATACATATCTCGAGACTCAGTTTATTTGATTTGTGATGCTAGGACCAGTGGTTGGTTACATTACAAGCCAAATAAATTGGGGTCCTCACAAAGTTGGTATCAGAGCCATTCTCGACTGTAGTAACCAAGCATAGTCGTCCTTAGGATATTTTGAAAGTCTTATTTTGAAATTATAAAAGGTTTATAAAAACTCAGGCGATTCTCGATTTTACCCTTACCTATCCTAGCTTTACTCTCATCTTACTCTCATTTAAGATTTGAAACTTGGTTTTCTCTTTGCCTTCGAAAGATAGTTACTACCTGGGATTGGTCTAGGAGAACCATGAAGTTTAATCCAACTAAAACTTGTGGGGTAATAGGTAAGATGTAAAGTGAGTAGTTATGTGTCCGATTTTTGTCGGTCGAACTTTATCCCGCCTTGTGTTTGTTTCGGACTGCCAGTGAATTTCGGCTTTCTTGCTTTTAAATTTGTTGCTAACTTGTCTTAGTGGAACAGATGGTCATGGAACCCGTAGTGGTCGGAATCACCACCTGGTCATGATGAGGAGCTTCCTCCTCCAACCATGGTCGAGGTTCTCGCCGATCGAGCGAAACCGCATGGACCGTACACGCATCTTGGAGGTTATCGCTAGAATACCTCCACTCGCCGGTGGTGGCGCCACGCACTCGCTGGGACTTGCAGAGTTCCTCCGCACACGCCGCCGACTTTCTCCCGCCTCCGAGGACCCTCTCGATGCAGATGATTGGTCTGCGCATGATTGAGCGAAGCTCAACATAGCTCTGCCAGCGCAGGATAAGGCACTCTTCGCGCCCCACCGCCTTGAGGGCGCAGACTCATGGTGGGAGAACTACTCGCCATGCAGCCCATGGGCCATGTGGTCGCGTGGGAGGAGTTCGATCGCTTTCCGTCGGGCCCACATCCCCGATGGCCCGATGAAGTCAAGAAGAAGGAATTCTCGCACTCAAGCAAGGGCGCAAGTCCGTGATTTGAGTACTTGCACGAGTTCAATCATCCGCTCGTTATGCTCCGGGAGAGGTGGCCTCATGAGGCTAAGCAGAGAAGTTTATGGATGGCTTGTCCGAGGAGCCGCAGGACAAGCTATCTATTGTGGACTTCTTCGACTTTCGTGCCTTGGTAGATAAGGCCATTGTTGCAGAGCATAAGGCAAAGGCGCTGGCGAGTCCCGCAAGCGCAAATGGGAGGCTCATCGCCACGCACACCACCTCGCTCGTCCTCGGCCGGGCCGCACAGCGGGCCTGCCTTGCTCCACCGCGCCGAGGCTATCTCGCACCAGCTCGCCCACCGCAGCCGTGTTTCAGCCACGCGGCGCCGCGATTCGCCAGGCAGAGCGGCCTCCACAATCCGCGGCCGAGGTTACTTGTTTTCGCCGCCACAACAAGGGCCATTATGCGACGTCGCTCGAGTGTTGCAGCAGCCCTCGCCCTAATGGAGGACGCGGCAGGGAGTGGTCACCCACCACCGTAAGGTGATCCAAGACCTGTATGCGAGCAATGGCCGAGTCAACCACCTTTCACCGAGGAGGCTCAGAGGCGCCGATGTCGTGATTGGTACACTTCTTGTTAATTCTCATCCTGCCGCAAAGATTATTTGATTCTCGAGCATCGCATTCATTTATTTCAAGATCATTTGCTATCGCTAGTGGTCTTCACCGTGTTCCATTGGGGTTCTTTGCTCATCCGCCTCCGGGTCGGAAATGAGAGCTGATTTATGTTGTCGGGATGTTCCTATCATAGTCGTAAGGAGTGAGATTTTTAGCAAATCTTATTCTCGCCTGCTCAGCAAGTCCGATGTGATTCTGGCATGGATTGGTTGTCCCAAAGACTTGGGGCGATTGATTGTGCCAGAAGATCGCTCATCTTACCAATTTCTTCAAAGTAACAGTCGGATTTTCGCCGCAGTCTTGTGGGCCGTGATCTATGTGCAATAGAAGCGGCCACCTTGCAGTATCGTGGATGTTCCCATAGTATCCGACTTTGGGGATGTCTTTCCCAAAGATTTACCCGATGCCTCCGTTCGAGATCCGAGTTTGTCATCGAGTTGCTGCCCTGCATCGCCCGATTTCAAGGCGCCAGACGGATGCCTCCCAATGAGCTAGAAGAATTGAAGAAGCAGCTTGGTGAGCTCCAAGCAAAGGTTTCATCCGTCCCAGCCATCTCCTTGGGGTTGTCCGTGATCTTTGTGAAAAGAAGGACAAGACTCTGCGCATGTGTGTTGATTACCGCCCTCTCAATGAGGTGACGGTGAAGAACAAATACCCTCTCGCCTCGCATCGATGATCTGCTCGACGCTTGACGGAGCCCAAGTGTTCTCCAAGATTGATCCGAGGTCGGGCTATCATCAAGTCCGGATCGGTCGAGGATATTGCAAAGACGGCCACTACTCGTTATGGCTCGCACGAGTACACCGCCATGTCTTTCGCCCAACCAATGCTCCACTTTGTTCATGAACCTTATGAATTCAGTATTCATGGAGTATTTGGATAAATTTGTGGTGGTCTTTATTGATGATATTCTTATCTATTCCAAGATCAAGCAGAGCATGCCGAGCATCTCAAGATTGTTTTGGGCAAGTTATGGAGCATCACCGATGCAAAGTTCAAAGAAATGTGAGTTCGTTGAAGGAAGTGGCATTCTTGGGCCATGTTCTTTCACCGAGGCATAGTCAGGATCCCAGCAAGGTCAGCGATGTTCTATCTTGGGGCCACCAAGTCACCACCGACGTATGGAGTTTTCTTGGTTTAGCGGGCTACTACCGTCGCTTTATCGAGAACTTCTCCAAAATCGCAAGGCCGATGACTGAATTGCTCAAGAAGGACAAGAAGTTTGTGTGGTCCCCTGCTTGTGATGAGAGCTTTCAGGAGCTCAAGCAGCGGTTGACTTCAGCTCCAGTCCTTACTCTTCCTGATATCCACAAGAGCTTCGATATTTATTGCGATGCCTCTCGTCTGGGACTCGTGTGTTCTTATGCAGAAGGCAAGGCGCTTGCCTATGCATCTAGGCACTGAGGCCTCATGAGCTCAACTATCCCACCCATGATTTAGAGCTTGTCGCAGAGTTCATGCACTCAAGATTTGGCGGCATTACTTGATCGAAACCGTGAGGTGTATTCGATCACAAGAGTTTGAAATACTTATTCTCACCGATCTGAACCTCAGCAGAGGAGATGGCTAGAATTAATCAAAGATTATGACATGGGTATTCGTGATCATCTCCGGCAAGGCCAATGTGGTTGCCGATGCACTTAGCCGAAGGTGTATTGCAATACTGATGATCCAAGAGCAAAGAACTCGCGCTTCTGCACTTCAGCGCCTCAACTTGGGTTTGGTTGAGCATGGTTCCCTTGTCGCTTGGTTGTGCAACCAACCTTGGTGGATCAAATCAAGACAAAGACAAGAATCGATGATGGTGTGGGTAAAATCGCGTAATATCAAGGATGGATCAGCCAAGTGTTTCATGTAAGATGAGCACGGTGTTGTATGGTTTGGGCAACGCCTTGTGGTCCCAAAGGTCCCGAGTTGCGGGATTCGATTCTTCAGAGGCCCATGATTCGCCTTTGTCTATCCATCCCGGGCCACTAAAATGTACCAAGATCTCGCGCGAGAGATTCGTGGACTCGCATGAAGCGCGAGATTGCCGTGTTCGCGTTCGATGTGACACATGTTGTCGCTACAAGGCCGAGCATCGCCCAGCAGTCTCCTTCGCCTTTGCCGCGTAATGGAAGTGGGATCAGAGGCATGGATTTTATCACCGGTCCGCCCTGCACTCCGCAGGAAGGATGCATTATGGGTTATCATCGATCGATTGACGAAGGTGGCTCATTTCCTTCCAAAGGCGATCAAAGATTGATGTGAATCACCAGCGGACCTTTACATATCCCGCATTGTGAGTCTCGCATGGTGTGCCACTAACAATTGTGTCGATCGTGGTTCTCTGCTCACCTCTCGGTTTTGGCATAGTCCGCAGGAAGCCATGGGGACTCGCTCTTACTTTCAGCCCGCCTATCATCCTCGGATCGATGGTCGACGGAGCGAGTCAACCAAGTTCTAGAAGACATGCTCGCGGCTTGTGTTCTCTCCTATGGAAAGAATTGGGAGAAGTGTCTACCGCTTGCCGAAGTTCTCCTACAACAACAGCCTTCCGTGCTAGTCTCAGATGGCACCATTTGAGGCTTTGTATGGTCGGCGCCGCAGAACACCGTTGAACCGGTCGAACCGTGAAAGGCGCTTGGCCCGATTCCATCAATGAGGCCGAAAGTCAAGTGCGCTTGATTCGTGAGCACTTGCGCGTGGCTCACCCGTGCGTAAGAGCTATGCGATCGGC
The DNA here is from genome assembly GCA_036346255.1 of Ampelocalamus luodianensis. Taxonomy (NCBI): domain Eukaryota; kingdom Viridiplantae; phylum Streptophyta; class Magnoliopsida; order Poales; family Poaceae; genus Ampelocalamus; species Ampelocalamus luodianensis. The sequence continues at coordinate 13,102,521 of CM070623.1, forward strand.
CGCCGCGAGTTGAGTTTCCACCCAATGACTTTGTGTATCTCAAAGTCTCGCCTCAAGGGACATCGCCGCTTCGTGTCAAGGGCAACCGCCTCTGCATGTCGGGCCCTACCGCATCATCAAGAAAGTGGGAGCCGTTGCATACCAGCTTGGAGTTGCCGCTACACTGAAGGTGTAACGATGTTTTCCATGTGTCACAATTGAAGAAGTGCCTCGTATTCCGCTTGAGGAAACACCATTGGAAAATATCGATGTGCGTGAAGATCCGCTTTATCGTGAGCTGCCCCGCTCAGATCCTCAAGAAATCAACGCAGAACAAGGAACCGTGATCAAGTTCCTTAAAGTTCGTGGTCAAACCACTCCGAGGATGAAGCCACTTGGGAGCGCCAAGATCGCTTCTGAGCAGATTACCCATCCTTCTTCTCCTAAAGGATCGTAATCTCTGGCGAGATTCCTGTAAGGGGGGGAGATTTGTAACAGCCCTAACTTAGGGTTTGTATTTCCAGTGTAAAATTTTGAGGAGAAATAAAAACTTTTGTTGTCTCTTCAAATCATTTGGAAGTTTTCCAAATTTTCCCTAGCAATTTCCAATTTTTAGGATTTAATTATTGTGATTGGAAATTGTTGTTATCAGATTCTTAGCTTTTAAACTTGAGATCATCCTCTGCAAATATTTTTCCTATCATCTTGATCATCTTATCTACCTCCCTGAATTATTCCACAATTTTTAGATTTTGTTTGCTATTTCAAATGGCCAAGTCAAACTAGTTTGAAATCTGGTCAAACCCTAGGTCAGCATGCTTAGAATTTTCTCCAGAACAATGCAGTGCATAAAAGTTCTGGAAAATTTATGAGGTGTTGTTCTCTGTCTCAAGTAGCTACCATAAAAATTTCTGAAATTTTGGAGCTCAGGAGCCACCTCTAAAAATTCCCAAACCTTCTCTGTCTTTCTAATTCAAATATGGAATCACTCTCCTGCTCGACCCAACTCGACTCGAGTCCGATCACGCTTAAACGACTCTGGCCGCACCGCCTAGCTGCACCGCGCCGAGTCCAATCGATCGTGACCGTCCGATGCAAATCGAACGATCCACGCCGCGCGCGCAACCGACCGTCCGAATGCATACACCAATCTCACCGCCCATTTCGCATCCAACGGCGGTGCGTTCGACTGAGCCAAACCTCCGCTCGCACCGCCACCACCGTCCGCCGACATGTGGGCCCCACTTGTCGGGCCGCCTCGCTTTCTCCGCTGCCTCACCGAGCACACCGCGATCACGCATGTTTGCCACGCACTCGCCGCCGCCACCTTTATGCCCTCGTGTCCGCCAGGAGGCACGCTGACTCCATAAAGCCCCGAGCTCACCCACTTTTTCTCCCTTGCTTCCTCGTGCTTTCTCCGCCCTTCTTTGTCTCGCCGGAGTTGAACCCGAGCAGCGCCGCAGTTAGCGCCGCCGAGCCCGCGATCGCACCGCTGTGATCCACGCCGACGCCGCCCGCTTTGCCCATCCCGAGCCTTCGGTGTCCAGTATCGCCGAACGTGTTCGCCGCCTCCAACTCCGCTGGAGCGCCCCGCAAGCTCGCTTATGCGCTCGTGAGCCTCTAACTCGCCACTTGGTCCTTAGGATCGCATCGATGCAATCGAGTCTAACGGTGGGCTTGAGCCGCTTTGTGCATCGGCGCGCGCGTATACCCATTCTTCTCCAAGCTCGGCCTTCCGCCGTGGAAATTCCGCCATCTCGTGCTTTCGCCGGAGTTATCGTGGTGCTTCTTGTTCCGGTGTTGAGGCGGCTTAAGCGCACCTTCCGGAGTCTTCTAGAAGCTCGCAGCGCCTTCTCCGCGAGCGCCGTGTCTTCTTCTCCGCCTCCGCTTCGCGCCACCAGCCTCCCGCGACCATTGGGCCCGCATCACCGCATCGAAGTTCGCGAGGTCCTTGCGAACCCGAAGGTACCACTCTTTGCCCGTAAACCTCCTAGTTTGCAAATCGCCAGCGCGCAGCGCTGCTGCGCGTTCGTGCTCGCCGGGAACCGGTGATAATCGCTTAACTCCAATCTTGCTTAGTTTGAGTCTCGCCAGCCCATGATGTCGCTTGGAGTTGTGTAGTTTTCTTAATGCGCTTCGCTTGGAAGCGTATTTTCTCCGTGAGAGTGTTTTAGGTTTGCACTTAGTGAGCCAAGACGATTTTGAATACGCCGACGCCACTTTAGGCGGGTGCGCTGCTCGTCGCGTCATGGCCCATTGCCGCTGGTCAGCCATCGGGTCATGTAGAAACAGGATTTGATGCTTTAGTATTTCGAATGCTTTTCTCATTGTAATCGTTAATTCAATTAAACTTAGAAAATACATAACTAATTCAATTTTTATCCAAATTGCATGAAACCAATGTTGTTAATTTTCTTTTAAATGTATTATTTACTAAAATTAGTTTCATCCTTGTCTCTGTAGCAAAAATCTGTTAATTAATAAAATGATGCCTTATGTATCTTCTAAATTAGAAAATGCATATCTCTTCCAATAATTGTCCAAATTCAATGAACCCAATTCAGTAAAATTTCATTTTCAGTATACTAACTATTAGAATAGGTTTTGCACACTGTTTCTGCTCATGAAAATTTGTTAAGTAATTAACTAGTGCTTGTTGTGCTTTTTAGCTTAGAAAATTCATAAAAAAATTGCTAATAACTCGTAATGCTTTGTTCTCTGCTTCTAAAATTTTGTTATTTCATGCTTAGGCTGATGTGTGAGTTTTGGCTTGTTTTGATGTTGTTGTATGTTTGAGTCTTGTCTCTGTTATTCGCTCTTATTTGTCGTTATGTTCGATCGTTAGGCTTCGATATTTGCGGCAACCCCGAGGACGATCCTCCGCACCTTGTTGAGCAACAAGATCCAGCAAGCAGCTTGATCATGATTAATCCCAGATTTTAAAGTTTAATATTTTGTTTCAACTGTATGTATGCATCGCTAATTTGTGTTAAAATGGTTAGCTAAACTCAGTAGATGCATATCCTGTAGGCAAAATATTGATCTCTACTACCGAGCCTAGGTTATTTGTCGTGATTAGAGATCGATGATCTCTTGTCGCTTAGTAGATACGTGTCAACTTGCTTAGACATGCTTAGCTATCAGAGAATCAAGCGTTATCGACTTTAGTCAGTAACCTTGATCACACAAAATCTATTATAACTTTTGTTTCAGATTTCGCTATGTTTAATTGCAAAACTAAAAATGAAAACAAAATGATTTAGACTTGGGCACAATGGTAAGACTGTGTGATCTGTTGGTGTGATCGAAAGGTGCCTAAGTCGCTTAAGGACCGAGTTACTTGCGCCACCGCATCGAGCATTTTGCGTGCTAACCACACTAGAGTATATGGACCTCTCTGACCTAGTACTTTGCGCGTATTGGCTCCGGTCGCAGTGGTCGCAGGAGGGACGGAGGTGGGAGCATGGTAGTTGTCCAAAAGCTTTATCCCGAGTGGGTAGTTGTCTTTTCGGCTTTACCATGTAAGCGTATGGTTTCTATCCATACGAGCGCTCGTAGTTAATACACAATATTGGAAACACCTCAGAGGACTTAGCCGTGCTGCATACCTTCGAAGTGTGCTTCGCTTAAAGGCGGTCCAAGTGTGGGTACATTGGTACACCCCGCAGGTTAAAACTATTCGAATAGCCTCGCCCTAGGTTATGGACACGCCTGATACGCCCCAAGAACTAGACTACAACATTTAAATTAAAATTTGATGGGTGGTACGAACTGGGATTCGTATATATTGTGGTGACTATTGGGATAGTCACTTCTAGGTGGTTACTTGTATCTATCTTTATTTCATTGTTATTTCAATCTTAAAATGAATTGCAAACTTGCCTTTAAAATCAGATTATATTATTGCAAATGAAAATTGGCTTTATGCAAATGAGACATATGACTTCCACCAAACAAGCCTCGCATGTAGCATATTAATGTGTCCGTTAGTTCACACGCCAGCCTTATGGTACAAAGACAATCTTTGTACTCGTGTGCTTTGCTTAATGTTTTGTTGCAGAGGAAGTAGGTGAGCCTCGTGGTCCTCACTTCGTGAGCGGTGTTGCCGCTTCGTGGACGACTAGTCTTGGCGGTCCGGCCGATGCCTTGTGGGTTGAAGGCACGCGATTGGCTTTGTTTATAGCCATCTTATGGCACTTTTGCTTCACTGCCGTTGTTGTCTATTTGTGTATCTTGTGGCCCGTCGGCCTATGTCCGTAATATTGTTACTATTTGTTTATCTTCCGCTTGTAGTGTGATGTTTGGACTCTATGTTTGGAATGGAGTTGATGCATACTTTGTTGTGAGATGTGTATACCGCTCGAAGTATACATATCTCGAGACTCGCTTATTTGATTTGTGATGCTAGGACCGTGGTTGGTTACATTACAAGCCAAATAAATTGGGGTCCTCACATCCGACCCACCGATTGACCCGCCGAGTCAAGTCACCAGCCGCACTGAAGCTTGATCTCGCCCATCAGGTGTGAGCCGCTGGATTAGAATCCAACGCTCACGACCACCCCGCCTCCTCTCGTCATCTTCTTCCTCGCGCTGCGGCGCAAAGACAAAGGCGCGGCGTGGCCTTGTCTTTTCGCGGCGCCCTCGCCAACGCCACCGTGGTCGGGATAGTAGCGCGTGGCGTTGCTTTCGCTTAAAGCCATGTTTCGCGCCGCCCGCCATTCCCACTCTATCGCGAAGTTCGTGCTCATCGCAGATCACCGCGGCCCTCTCCTTGTACCATTGCTCCCTAGCTTCATAATACCTCCGAGGACCTTCCCCGCCCTCTTCACTCATAATCGCCGCCCCACCATTTTCACTATGAGGCTCAAAATTCCCGCGACACCTTAATCGCCATTTTCGACCTTGAGCTCTTCGCCGTCGAGTCCAGTGTTTCTTGAGCCCTTACTTCAATTCCTTTTCGACCTCTTGGTCGTTCTGGGACTCATCTTTAACTCAAGGTTTGATTTGTTTCTCGTGACAAGTTGAATTTGGGTTTTAGGTTTCGCGCCGCTTGGGGACTTCATCGCTCCGACTCCTGAAGACCTTCTCCGTCCAACCCTTTGGCCCCGACCACCTCCGTGCCATCGCGTGACCTTTCCTCCGACCATTCTTTGTACCTTGCGCTGCTCGAGCACTTTGTCGCCATCATCTTCTCCAGCTCCGGCCGCGGTCTCCGCCGGCCGACCTCCTCGAGCTCCTCCAACCTCATCTTGGCCCCGTAAGTTCGCTTCTAGCCTCCTAGAGCTCGAGCACTTGTCGGATTAGGTCGTGTCGAGCTCTTTTCATGTTTTCGTTTTTGCCGAAACTTGTCCTCCACCCTTCGGCCCGCGCTTCTAGGCCGCGCCATTGCCGAGGATACATCCGTTAGGTTCACAATAGTATTGCGCCGTGTTGGTACCTTTGGTAGGCGCCGCCGTGGCCTTGGTTGTCGGCGACGTGCTTGCTGAAAGGCAGACCGTGGTGGTCTATACCTTTGTCGGATTTTCGACAAGTCCTCAGACCTCATCTTTGTGATCTTGGCCGTTAAAGACCACCGTAGGTTAAATCCCAGCCGTTAGGATCACCCTCCGCCTTGGGGTCCTCTTTGCAAAAGACCTCCTTGAGGTCCTCTTTGTTAAAGACCATCCTCGATTCTCCATCGAGGTCCTCTTTGCAAAAGACCTCCCTTGGTCATTTTGCAAAGACCACCTTAGACCACCCTGGTCCTCTTGGTAAAAGTCACCCCGGCCTTTTACAAAGACAACCCCGCTCAGGACCTCTTAGGATCTATGTCCACCGTTCACGACCTCCCCGGATTTAGATCTGAGCGTAGATCTCCTTTGTAAAATCCTTAGTCTCGTGACTCCTCCGCGCCTATCTCGGACCGATCAGACCTCCCTAGGTCTAACTGAGCCGCCTGCATCTCCTCCCGTTAAAACCCTATCGCTTAGGACCTCCCGAGTAGATCTTGGCCATCCAAGACCTCCTCGTGTAAATCCCAGCCGATCAAGACCTCCCTCTAGAGATCTAGGCCGTTGAGACCTCCTCCGTGAGATCTTAGCCGTCCCGACCTCCTCCCTTGGATTTAAAGCCTTAGGATCTCCCCTAGTGCTCGGGACCGCCAGATCTTGATCTGACGGTCACGACTTCTCAGTTAGGCGCGAGGACCTCCTTTGCATGCGCTCTGGCGTAATCGGTCGTGGGCCGCTTGATCCAATCTCAACGGTCCGCACTCCCCAAAGCGGGAGGTCTTCCCATGCGCCAGTGCTCGAGGTTCTGTGGGCCTCGCGATGCAAGATCAACGGCCCACGACCTCTCCTTTTTCCTTCAGTTCAGTTGGACCTCCCGAGAGCTCAAATTTTCTAAGTCTTTTAATGTTTCAAATTTAAAAAATGTATAATTTTGTCATTTTAACTCCTTTTTGAATAATTCCAGTTGCTGTAGCTCTGTTATAGTATGAACTTTAATTTGAGAATGAATTTAGGTTGTCATGTAGCAGAAAATGTGATAAACCTCATGATCTTGTTTAGTGAAAATGGTTGTTAGAAATTCATTGAAAATTTGTAAAATGCATAACTTATTCTCTGTAATTCCAAACTGAGCAAACTAAGTTTTGTTAAAACCCACTAGGAATGTATTGTAATATAGAATAGGTCTTCTTATGATCCTTGCCACTGAAATTAATGAATCACTAGTTCTAGAACTTAGAAAAATCATATCTAATTCACTTCAACTCCAAATTGTGCAAACTCAGTTTTGCTGTTGTTAGGATAACCATATCTACCTACCATAAAAATTTCAAGCTCCAGATCATTCTAGAAATTTTTGCTATGAACAGTAGCCGTAATTAATTTAATTAGGATTTTTCAGGCTGAGAGAACTTAGTTTAGTCATAACTTTTTCATGCTAAGTCCAAATGAAGTGTTTATTGTTCCTAAATTTGTCTAAAATCAACCTCTAGCTTCTGTATAAATTTAATAGGTTTTGGATGTTCTTTGTTGTTGAGTTCCTTTTGGTGTTCTTCGTTCTTATCGGGTTTTATCGCATTTTCGCGTTAGGTTCCGAAGAGTTTATTGAACTCGAGCACTTCTCCGAGCAAGACCAATCTCGCAAGGCAAGCAGTTTGATCATGATTAATCCCAGTATTTTTAAGTATTTATGTTGATTTCAAATTCTATGTATGCATTGCTACTTTGTGTTAATAGTTGGCCTAGTAGATGCATTTCCTTAGCAAATGATTATCCTTTACTACCATTGAGCCTAGGTTATTGTTGTGATTAGAGTTCGTGGATGAGCTCTTGTCACTTAGTAGTTTACTTAAATAATTTCTTAGCCATGCTTAGCTTTCGTAGAATGGGCGTTATCGACTTGTCGATAACCTTGATCACATAAAACTTATTATGATCTATGATTTCAGCTTTGTGCCATGTCTACTTATGAAAACTAAAACTGAAAACAAAATCATTTAGACTTGGGCACAATAGTAAGATGGTGTGATTTTGGGTGTGATCGAATGGTGCCCGGTCAACAAGGACCAACATCTTGTTACACTAAACTAAGCATTTTAGCGCATAACCACACTAGAGGGTATGGGACCTCTTGACTTAGTACTTTGGCGTGTATTGGCTTCTGGTCGCAGGGGTCGCAGGAGGGATGGTGATGGGAGACAGTGTCCGAAAGACTCACCCGTGATGGGATCTGTTGTCTTTCGGCTTGCAATGTAAGCGTATGGGTTTCATCCATACGAGCTGCTCGTAGTTAATGCACAATATTGGAAAAAGTCTCAGAGGACTTAGCCGTACAAAGATACCTTCTAAGTGTGTTTTGTGGCCTTAAGGCGGTCTGAAGTGTGGGTACATTGGTACACCCCTGCAGGGTTAAAACTATTCGAATAGCCTTATCCTAGGTTATGGACACGCTTGGCAAGGTCTTTCAAGAGTTAGACTACAACCTTTTAATTAAAACTTGATGGGTGGTACGAATCGGGGATTCGTGCTATGTTGTGGTGGCTATTGGGATAGTCACTTCCAGGTGGTTACTTGTATTTATCTTTATTTCGCTGTTATTTCATCAATAAAACAGATTTGCAAACTTGCTTTTAAATGTATTACATTATTGCAAATAAAGTTGGCTTTGTGCAAAATGAGACATACGACCTCCACCTAAATAAGCTTGCATGTAGTTTATGAATAGGTCTGCTATTCCACACGCTGCCTTGCAGTACCTTTGTGTACTCAAGCTATCTTGCTTAAATGTATTTGTTGCAGAGGAAGAAGGTGAGCTTAAGAGGCCTCACTTCTGTGAGTTGTGCTGTGGTAGCCTGAGAGGCGTCTAGCTTGCCGGCCCGGTCGGTTGCCTTGTGGGTTGTGTGGCTAACCGGTCGACTTTTGTTCTAGCCATCTTACGGCACCTTTTGCTTCCGCTGTTATTTATGTTTATTGTTCTATTTGGCCGGTCGGCTCTTTTGTAATAACTTTACTTTATGTATGTCATTGTTGAACTCAGTGATGTATGTTGTATGGAAATGATGTGAAATTTTGTGATGATGTGCATATGCTGCAATTCTGGGAAGCATATGTCCATCGAGGCTTAGAATGTTTAATTAGTAATGCTAGAACCATTTGGAGGTTAAGTGTTACTAGTTAAATATTCCGGGTCCTCACAAAGTTGGTATCAGAGCCATAATCGACTGAGAAACCCCTAGCTTGGTCGCTCTAGGATATTTTGAAAACTTATTTTCAAATAGTTTATGAAAACTTAAGTAAGTTCTCAGATTTTACTCCTTATCTATCTTAGTTTGCTCATCTCACCTTATTCTTGGTTAAATTTGGAAAATTGTTTTCCCTCTCATCTTCTTTCAAAGATAGTTGTTTTATAGATTAAATTGGCTTTGGGAAAACCATAAGAGCTCAAATTGAAGTGTTGGCTGTTTGGAGTGAAGATTAGGAGCTCCAGAAGCTTCAAATTTCGGCCAAGGGCTTGAAGGAGAAATTCTGGACAGCAAGTGCACATTTTGGACAGCTAGCTTGTAACTAGTATATAGTGTTGATAATGAGAGGTTAATTCAACTAAAACTTGAGGGGATAAAAGAGTAAGAAGTGATATGAGTTAGCTAAATACCTAACGCTCTATTAGGTAATTACACCTTGATTTTTGGGCTGTTAGAGTAGGGTTAAGTTCTGAAATTTTACCTTCCTAAACGATTACTCGTTCTTTCCATACGGGTTAGTCGTTTCGGAAAGTTGATTTGCGGATTTATGGTCTTGTGCTCTTTTGTGGTTACTTTTGAGCCCTTTCAATTGAGTTTGGATTGTCGTGCTCTTGGGTCTCGAACTGTATCTAACTTATCTTGGTGAAACAAGATGGTCGAGGGACCCGAGCGGTCGGAATCACCGTAGTCCCGATGAGGAGCTTCCTCCTCCCACCATGGCGAGGTCCTCATGCGATCGAACGCAATCGCTCGGAGGACCGTAGGTGTTGGAGGTTATCGCGAGGAACACCTCCACTCCTCTCGTGCCTCGATCCGGAGGCGGTGGCCATCGGGCCTCGTGGGGACTTGGCGGAGTTCCTTCGCACGCAGCCTCCCACCTTCTCCCGGCCCGAGGATCCTTGGACGCAGACGATCGGCCGCCTCGCTGAGCGGAAGCTCAACGCTGCTCGCCGTAAGGTGAGCGGCACTTTTCGCATCCCATCGCTTGGAGGGTGCGACTCATCGTGGGAGAACTTCTCGCATGCAGCCCACGGACACGTGGTCTCGTGGGAGGAGTTCCGCCTTCTCGTCGGGCCCATGTCCCCGCCGCCCGATGAAGCTAAAGAAGAAGGAGTTCCTTGCGCCAAACAGGCGCAAGTCCGTGGATCGAGTATTCCATGAGTTCAACCATCTTATGAGGTACGCCTCGCCGAGGTGGCCACCGATGAGGCCAAGCAGAGAAGTTCATGGAGGCCTTGTTCGAGGAGCTTCGTGACAAGCTCTCTATTGTGGACTTCGACTTCCGCACTTGGTGGACAAGGCCATCGCCGCGAGCACAAGGCGAGCGCCGCGAGTCCCGCAAGCGCAAGTGGAGGCCCAATGTCCGCACAGCCGGCCTCGTCCGTCCTCGAGTTGGGCCTGCACGGTGGCCCGCTCTTTGGCTTCACCATCGCCGAGGCCTTCGCACCAGCCCACGCCCGCAGCCGTGACTCGGGCCACGCGCCGCGATCCAGCAGCAGTTGCTCCTCGCAACCCCGCGTCGACGCCACCGCTTCATCGCCACAACAAGGGCCACTACGCGAGTAGTTGTCCTAAGAAGATCGAGCGCCCTCGCCCCAATGGAGGACGCGGCAAGGGAGTGGTCACCACCACCGTAAGACCCCGGCTTGGGGAGCAATGAGTCAACCATATCTCGGCCGAGGAGGCACAGGAGGCGCCGACGTGGTGTTGGGTACGCTTCTTGTTGATTTTCGTCCTGCTACAGTTTTATTTGACTCTAGAGCTTCGCATTCTTTCATTTCGAGGTCGCTTGTCGTTGATAGTGGTCTCCACCGTGTTCCTTTGGGGTTCCACTATTATTCGCCTCCGGTTCGGAAATGAGAGTCACCAAGTATGCCGACGCTCCTATCCACATCGGCGAGGGATCTTGGCGAATCTTATCCTACTCAACTCTGCGCACTGGATGTGATTCTGGCATGGATTGGTTGTCCCAACACTTGGGGCAAATCGACAGTGCCAGAGAATTGTCTTTCTCACCACTCCTCAGCGAACAAAGTTGGGTTTTCACCGCACTGCGAGGGCCACATCTCTACGCCCTTGAAGCAAAACCAAGATTGAGATTCACGATGTCCCCACAGGTGTGACTTCGCGGATGTCTTTCCCCAAGACTTGCTAGGATGCCTCCCTGCTCGAGACCGGAGTTCGTGATAGAGTTGCTGCCCTGCACTCACCCCTATTTCAAAGAGGTCAGACGCATGCCTCCTAACGAGTTGGAGGAGCTGAAGAAGCAACCAGGTGAGCTGCAAGAGAAGGGTTTCATTCGTGCACCATCTCCTTAGGGCTGTCCAGCTATCTTTGTGAAGAAGAAGGACAAGACCTCATGATGTGTGTTGATTACCGTCCGCTTAATGAGGTGACGCAAAGAACAAGTATCCTTTGCCCCGTATTGATGATCTTTTTGATCAGTTGACTGGAGCCCAGGTGTTCTCCAAGATTGACTTGAGATTGGGCTATCATCAAGTCAGGATCAGGGCCGAGGATATTCCTAAGACGGCCTTTGCTACTCGTTATGGTCTTTACGAGTACACCGTCATGTCTTTTGGTTTGACTAATGCTCCTGCTTTATTCATGAACCTTATGAACTCGGTATTCATGGAGTATCTGGATAGGTTCATGGTGGTATTCATCGATGATATCCTTATCTACTCCAAGAGCGAAGAAGAGCATGCTGAGCATCTCAAGCTTGTGTTGGGCAAGCTGCGCGAGCACCAGCTGTATGCCAAATTCAGCAAGTGCGAGTTCTGGTTAAAGGAAGTGGCATTCTTGGGCCATGTTCTTTCAGCAGGAGGTGTGGCTGTGGATCCTAGCAAGGTTAGCGATGTGCTATCTTGGGGTCAACCCAAGTCACCATCGACGCATGGAGTTTTCTTGGTTTGGTGGCTACTATCGCCGCTTTATCGAGAATTTCTCCAAGATTGCGGTTTATGACCGAATCGCTTCAAGAAGGACAAGAAGTTTGAGTGGTCCACCGCTTGTGATGTGAGTTTTCAGAACTCAAGAAGCGTTGACCTCAGCCCCGTGCTTGTTCTCCCGATATTCACAAGAGTTTTGATATCTATTGTGATGCTTCGCCGTGGTCTTGGTTGTGTTCTCATGCAGAAGGCAAGGTTGTGGCCTATGCATCAAGGCGCTTGAGGCCTCATGAACTCAACTATCCTACCCACGACTTGGAGTTAGTCGTGGTTCATGCCTCAAGATTTGGCGGCATTATCCGATTGGTAACCGCTGTGAGGTGTATTCACCACAAGAGCTTGAAGTACTTGTTCACCCAAATGATCTGAACCTCGTGCAAAGAAGATGGTTGGAATTGATCAAGGACTATGATATGGGCATTCAAGATCATCCGGCAAGGCCAACGCTCGCTATGGATGCACTCAACGAAGGTGTATTGCAACATGTTAATGCTCCAAGAGCAGCAGCCTACCCTCATTTCGCATTTCAGCGCTCAATTTGGGTTTGATCGAGCACGGTTCCTTGCTACCTTGGTTGTGCAGCCAACCTTGGTGGACTAAATCAAGGCCGCACAAAGAAACAGATGTTGGTGTGAGTCAAACCGCGAATATCAAGGATGGGTCAGCCAAGTGCTTTTCAGAGGATGAGCACGGAGTTGTGTGGTTTGGGCAAAGGCCTTGTAGTTCCTAAGGTCATGGAATTATGGATTTGATTCTTCGCGAAGCCCATGATTCCCTTTGTCTATCCATCCTGTGGCTACCAAGATGTATCGATCTTCATCGAGATTCGTGGACCCGCATGAAGCGTGAGATTGCTAAGTTCGCTGTCGAAAGTGCGACGGTGTTGTCGTGGTGAAGGCCGAGCATCGGCCCAGCCAGCCTTCTTCACCTTTGCGGTGCTAGAGTGGAAGTGGATTTTGTGGGCATGGATTTCATCACTGGTTGCCCCGCCATTCAAAGGGAATGATGCTATTTGGGTTGTGATTGACAAAGTTGACTAAAGTGGCACATTTCCTTCCCGCCAAGACTCGGCCGTGTGGGGCCTTTGGCCGAACTTTATGTCTCGAGGATTGTGAGTCTTCACGTGTACCAAGACGATTATTTCCGATCGTGGTGCACTGCTTACCTCGCGTTTTGGCATAGTCTGCAAGAGGCTATGGGGACCCGCCTTCATTTCAAGATAACCTTTCATCCCCGCATCGATGGTCGACGGAGAGAGTCAACCAAGTGTTGGAAGATATGCTTCAGGCTTGTGTTCTTTCCTATGGGAAGAAGTGGGTGAAGTGCCTACCACTTGCGAGTTCTCCTACAACAATGCTTTCAAAGCCGCCTTGGCATGGCACCATTTGAGGCCTTGTATGGGAGGAGATGCGTAACCCCATTGAACTGGTCGGAATCGGCGAGCGCCGCTTTTTCAAACCTAGATTCGATCAATGAGGCCGAAGCTGTGTCCAGCTTGATTCGCGAGCATCCGCGCACGCCCACCCAGCGTAAGAGCTATGCGATCGCCGCCGCCGTGAGTTGAGCTTTGAGCCCAATGACTTTGTGTATCTCAAAGTCTCACCCTTGAAGGGCCATCGCTTTGGCATCAAGGGCAAGTTGTCTCCTCGCTATGTTGGGCCCTATCGCATCGCGAGAGAGTCGAGCCGTGGCGCATGATTGAGCTACCACCGCACTTGAAGGTGTGCATGATGTGTTTCATGTATCCCACCTGAAGAAGTGCCTCCGCGTCCCAACTGAAGAAACTCCGTTAGAGGTTCTCGATGTGCAAGAGAATTTGACCTACCGCGAGCATCCTGTTCGTATTCTTGAGGAATCTGAATGGAGAACAAGGAACCGTGTCATTAAGTTCCTTAAGGTTCAATGGTCAAACCATTCTGAAGATGAGGCAACTTGGGAGCGGGAAGATCGCCTTCGTGCAGATTACCCATCCTTCTTCTCCGAGTAAACAGAATCTCGGGTCGAGATTCTTGTAAGGGGGGGGGGAGAGTTGTAACATCCCAATTTTGGGCTTGTGTTTCAAATGTAAGAAAATGAGTAGAAATTAAAAATTTTACATCATGTATTTCCTATGTGTAATCGAACAAGTATTGTACTGTGGTTATGGAAATACAAAGTCACAAGTCTTTTGATCCAAATCTTGAGCTTTCAAAAATAATCTTGGCAAACCTCTTGATCATCTCCTCGAAATATTTTTCCGAGTTCTTGGGATGGTATGTGACCCTCTGAAAATTTCACAATTTTTAGAAATTGTTGAATATTTTTGGAGGTCAGACAAACCTATTCAAATTCTCGTCAAATTGTGGACCAGCACCTTGAGGAATTTTTGGAGGAAAATGTATAGCACAAAAACCTCTGCAAAAGTTACACAAGGTTGATATCTAAGTCAGCAAGCTCCTGTAAAAATTTCATAATTTTTGGAGTGAGTTTGCTACCTCAAATAAATCCTCAAACCTGTGATCGCTTGGAAACCAAGTTAGGCTGAGTCGACTGGGCTCGAGTCGCACTCCAAGTCCGACCCAGCCGATTGACCCGCTCGAGTCAAGTCACCAGGCCGCACCCGAGCTTGATCCTGGCCCACCGTGTGTGAGCCGTTGGATTAGAATCCAATGTTCACGACCACCCCAGCCTCCTCTGGTCATCTTCTTCTCGCGCGCGGCGCAAAGATGCGCGGCGTGGCTCTCGTTTTTCGCGGCGCCCTCGCCGACGCCACCGTGTCGGGAAAGAGCGCGTGGCAGTCCTTTCGCTTAAAGCCATGCCATACGCCCTGCCGCTGCCTCACTCTATCGCGAAGTTCGCGCCATCGCATCACCGCGGGGCCCTCCTTGTACCATTGCTCCCTAGCTTCATAATACCTCCGAGGACCTTCCCTGGCCCTCTTTCACTCATAATCGCACACCCCCAGTCATTTTAAGCTTGCGAGGCTCAAAATTCCTGCGACACCTTAATCGCCATTTTCGGGACCTTGGAGCTCTTCACTGTCGTCGGAGCTCCAGTGGTTCTTGAGCCCTTACTTCAATTCCTTTTTGGACCTCTTCGTCGTCTGGCACTCATCTTTTAACTCAAGGTTTGATTTGTTTCTCAGGGACAAGTTGAATTTGGGTTTTAGGTTTCCGCGGTCGTTTGGGGACTTCATCGTCTCCGACTCCGGTAAGACCTTCTCCGTCCAATTCTTTGGCCCTAGACCACCTCCAGGCCATCGCACCTTTCCTCTGACCATTCTTTGTACCTTGCATTGCTCAGAGCACTTTGTCGCCATCATCTTCTCCACCCCACCGCGGTTCGCGCGCTGGACCTCCTCCGAGCTCCTCCAACCTCATCTTGGCCCCGTAAGTTCGTTCTAGCCTCCTAGAGCTCGAGCACTTGTCGGATTAGGTCGTGTCGAGCCCTTTTCATGTTTTCGGTTTTACCAAAACTTGTCCTCCGCTTCTCCGGCTCACGCGGCGTTTCTAGGCCCGCCCCGCCGTCGAGGATACCTCCGTTAGGTTTGCAATAGTATTGCGCTCGTGTTGGTACCTTTGGTAGGCGCCGCCGTGGCCTTGGTCGTCGGCGACGTGCCGGCGAGCAGACCGTGGTGGTCTGTACCTTTGTCGGATTTTCGACAAGTCCTCAGACCTCATCTTTGTGATCTTGGCCGTTAAAGACCACCAGAGGTTAAATCCACCGCTAGGATCACCTCCGCCTTGGGGTCCTCTTTGCAAAAGACCTCCTTGAGGTCCTCTTTGTTAAAGACCATCCCTGGACCTCCACCGAGGTCCTCTTTGCAAAAAGACCTCCCCTTGGTCATTTTGCAAAGACCACCTTAGACCACCCTCGGGGTCCTCTTGGTAAAAAGTCACCCCTGGCCTTTTACAAAGACAACCCCGCTCAGGACCTCTTAGGATCTATCTCCACCGTTCACGACCTCCCCGCATTTAGATCTGAGCGTAGATCTCCTTTGTAAAATCCTTAGTCTCAGGACCTCCCTCCGCGTCGATCTGGACCGATCAGGACCTCCCTAGGTCTAATCTGAGCTCTGTTATAGTATGAACTTTAATTTGAGAATGAATTTAGGCTATCATGTAGTAGAAAATGTGATAAACCTCATGATCTTGTTTAGTGAAAATGGTTGTTAGAAATTCATTAAAAATTTGTAAAATGCATAACTTATTCTCTGTAATTCCAAACTGAGCAAACTAAGTTTTGTTAAAACCCACTAGGAATGTACTGTAATATAGAATAGGTCTTCTTATGATCCTTGCCACTGAAATTAATGATTCACTAGTTCTAGAACTTAGAAAAATCATATCCAATTCACTTCAACTCCAAATTGTGCAAACTCAATTTTGCTGTTTTTAGGATAACCATATCTACCTACCATAAAAATTTCAAGTTCCAGATCATTCTAGAAATTTTCGCCATGAACAGTAGCCGTAATTAATTTAATTAGGATTTTTCAAGCTGAGAGAACTTAGTTTAGTCATAACTTTTTCATGCTAAGTCCAAATGAAGTGTTTCTTGTTCCTAAATTTGTCTAAAATCAACCTCTAGCTTCTGTATAAATTTCATAGGTTTTGGATGTTCTTTGCTGTTGAGTTCTTTTGGTGTTCTTCGTTCTTATCGGGTTTTATCGCATTTTTGCGTTAGGTTCCGAAGAGTTTATTGAACCTGAGCACTCCCCTCTGCAGCAAGACCAATCCCCGCAAGGAAAGCAGTTTGATCATGATTAATCCCAGTATTTTTAAGTATTTATGTTGATTTCAAATTCTATGTATGCATTGCTACTTTGTGTTAATAGTTGGCCTAGTAGATGCATTTCCTTAGCAAATGATTATCCTTTACTACCATTGAGCCTAGGTTATTGCTGTGATTAGAGTTCGTGGATGAGCTCTTGTCACTTAGTAGTTTACGAATTAATTGCTTAGCCATGCTTAGCTTTCGGTAGAAATGGGCGGTTATCGACTTGTCGATAACCTTGATCACATAAAACTTATTATGATCTATGATTTCAGCTTTGTGCCATGTCTACTTATGAAAACTAAAACTGAAAACAAAATAATTTAGATTTGGGCACAATGGTAAGATGGTGTGATTTTGGGTGTGATCGAATGGTGCCCGGTCAACAAGGACCGAACATCTTGTTACACTAAGCCAAGCATTTTAGCGCATAACTACACTAGAGGGTATGGGACCTCTCTGACTTAGTACTTTGGCGTGTATTGGCTTCGGGTCGCAGGGGGTCGCAGGAGGGATGGTGATGGGAGCATTGTAGTGTCCGAAAGACCTCACCCGTGATGGGATCTGTTGTCTTTCGCCTTGCAATGTAAGTGTATGGGTTTCTATCCATATGAGTGGCTCGTAGTTAATGCACAATATTGGAAAAAGTCTCGTAGGACTTAGCCGTACAAAGATACCTTCTAAGTGTGTTTTGTGGCCTTAAGGCGATGTCCAAGTGTGGGTACATTGGTACACCCCGCAGGTTAAAACTATTCGAATAGCCTCGCCCTAGGTTATGGACACGCTGGCAAGGTCTTTCAAGAGTTAGACTACAACCTTTAATTAAAACTTGATGGGTGGTACGAATGGGATTCGTGCTATGTTGTGGTGGCTATTGGGATAGTCACTTCCAGGTGGTTACTTGTATTTATCTTTATTTCGCTGTTATTTCATCCATAAAACAGATTTGCAAACTTGCTTTTAAATGTATTACATTATTGCAAATAAAGTTGGCTTTGTGCAAAATGAGACATACGACCTCCACCTAAATAAGCTTGCATGTAGTTTATGAATAGGTCTGCTATTCCACACGCCAATCTTGCGAGTACCTTTGTGTACTCAGTTATCTTGCTTAAATGTATTTGTTGCAGAGGAAGAATGTGAGCTTGAGGGGCCTCACACGTGAGTTGTCTTTGGTAGCTCGAGAGGCGTCTAGCTTGGCGCCCACTGGTTGCCTTGTGGGTTGTGTGGCTAACCTGCCGACTTTGTTCTAGCCATCTTATTTGCACCTTTGCTTCCATTATTATTTATGTTTATTGTTCTATTTGGCCGGTCGGCTCTTTTGTAATAACTTTACTTTATGTATGTCGTTGTTGAACTCAGTGATGTATGTTGTATGGAAATGATGTGAAATTTTGTGATGATGTGCATATGCTGCAATTCTGGGAAGCATATGCCCATCGAGGCTTATAATGTTTAATTAGTAATGCTAGAACCCTTTGGAGGTTAAGTGTTACTAGTTAAATATTCCGGGTCCTCACATACCATATGATTTACTCAACTTGTTTTTCAACTACCTTGCATGATACTCCTACCGGTCGGAATTCCGCCATCGGAGTATGTCGCAGTGTGTGGTCGCATCAAGGCAGTGATTAGATTGGTTCGGAACAGGGTTAATATGATTAATCCGATGATTTCTAAGGCTCGGATATGTGAATAAGATTCATGTCTCGGGAAATTTTTTCGGGGCACCGCCCCTTCGAACCCCACCCGCTAATCAAGAAGTGGACCGCCATATCGGGTTTTCGCATCGCATGCGTTATGGATAGTATGTGTTCATGTCGCCCGATACAATTGGATTCTATGCATAACTTGTTTTTGCAGGGTTTGATGTGAATAGTATGGCCCATTGTGTATGTGATGCATGAATGGATTTTCATGGCCTGCGTGTCATGCTGTGAGATAGCCATCGAGCTACATATTATTGTATAACGGCCTGCGTATCGACTTGTGATGTTTGAAATTATCCTATGTAATTCTTTACTAGCTTTTAGGAGTAATTGCTTAGTAGATGAATGCAGTCGGAGACTTCAAGCATGGTGGTCGAACAACAGGAATCATGCTGATGGAGATCGACATGTTAAGGGCCATAATATTTCACAGTTTAATTTGATTATCTGTTAATGTTTGTGTTTATTTCTGTTATGCTATTTAATCATGTTTTATCATTAGATATTTTGACATGATAGAATAGTATCCCTCAGGAAAAATTAAGTAAAATTGATGCCTTTCCAATTGCTGCACCTATCACGATTTTGATCATTAATTGGTAGGTCTACCAAAGTAGGGTGCCATTAACTATCTTAATAAGATGGGGTGGGTGTCGGACACCCACATGCATAGTGTTGGTTTGACTTGACGAGACTATCAAAATAGTTTTGGGCCTTGAGGCACGGTGTTGGTAGCCGGGGCATAAAGATGCCACCCAACGAACAAGAGTCATATGCGATATGATTGGCAAGAGGTTGCCTACCTTAAATCACTAGGTTTCTAGCAGTGATGACAAAGCTCACTGGAACTTAATGACTTACGGATCTTGGACTCACTATATGTTGTTTGAGGGAAACATGGTTTATAGTGGGAGTATATTTTGTTATCTATTGTTAAGTTGAGTTCGACCACAGGTCGTATGGTGATACGACCAATCTAGACATGTCATATGGTGATACGAGCAGGTCGTAGATTGGTCGAACATAACCACTGACATGCGTGATTAATAGAAGATCTTTCATAAATATAGTGCTGAATCTTTGCATATATTTTCTGTTGTAGATCATGGCACCTACTACTTCTTCTACACCTACCTTTAATTTGCGATCTATTCTTGAAAAGGAAAAGTTGAATGGTTCAAATTTCATTGACTCGTTTCGTAATATGAGAATTGTTCTCAAACAAGAAAAGAAGGAATATGTTCTAGAGAATCCCTATCCTGAGGAACCGAGTGCTGATGCTACTCGAGCTGAAAAGAATGCTTATGAGAAGCATTGCAATGACGCAGTCGATGTGCACTGCCTAATGCTTGCAACCATGAACTCTGAGCTTCAGAAGCAATATGAGACCACAGATGCTTACAATATGATTGTGAGTATGAATGGTATGTTTCAGGATCAAACAAGGGCAGAGAGGTTCAACACCTCTAAGGCATTGTTTTCTTGCAGGCTGTCAGAAGGTAACCCGATCAGTCCTCATGTGATCAAAATGATTGGTCTCATTGAGAGCTTGGAAAAGCTTGGTTTTCCCCTTAGTCAAGAGTTGGCTACTGATGTGATTCTCCAATCGCTCCTTGCGAGCTTTGAGCTTGTCATACTGAATTTTCATATGAATGGCATGGAGAAATCAATGACCGAGTTACATGGTATGCTTAAGGGTGCTGAGGAGAGCATCAAGAAAAGTTCCAATCATGTGATGATGGTTCAAAATACTACAACCTTCAAGAAGAAGGGTAAGTCGGGAAAAGGAAAAGGCAAAGGAAAGACTAAAGATGAGATCGAGAGTCTCAAGGCTAAGCTTAAGAAGCTTAAACTGGGTCCTAAGCGATACATGCACGTTACCATTGTCATGAGACTGGGCATTGGAAGAGAAATTGCAAGAAGTACTTAGCAGAAAATAACAAATGAAGTATGACTTCCAGTTCAGGTATAAATGTTATAAAAATTAATCTTGCCACTTCTCCGATCAGTTCTTGGGTATTTGATACCGGATCGGTTGCTCATATTTGCAATTCGATGCAGGGACTAATAAGGAGTAGATGTTTGGTAAGAGGAGATGTTGATCTTCGCGTAGGCAATGGAGCAAGAGTTGCTGCATTAGCTGTTGGCACTTTACCATTAGCTTTACCTTCAGGATTAGTTATGGAACTAAATAATTGTTATTATGTTCCAGCCTTAAGCAAAAACATTATTTCTGCTTCATGCTTAGGAGCAAAAGGTTATGAATTCAGAATAAAGAACAATTGTTGCTCAATTTATTTTGAAGATATGCTTTATGGCCATGCTCCATTGGTGAATAGATTGTATGTTTTGAATCTTGAGGATATGCCTATTTATAACGTTAATGCTAAAAGACTTCGACCCAATGAAATGAATCCCACTTTTATCTGGCATTGTCGCCTAGGTCATATAAATGAGAAGCACATGATGAAGCTCCATAAAGATGGTCTTCTAACCTCATTTGATTTTGAATCATTTGAAACATGTGAATCTTGTTTACTTGGCAAGATGACAAAGGCACCTTTCACGCACCTGAGGTGAAAGGGCGAGTGACTTGTTGGCCCTTGTACATTCGGATGTATGTGGACCTATGAGCACTTCGGCCGAGGTGGTTTTCAAGATTTCATAACTTTTATCGATGATTCCAGAGATATGGCTATGTCTACTTGATGAGACATAAGTCGAAATCCTTTGAAATGTTCAAGGAGTTTCAAAATGAGGTACAAAATCAACTTGGCAAGACAATTAAGTATCTACGATCAGATCGTGGAGGTGAATACTTCAGCCATGAGTTTGGTGATCATCTAAAGAAGTGTGGAATTGTTCCACAACTCACACCGCTGGGAACGCCTCAATGGAATGGGGTGTCTGAACGATGGAACCAGACATTGTTGGACATGGTTCGGTCAATGATGAGCCAATCTGATCCTCCATTGTAGTTCTGGGAATACGCTCTAGAAACAACGGCTTTCACTTTAAATAGGGTTCCATCAAAAACAGTAGAGAAGACACCATATGAGATATGGACCGAGAAGTGTCCCGGTTTGTCTTTTCTCAAGGTATGGGGTTGTGAGGCATATGTCAAGTGTTTGACGTCTGATAAACTCACACCCAAGTCTGATAAGTGCTTTTTGTGGGGTATCCTAAGGAAACTAAAGGATGTTACTTTTATAAGCGGGATGAAAACAAAGTGTTTGTTGCCCGTAATGGTGTCTTCTTGGAGAAAGAGTTTCTTTCCAAAGGAGTCAGTGGGAGTAAGGTGCAACTCGAAGAAATTCGGGAAACATCCAAAAATGTTTCAACTCCCACTGAGCCTCTACAGGATGAACAAAATGTTATTGAACATGTAGATGAAGCATCAGCCCCACGTAGATCTAAAAGACCACGTCAATTGCCTGTAAGGTATGGGCATGACGTTTTATTATTGAATAATAATGAGCCTAATACTTATTCGGAAGCGATGGTATACCCAGACTCTAAGTCATGGCTTGGGGCCATGAGATCCGAAATGAAGTCCATGCATGACAATCAAGTTTGGAACTTGGTAGATGCACCTGATGGTGTTAAAACCATTGAGTGCAAGTGGATTTTTAAGAAAAAGATAGATATGGATGGAAATATTCACATTCATAAGGCACGACTAGTTGCGAAGGGTTTCAAGCAAATTCAAGGTGTTGATTATGATGAAACCTTCTCTCCTGTCGCTATGCTTAAGTCTATCCGGATCATTCTAGCTATTGCTGCATATTTCGATTATGAGATATGGCAGATGGATGTCAAAACAGCTTTCCTAAATGGAAACCTAAGTGAGGATGTGTACATGACACAGCCTGAGGGTTTTGTCAATCCAAAGGAAACTAGAAAGGTATGCAAGCTTAAGAAGTCCATCTATGGATTAAAGCAAGCATCTCGGAGTTGGAGCATTCATTTTGATGAAGTGGTCAAAGGGTTTGACTTCATCAAGAACGAAGAAGAACCTTGTGTTTACAAGAAGGTTAGTGGGAGCAAGCTTGTGTTTCTGATCTTATATGTGGATGACATACTACTGGTCGGAAATGATATTCCAATGCTTGAATCTGTTAAAACTTCATTCAGAAATAGTTTCTCAATGAAAGATTTAGGAGATGCAGCATATATTCTTGGTATAAGGATCTATAGAGATAGATCTAAGAGGCTAATTGGATTAAGCCAAGACATGTACATTGACAAGGTGTTGAAACGGTTCAACTTGCAAGATTCCAAGAAGGTTTTTTTTTGCCCATGTCACATGGTATTAATCTTAGCAAGACTCAGTGCCATACGACCACTGCGGAGCGAGACAAAATGAGTAGAATTCCATATACTTCGACTATCGGATCTATCATGTATGCTATGTCGTACACGACTGATGTGTCGATGCTCTAAGTGTTACGAGCAGATATCACGATCCGTGAAAGTCACCGGATAGCAACAAGAATATCCTTAAGTACTTGAGAAGGACTAAGTATGCATTCCTTGTATTTGGTAGTGAGGAAGAGCTGGTCGTAAATGGTTACACCGATGCTAGCTTCCAAACCGACAAGGATGATTTTAGATCACAATCAGGGTTTGTGTTTTGTCTGAATGGAGGAGCAGTAAGCTGGAAAAGTTCCAAGCAGGGAACGGTTGCCGATTCTACAACAGAGGCTGAGTACATTGCAGCTTCGAAAGCTGCAAAAGAGGTTGTATGGATTAAAAAGTTCATTAATGAGCTGGGTGTGGTTTCGAGTGCTTCTAGTCCAATGGATCTCTATTGTGATAATAGTGGAGCCATTGCACAAGAAAAGGAGCCTAGATCGCATCAAAAGTCCAAGCATATACTTCGGCGATATCACATTATTCGTGAGATCGTTGAGAGAGGTGATGTGAAGATATGCAAAGTGCACACGAATTTGAATATTGCTGATCCGTTGACAAAGCCTCTCCCGCAACCTAAGCATGAGGCACACACAAGAGCTATGGGTATTCGATACCTATATGATTGACTCTAGTGCAAGTGGTAGATTGTTGGTGATATGCCCTAGAGCCAATCATAGAGATGATTGTATCACGTCTATGTTTATGAGTTCTTGAATAAATGTTATTCTGTTCCTTGAATGAATCGTTAGTTATGAAGATCAATGAGTATGTGACTTGTTGGTGAAACTCTTCGACTTATATGATGTCGTTTAAAAGTATCCACGGTCGAATGTCACCGATCGGAACACCGCTGACCTACGACATCAAAGACATGTATTGATTGATGATCATGTTTCACCGGTCATGTATATAGGGATATCGAATCAATAATGTGAACACATGTTAGAGAACATGGGGTTGGATTGACCCACCTTGAGACACTATTGAGATTGTTATGATTCTATGTGTCATTAGTTGGTCTCAAGCAATGATGATGTATAATCCTTAGACCTGAGATCAGCATGGTTCCCTACATGTGTAATATCACTCTTAGGGGTTGCCAAACGCTACTCGTAACTGGGTAATTATAAAGGTAGCTTTCGGGTATGCTATGAAACAAGCGGAGGGATGTGACTGGTCGGATATGGGATTTGCCCCTCCTAACATAACGAAAGAGATGTCTTTGGGCCCTCAAAGTAGTCGGATAAAGAAAGTGCATGGCCATGCCACTAGTGGTCGAAATGTTCGACCACATAAGGTTATCCGACAACTCGATCGAAAAAAAATTATTGAACAGTCCATGGATGACACATTATCTCACCTGGAGTTCAACCAGATATCGTGAGGCAAAGAGAGAATACTAGAGTAGGTCACTTAGCTCGATCAGGTCCAGACAAGTCATATGGTGATACGAGCAAGTTGTAGACTGGTCGAACGAAATCACAGAGTGGTCGAAACCTGGTCGTAAGGAGTTACGAACTGGTCGTGACCGAATGCGAACTGGTCGTATAGAGATAGGACCTAGTCGTAAGTGATGAGGACCTAGTCATAGACCATATTGCATTATGGTTCGTCTGATATAATTTGTGTGTATTCGGGAATCGTTATGTCCTGCTAGGTACCGCTATGACTCGTGGTCGGAAAGGGTTTCCGAGTCACAACCGATTACACACAAACCTAACGGGTCACTCACTTAATGGGTTGGAGCAAACCAGATTTCAAACGTGTTCGATAGGATCCGACACGGGCACTATATAAGGAGATGCTTGAGGCTATTATAGTGAGAGAGACACGTGAGTTGTTTCACCAAACCCTAGCCGCCATCTTCTTGAGAGAGCCTTCCGTCCGACTTGGTGCTAGCACACCGCGCACGTTGTTCCTTCTCCGACGTGTGGATAATGTAGAGGCGCCATCGCGGTCGCCGTTATACCGAGGACGATCTGCTATCTTCACAAGGAACTGCAGAGGTTGCTAGAGGAGACGATCGACTATGAGGACGTTGGACGATCATCTACGACCACTACATCGGCGCGTTCTTCATCGGACTAGGCTGCTTGGACTCTACTTTCGCTGCACTCCGCGTCTAGTGGTAATAATCTGTGATCATCTAACTTGCTTGGCATCCTGGTTTACGTGGTAGAATTTTTGAATTGTTGCTAACGTAGCCTGCCCGTATCCCAACACCAAGTTGTGTTACACTTCTGTCGCCCACCCCCAAAGCTACGAGTCAGTCGAAAGAGCGAATGGCCAAATAATGCAGGGAATCAAAACTCGAGTCTTCGATCAGCTTGTCAAACGCTCGGGGGCTTGGGTACAAGAATTACCCTCAGTATTATGGGCAATTCGTACGACTGCTTGTCGGGTTACAGGTGAAACACCTTTCTTTCTAGTTTTTGGTGCCGAAGCCATGCTTCCACCAGAAATAAAGATCAGGTCAGTACGAGTCAAAAATTTTAACGACTCCACCCAGGAACAACTTCGAGCAGACGACATCAACCTACTCGAGGAGAAGATGAACCAGGTGTAACATCCCAACTTTAGGCTTGTGTTTCAAATGTAAGAAAATGAGTAGAAATTAAAACTTTTTCTTACATCATGTATTTCTTGTATGTTCTAAACAATTCATGTACAAGAATTATGGAAATACAAAGTCACAAGTCTTTTGATCCAAAACCTTGTCTTTCAAAAACTATCATGTCAAATCTTTTGATCATCTCTTGGAAATATTTTTTTCCTAAGTTCTAGGGATGGTATGTGACCCCTCTGAAAAATTTCACAATTTTTAGAAATTGCTTGAATATTTTTAGAAGGCAGTCAAACCTGTTTGACTTTCAGTCAAACCCTATTCCAGAACCTTGCATAATTGTTGGAGAACAATGCATTGCATAAAAACCTCTGAACATTTTATACAAGGTTAATAACTAAGTTAGAAAGCTCTTGTAAAAATTTCAGAATTTTTGGAGTTGTTTTGCTACCCCAGATAAATCCTCAAAGTCCCAGCTCAAATTTAAAACCCAAAACCTGGTTTCACTGTTTGTTGGGTTCGAGTCAGACTCGGGCTCGAGCCACTTGGCTTGGCTCAGTTAACTAACCGCACCCGAGCCTGTTTTGAAACATGCGGGCGCTGTCAACCATTGATTTTCAATCGGGCGGCCCACATTCACAAGAACATTCGGACCTCCCCATCTCCCACTTAAATCTGAGCCATTCATTCTCCATCAGACCGTCCTCGTCGCTTGATACAATCGGACCTCCGATTGCTTCGTTTGATCTGAGCCATTGGATTAAAATCCAACGCTCACAATCTCCTCTGTTGTATTTAAACCTCAGGAGCTTCGAGAAATCTGAGCCGTCCATTTTAAATCTAACGGTTCACAGTGTCCTAGCCTTTCCTCTGGTCATCTTCCTCCTCATGCCGTGCGTGAATAGAGAGGGAGGCATGGCCTTGTCTTTTCGTGTTCCCTTGTCAACGTCCCTTTTTGCCGGCAATTCGTGGGCACAGGTGTTCTCGGCCATGCCCATGCCCTACTCCTGCACCCCATCACTTCTTTTTCGGGCTATGGCAGCCCTATGAACCTAACACCCGAAAATCTCGTTTTGATTGCCCAACCCTAATCCTTTAGCTATTTAAGGTCCCCAAACCCTTCCTGGTACTCCTTTACACCACCCCCAGCTCTTGCTCTGTGTGTTGAGCTCAAAACCACTGAAACTCCCAAAATCGCCATTAATGGCCGTGGAGCTCAATTGAGGATCTTGGTGCTCTAGTGGTTCATCTTCAATGCTCTTTGTACCCCTTTTGAGCCTTTAGCTCCATATCCATTTCCTCTAACTTAATTTTGGGTTTCATTCACATGAATTGACCAATTTTAGGTTTGGATCATTTCGGCCGATTCTACCCCTTTTCTTTTCCAACTCCGGTAAGTGGTTCATTTTGTAATTAATTGCTCATTGACCTTCTGTGGGCCTTAATGCAGCTATATTGACCACCAGTGGTGTTCATTTTTGCTTAGGCCTCAATTTTCAATTCGTCTTCTTCGGCTCCGGTGAGCTTCCATGCTGGCAAAGCTCCTCCGGCCAACTTTGAAGCTCTCCTTGGTTGAGGTAGCTTCTATTTAGTCCCTAGATGCTTGGCACACGCTTCTTTGGACTGCTGCGGAGCTTTTTGTGCATTTTCGTTTTCGGCCGATTAGTGTCACTATCTTGTTTTCCGGCTAGCCGGCGTTCTAGGCCTTCGCCGCCAGCGAGGTCACCACCATCGGGATCGCAAGGCTATTGTGAACCCATTTTAGTCTTTAGGTTGCCGCCGTGGCCGGAGCCGCCGACGACAAGCCATTCTTTTCGCTCGGGTTTTTGCCGAACGAAAACCTTCTCTAAGTCATTGTCGTTAAGACACATTTAATGGCCTAATCATTGCTAATCATTGGGAGTAATTAGTCTGTCTTAAGCTGGTCCTCTCTGTCATTGTCAAGTGGGCTCGTAGGCCTTAAACCTCTGAAATTGGATCATTAGGACAAATCCGAGGGCATTAATTGCTAATCATTTGTTAGCAATTAATGTGTCTTAATCTGGTAGCATGGGTCTCTGTCGGGTGGGCCCTCGCCCACTCAAAACCCCTCTGTACAAAACCTTTAGGACATAATTAACGCTAATCATTGGATTTAGCATTTATTGGCTGTCCTAATTTAGCCCCATGTGTCTCTAACAAGTGGGCCCGCGCAGTTAATGGCCAGCGCACTTAAAAATCCTCACGTGGTTATATCATGCACTGTGGGCCATCGATTTTCAGATCAACGGTCTAGATCTGTCTAAAATATTGAGCTCCGGAGGTCTCAAATGTCGTAGGCCGTCAGATCTAGATCAACGACCTAGATCAAAGTGGCCGTTCGGACCCCCCACTGGGTTTCCCAACCGCTCTGGACCATCCATCTCGCGATGAACGGTTGAGATGCGTGTGCTGTTCGGGCCTCCCGGAGGGAGCAGCGCTCTGAGCCCTGTGAGGACCCCGGTTTATTTGACTTGTAATGCTTAGCCTTCCATTGACCCTAGCATCACAAATCAAATAAACCAAGCCTCGAGATATGTATACTTCCCAGAAATGCAGTATACACACCCTGTTACAGAATCAAGCATCAATTCCATACACGAGTGAATGCAATAACCAAACTTTATAATAAACAACATAATGAACTTACAAGGTTCAGTTTTAAACAAAAGGGCCGACTGGCCAAATAACAAGATAATATCAAGTACGCAGCGGAAAACAGTAAATTAACTGAATTAAAAACATGAATTCACCATATAGGAAGACTCAATGGCTTGCCATAACCCGCAGGGCAACCGACTGGGTTAAAACCATAGCTAACTGACGTTCCTGCGCAAACTTTCCTTACCCAATTCGATCTCAACATCTGCTGTCCAGATTAGTAAATACAAACAAACAGTGAGTACACGAATGTACTCGCAAGACTTACGAGTAACAAACCTAGTTACTACTACATGTAGGCTTTAATCAAAGGAGAAGGCTCAAAGGTTATTTTCAGCATAAAGCAAATTTTATTTGCAATAAGTAATAGTTTGAAGGCAGTTTTAACAATCTGAATTTTATTTGCATAAATAACAGCGATACAATAAGTAATAACATAAAGACATCCTAGAGATGACTAACCCAATAGCGATCACAACAATAGCACGAGTTACCCACTCGTACCACCCATGTCAAATTTTAATTTAAAAGGTTGTAGTCTAGTTCTCACGGGGCGTATCCGAGCGTGTCCATAACCTAGGACGAGGCTATTCGAATAGTTCAAACCCTGCAAGGGTGTACCAATGTACCTACACTTTAGACCGCCTTTCCACCAGCCACGGTTAGCATACTTCCTTTGGTATGCAGGCACGACTAAGTCTAACAAGACATTTTCAATATTGTGTATCAACTACGAGCCGCTCGTATGGCCAGAAAACCATACGCTTACATTGTAAAGCCGTAAAGACAACTACCCCTCGGGGTAAAGCTTTACGGACAACTACAATGCTCCCAGCACACAACCACCTCATTTTACCACAACACAACACACACACGCCCACCTGCGACTCGTAGCCAACACACGCCAAAGTACTAAGTCAAGAGAGGTCCCATACCCTCTAGTGTGGTTAGCACGCAAAAATGCTCAGTACGGTGGCGCAAGTAACTCGGTCCTTAAATGACCCGGGCACCATTCCAGTCACACCTAAAAGCACACCATCTTACGATTGTGCCCAAGTCCAAATCATTTTATTTTTAGTTTTTTTTTTAGTTTTCACAAATAAATATAGCACAAAGGCTAAATCATAAAGATCATAATAAGTTTGTGTGATCAAGGTTATCGACTAAGTCGATAATCGCCCAATTCTACCAGTAACTAAGCATTGCTAAGCATCATATCGTAAAGAAAAATAAAAGACCATAAATCATTCACCGGGCTCTAATTCACCAGTGAGGATATTAACCTATGGCAGTGGTGGGGTGAACAATTTCAGGGAA
Source organism: Ampelocalamus luodianensis (assembly GCA_036346255.1). Taxonomy (NCBI): domain Eukaryota; kingdom Viridiplantae; phylum Streptophyta; class Magnoliopsida; order Poales; family Poaceae; genus Ampelocalamus; species Ampelocalamus luodianensis. Next base: position 13,131,620 of record CM070623.1, read on the forward strand.
ACTATGCAATGGGATTAGCTACCTCCAATCGACAAAATTAATCTTGACACAAAGAAGCATGCATATTTAGGTTTTGCAAACAAGATATTAGACTTTAAAAGTAGTAGGAGCAATATGATCAAATGATGTTACATCTGCTTGCCTTTGTTTGCTGAAACTCTGGACATTCATATGATCAACTCCGCTGCACTCCCAAGTCATCGTCATCTAACGAAAAGAAACAACAAAGCAAAAACATCGAATAAACTCCAAAATTCAAAAAGGTTTCCCAGATCAAGAAATTAAAGCAGAAGGTAGATAATGATTTTAGATAAATTTAGAGACAAAGATTAATGGACTAGGAGTTGATTTGAAATAGTTACGAATTTTGAAGTTTAAGATTATGGCCTAAGGTCTACTGATATGGGAGAGATTATCTAAAGCTTAGGTGATGATGTTTTCCTTAACAGGCTACCTAATACTCACAAGCACTCTCTCACCAGACATTCTATGTATACATCCATGATAATCATACAGTCAAAATTAATCCTCTTATATGTTGTCCTCTTTCGGCAGACTTTGATGGTGATTGTGTGCACATCTATTAGCTGCAGATGGGCTCTAGTTACCTACTTAACTATTCTAGCCTAACCATTCACTTAATTATCATTTTAATCAATTAATATTCTCACTAACTGCTACTACAACCTACAAACCAACCACTAATTTAATTTGACTCAAGATTCATTTCTTTAAAACCTTATAGATTTGATACCAAAGGCTAACAATTATATTTTCTAGTCCAATATTCATTTGCTTAAACAAAGAAATCGCTGGTTGTTTTGGTTAGCAAACTAATGCTTATCCTTCAAATGCTTGCCTCTGTTAGTTGAAGTGTTAGCTAAGGGTCTAAGCTCAAATGGAACATTAACTTTTTAAGGAAAAGAAAGCAAGAAGGGTCATCATCCCACTGCCAAAAGCAAGATTTTATCCAGGGACCTTTTCTACTCAATTTCGAGAAAGGAAAATTGTTGTTTTGTTGAAATGGGTTGCTCCAGTTAACTTAAAAAGCTAAATGCAACCAACTTTCTAATCACATGCATTGGCAAAAACTTACTGTTATTTTCAGTTGCACTTTAATTTCTTTCTCTGATCAAACACCTACAACAAAACCAAACTCTCTGGACAGGAGTGCTACAAATAGTCTCCCCTCAATTTGAACTTCTAGACTTGCTAGCCCAAAAGTGACACAAATTACCATCATCAAAATTTGGTATCATCAGTCCAAGGATTTTTATAAGAGAGTTGCACTGACATGCTGAACTTTCTCCTTCACTCTTCTGATCAATCTCTCCAGCCAAAGACTATACTGATTTGTCAACTAGACTTCCTACCAATTTACTTACTCAAATGCTAAATACAAAATGGGTGATTTAATCTGGTTCATCACAGTGATTAGCTGCAAGCGCCAATCCTATTACAGGTGAAATCTGCAATTCAGTGACAGTCAAGGAACAGAGAGGAAACTACAGGAACAGACAGGGAGGGCTTGGCTGTGGTTCGTCGCCGGCGAAGGAGCGGCGGCGAGGTGAATACGACCACCAAAATGGATTGCCCGGAGGCTACTGGAGCTAGGGGTGGCAGTGGTGCGGTTTGAGCGGCACTGTGGCGGCGCAGCTAGGGGATGCGGCGGCCGGCCGTGGAGGTGACACGGTGCGGCAGCGCCGAAGAGGGAGGGGGCGGAAAATAGGGCACGCATGAGCACCAGTGGGTTACCTGGAGCAGGCCGGGGTGGTCGGCGATGACGGAGAGTGGCCGGAGTGGTCCGGCGACGGAAGCCTACAGCGACACGGGGAGGTCACCGTGGAGAGGTCCCTGTGGAGCACGAGAGAGCGGGTGAGTGATGGGGTGGGGAAGAGGGAGTCTAGGTAATGCTCACGGAGGAAGGAATGGAGCTGGGGCTCGCTGGAGGAGATGCGGCGACGGTGGCGGCGGTTTTGGCCGGACCCGAAGAAGAAAGGAGGCGCGCGGCTCCTCGGTGGCGATTTCCTCGAATTAACAGAGGGCTTCGACTCCTAGCGATGAGTGCCGCGACATGACACGGTCGAGAGTGGAAGGGGATCACCGGAGTGGCCGGTGTGCTTGGAGGCGGCGCGGCGGGTCCAAGAGCGGCATTCGGAGCTTGGAGCTCAAATGAGCTCGGAGAGGAAGGAGGATGAAGAGGGAGTAGCAGAGGACTGGCGAAAGGTGAGGCGAGATCGGAAGTGCGTCTTTAATAGAGGGAGGCGGAGATGTCGCAAAAAGAGGAGCCGGCATGGGCGACGACACACTCGGTGCGGCATTCACGAACATGAGCCACATCGGGCAGTAAGGGAGGTGACAAGGGTTTAATGCCGTCCAGGGCGATGAGCGGTCGTTGCGGGCGAGGTGAGGCGCGCGAGAAAACCGCGGGCGGTTTGGTGGCGCTGGCGAGTGGAGCTTGGCGGAGCTGCCACGACGCTCTTGAGCGCGGGAGAGCTGGAGACGGAAGCCGAGCCGCGTGGAGAAGAACCTCTGCCGGTGGGGTCGGGCAGTCAGCGGCAGAGGGGAAAGGTGGCTCGGGCGAACTGGTTCGGTGCGGTCAGGGTTTCGGCTCGGGTTCGGTCGGAGGAATAGTGCACGGGCGATATTTAGATTTAGGGTTTTAGTGTTGACCGAAACAACACAAGTTTGACCTAACGTTTTAAAATAGAAATAAAATTCTAAAAATTCTAAAAATTTTTGTGGGCACTCTGAGGTTCAAATAGGACTTAGGAAAAATAGTTTCAAACACTTTATATACTAAAATTTGTTAGAATTAAATTATTTTCAAATCTGCATTAGTGATTTGATTTGAATTTTGTTGAAGTCAAAATCACTTCTACAAATTTGGTAAAAATAATTACAATTCAAGATAAATAATCTAGTATTTGAATAAATTATTTTCGGAAACTTTCATTCATAAATTTTTCTGTAATTCAAATAGAAATGGAATTTAAGTTTAAAAGTTTGAAATTTCAACGCAAACTTTAATACAAACATCAAAAGTTTAAATTTGTGCACAAGTTTTTAGAAAACCAAGAGCATGACCAATAGATATAACAAAAGTTTTTAAACTTTAATACTTTTATACATTTGAAATACAAACCCTAGTTTGGGGTTGTTACAAGCCCTTCATTTGGAGATCTGCGGCTGTGGGTGATTGCGGCAATCGTGTTCCTCCGAATGCCCCAATCCACGTGAACCTTTGGATTTAGATCCAACGGTGGCCCCTTTTGAGACCGCGCGCATGCGCTATTTCCAGCGCACGTGGGTCGTTTGATTTCGCATCTAAGGCCCATAATCGTCCACGTCGTTTATTTCCGATTAAGTTTGTTTATATTTCGGGAAGCATTTATTTACCAACTGAAAAATGTTTTAAACTTTAGAAATTCATAACTGATTCAATTCAAATCCTTTTTAGGTGCTTCCAGTTAGGTTAAATTCTATATTAACTAAAGTTTAATATAAAAATGTTTTTAGACATGTTTCTGTACCAGAAAGTTTTATAGACAATAATAACTTGATATCAGTCATTTTAGAATATTCGAAAAAATGAATTAAATCTTGTAAAATGCATATCTTTTTCTGTATAATTCCAATTTGTGCAAAATCAATTTTGTTAAATTCCTCTGTTAGCATACTTTATTATGAAATAGGTTCTGGTCATGATTTATTTTCTATAAAGTAACATGTGCTAGATTTACAACTTGGAAAAATCATAAGAAAATCATCATAACTCCAAATTTAGTAAACTCAACTTTGCTAACCTTAGGATATCATATTCTACCTGCTATAAAAATTTCAAACTTTAGATCACTCCAGAAATTTATGCCATGAACAGTACCAGTAATTAATTTAGATGATTTAATAGGCTCAGAGAATTTATTTTAGCTATAACTTTTGCATGATAAGCCCAAATTGAATAATTCTTGTTTATAAAATCATTTAAAGTCATACCCTTACTGTTGTATGAATTTCATGAGATTTGGATATCTTTTGCTATTGGATTTTATTTGGTGTTCCTCGTTCTTATTGGTTTTATCGCCTTTTCGTGTTAGGTTCTGAGGATATATTTGAGCTTGATTCTGAGCCTCAGCAGCAAGACCCTGCACTCCAGCAAGGCAAGCAGATGTAGCATCATTTGATCATGTTGATCCTATTAATTTCGAATTCTAATATGTTGTTTGCAAATTCTACGTATGCATTGCTATGTTGTTTTAACTATTGTCGATAGTTAACCCATTAGATGCATTATCAGTAGGCAAATGTTTATCCTCTACTACTGAGCCTAGGGATAATTGCTGTGATTTTGGGTTCGATGGATGAACCCTTGTCACTTAGTTTTCGCGTCGGTAGAAATGGGCGATTATCGACTTGTCGATAACCTTGATCACACAAATACTTATTATGACTCTATATTTCAGCCTCTGTGCTATGATTACTTGTGAAAACTAAAAACTGAAAGTAAATGATTTCGACTTGGGCACAATGTGATGAGGACATGACCCCTATGGATACAACCATATTTGCTATGCTTACTGTTCCAAGTATAAGAGCTCGTACACTTCACTTAAATTATCAGGTGAGCTTGTTTTTAGGAGTGTCTTTATATTATATGAACTATATAATGCTACCTAATGATGAAATATATATATGTGCAGCACCATGTCACTTTTGGTCCAAGACAAGCAAGCAGTTCAAGTGGACTGCTTTGGAATCGATTCGGCCTCGGAATCAGCCTGACAACACCAACTTAAAACAGGTATAACTTTCACATACGGAGTCCGTTTGAGGTCCACAAGTACTTGATTGAAATCTTATTTCGTCCTCTTTCCAACGGATCCGGCCTCACCTCCAAATTCCTTCTGGACTGATCGTAATCATCAAAAGAAGACGTCATATCACTTGTTTGGCCCAATCTGGGCTTTGTAATCATACTGAACTTAGCCCATCTGCCGGTGGCCCACCTGGGGGCGTGGTTACTGTTCACGTGAACAGTAACCACAAGTTTTAGTCCCACCTCGCTATTTCTTTTAGATTTGTGGCTCTTGCTCCCCTATATAAGGAGGTCACACCCCCTCTAGTTTTCTTGGATTTTGTTTAGTTAAAAGTTAGCTTCATAGCAACTTCGTGTATTGGCTTGTGTCGACTAGACCAACCATAATACCGCTTCAGAATCCCAACTCAATTAAATATTTCAATCCTATTTGCAATTTCAGATTGCTTATTATCTTGTTCTTGCGTGCTGCTTCGGTGTATGCCGGAATCGACCTTCGTGGTCAGGTCAACCGGGTATTCGTGCACGGTTGATAACGGCTTGTCAATTAGTTCAGCGATTGCGTGGTTTCGATCCTTGCGTGTTCGTAGCCAGGATCGTGAGAGTTGAGTGACACCTACCGGACTTATCGTTCTCATCGAAAGATCGGGCCAACAATAGGACCTTCGGGTTCATCAGGTGGTATTAGAGCTACAGTTGATCGTTTAGAATTTCCAGTTTTCTAGTTGTAGATTCATTTTTCATACCTAGAATCCAGAAAATTGCCCAAAAAAATATTACATCTATCATCCATACCGAGCCCTTTGAGCCTTTGCAATTTTTCTTTTCGGTATTTTGCTTGTTGAATCATTGGTTGCATTGTCGTGTCTATTTGCTGATCTTTAGTTCTAGTTATTGTCTAGTTGGTCATTGTATAGATTGTTTCTCGTGTTTTCCTTCGCGTTGCTTGATCGTTCATTTAGGGTTCTTAGTTTTTGCATCTAAAACAGAAAATTCGTGGGTTAGAACTCCTCTAATCCGCACCAAAAATAGGAAATCCGTACTGTTGTTAATCCAAAAAAAATGAGAGGATTGTTGTGATCTTTTGATAGAGTTAATATTATTTGCGACTTGCGGCAAACCCTAGGGCCAGCCAAATATTAGAAGAAGAAAGAGGCAGACGCATAAAACAAAAGCCGCAGTAAAAAAAAAAAAGAGAAAAGAAAAGTGTGTAAAAAAATTGTGGAGACCTTCTACATATAACCAAAAGCTTTCACAAAAAATTTCAGTAAGTTTGGCCCACGGGTTTGAAAGATATAGCAGTTTCAAATTTAAACCCGAGACGGATTCGAGTCCGAGTATAATTCCGTATCCGAGACACCTTTAGTAAAACAGGCATAACTTTTGCATACGGTGTCCGTTTTTGACGTTCTTGTGCTCGTTTCGAAGCTAATGACGAGGCACATATTTTCCATGTAAGACACTAGTCTCCCTCCAGGTGCCCAAAAAATCGGCCATCTTCAGCCCCGAATTCGTGTCGCAAGTTTTCGGTTTCTGTTTTTGCCGTTTCCTTCAATCTTCCTTTCGGAATTTGGAGTTAGCCTCAACTGCAAAGTTGTAGATCTCGTCAAAACCTTTCAAACAAGCATATATAATCCATATAAAAATTTGCTTTTTCATCGTTTGAGACTAGCTATTATTCCTGCTCAATCTAGAGGGCTGTTTGCATTGCGCCGATATTGCTGTCTTTTGTGCTCCACGTTGTGCGAACAATCTTGTGCCTTTACAAAAGTTTGAGTAGTTGGCTGGCATCTCTCCTAGCACTTGTTATGAGGTTTTCCCATGCTTGCATCAAGTCACATTGATCGTTGCGTGTGCGTATATACACTTCTCTGCATAGGGCTTTGATTAGCTAGCTTTGATTAGGGTAGGATCAGCAACATTGGCTAGTACTTTGAACAATATTTCAACTTGCATTAACTGATTTGATTATTACTGATCCTTGCTACCATATTGAAGCCTTCCAAGCTCCACTTCCTACTAACTCAGCAGGTGTCGTTCCTCGCAATCGTTGGGCTAATCGCAAGTGAGAGTATCACGAACCAGCCACCGGTTGTATCATTTTCTTGCTGCATTGGGAAGAACTTGTAAGAACTTGGTATAAGTTTGAGTGTGTGTGTGTGACTTGATAAACCCCACCTCGTAGTTGATAGGAACATATATTTGTGATTTGTTTCCTTGTTTTCTACTAACAATGACAGATTTGTTCAAGTTGGTAGATTACAATGTCATCACGGGCAGATTTGAACTCAAAGGGAAACAACTACCTGCATACATATTGCCACTCACCGCTGAGAGTACGTCGTTAGACTACTTTATATGGGTTAATATGTTGGAGTGCTATTTTGAAAGACAGGACCTTGATCCTTATGAGAAGATGACCATGTATGGGTCTTTGTGATCCATATTTCGTCGGCAGATCACTAAGGGTTAACCCCCATACGTGTGGCTCTTGATTAGCATTTTCCATTGGAAATGTCTCGTAGGACTTAGCCGTGCTGGCATACCAAAGGAAGTGTGCTTAATAGCTTGGCAAAAAGGCGGTCTTAAATGTGGGTACATTGGTACACCCCTGCAGGGTTTTGAACTATTCGAATTGCCTCGTCCTAGGTTATGGACACGCTTGGGTAAGCTTTCAAAAGTTAGACTACAACCTTTTTTAACTAAAACTTGATGGTGGTATGAATATGGGATTCATGCTATGTTGTGGTAGCTATTGGGTTAGTCACCTCTAGGTGGTTACTTGTTATTTATTTCACTACTCGTTGTTATTTCAATGATTAAAAACATATTTTATCAATTGCCTTCAATCTATTACATTATTGCAAATGAAAATTGCTTTATGCGTCCAAATAACCATATAACCAACTTCCTTTGATACAGCTTTCATGTAGCTATGTATAGGCTTGTTACTCGTAAGTCTTGCGAGTACATTATTGTACTCATCTGCATTGTTTGTTGTGTGCAGAGGAAGAAGATGAGCCTGAAGGGCCTCACTTTTGTGAGTTGTGTTGTGGCAGTGTGTGGGGCGACTAGCTTGGCGGCCCGGTCGGTTGCCCTGTGGTTTGTGTGGCTAACCGGTCGTATTTTGGTTTAAGCCATCTTATGGCACCTTTTGCTTCCACTGTTACTTAGTGTTTCTATGTATTTTGGCTGGTCGGCTGTTCTGTAATAACTTTAATTATGTATGTCTTTTGGTAGACTTGTTATAATATGATGTGTGGAATTGATGCATGCTTTTGTATGATGTATGTGTGCTGCAATTTCTGAGAAGCACATGTCCATCGAGACACGGTGTATTTTGTTTGTGATGCTAGAGCCAATGGAAGGCTAAGTATTACAAGCTCAATAAACCGGGGTCTCACGCTAGGCTCTAATCGGTTCAGTAGTCTACCAACAAGCCCTGCGCAGATACTACGATCGTAAGGTCCAACCTTGCAGCCTCGCTGTAGGTGACTTGGTATTGAGGCTTATCCAATCCCAGTCTAATCGGAATAAACTTTCCTCCAAGTGGGAAGGTCCTTGCACTATGGTCGAAGTTACGCGTCCAGGTTCAGTACGACTAGGAATGGAGGATGGCTGTGTTCTCTCAAACTCTTGGAACATCGACCAGTTACGCAAATTTTACGTGTAGCAAACCTCCACGACAATAAAGTATTAGGTTCTTTCTATCTTTATTGTCTTTCTTTGAGTTTTGCCATCAGGAAAGTATCGTTTCTCCACCATCCAAGGACAACGGACACGATATACCGAAGATCGTTTTGTCAGCCAAGCCATATAGTCTAAGTTCACCAAGACTCATTCTGTGTATTAAGTAGTTTCACCAGCTTATGAGTATCGATCGAGTAGAATGTTGTATTGTTTATTAACTTGTATTGTATGTTTTCTTTTGGTATGTTGTACGTAGATCTTTTTGATCTTGTGTGCAATGGTTGCTTAAGTGGGTAGACTTCTCTCTTCATAGCTCTCTTTCTTTCTCATCCTTTGCTATTTACACTTCTATAATAATCCATTGGACAACCTAACCTTTTGATGCACAATGGATTTGAAGGACGAATCGATACTTCAAGATTCCGAACAACTCAAGACCCTTAGACATGAAGCCAACTTGAAGATAGACTCTCACTATCGGTAATACTCCGAAACGTGTTAGAGAGAAAACAAAAATAGTTATAGGGGTTTTTCTGAAATTTCTTGAAAACCTGGGCTATGGGCCCTTGGCCCACAGCACCAAGGCCCAAAAGGGGGGAACCCTAAATATGCTACAGTACCCGTGGTGCTACAGTAGCCGCCGTGAACAGTACCCACAGTGCTCTGATCGCCCCTGCTCCTCCTCTCCAGCGCCATCCTCTCTGCTGCTGCCTGCCACGTACGTTGGGAAGAAGAAGAGGAAGGGGAAGAAGGGAGAAAGGAAGGGAGGATCGCGTGCGTGTTCATCGCGTTCGACAGCGGGTTCTTCAAGGGTAACGAACAGATTTCATCGCTGTATGTTTTGTATTAGACGCGTTTACAAATTCGTTTAGTAGATCGATCGTTAATCTGCCGGTAGATTGCATTCTGTCCAGAGTTTTGGCGGGCAGTTTTCGTGTCCTTAGAGGCAGAATCTGGAGATCCCATCTCCTAGAGATATGTGGGGATTGTTCTTAGGTTTACGTGGCCGCAAAGAACACCCAAATCCGATTAACGGTCAGAAAGTTATGATTTTTTTTAGTATCGCTGTCCTGCTGATCTGCCAGCTTTCGGGCAGATTGTAGGAAACTGGATAAAACTATTAGTTAAATTTGAAATCAGAAGATCTCAATATAACAAAAAAATGTAGGTAATTTCCATACCTTTTCAGAGAGATAAAGAACGCAAGATTTGGACTTTCGTAGCAAAAGTTATGGTGGTTTTAGTGTACTGTCCAGAAAACCTGACGCGAAAACGATGTTCTGTTAGAAGGCATATTAGGGGAAGTTAATGGCCAAATCAAGAAGTCCAACCAACTAGTCTTAGATGGGAAATTTGATAACCTTTCAATGAAGTCCAAGATCACCTCATTTGGACCCCTGTACTAAAAGTTAAGAATTTTACAATATGACTGTTTACAGAAGGGTCAATTCAGCATGTAGGAAAGTGGAGTCGGGGTCACGTTTCAAGCTTTTGCTATCTCGTGCTTGCTATTATGGTTTATTTGGTATATTGCCATTGTCTTAGAAAGCTTTTAAATGTATTCTTAGGTGGGGGACTGGTTCCGGAGGAAGCACCTACTTCGCATCCACCGTTCTCACGCGGTTGAGGCAAGTACCCTAACAAGTAGAGTCACTATGGATGGGTTGACAATGTTTGCTAGTAATTGGAAATTGATAGCAGTGGTTGATTGATAGAGTGATATGTTTGTTAAAGATAATAAATGTGCTTGATACATGCTATTGGTAATATGATGTGTTTGTTAAAGATGATGAATGTTTTGATACATGCAATAGATAGTGTGAGATGATGGTTAAAAGTGATGCCAGCTTATGATATGATTGGTTGTACTTCATGTACAGTACTAGTGTTGTTCATGCATCTTGCAACCATGTTATGGTTTATATGTACAATTGGAGCATACATAAAGATGCATGATTGAGATCCCCACATTCGTGGAATGTGGGCAATTGAGGAGGGATCCCCATCGTGTAATGATGGGCAAAGATCCCCACACTTGCGGAGTGTGGGCTTGAGGTCCCCTATACTTGTGGAGTATAGGGCAATTGGTCCCTGTGCTTGCGACCACAGGCATGGGCTCGCAGCGACGGTTGCTTGCCCTGCATTACAGGTGTAATGCGCAAAAGAGTGAAAAGTGAAAGGTTGCATTGCATGCCTGCATTCATGCTCCATGTGTTGAAATTTTGAGTAATGTGTAGAATTGAAGGTTGATGTTTCAATTATGTTGTAGTGTCTCTTATGTGGTACTTGCTGAGTTCTTGAACTCACCCTTGTTTTCATTGTGTTTTTAGGTACCGTTGCAAAAACATCATGCATGGGGGAAAGTAGGCTTGATCCGGTTGCACACACTGCCACCTAACCATTACATTTGATAACATTTGGACTATTAGCTAAATAATGAGCAAACTATTTAAGTCGGTTTTGGTTAGGTTTCATGCAAAGAGTTTTGTAATAATGATGAATTGATATCTTTAGACATCATGTTCTGTGTGATAGTTACCTATGAGAATTTTGGATGGAAGATTTTGAAGTTATGATTCTTGATTATTTGTTGGAACCTCCAGCTAGCTACTATTACAGGGGAGGTTCTGTCGGAAGTTTTTGTTGGAATATCTTTGGTTTATAGTTGTTTAGTGTATTTTGGTAGCATTCCAGGCTCATGGCGGTCTGGGGTGTTGCACTATCTCTCAATTCATTTACCTTTGTGTGTCTTCATTCTTTCTAGCATATCCGAATCTCGGGGACGAGATTCCTTTTAAGGTGGATAGTTTGTAACATCCTAAAGTTCTGTTACCAAAAATAAAATTAATAAAGATTTTATTTTATTGGATTTTCCGACTATCAAAGAATTTTCTTGATTTTCTATAATTTAAAAATAGTTTTTTGTTAAAAGAAAAAAAATCAATTATTTAATTTCTTGGTTTTAAATTCAAAAAGAAAATTTACTGAGTTTTATGGGATTTTCTTGGATTCAAAGTGAAAAATAAAAATTTATTTAATTTCTTGAATATTCTCGTATTTAAAAATGTTTTCCTATTTTCGAGAAAATAAAAATAATGACTGTACAAAAATAAAAAAGCCAACTTTAAGTTGGAATTATTTTTAGTAAGTTCACAAAAATTCAAGGAATTTTTGTGATTTTTTCTAAAAATTTTGAACTCTATTTGCTGTTTTCTAAAATTCTATTTGTTTATTGTATTTTTCCAAAATTTGAAAATCAAAATTCCGATCGGACCGTCCGAACATTCATTTTGGGCCGATCAGACTGTCCGAACATCAATTTATCCGCTGAAAATTCATTTGACTTAAAATTTTCAAATCTAATTCAATTCAAATCCAATTCAAGTGAAACCAATTTTGATATTTTTTATTTTAAATGAACTTTATTTTAAAATAGGTTTCAAACTTGTCTCTTGCCCAGAAAATATAGGTTTTTGAAATTGATCCTTAACCAAATTATTTTCACGCTAGAAAATACTTTTAACTTTGAAAATTCATAGAAAATGCTTCTGAACTCCAAATGAGTTGAACCAAGTTATTTGGTCTTATAATTTTATTCTATATTTATCCATGAAGCATCTTGGCCGGACTCCCCACACGATACAACATCTCGAGCGGATATTCCTATTCGTTGGATGACTTCATGTGAGACCCCGGTTTACTTAGCTTGTAATGCTTAGACTTCCATTGACTCTAGCATCACAAACAAAATATACTGGGCCTCGAGAAAATGTATACTTCCCAGAATTGCAATATACACACCCTTTTACAAAACATTGCATCAATTCCATACAACACACAGAACCGAAGCTAAAGCTTTACAAGCAAAAGACATACATAGCAACTATTACAAAAGAGAGGCCAACCGGCCAAGAACTAAAAGAACAGAGGAAGCAAAATGCCATAAGATGGCTATAAACAAGAGCCAACCGGTTTGCCTCACACCCACAAGGCAATCCGACCGGGCCGCCAAGCTAGTCGTCCACACCGCAGCAAAACTCGCAAAAGTCGACCCCTTGGGGATCAACCTCCTCTGCAACAGATAAGCAATGCAAATGAGTACAAAAATGTACTCGCAAGACTTACGAGTAACAAACCTAGATACTACTACATGTAAGCTTTAATCAAAGGAGAAAGCTCAAGGTTTATTTTCAGCATAAAGCAGATTTTATTTGCAATAGATAATATGTTGAAGGTCGTTTTAACAATCTGAATTTTATTTGCATAAATAACAGCGAGACAATAAGTAATAATCATAAAGACATCTTGGAGATGGCTAACCCAATAGCCATCACAACAATAGCATGAATTACCCATTCGTACCACTCATATCAAGTTTTAATTAAAAGGTTGTAGTCTAGTTCTTGCACGACCTTACCAAGCATGTCCATAACCTAGGACGAGGCTATTCGAATAGATCAAACCCTGCAGGGGTGTACCACTGTACCCACACTTCAGACCGCCTTTTAGCCAAGCTATTAAGCACACTTCCTTTGGTATGCCGGCACGGCTAAGTCCTCTGAGCGCTTTCCAATGGGTGAGCTAATCAGAGCACATACGCATGGGGGTTATGTGAGACCCCAGTTTATTGAGCTTGTAATGCTTAGTCATCCACTGACTCTAGCATCACAAACAAAATACACTGTGCCTCGGGAAAATGTATACTTCCCAGAATTGCAGTATACACACCCATTTACAAAACATTGCATTAATTCCATACAACACACAGATCCAAAGCTTAAACTTTACAAGCAAAAGACCCAAAGTAAAGTTATTACAAAAGAGAAGCCAACCGGCCAAAAAAAGCTAAAAGAGTTAAACAACAGCGGAAGTAATGTGCCATAAGATGGCTATAAACAAAAGCCAACCGGTTTGCCATACACCCACAAGGCAATCCGACCGGGCCGCCAAGCTAGTCGTCCACACCGCAACAAATCTCACAAAAGTCGATCCATTGGGGATCAACCTCCTTTGCAACAAATAAGCAAAGCAAATGAGTACAAAAATGTACTCGCAAGACTTACGAGTAACAAACCTGCATACTACTACATGTAGGCTTTAATCAAAGGAAAAGGCTCAAGGTTAATTTTAAGCGTGAAGCAGATTTCATTTGCAATAGATAATAGATTGAAGGCAGTTTTAGCAATCTGAAATTTATTTATTCAAAATATCGGCGAGACAATAATAATAACATAAAGACATCCTGGAGATGACAAACCCAATGGTCATCACGACCATAGCACGAATTACCCATTCTGACTCTAGCATCACAAACAAAATACACCGTGCCTCGGGAAAATGTATACTTCCCAGAATTGCAGTATACACACCCTTTTACAAAACATTGCATCAATTCCATACAACACACAGATCCAAAGCTTAAACTTTACAAGCAAAAGACCCAAAGTAAAGTTATTACAAAAGAGAAGCCAACCGGCCAAAAACAAGCTAAAATAGTTAAACAACAGTGAAAGCAATGTGCCATAAGATGGCTATAAACAAAAGCCAACCGGTTTGCCATACACCCACAAGGCAATCCGACCGGGCCACCAAGCTAGTTGTCCACACCGCAGCAAATCTCACAAAACTAGATCCATTGGTGATCAACCTCCTCTGCAACAAATAAGCAAAGCAAATGAGTACAAAAATGTACTCGCAAGACATACGTGTAATATCCCATTTAATTAAAATAGAATCAGAACTAGAAAAGGGAATTAGATAAAGAAAAAAAAGGTTGTTAGTGGGCTGCCGGCCCAAGCCCAAGCCGAGGGGAGACCAGACTCATTATAGGGGGAAGAGAGGAGGGGAGGCCGACCCCTAAAAATAAAACCTAGCCGCCATCCTCTCTACCTTCCTCCTGCCGCATTTCTTTCTTTGCGTCGCCCCTCTGCTCACGTGTGTTTGCCCCTGCAAAATTCTACCATCTAGCCACCAGACTGATGCATTCCTCCTTGCATGCAAAGCTTCCTATGCTGTGCTAGCTCTGCATGCACAGCAAGAAACTACACCAAAGCTGCTGTGCTACCCGCATGCAAGACTACATGCACACTTGTGCTGGCCAAAGAAAGAGAGAGAGAAGAAAAAGAAGCTGGTGCTGTGATTCTCTCTGGCACTACTGATCAAGAGGAAGGAATCAAGAAGTAGGAGATAAGAAGAAAATAAGGAAAGAAGAGAGAAGAGGAAAATTTAGAGGAAGAAGTTGGGATCTGGTTGTTCGTTGTATGGGTAACGACCAGTTATTTTCTTTCTGTTTTGTTAATTTAATTAGGGATTAAAGAATCGAGATTAGAGTGGATAGTAGCAATTTATAGTCAAGGGAACGATTAATAGATCGGTTTATTTTGCTGTACTGTTGTACAATTATTTTGGCTACTGTAGGGGGCGTAATTTGAGGATGTCATCTACTAGATAATTGTAGAGAATTTTGGTAGCTTTTCGTACAATATTTAATCATGTTGATCAGATGATTAGATTGTGAGTTATGAATTTTGTACGCCTGCTGTCCGGAGGAACTATCGTCTTTTGGAAGTACATGTTAATCTGTAAATTAAAAATAGTAACTGAGATAACTAGTGTATTTGCTCTACATGAAAAGTGTAGATAATTTCTTAAGCATTCCAGATAGCCCAAGAACATAATTTTTGGGCGAGTAGAACAGAAGTTATGATAATTTTAGTGTTCGGACAGCGGGTAGTGTGTCCGGTAGTTTCGTGTTAAAAAGGTTGGTTTGGCGTAGGCGTGCGATTACGGTTGGAATAAAGTGTAGGAGTTGTAATGTATGATTTTTGATATGCATTTTGGATTGTTTGTCCAGGGAGTGTGGTCTCGTGTGCGTTGCCGTCATTTCGCTCCCCAATGTCACAAGGATAAGAGGCAAGTGCATGGTAGACAGTGGTCATTGGTTGATCACTGTATGCTTTACCATTTATTACCATTAAATTGCTATGCTTTTACTTATTTAATTGCAAGTAATGTTAATGGTCATTATTTATTCCTTATTGTTGGACAATTGTAATGTTGATGAAATCATGAATAATTGTGCATTCATAAGCATCATTGCATATGAGAAGGTGATCATGTTGATCACAACTCCACGGGAGTGGAGGAGGTCCTCGATCCTTGAGGAGGACGGGCTTGAGAGTGTGTCATCGACGGGTGAACACTCATGCTATACCGATATACGCAAAAGAAGTGCATGTGGACATGTAGTGTAGAGATGCATGGAATGAAAGATAGATGATGGTTGATTATGTGAATAAAGAAAGAGAATTGAATGATTGAGCATGAGAATAAAGAAAGAGAATTGAATGATTGAGCATGAGAATAAATAAAAGAGAACAATTAATGCTAATAATGATATTGTAACACCCTGGCTATTCGGAAGCCAAAATATCACCTAAATCATCTAACACACAACCATAATGCGGAAGAATTTGAATAATATCAACTAATGACATAAAGAGATCACTATTTAATAGAACCATGGCATGACAATACTCTGAATTCAAGCAAGAATAACGAAGGGTGATCGAAGATCACAAGCAATACATAATCAATCTTAACATAGAGAGGTTTTCAACCACATCTAAATTTAATTATTACAGTTCATCAATTAACGAATGAAGGCTAGAACAAAATCCTATTGTTGAATTGAGATATGGTGAAGTGAACGAATAGTGCATGTCTATTCCCTCCCGATAGAGCCATCATCAACGATCACCTAAAATAAACAAACAAAGCAAGAATGAGTCCGATACTCAGCAAGTACAATGAATAATTGAACTTGCAACAAATATGAACAAGGCAACATCTTTTAAGAATAAGAACATAACATCGAATGAATATATGAATGAATGAAATGAATGGATTGATTGAAAGGACTGGACTGCACACGTGCTTATACCGGTATAGCTAGTGACACACCCGTCGGTGTGCACTTAAGCCCGCATTTAACCAAAATACGGGGATCCCAATCCCGTATGAAGAACATTTCATACGAGTGTCCAAAACTGCCCACATTGGACTGGTGGGTCTTACGTGCCAATACTGGAATTGATGGGTCTTATAATCCACTCCCGTGGAAGGCACATGGAAGAGGATGCATGAACTGAACTATGAGTTATGAAAGACATCATATATATACTCATGGATATAACACATAAGTAAAGGACATAAACTGTGAATATTCTCGTGGATATTAGAAGAACACAATACAGTCATCAAGCATGCATCATACACCAAACTTATGAACATCAAAGTACTTGCCTTTTGCGTTGCGACGCATGAGTAGGCAAGGACGGTGCCTCTAAACCTGAAGCCTCTCCGCCTACACAAGTAAGTACTCGAAATAAGAACAACATGGTATAAGACACTATCATTAACGTTCTACAATACCCTCCCGAACACCGAAGAAATAGCCATAATCCCAAATCTGAAAACAGGCAACACAACCACGGAATCGAATCTGGACAGCAGAACGAAAATAACCATAACTATTGACCTGGGACTCGAAACAAGGTGAGCCCAGTTCCTAAAGAAACTTAACGAACATATCTACAACATTCTAGTTGGCGAGATAACCCAATTCGGCCAAAATAACATGCTAACAGGCAGTTGAACTCAGAAGACAGATTCTGCCCAAACGAAACGGTCAGCAGTAAAGAACATAGCATAACTTTTGATCTACAACTCCGATTAGGGCGTTCTTTGGCATTATGGAAAGGTTATGAAAGTTTCTAAAACAATCTAGTTGGGTGGAAACCCTGAATTTGCCTCTAACATGAACATAAATTAAAAGACAAATTAACAGATCAATCTCGTCAGAATTCTGGACAGCAGAAACTAAAACGATCATAACTTTTGATCCGTACGTCGGAATCAGGTGTTATTGACGGCCACCGAAAGCTAAGAACATTATCTAAATATCTCTAGGAGATCAAAAATTCTAATTCAGCTTCTAAGAACCCGAAACTGACAACACAAGGTACTGGACAAAATCGAACGTCTACTGACAGCAAAACGATCGAACCCAAATAATCGAATTTTGCAACTACTCCTCATCAAACAGTGGGGAAAACACTTCATTACCCTTGAAGACCCATGGGAAGACGAAGATCAAGCCTCGAAGAAGATGATCCTCTCCTAGTCCCTTCTCCTTCTCTCCTTCTTGATCGGCAATCCCGCAACGATCCTCGCCTTCCTTCACAATCCGGCAGCAGGGACGCCAAGCACCAGGAGGGAGGACGGCTTGGGGACAGCAGGGAGGGGCACCACAAACCAGGAGGAACAACAGGGAGGGGCAGCTGCTTGGGGTGTAGGGGGCGGCCAAGGGAAAGGGGAGAAGGGGGTGCCCTTGCCTAGGGTTTAAAGGGGTGAGGGCGCATGGGCTTTAGGCCCATGGCGCCTCCCCTCTTGGGCTGCTTGGCCGGTCATAAGGCCAAGATATCCTGGGCCGGAGGCCCACCTCTTTAAACCCCCCTCCAAAACTAAAATTACAGTAAAAACCTTTTTCCCGATTAAATTCTCTCTAATCGGAACTCGGTGTATTACACTAAACTTCGAAGCAATCGAATTAGAATTAATTCTCCTCTCTCGAATATTATTCTCTCTAATTTGAGGTCCGGAATATTAACACTAAAGCCGGAGGCCCAAGCTCTAAATTTCCCCCAAACTCTGGATTTTGAACTTAATTTCGAATCTAGAATTTGGTTGAGTTTGAAATTAAATAAATTTTGCTTTCCCGAATGATATTTTTCTCCAATAAATGTTTGGGTTATTACATTCTACCCCCCTTAACAGGATTCGACCCCGAATCTACTCACCGACCTTCTCGAAAGAAAACTACGACTGGAGTGAAACAACGACAACACGCACCCTAAAAATCGAACATGCCAACAATGCGCCAACTCAAAGTGCGGAAGACACCAGCCAACAACACAAAACTGAAACAAGAAACAAGAAAACACATCCTTTTTCTCAGTTTCTCTTTTAGGAATAAAACTCTCTCGAACATTGGAATTGGAATTCATCGCTTACCACACGAGCTTCAACCTCTTAATTAAACCTCTTCAAATTATGCTCCAACCGAAATACATCGTCCACACCTTTGTGCAGAAGTTCTATTGGTCGCACTGAACACTCTAGACAATTTCTTCTACTAACAAAATTAATTTGATAGAAGGCACCCAAAACACCACAAAATGGATCCCACGCATTTACATCACCTCCAACTTTCAAGAACAACAACTCAAAATCCTTAGTACACATGCTCATGTACTACATCAGAAGGGTTCTATCAAAGATCATTCTACTGCTCAAGAAACGTCATTATCTAATTTCTCTACACAAAACCATTGGGCGACCAAAGGTTTTGCATAAAAAAAATGCAAAGCCCAAAATTTAACCTCCAAGACCTCTACAACGAACTTCTCTTATAACAGATAGAGAAATTATTAGATAAAATCTCGAACATTTCCACAATTCTAACATACTCACTCATTGACATCATCAGAAGTCACCAACACAATCTTGCAATACTATCCAATTGCGTTACTCTATAAAATTAATCAAGGTTTCCATACCTTCGATAACCCCCAACCTTTCAAAATGAACTGAAGTTCTAGAATTTCACTATACCATAGGTTCGACTCAGTCGTAACACTATTTAGATTTACTTCGAAGCCAAACATTCCATTGAAATCAAATTTCCTCCAAGAGGCACATGTCAAAACCAATTCATCTCTTACTACTCCTCCAATAGCTTGGTAGCAAAATCTCACCACTACAAATTCTTAACCACCACCAAACAGATGCCAAGATACGCTTTGAACACTTTGCAACACAAAACTATTGATCCTTTCTCAAAAGAAAGAGGCGAATAAGGACAGCTTTCGTCACACAGGAAACTGTTGCTCCTCACAGCGAGCACGAAACCAAAAGAATTATTCTGAGAATGGTGATATTGGAAAACGAAAGTTAAGTTCGCAGTTGAGGGTACATATACGTCAAAAGTGAATAGCAAATAACAGCCAATAAGGAAAAAAACATTGCGATTGAAACTCGACATCTCTTGAGTGGAAAGAGCAGAAAGTTTGGGAACGATTCAAATAACCTCAAGTTACAAAACTTGACTCAAATACTCCTACTACACTCTTTCCTTTAACACTAAAATCAATCCTTTGACTAGCAACACTTTGCCGCAACAAATCAAGATAAGGGCTTTAGTACAAACCACAAGAACTAATTAAGAACCAAATACAACTCTTCAACACGTCATGTTTGCTCAGAATAGTTCAACTACACAAGAAACATGGGACCCAAATGATCTCAGCCACCAAACTCGAAACATTTTTATTTATGGGATTTCGCGAAAAGCAAGCAGATTATTCTCCTCTTAAAGGAACCAACATAATCTTCTTTGATTGCAACTTCATGTTGCCAACTTAGACCAAAGATCCTTTAGGATTAAATCACACGAATCTCTTAAGAAGCAACAGGGCAATCCAATACCTCAATTTATTTAAAATAATTTCAGCTACCGGATGATTCATGAGCTCCAAAATATCACGAAAACCAAACTTGAAATATTCTCCTTTAAGCGATATCACCAGGCGACCAAATTACTACAAGTATTAACATCAATCTCACCACAACAATTAGAAAACACTTCGAAAGACCCATGTGAGAAGAATGGGTTGATTCTTTCTCAAAAGAAGAGGCAAATGAAGACAATTTTCACCTGCTAGAAAAATATTTACCACTCACGGTGAACACATGACCAAGGGAATAATCATTTAGGCAATGAACTCATAAAACATAAATGGAGACCACAGTTCAAAGCATAGGCCTCACAAGAAAGGAATATCAGACCCTAACAGATAAGAACAAACAAGCATTCAAGATCAAATTACTTGCATAACTGAAGAACCATTAGAACTTTGCATTTTGTCGCTTTACTCGACAAACATTGTTTACCACAGAAAACTTGAACCCCCAAAGATCATGAATACAAAACTTGTAATATGATCATTCAAGAAATATCACAAAAGACGATCCAATTTCTTTTTGTTTAACAGAATCAACATTACCCTCACATTACTAAACATTCTTTTAAGATCAATATCATACATTCCTGGTAACAATCAATTTACCTTACTATCTCATCAATAAATCTTCAAAAGGAAACATGACAATCGTGTCATAGAAATCCCCAACATCAAATGGGATTGTTATAACAACTTATTCAAGAAAAGAACCCTAGTGCGAAAGCCGCCAAGCTGAAACAAACCTCTTTTTAACCAGCTCACTATAACCATTAATACTAACAATTGAAGATTATCTAATCACGGAAGCATTCATAGTCCTACCTTTGTTCAGAAATTGGAATGAAATATGATTAAACTTTAGCAATGGAATATTTATAAGACAATGTTTTGGAAGTCAATACAACCACCCGCATCCATTACTTCATACATATAACAACAATTTAGCATGGCAAAACAAGGTGAATCTAGCATTTGTACAAATTCTTCAGGTATCCAAATGGAAGACATATTTAAGGTTAATATTTATCAAGGCAAAATTAACTTCACTTTTGAAGACATTAACTATGACAATACATCACTAATGGTTTTGACATACTCTTTCTCATAAGAGAGGCATAAAACTTCAACTCTCAAATTAACCCAAAATATATATGCAAGGTCAATGCACCCACTTAATAAAGAATTTGCAAAAATAAATCTTCCACTGCCCAAAATTCGAACCGAACAATTGAGTTACAAGTTCCAACAAAGGATAAAATAGAACTTCTGTGAAAAGATTAATCTTGCAAATTAACTACGTTCACAAGTAGCAGAAATATCGCAGTAGTCAGAAGAACGATATTTATTTCAAAGAACAAATAAAGACCAAATGGAGTTTGCCCACTTCATTATAACCACCATTCAAAAGAAGTTCATCAACTACAAGGAACTGCAACTAGGAAACCAAATACGAGCTCAAGGAAGACAACAACTTTATCAAAGAACTCATGCTCAACACATAACTGTAGAACGGGGGTAAGTACTCCTCTATTCCTCTACCACGAATGGTGGTGTTGCCTGGTGAATCTGTAACATCCCCAATTCTATGAACAGTAATTAAATGCTTTATGAACAATAATGGGGTTCTGTTCATAGCATTACTGTTCATTTTTACAATTTGGGCGTATGTTACAAATTAAAAACCTTCCTTTTTAGCCAAAATCCAAAAGAACCATTTAAAGTCTTAAGGGAATACAAGATAAAACTTGTATTATGGTGGAAGTATTTTATTAAAGCCTAGATAAATTATCTTGGCTGAAAATATTTTGTTGCATTTTAGAAATTATTTTGGCCTAAAGCAAAATAATTATCTTTAAATGAATATTTTCGGGCTAAAATAAATATTTATGTATTTTACAAAGTGATTATGTGATTTTAAAATTTATATGGGAAATATATCATCCCAGCAGCCTCCAGTAAAAATTTCATGATTTTACAAATTTATTTGCTATTTTTAAAAGCCCAGTCAAACCTTTTAAGTATTTGAATAGGTTCTGGTCAACCAAACCGGTTTGAATCCAAGACCTAGTACTGTAGCGACTCGATCCCATGTGGTTGGGTCCAACCCAGTGCAAGTGGTCCGGCCCAGTCACGTTCGAGCGCGAGCCCGAACCCTATGTGCGATATGAGCCGTTGATCTTCAATCGAACGGGCGAGGCCGCAACGTCACGCGAGTTGTCCACGTGTGCGCTTTGATCTCCGCCGTTGGATCTCAATCTAACGATCGAGATCAGTGTGTGCAATCGGACAACTCCGGAGCCCTTCTCAATCTCCACCGTTCATTTCCGATCTAACAGCGCCTCCCTTTTCGTTTTAAACTTAAAGGCGCTTTTATCCGAGCCGTTAGATTCAAAACCTATGGCTTTCCTTTCTGCGTGCTATTAAGGCCCGCTCCTGCGGGCCGTTAGATCTTCATCGTGTGGTCCAGTTGGTGTATGCATTCGGACGACTCGGATCCCTCACGATCTCGGCCGTCCATTCTTGATCTAACCGCGTCGCTCGTTTCATTTTGAAAACAAAGGCGCGCGTTTATTTGGGCCTTTGGATTTAAATCCTACGGCGCTCCTTTTCTACCATGGGCCTTTAAAGCCCAAATTCGGTGGATCGTTGGATTTCAATCGTAGGGTCCATATGAGTGTATGCAATCGGACCATCCGGTTCTTTGCCCCATCTCGACCGTAGAAATCTAATCTAACGGTGCCGCGTCATCTCATCTAATTGAGTGACGTGTATTACTTTATTTGACCGTTGGATTCCCATCCAACGTCCAGATTTGAAAGTAGATCCCGCATTTCTTTTAGGCTCTGTTTTAATCTCGATCGACCGATCTGGATCGCACGGTCCATATTAAAAGATACCGATTTAAACCTTTTAACCTCTCTATTTACACAGCCGTCCATTTCTAATCGGACGGCTAATATTCTTTTGAGCTTTTAGGAAGCGCGCGCGGCTGTGACTGACAAAGGGACCCACATGTCATATTTTGCCCCCCCTTCTTCCATATCTCTGCGCGCAACCATTTCTGAGAGCAGAGGAGAGGATTATCCAAAGATTATGCCACAAATTTTTGGATATCTAGCTAAGTAGACACCTCATCAACTCTAGATCTTTCCCTCTTGCCCTGTAGCTCAACACCCATATATAAACCCTAGCTTTTCTTTGCTGTTACCATTGTTGACCACTGAAGCTCATCCTCCATTGTTGTCCAGTGGAGTTTCTTGCTCTTGTCCATTGCTTATCCACCTTAAGCACTGGTTTTACCTTGCAATAAAGATAGGCTATCTTTTGTAGGTTAAATCCAGAGTATATTTCTCTGTCAATCCACTTCGGTTTTCAAAGTCTGTGGTGTCTTTCCTTTACTGGTAAGCTAAAACCCTAGTTTTCGATATCTTGAGCATCTTAAGGACCTTAGAAGCTGCTGTGAATCATTCTTTTGAGCATCAGTAGCTTCAACTTGTTTCAAACTGAAAAGTTGTTATTATAACTTTTCGGTTTTCCATATCATTTTCAAGACCTAGGGTTTCCTCTGTTAACTTGTTATCCTAGTTAGGTCTCTGCTAAACCCTAGTAGCATAACAAGTTGATCTTTCAATCCTTGTCATCATCTATTTTGCCTCATAACTGAAATTTGTCTCTGTTCTCTTTTGTCGGCTCAACCGACAAAATAGGTTTTTCTTTAGCTTTTGAAATCTAATCGATTAGGGTTAGATTAAGGTTAGTTTGGGATATTAATTGCCCTAAAAGATCAGGCTAAGTTCTATTCTTGAACCTTTGCTTGATCTATTTTCCTTTTTTCCAAAATCTGCTCTGTCCTGTTTCTGTTCTTTTCAAAATATGAAAACTGAAACTTTGAGCTAAGCCTTAGTTTCTGCCATTTGAAAACAGTAGGCTATATTATGGGTTATTATCACTATTATGGGTAGTTATAGCTTAAGCATATTGTCAATCATGCATTTTCAGATTGATCATGCATATTTCTTCCATTTTGTACCTATTGTCGATTTTGGCATTTATTGGATTTTATTGCTTCTTATAGAATCTGGTTCATCTGAAGCTTTTGACTTTATTTCTGAGCAACCTGAACCTGCAACAGAAGTGTATTATTATCAAGGCAAGCTTCCTCTCTGCACCATGTTGATCCCAATTTTTATACAATAGGTTTTCTAAATCCAGTGACAACTGTGCATGCTATTTTCTGAAAATACAAAGTATGATCTGTTAGTAGTTAGTTATGACCTAACATGATGGATTACCTCAATTGTCACCATACACTCAACCTTAGCATAGTACTGTATATTATAACCTATATTTTCAGTTTTGGCTTAGACATGCAGTCTAGAAACTTTAGAGTTTGACAAGAATACCTTGTCAAACATGGGAAAGTAAGAATATGTGTATTGACCTTGTATGGCATAAATGCTTTGGTCTTATGACTGCGTTGTATGCCATGTGAGCTTGTATGTCGATATCGGATGTTCTTAGAAGGGTGAGGCGTATGTGCTCGTAGCATATACGATACCTTAATGGTGCCGATTGCATCCTAATATGGGTAGTGAGCCCAGTTCACATTAAATTGTTTGGATCGGCATTCGACGCAACATGTGTGCCCGTTAGCGGATGCTATCGATGCGTTGTTTAAGCGGGATCGGTTCACATGGGGTCCAACTCAATAGTGTTAGCTTGTTGAAAAATACCAAATCTTAGTTTCCCAATCGGCATACCAAAGGAAGTATGTCATCATTCGGAGGCATCCGAAGGCAACGGCTAGCTAAGTCATGTGGGTAAAGATGTACACCTGCAGGTATAAACTGTTCGAATAGCCGTGTCCACGGTCATGGACGATAACTTGAGTTGATGTCACCTGTATAGAAGTTTTGATTTTCAAAATTTGGTTTCGGTTTTTGGATGTGCATGAGGGATTCATGCCTTTGTCATCGTTTACAATTATGTCATTTACTTACTGTTCTAGTTAAACTTTGATTTATTAAATTGCTTTATCAAAATTTAGCATTTGTAGGTTAAGATGTATCGCTTTATGCAAATCTAAACCTTTATACCTTCCTGTTGTAACCTTATGCATGTAAAGATTCTATTCCTTTGATTAGGTTCTAACAAACACTTAATTTTATTAGTTTGTGTAAGACTTGCTGAGTACCTTCCGTACTCAAGGTGCTATCACCTATTGTTGCAGGTGAGGACGGTTTTCTTTATGAAATACCCGTTAGCGCCGATCAGGGTGATGCTAACGAGTAAAGCTACTTCTTTCCTCCACGCAATTGCCTGCGGGTGGATGAGGCCATTGGTGGATTGTAACATTTTGTTTTTGCTTCCGCTGTTAGACTTTTGAAGTGACCAAGTCACTTAATATTGTAGTACTAAACCGAATGATGTAAACTTATGTTTAATTATGCAAATGTATGACTTGTATGTGTATGATGCAATGTTGTTGAAGGATATATATATATATGCAATGGTCGTTGATCCTGGGAACCATTGTGAGATATATATATATATCCGGGGATCCTGTTTATTGGAATTGTCACTTGTTAAATTTATATCTTTAGCATGATCTTTAATAAAGGGACAGTATTGTTCATTCATTAATAATTGTGCTACAGTATGAATTTAATTAAGTACATTTCCAATAATCCGGGGCGCCCACAGAATCCCAGGGCAACAACCACGACCTCAACTTCTTAACATCCCTTATCATCACACATATCCAATATAGTCAATTATGAATACCTAGGATCATCTCATGACAATCATAGAATAAATTCTTAGATATAGAATATCACATCATATCATAGATTAACAACAAGAAAAATATATATATATAGAAGTGATTCAACAATTGCTCAATGAATGAAACATAACAATAGAAATGCGGAAACAATGAATTACCCAACCCCACCTACTGTGCATAGTGTGTCATTTTAATAACTTAATTACCACGGACTTAAAGCCCGCTCTGATACCAACTGTAACACCCTGGCTATTCGGAAGCCAAAATGTCACCTAAATCATCTAACACACAACCATAATGCGGAAGAATTTGAATAATATCAACTAATAACATAAAGAGATCACTATTTAATAGAACCATGGCATGACAATAGTCTGAATTCAAGCAAGAATAACGAAGGGTGATCGAAGATCACAAGCAATACATAATCAATCTTAACATAGAGAGGTTTTCAACCATATCTAAATTTAATTATTACAGTTCATCAATTAACGAATGAAGGCTAGAACCAAATCCTATTGTTGAATTGAGATATGGTGAAGTGAACGAATAGTGCATGTCTATTCCCTCCCGATAGAGCCATCATCAATGATCACCTAAAATAAACAAACAAAGCAAGAATCAGTTCGAGACTCAACAAGTACAATGAATAATTGAACTTACAACAAATATGAACAAGGCAACATCTTTTAAGAATAAGAACATAACATCGAATGAATATATGAATGAATGAAATGAATGGATTGATTGAAAGGAATGGACTGCACACGTGCTTATACCGGTATAGCTAGTGACACACCCGTCGGTGTGCACTTAAGCCCTCATTTAACCAAAATACGGGGATCCCAATCCCGTATGAAGAACATTTCATCACGGTGTCCAAAGCGCCCACATTGGGTGGTGGGTCTTACGTGCCCATACTGGAATTGATGGGTCTTATAATCCACTCCCGTGGAAGGCACATGAAACAGGATGCATGAACTGAAGTATGAGTTATGAAAGATATCATATATATACTCATAGATATAACACATAAGAAAAGGACATAAACTGTGAATATTCTCGTGGATATTAGAAGAACACAATACAGTCATCAAGCATGCATCATACACCAAACTTATGAACATCAAAGTACTTGCCTTTTGCGTTGCGACGCATGAGTAGGCAAAGACGGTGCCCCTAAACCTGAAGTCTCTCCACCTACACAAGTAAGTACTCGAAATAAGAAAAACATGGTACAAGACACTATCATTAACGTTCTACAATACCCTCCCGAACACCGAAGAAATAGCCATAATCCCAAATCTGAAAACAGGCAACACAACCACGGAATCGAATCTGGACAGCAGAACGAAAATAACCATAACTATTGACCTGGGACTCGAAACAAGGTGAGCCCAGTTCCTAAAGAAACTTAACGAACATATCTACAATATTTTAGTTGGCGAGATAACCCAATTCGGCAAAAATAACGTGCTAACAGGCAGTTGAACTCAGAAGACAGATTCTGCCCAAACGAAATGGTCAGCAGTAAAGAACATAGCATAACTTTTGATCTACAAGTCCGATTAGGGCGTTATTTGACATTCTGGAAAGGTTATGAAATTTTATAAAACAATATAGTTGGGTGGAAACCCTGAATTTGCCTCTAACATGAACATAAATTAAAAGACAAATTAACAGATCAATCTCGTCAGAATTCTGGACAGCAGAAACTAAAATAATCATAACTTCTGATCCATATGTCGAAATCAGGTGTTCTTGACGGCCACCGAAAGCTAAGAACATTATCTAAATATCTCTAGGAGATCCAAACTTCTAATTCAGCTTCTAAGAACCCGAAACCGACAACGCAAGGTACTAGACAGAATCAAACGTCTACTGACAGCAAAACGATCGAACCCAAATAATCGAATTTCGCAACTACTGTAATACTCCGGTTTGTGTTAAGTCGTTAGTCGGGGAGGAATAACTCTTCGGGAGAGAAAAATCTGGTTTTTGCCGGAAGGACCATTTGTGAATTCTTCAATTCAGCGCAGTCACGAGGGGAAAAATGCGATCGCTCGGCTTGGGCTTGGGCACGGCCCAAGAGGGCCCTAAGGGTGGTGGCCAAAGAGGTCCCCAAACCCTAGCCAAATCCCCTCTCCCTCCTCCCCACTCCCCCTTTCCGCCCCCTCCCCATCTCCACCCGTGCGCCAAAACCCTTCCCTTCTCCCTAGTTGCTCCCCCTTGCACCTTGCCCTTCCCCTAGCCCTTGCTTCGGTCAAGGAGTGGAGGAGAACCTCCATTGGTGCGGTGAGGCAAAGGGAAGAAGAGGAGGAAGAAAAGGAGGAAGAAGAGGAGGAGGAAGAAGAGGAGGAAGGAGTTCGTCTTCGTGCGGTGGGTTCTTCTTCTCGCTTGCGGCTCTACAAGGGTAACGTCGCTTGGTCCTCGCTGGTTTGTACCGTAGTTGCATTCGCGTCCGTTTTGGTAGATCGATTTTCGTCTCCTGCTAGGCGGCGTTACGTCCGAGAAGGTTGGGGTCGTTTTTGTGAGGTTAGAAGTAGAATCGGGATTCGATCTCCTAGGAAAAGTTGGGTTATGGTCTTAGATTTCAGTGGCGCCAAGATCACCGAAATCCGATTAACGGTTAG
Source organism: Ampelocalamus luodianensis (assembly GCA_036346255.1). NCBI lineage: Eukaryota > Viridiplantae > Streptophyta > Magnoliopsida > Poales > Poaceae > Ampelocalamus > Ampelocalamus luodianensis. The sequence goes on from CM070623.1 coordinate 13,160,126, forward strand.
TGAGTTATGATTTTTGAAGATTGCTGTTCATTGATCCGTCAAGATTTAGGCGGTTGCAGAAATCCGATTAACATTGATGGTTAAATTGGAAATCTGAGAACCCCGATATCTGAAAGTTGTAGATAATTGTCGTAGCTTTGGGAAGCACAAGAACGCAAAATTTCGATAAACGAGCTGAAAGTTATGATAGTTTTAGTGCTCTGTCCGAAAGTCGACGTGAAATCGATGTCTAGTTAATCGGCTTAAAAGTGATTTTAGATGACCGAATCGGGAGCTCACCAACTAGGCTTAAAATGAAGGCCAAGAACACCTAATTTGGACCATTGTACAGAAAGTTATGAATTTTAGAACTTGATTGTGTTGAGGGCGATCTGACTTAAGAATTTGGGGTCGAGTTTGCGTTGCAATCGCTACTTGTTGTGCTAGTGTATTCAATTCATGTTTTTCGTTCTGTGGTCTTAGTTATATTCTTAATGTTTAGGTGGGGATTGATGCAGGCGGCACCGTCTTCACGTCCTCGGTCTCACGGTTAAGGCAAGTGCATTGTTTGTTAAATGGGTGTGATTGATTGGCTATGTTTGTGTGCTTTTTGATATATGGTTGCATAGCAAGATGGCTTACTTGATGATTGTTTAAGTATGGTGATTGCTCAAATTATGCTTATGCTTTCTTGTGGTACAATGTTGTTGTCTTTTGGTAAGATTCTTTGATGAATAAGAGATGATGATATGCATCACGAGAACATGTTGAGGCTTGGTCACGCGGTGACCAAGCATGTTTCATTGAGATCCCGTCATGAATGTGGCGGGCCCGAGATCCTCGCTCGTGGAGTGTGGGCTTGAGGTCCCCGTTACTTGCGGAGTAACGGGCGGGTGGTCCTGTGCGTGCGCGCGCGCAGTGCATGGGTATGCGGCGACGGTTGCTTACTCTGCAGACACGGTGTAATGCACACGAGAAGTTAAAGATAAAGGATCCTTGAGCATTGCATTTGCATATGAGATGTTCTATTGTTGATCTCCTTTACATGGATCTTGATGCTATGGTTTCTTTATGTACTTTTGAGTCTATGGACTCACTCTTGCTTTTATTGTTGTTTTAGGTACCGAGCCAAGAGCGACATGCATGGGGAATTAGGCGCTAGTCACACACATGCCACATGAACTAAATAAAGATGAATGATCTTCAGATCGTGATTGATTTTAGTAAATGCAAAGATTATTATGTTTTGTCTCATGCAATGGATTAAATGTAATAATGATGAGTAGTGGAACTTCATCTCTCTCTAGTTATGTTAGATACTTAGCATGTCTTTGATTATCTTTTGATGTCTTTGGATGAAAGTTTTAGTTAATATTTGAATAATCTGTGTGTTGGAACCTTCGTGTAATTAACTTTACAAGAGAGGTTCTGCCGAAATTTATTAAGATTATCTAGTTTAGAACTATTATAGTTTGTTTAGTAGCATTCCAGGCTCATGTCGGGCCGGGGTGTTACAGTTGGTATCAGAGCGGGCTGTAGGTCCGTGATATATGAAAAGTTAAATTTGACACACTATGCACAGTAGGTGGGAATGGGTCAATGCATTGCACTACGCTACTATTGAATTTATGATTACTCTGGTGTGATAGTTACTAATTAGACTACACTTGTGGTCCTAGTTGTTGTAAGTGCTTATTGTTTGATTGTTTTGCTGTGATGTTTAGAGATGGCAAGGGGTGGAGGCCGAGGTCGTGGTCGTGGCCGCGAGGAGGCGGCGAGGCGGCATCGCCCCGCCGAGTTGAACTCGTGGCGGGAAGCTAGGCTCATGAGTCGAGAGGAAGAGGTTGCTTTGATTGTAACACCCCACCAGCATTGAGCCCGGAATGCTACTAAAATTAAATTAAACTAAACTAAACTAAGACCAATTACAAATTTTCGCAAAACCTCCTTTGTATAGTCAGCTATACAGAGGTTCCAACAATTAATCATGGCATTTATCAAAGTCTTCAAAATCGAGTTCAATCAAGCATGCGGGATAATCTCATAAACATAACCAAAATTTGCTATTCTCATTATTACAGTTAATCGAAACTCAAACCATCTATAAGTAATTCTTATGATTGAGTGGTAGTGTGTGCATCCAAATATCTACTCCTCCCATGCATGCGGGTCTTGCGGTTGTACCTAAAACACATCAAAGCAAGGTGAGCCCAAAGACTCAAAGAAGTACCAACAAGGCTAAGCAAGTTATCATTCATAGCATCAACAATCCAAGATAAACAATGCACCAAAGTATAGCCTTCATGCTCATGTGAATGCAACCAATGCAATGCACCTTTCTCAACTTTATCTCTTTCGCATTTTACAGTGTAATGCGGGGTATACAACCGTCAACCGTGTACCCTTGCTCGTGCCCACCAGCACGAGGACCAAGACCTATACACCACATGTATAGGGACCATTGCCCATCATCTTAATGATGGGGACCTCTTTACTCATAGCCCACATTCCACGAATGTGGGGACCTCAAGCCCGTCATTTACATGGACGGGGACCTCGTATGTGCTTGGTCACCACGTGACCAAGGCACCTGTATGCTCTCAACATGCGTATGCACCATGATAACGTCCTTCATATGCAGGAACTCAACATATTATCATTAACATGTAAGCATTAACAACAACATCATACATGAATAAACTTATTCATACTTCTAGCATTCCACATCATTGATATTCATAGCATTCTAGCATCCATGAATAGCACATTTAATCATAATACTAGCACACTTGAACAATCACTCATGAATATCAATTAATCATTTCTCTAGTATCCTTCATCCTTAATCTTACTTACCATACTATCAACCTTGCATGGTTATTACGCATCAAAGTATTAGCATCCTCTATCAAACAGTCATAATTAGTCACTCAAACAGAGTACTTGCATTCACCAAGATAAATTGGAACTCATCACCATAACATCCATGCATAGCTATTATGAGCCAAACACAAAGATCCACGACATACAAGCATAAATATACAATAGCAGAATACTTGCCTCAAGCGTGCGAGAAGCGGTGGGCGCGAAGAGGTGCTGCCCTGGAACGCGCTCCCACCTGAATATAAAGGTATCCCAATCTAAGGCCAACACGCTGGACCAAGAGCATAAATAATAACACAACAAAACTCGCTACTCTCAAGTGTTAACAAAAACCCCCAATTTCTAGCGATCGTTTTGGTGATCACTGCGGACAGTCAACTTCTAAAATTCATAACTTTCTGCTCAGAGGTCCAAATAAGGTGTTCTCAGACTTTTTGGAAAGGTAATTTAATTACCTAAATAAACTTAGTTGGGGAGCCCTTTTGATTCTGCCAATTACTACCTCTACCGAGCCAACCTACAGAGCAACAATTATCACGTCGGGTTCTCTGGACAGATCACTAAAACCATCATAACTTTTGCTACGAAAGTCCAAATCTTGCGTTCTTTATCTCTATCAAAAGGTATGGAAATTACCTACATTTTTCGTTATATTGAGGTCCTCTGATTTTGACCTTAACTAGCAGATTCAATCCATTTTCTACAGACTGTTCTAAACTGACAGATTAACAGAGCAGCGATACTAAAAAATTCATAACATCCTGACCGTTAATCGGATTTGGGTGATCTTGGTGGCCACTGAAAGCTAAGAACAACCTCTACAACTCTCTAGGAGATCCAAACTCCTAATTCTGCCTCTAACCACATGAAACTGGCCACGCAACATTCTGGATAGAATTGCAACTTTAACAGACCGACTTCAATCTTGCCAAAACTACTCGATTTCGGTTCTACGACTAAACACACAACAACAAACAAGCTAGTTACCCTTGGCGCAGCTGAAGATCACGAACTCGGATGGGATCCCGCTTTCTTCTCTTCTCCTTCTCTTCTCCCCTCTTCCTTCCCTCTTCTCCTCCTCCTTCTCTTCCTCCTTAACGGCCGCAATGGGGGTCCTTCTTCTACCTTTGGACAGCAGCAATGGGGGGACTTGGAGGATGCTTGGGAGGGGCGTGAGAGAGGGTGGCGGCCACCAAGGGAGAGGGGTGGGCGTGAGGAAGTGGGGAGGAGGGGCTGCGGTTGGGGTTTGGTGGGGTGGTGCCCCCTTTGGCCGGCTGCCCTTGGGCTCCCATGGGCTGGGCCCAAGCCGGAGTGACCAAAAACATTGATTTCCCCCTTTTCAACTATTGAGCTGAGAAATTAACCAAAGGTCCTTTCGAAAACCATTGAATTCTCTCCGAATATTTAATCTCCCCGATTAAGGCTTAACACACTTTCGGGTGTTACATTCTACCCCTTAATAGGATTAGGCCCGAATCTAGCGTAATCTACGAAGAAAACCGCGACTAGAACTTAACAGCGGATACCAACGCAATCAACTCTTTCTAAGCTTCGCTCACGCGAGACTCCAACTCTCAAGTGGCCTATCTCTCCAGCGAAGAGACCACAACACGGGGCGTAAATCGGCGTGCGTACTAGCGCTCAACTCGACATTCGGTACACTCATCGGACAAGACTCAAGGTAAGACCTCACTCGATGGTCAGCGGCGCAAGCGAAACCTCAAACTCGGATCTCGGTACTCACTCAACACCAAAACATACAAGGCGTTACATACTCTGCGCACGGACTCGAGACAAACAGGCGTCGCCAACTAGCGAGAACAAGCCAATGTATCTTGGGTTAAACTTCCCAAAGATACGAACCACCGCACAGAACTCACTTTAAACACACTCTTTTCTTGACATAGTCAGCGAAAATGAAGGACTCTCATCGCAACAAGCGTTACCAACTCGGTACTAAAAGAAGTCAAATTCAGAATCGAAGATTATCACGAAAATCTTTCCACCTTCAAGTTAGAAAATTTGCAAATAAACACCACGATCGCCAAAGAAATCACTCGAATATCCAAATCTATCATTTCTTTTATTCTTCTGTCTGAGATAAGAACCACACATGCCAACATAAAGTCAAGCCCCATATCGAAAGACATCCAACAAAACTCATAGTTCAAATAAGAATCAAGAGCGCTTGATTACTCAAGGAAATAATCTTTTCTCAATTTCTCCTTTAGAAATTAAAATTTCTCACAACTTTTGGAATCTAGATTCATCGCACAAGACACTAACTGTTACTCTTAACTTGGCGATCTCAGCCAAACCAAATCAAAACACCTTGTCAACACCTTTGAAAAGGGACTCGATGATCTCACAAACATTCTCTAACCGATTTCCTTTCTTGTGAATTACTTTGATAGATAACCGATGCATCCCAAAATGGATCTTCGCACGTAATCACGTTACCTCAATCTTCAAGAATGGGCAACTCGAATTCACATCACATATTCTCATGTATTTTATAAAAATATTTCTATCAATGACCATCCCACGATTGAAATCCACCCTTATACTACTTTTCACATTATCCATGGGCGTTCAAAGTTCTAGCATAACAATGCAAAGCCCAAATTTAACCTCAAGATTCTTGCAACGAAATTCTCATATAAAGTATAGAAATCCTCAGATTAAATTCCTAAAAATCCACAATTCCAACATACTTACTCATTAAAATCATCATGAAAATATTTTCTTGACCGATTAACCATTACAAGGATTATAACTCTCGAGAAGGTTACTCATTTAGAGCCAAATCACTCTTGACATTACTCAACATTTTCCATTATCCCATTAATTGACATGCGATTCGATTACTTTATTATCCCACTCTCATTAAACCACATCATCAAGTTTAACTCTCATAGCCTTGCCATACTACCAAATTGCGATACTCTATAAAATTGATCAATATTTCTATACTTTGGTACTTCTAATGTTCCGTCAAAGTGAGCAGGAAGATCTTGGATCACACTCACTATAGGTTCTACTAGTTGTAACAATGCAATCAGTTTAACCTCATAAGACAAACTTCCATTGAGTTAGACTTCTCTCAAAGAACTATATTCACGAAATTATTTCATCCTCAGCGCTCATCGAACGCTTACAACCCATAGTTTCACCACTACAATTATTCAACACCTCAAAAGACTGGGTGAAACGAATAGGTTGATTCTTCAAAAGAAAGAGCGAATGAAATCAATTTTTTCAACAACTTGAAAACATGAACCCTGCGGCGAACACAAGACCAAGGAAAGCTGTCACTTGGGCCAAGAACTCGAAAAACATAAGGGGCGTCACGGTCAAGGGCTCAAGCCCTCTCGATAGCGAATACCAAACCACAAAGAGAAGAACGTAATACCCTTTGAACATTGATAAACCCTTATGGAACAAGCTGCATAAGGTTTAAGTACTCTCAAATAAACCGCAAGATGCGAAACGACTTAAATCTCAAACACTTAACTTCTCTCCTTCCTTTAACAAGGATAGTTATTTTACGTGATTACTACATCACCTTGCGGACTTAAACAAGATAGCTCTTATGACCAAATCATAGGAACAACTTGAGAACCAATAAAATCTTTCAACATATCACTTTGCTCAAAGCAACTCAATCACCACATAACTCAAGAGGTCCAAATGATCCCCAGCAAAACTCGAAACACTCTTACAAAATCTCATTTCTGAAAGACGATCAAATTACTTTACTTCTAAAAGAATCATCACCACACACTCAAGTCACCATCTCTTGCAAATAACCTTACTAACATCAGAATAATATACTACGAACACGAATATTTATCATCAACTATTCCATTAAAAGGCGAGTTTCACCAAAAGTTCCCATACTATCCTTTCATCCCATCTTCAAAAGCAGTGTATACCAAAACCATACAACATCAATACATCAACCTATTAAACTTAGAAGGCGTCTACTATACAATTGAAAAGCTCCTACCATAACCCTTTCATCAAGGTCACATTATCAACCGTTTAATTCACAATTAGATGGGCATAAGCTCATATCAGTTCAACTCTTAGCGATGTTCATCATCAAACTTCAACACACATGATTATACCACCACCATTGTTGTTATCAACTGGCTTCATTATGAAATCTAGTTGCTACCTACTTTTATTCCCAAATCACATGGACATTAACAAACACGTATCCAACTGTTCCTCCTCGTATTTGGATTTCAGCAAAAATACACTAAAACTTCAAAAATCGAAATCTTCTATCGATCAAAAGTCTTAACAATGATACAACCAAATTCATCGCGTCATTCTATACAAAAGAACTACATAGAACTCCCCTCATAACTTCTAGATTTCTGATATTCAATCCGATCAACCGGTTATACGATTCGAGTAACTAATCATACTAAGGAATACATAAATCTGGTATTCCCTCTATTTTTTCTTTCACACAATTAAATTAATCCATAGGAACCAAAGAACCCAACAAGTTTAGCAACCTAAACGGTTTTAATGACAGGACTAGTTCATCAAGGTTCCATACTTCTTGATATCTCTTAATCACTACTCATATATACCGTTCATCAAGAACTAGGAAAGACAACATCAACAATCAATTTCACTTCAAGGTTACTAATTAATATTAATTATGCACTATACCAATGACTCATCTTGATACCCATACCATATCAAGTTATTTGATTACAATCTCTGATTTAACCATAACAGGCATCACAAAAGATTTTAACAATTTCCAACAGAAAGAAATGCCTTAAACTTCAACACTCTGAATAATCCAAAAGGAACACATAGAGCCAAAGCTTTCTCATGCTAACAAACTTGCAACTTCAAACTCTCTGTCACAGCCCCAACTAATTAAATTGGATTAATATGTATTTCACTGACATGCATTATCAAATTCAAATCATTTCATAATATATTGTACTTGGAAAATCTAATTTGAGGTGGACATACACATCAAAATTCACGCTTCAATTCAAAACAGTGATAAAAGTTTGTGATCATGATCTGGAACCAATTTATTTAAATACTACATTAATTTTCATGAATTAATATAATTTTTCCAGAATTTTTGGGACTATTTTGAACCTAACTAAAATTCAAACAACATTCATAGACATACAACATGTTTGAATTTATATATCACAAAATATATGATGAAGAGTAGGGTTTTATAATTTTTATGGTAACTACATCATCCAGGAACACCACGATTAATCTCAGAATTTTTAGAAATTTATTTCTATTTATAAAGCCTCGATCAAACTAGAATCAAATAAAATAGAATCGATCAAGCTGATGCATTGTTCCTAGGGCTCGGACGAGTCGGACTCGGTCCGACCACAGCGGCTTGACTTCGACGCGTCACTTAACGGCACCGCACTTGGACGCCGTCGGAACTCGATGGCGGATCTCGTACCCGCCGTCACGGCGAGCACCCCCTTTCTAATACCGGTAGTCCGTTCCGATCTAATGGACCGGTTTCCACACCGCACTCTCGCATTAGCCGCTGCCAAGCGGGCCCGCTTGTCATAACCATCTCCTACCTCGGGCGGCGCGGCGAAGCTCAGCGCCACGCCCGCGTGAGCTCGAAGTGCGTCGTCCACCGCCGTCCACCCACCGCCCTCCACGGCCTATCACGAGCACACCGTCTACTCACGCGCCTCCATTCCGTCAACACCGAACGTTTTAACCCCGGTGCCTCCTTCTTCCTCATCTTTCCTCTGGTGCGAGAAAGAAGCGCTCTCCTCCGCTCATCCCTCATTAGCTCGGCCAGGGTGATCCCTCTCATCTCTTCGTTCCTCGCCGTTTCCATTTCTGCTGAGCTCATCCTTTGTCGTTGCTTGTAAATCCCGGGTACCATCGTGTCTCTCGGCGGCTCTAGGCGCGGTCCGAAACGCTCCATCGTGCCACTTGTGCCTCCGGTGAGTTTTGACCCCTTGTTTGCGTCACGTTGTGTCTTAGGACATAATCTTGTTTTCCCTAAACTTATTTCACCAATGCTTGCAGGATCAGGGGTGGACTTTGCCCTATTTTGGCCATTAGCACTATTCACCATCGCCTGTCATCTTGGTGAGCCATTTCTAAATTCCTTGCAGTGACCATCTCGGCCTCGCTCAAGCTTTCTCAACCCTCTGTTTCCATAAATTTTGCCCAGGCGACCCCTCCTCGTGGAGCTTGCCGCGTCATCACCATTCTTGTGGCCAACTCACCACCAAGCTCCTCGGCCTCCTACTTGACTCGGTAAGGTTGGTGGACCTCTAGATAGCTTGTCGTGCATTATTTGATCGTTACATCATCGGGATGGCGCGTGCTTTTGGGCGTAGAGGTGCCACGCTCGCCGCCCGGCTGGCGGCCGGTGCGAGCCATCTCGGTTGGCGCCCGCCACCTTGAGCTTCGTGAGGTTACGGGGAACCCATTCTTGGTCTTAGATGGCGCCGGCATGGCGGAAACTCCGGCGAGGCTCGGGCAAACTCGAGCTCGGTGAGCTCCGTTGTCGGAAGTTCAGGCCGTTTCACGTGGCGTTATCGTTAGGGATAAGCGAGATGATTAGCATTTAATACCGGATCTATGTCGGCAGCGGCGATTAGCGAGTTAGTGACTAGCACTTAATGGCGAGTCTATGACTTGCGGGCCCTAGTGTAGTTTAAGTGGATGCGTGGTTTGTAAACTACGTTTTCGCTAAAGAAAGCGTATTCTAGCATGCTTAGAACGGTGTGCGTTTTAGTGTTACGGCGTATTCTTGAAATGCGCTTTCGACTCTTTTCTCGGCAGGCCGAACCCACGTTATTGGGTCAGGCTTTGCCCGGTCCCACCGTCGGCGGTTGTGGCTAGATTAGCGCTTCAGTAGGAAAAATAGTAAATACTTTATGAAATTCAAAATCGGTTAATTTGCACCTTGAAAAATATGTATAACTTCTAAAATGCATAACTAAATCATTTTAACTCCAAATCGCATGAAACCACTTCTGGAAATTTTCATTTGTAGTAAACTTTATATTAAAATTTGTTTCAAACTTGTCTCTGTAGCAGAGAGTCTTCATTGGAGATTAACCCATTACAACCATTATTTGTACAATAGAAAAATGACTGCTAACTTCAAAAATGCATAAGTAATTATTGGAAACTCCAAAAACAGTGAGACCACTTTTAGTAATTTTCATTTTCAGTGAACTTAATTCTAAAATGGTCTCTGTTACTCATCACAGAAACTATTTTGGGGGAATATACTCTTTAACTCCATTATTTTTATACTATAAAAGGCTGATAACTTTGAAAATCAATAAGTAAATCATAAGAACTCCAAATGGGACAAACTCAACTATTCTGAACTTGTATTAATATTGCCTATTTATCTATGTAATCCATGTACTCGCCACTGTTCTACAAAATTTCACTTCATAATTAAATTACATAATGACGACTTATCGAAATCTGAAATTCAAACCATTATAACTTTCATATACTAAATCAAAATAAAATAATTCTTTCACCAGAAATCATTTAAAATCATGATCTAACTACTGTAGAAAAATCATGCATTTTTGAGCATTTCGGTTTTTGAGTTGTTTTCTCGGTATTTATTTAATGTTATAATTATATAGATCCCGAGCATATTGACATCGACACTTACGCTACCGAGAGTGAGCAGCTACTGTACCAGCAAGGCAAGCATCATTTGAACTTTCTTTTGCATCATAATTGATCCCAGTTTTGGTTAAGTTAGTGCAATGATAATTGCTTGCATGCTATTTTGATTATGTCAATATTTTTGTGATGTGTAGTTTAGTTATGTCCTATGCTTGAGGTTAATCTTGAATTATGCCAACTCCCATATGCTTAAGATAGGATGTGTGAATTTTGGGCTATAGAATTGCTTAGCCATGCAAGTCTAGATCACGGTAGTTCGATCGTCGGGAATAACTTGATGGTTTTGGGATACACATAACTCTTACTTTATGTTTTACTTGAGATCTTTGTAGCTGTTTTATGAGTTAAACTTTGTCATTTTTTTAAAATGAGATTTGGTCGGACAAGTGTTGGTTAGTGATGGTGTCTTTGTGCACGAGCATTGGGTAAGTGGAAGGACTTGCGGACAATTGAGGACCGAACTTTGGGTACCTCTTTGTTCAAGCAACACTCGTCTTGCCACACGCAGCGGGTTAGGGCCGTATGGTTAAGTAGGGGAAGGTTTTATTGTGTTAAGTCCTTGGTGGTGTAAGGGGCATAGCGGCCGTGAAATCCTATGTTCTTTGAGGAGCCGATGTAATCCTTTATAGTGTGCGAGGGCACCAATTCTTACATTTTGATTGCATCGGTATTTCCAATATAACTTGTGAGCCCCCTAGCAAGTGCTATCAGAGCGCTTGTACTAGGCAGGAACCATCTCACAAGGGGACTTAGCTCAATAGGGCTTTCTTCTTTGAAAATGACTATATCTTGATTTACAGTAGGCATACCATAGGAAGTATGCTATATTGGAGGCATCGGAGGCTTACGGGCTAATCAAGTCGTGTGGGTAAGTAGTACACCTGCAGTGGTATAAATCTATTCGAATAGCCGTGTCCACGGTTATGGACGACGCTTGGAATTTGTGGCTGCTTATTGTTAGATTTTTAATTAAAATTGTGGTTGAACTTGGTATTCGTCATGAGCGGGATGTTCATGTGTTTAGTTCATCAAAGTGGGCTGCCACTTTGGTCTTTACATGATTCAATTGTTTATTCTGAAATGCTTTACTATATGCTTTACTTCTACTTCAAATCTGATTTTAAAATGGGCACATGAAAAACTAGTATGTGTAGGGTGTTAATTGTTGCGTCTCTTTACAAAACTAAACCAATATGAGCCATCCTTTGAATGACCCTTATGCATAACTATTTTTATTTGTGTAAGACTTGCAGTACACTTGTACTCGGCCGGATGTTCTTGGCCTTTTCGGTGAGGAAGGTTATGATTACTTACGATCTCGCTAGTGTCGACTTGGCGACACTAACGAGTAGTGTGTTGCCATTTAACCCCGATCGGTTGCCGATGGGTGTTGGGCATACTGCTGCTGGTCTTTTGCTTTATCTATTTAATTCATTGCTACTTGATACTGTTTTAAATTTGGCGGTCGGTAGTCTGTAATAAATGTAGACCTTAACTATTATGCGATATGTCTTTCATTCCTTGTTGTATGCGTTGTATGGATGTAATCAACGTTGGATGGGGGTATGAGTATATTGGTCATTGATCTTGGGAACCAATATATGTCATACTCGTTGTTGATGAAGTCCCATTTAACCCAGAGTGTAGTGCTTGAATCGGGGAGAATCGACAATCATGTGGCGCTCGCAAGGGCGGCGCGCATGATCGTTGAGGCTCTAGTATTCGGCTAAGCCTCTCACTTGGATAGGGTTAAATTGGAATTCATTCTAGGAGACCGTAATTATGTCCCTAAGACCTTGTCTAATCTCGGTCTTATGGAGATAATTACAGGGTCTGACGTTAATATCGAGCCATCGTTGTAGGTTAGAGGTATACTTTGGCGTTAGAGTTAGTAAACCTTAAGAGTCAAAATATTTTGAAATTATCAAATTTCTTTCGAAAGTTTAAGTTAAGAATATCTTTTATTCCTTATCCATCTTAGTATCTTTTCTCTCCCGATCTGTTTTGGTTTATGAAACTAACTTACCTTGCCTTCTTACCTTTAGATGAACCCTCGATTGCCTTGTCAGGAAACTCAAGTGAAGGAGTGGATGGATACGGCGTTCTTTGCGAGACATGATGTGGAGGCGAACTTCACATATCGACCAACTTATTCCATCTACCGCAGTGATCGAGGACCGGGGATGGAGAATTTATGGCGATGATAGATATCATTGCTAGACAAGTCACGGGGAGCATACCTTACCGCTTCGGCGCGTGGCGCCGGAGGCCATGGCGTTACAAGAGGTGGCTTTGGTGGCCATGAGTCGTCTCGCTACGACTGTGAGTTAGCCCGGCCCCGTATGATCACTTTCCGATGCGTGCACGCGCTAGGGATGTGAACTCGTTTGCTAAATTCGATTCGGTGAAGACCCTCAGTCGGAGCAAGCGCAAGGCGGTGCACACCATGGATCGGATGCATCGCATGGTGCATGAGTTGTGGGAGACGCGACGGCGTCTCATTGAAGCTTCGAGGAGCACTTAAGGCTCATGCATGACATGAGGCTCATTCATCCTAGTGTGCTATATGGCACTAATATGATCTCCCTTATCTTTCTGCGCCCGCCAGTAATATCGCCACCGTGGTAGAAGGTCATATTAACGCCATAGGATCACCTTGCGTCTTCCTAATCTAGGGGACCACGATGATCTTTGGATCCTCAGGGCACATCTTACGGGCCAATTTCGGTGAATTTTGACCGGAATAATATCTAGGCGATTAGGGCAAAGAGCTCTATGTTTGAGCTTGTATCCTTAGGTTTATGTAATAAGGTAGTAGATGTCGAGCGATTATGTTTTATTTGCAAACACTCCTATTTCAATTGTAATCTTAAGCTTTGCGGCGCTTATGCTTATATGCGGTGTTGTATCAATTCGGTTTTATGTTCTTTGAATGTTTGGTGTTCCATTTGATGTTACAATTTTCTTGCTTTTGATATTGATTGTGCATGTGTAGCCAAGTAATGGCTTTTATCTTGTTACTAACCATCCTTGTCCAATACGGGATGGCAGGACCGACTCGCGATCGGGGCTCTGCGCGGCGGCTCCCATCCCCATCTAGGGCACCCGTCTAGCACCTCGGCGATTTCTACGATCGGCGGTCATCCCAGCGGCCGTCCGGGCATGGCGAGCCCTCTCGCGGCCGCCCGGCGGGGTGGACCGCTGAGGAGGTGCTCCTCCGCCGCCATCCATGGTCGAGTTCATGATGATGATTAGCGCAACCGGATGGACCCGAACCGGATGCTTGAGGCGATCGTGCGCAACACGCGCCAAAGCACCGCTCCGGCGGAGAGCCGCCCCACCGAAGCGCCCGGAGGTCTCGGCGAGTTCGGCGGACCAACCCTCCGGCGCTTGCGGCGGCAAGGACCCGATGGAAGCGGAGGACCGCTACACAACATTGAGAAGAAGCTGAACATTGCCCGATGTCCGGGTCGAGAGAGTCTTGTTTGCCGGCTACGATTGGCGGGTGCAGGCGCGTGGTGGGATAGTTATTCGCCATGCAGCTCGCTGGTCACGTCCGACTTGGGGCGAGTTGAGGGCAGCGTTAGAGGCCCATATACGGAGAAGTCGCTTATCAGCGGCGGCGGTTCTTGCTTTGAGGCAGGGCGGAGGACCGTCGCGAGTACTGCGCATGACTTCAACTACTTGGCGGTATGCTCGGACGGCGTCTCGGCAGCGCTCGTCGCCGAACGAGTTCTTCCATGGGCTATCGGAGGAGTTGCGGCTTGTTTTAGCTGCACACGATTTGGGAGTTTTCACATCTCGGTCAACAAAGCGATCGTGGTGGAGCATGAGAGCTTGCGGTGGATGAGTCGAGGAAGAGGAGGAAGGCTTTCAGGTGGCAGCGTGGCGGTGGCGATTTCCGAGCCTCGCCGAGACTACCTCGAGCACCTCGTGCCCGGCCGGCACCATCGAGGTCTCTGTGGCACCTCCACGACCTTCTCCACCGGCAGCTCAGAAGACAATGGGGCGAGACCACTGATGGCGGGGCATACTGGCCGGCGTCATCATTTCCATCGTGGCCGTCGGGGCCACTATGCTCGCAGATGCCTCGCCAGCGGCGAGGATGCCGGGCGTACTCGCCCCGGCACCACCAGCCCAGCTCGGCGAGGCCACCGCCACCCCACACAGAGTAGCACCTACTCCACCCGGCATGCGTGGTCGCGTCAACCACGTCTCGGCGAGGAGGCGACCGACGCACGGCGTCGTGCTAGGTACATTACTTGTTAATTCATGTCCCGCATCGGTTCTATTTGATTCGGAGCATCCCATTCCTTTATTAAAAGCGAGTATGCTGAAATTAACCAATTTAAGATACATACACTACACCCACCTTATCATATCCGGTCCCGTGGTCGGTTTTCTCGCCGATCAAGTCAGCCGGGACGTAAAATTGAAATACAAAATGTTAACTTTTGAAGAAACTTAATAGTGATAAGTTCGGTGGGCATCGATGTTATCTTAGGGATGGATTGGTTATCTAAGAATCAGGGAAAGATTGATTGTGCCCGGTCTATTTCGGTGACTAGCGAGGGCGGCATCAGTCGTCTTTGCACCTCTAGTGGGTAGTTCTCACCTATATGCTTTAGAGGCTAGTACCTCTCTCACACTAGAGGAGGTACCAATAGTGAGTGAGTATCCCGATGTGTTCCACTGAAGAACTTCGAGCATGCCCCGACCGAGAGGTAGAGTTTGTCATTGAGCTTGCACCGTGCGCCCATCTCAAGAAGGCCGTGTCGGATGCCGCCCAATGAGCTAGGCGAATTGAAAGAACAACTTAAGGAGTTGCAAGACAAGGGTTTCATCAGGCCTAGCTCCTCGCCTTGGGATGCAGGCTCTCTTTGTCAAGAAGAAAGACAAGAGTCTACGGATGTGTGTTGACTACCGTCAGTTGAATGAGGTCACCATCAAGAACAAGTATCGCTCCCGCGGATCGATGACCTATTTGATCAACTTAGTGGAGCTCGGTGTTCTCCAAAATTGACTTGAGATTAGGCTACCATCAGTTAAAGTTAGAACCGAGGACATTCGAAGACCGCCTTCTCTACCGTTACGGTTTATGCAGTACACGGTCATGTCCTTGGTTTGACCAATGCCTGACTTATTTCATGAACCTCATGAATTCGGTGTTCATGGAATACTTGGATCGGTTTGTAGTGGTTTTCATTGGCGATATCCTTATCTACTCTAAGTCCGATCTTGAGCATGAGCAACATCCGAGACTAGTGTTAGAAAAGCTTCGCCACCATCGGTATGACGCCAAATTCAGCAAATGTGAATTTTGGCTTGAGAGGTTAGTTTCTTGGGACATATCCTATCTAAAGGTGGTGTCATTTGTTGATCCTAGTAAGTACGAGATGTCCTTGAATGGAAGCAACCCAAGGCGTCACGACATTCGTAGTTTTCTTGGACTTGCGGGTACTACCGTAGGTTCATCAAGAATTTCTCAAAATTGCAAAGCCTATGACCCAACTCGAAGAAAGAAAAGAAATTCGAGTGGACAGCAGAATGTGAGCAAAGCTTTCAAACCCTGAAAGAATGCTGGCCGGAAGCTCCGTGCTTGTTACGCTGACATTCACAGAGCTTTGATATCTCTTGTGATGCATCTCGCCATGGGCTCGGTTGTGTGCTTATGCAAGACACCGAGTGGTGGCCTCTGCGCACAAGGCAATTGAGGCCCCATGAGACCAATTATCCCACACACGACCTAGAGCTCATGGCTGTAGTTTATGCCTTGAAAATTTGGCGGCATTACCTCGCCGGTGTCGTTGCGAGATCTACCGATCATAAGAGCCTTAAATATATTTTCACCCAAGCCGACCTGAACTTGAGACAAAGAAGATGGCTTGAGTTGATTAAAGATTATGATATGGGACTCCATTATCATCCAGGGAAGGCTAATGTCGTGGCCGCGCATTGAGCGAAAATCTCGGTGCTCGCTGTTTGTCGATAACCCCTTTTCTGCGGGCTTATGTGCTGCATTGCAAGGCCTACACACGGAGATAGTTGAAGAAGGTTCGCTTGCAGCCCTCAAGGTGACTTGCACACTTGAGGACCAGATTAGAAAGCCCGTAAAAGCGATGCGAAGTGGCTCAAATCTTAGAACCGATAAAACAAGGCAAGGCAAAATGTTTTAGGCAAGATGCACAAGGTACTCTATGGTTTGGAAACCGTATGGTGGTACCATTTGATCGCCACTTGAGGAATTGATTCTCAAGGAGGCTCATAACTCCAAATTCTCTATCCACCCGGGAGTACAAAAATGTATCAAGATTTGAAAAAGAAAGCGTGGTGGAGCCGAATGAAGCGGCACGTTGCGGTATGTGGCCGAGTGCGATCTATGTCAAAGAGTCAAGGTGAGCATTTGAAGCCGGTGGCACTCTAGATCCTGCCCATTCCCAGTGGAAATGGGAAGAAGTTGGCATGGATTTTATCACGGCCTTCCTAGAACTAAAGCTGGATTTGATTCTATATGGGTAATTGTAGACCGTTTGTGAAAGTTGCTCACTTCATTCTGTCAAGACCATCTGAGTGGGGACAAGTTAGCGGAGCTTTACATTGCAAGAATTGTTTGTCTCCACGGTGTTAGAAGGTGATAGTTTACGATAGAGGCCCTCAATTCACATCCTATTTACGGAATGTTTACATAAAGCGATGGGGACCACCTATCTTTTAGCTCCGCTTATCACCCCATAAGCGGATGGACAACCGAGAGGGTAAACCAAGTTTTGGAAGACCTTCTCAGGGCATGTGTGTTATCCTACACGATAGTTGGGAAAAATGTTTACCTTTGCGGAGTTCTCCTACAACAATAGTTTCCAATCAAGCATTCAAATGTCGCCTTCGAGCGTTGTATGGGAGAGCTTGTAGAACGCTTTGAACTGTCCGAAGCGGAGAGGCCATTCTATGGCCCGACCTTGGTGGAAGATCTTTGAAGAACAAGTCAGTGTCATTCGCGGCGACTTAGGGCGGCTCAATCACGTCGAGTCTTATGCCGATCGTCGTCGTCGCGAGTTGAGTTTGAAGTGGACGATCATGTATATCTTAAAGTCTCTCCTATGAAAGGAGTTCGTCGTTTCCAAATCAAAGGTAAGTTAGCACCTCGCTATATTGGACCTTTCCGTATTCTAGCTAAGGTGGGATCGGTGGCGTACCGATTGGGTTGCCACCATCACTCTCGACGTGCATAACGTCTTCCATGTCTCCCAACTCAAGAAATGTCTTGAGTCCCAACGGAAGCAACCGAGTTGGATAAACTCGACTTGCAACCCGATCTATCTTATCGGAGGGCCCGATTCGTATCCTTGAGGAAGCGGCGTAAGACTAGGAATCGTAACATCAAGTTCGTCAAGGTCCAATGGAGCAACCACGGAGAAGCGAAGCAACTTGGAGCGTGAAGGCCGGATGCGAGAAGCATATCGAACTCTTCTCTACATGAAGTGCCTTCAGTATCAAGAAAGGAAAGGTAAAACATATTAATGTAAATTATAACTTGTCAGCACTATCTTTGAAGGAAATCAAGACAACATGAATTATAACTTCCAATGAAAATCTTCTAATTCTTCTCCACCCAGATCTCGGGTCGAGATCTTTTGTAAGGGGGGGAGGTTTGTCACAGCCCCAACTAATTAAATTGGATTAATATGTATTTCACTGACATGCATTATCAAATTCAAATCATTTCATAATATATTGTACTTGGAAAATCTAATTTGAGGTGGACATACACATCAAAATTCACGCTTCAATTCAAAACAGTGATAAAAGTTTGTGATCATGATCTGGAACCAATTTATTTAAATACTACATTAATTTTCATGAATTAATATAATTTTTCCAGAATTTTTGGGACTATTTTGAACCTAACTAAAATTCAAACAACATTCATAGACATACAACATGTTTGAATTTATATATCACAAAATATATGATGAAGAGTAGGGTTTTATAATTTTTATGGTAACTACATCATCCCAGGAACACCCACGATTAATCTCAGAATTTTTAGAAATTTATTTCTATTTATAAAGCCTCGATCAAACTAGAATCAAATAAAATAGAATCGAGTCAAGCGGCATCGTTCCTAGGGCTCGCACCAGTCGGACTCGGTCCGACCACGCGGCTTGACTCGGCCGCGTCACTTAACGGCACCGCACTTGGACCGCCCGATCGGAACTCGATGGCCCAGATCTCGTACCCCTTCGTCACGGCCCGAGCACCCCCCCTTTCTAATACCAGCCGTCCGTTTCCGATCTAATGGACCAGTTTCCACACCGCACTCTCTCGCTTGTGTCGCTGCCAAGCCGGGCCCGCTTGTCATAACCATCTCCTACCTCGGGCAGGCGCGAGCAGAAGCTCAGCGCCACGCGCCGCGTGAGCTCTGAGCTGCGTCCGTCACCGCCGTCCACCCACCGCCCTCCACGGCCTATCCTGGAGCACCGTCTACTCACGCCGCCTCCATTCCCGTCAACACCCGAACGTTTTAACCCCCCGAGTGCCTCCTTCTTCCTCATCTTTCCTCTCGGGTCTGAGGAAAGAGACGCTCTCCTCCGCTCATCCCTCCGGTAAGCTCCGACCGGGTGATCCCTCTCATCTCTTCGTTCCTCGCCGTTTCCATTTCTGCTGAGCTCATCCTTTGTCGTTGCTTGTAAATCCCGGTACCATCGTGTCTCGCCGGCTCTAGGCCGATCAAGCGCTCCATCGTGCCACTTGTGCCTCGGTGAGTTTTGACCCCTTGTTTGCGCGTCACGTTGTGTCTTAGGACATAATCTTGTTTTCCCCTAAACTTATTTCACCAATGCTTGACAGGATCACTGGGAATTGGACTTTGCCCCTATTTTCGGCCATTAGCACTATTCACCATCGCCCTGTCATCTTGGTGAGCCATTTCTAAATTCCTTGCTTGGTGACCATCTCCTGGCCTCGCTCAAGCTTTCTCAACCCTCTGTTTCCATAAATTTTGCCCAGAGCGACCCCTCCTCGTGGAGCTTGCCGCCGTCATCACCATTGCTGTGGCCAACTCACCACCAAGCTCCTCCAGCCTCCTAACAGCTCTGGTAAGGTTCGGTGGACCTCTAGATAGCTTGTGCGTGCATTATTTGATCGTTACATCATCGGGATGGCGCATGCTTTTGGGCGTGAGGTGCCACCGCTCGCGCCACGCTAGCCGCGGTGCGAGCCATCTCGGTTGGCGCCACCGCCACCTTGAGCTTCGTGAGGTTACGAGGAACCCATTCACGGTCTTAGATGGCGCCGCATGGCCGGAAACTCGGCGAGGCTCGGGCAAACTCGAGCTCGGTGAGCTCCGTTGTCGGAAGTTCCGGCCGTTTCTGTGGCGTTGTCGTTAGGGATAGCGAGATGATTAGCATTTATCACCGGATCTATGTCTCAGCAGCGATTAGCGAGTTAGTGACTAGCACTTAATGGCGAGTCTATGACTTGCGGGCCTAGTGTAGTTTAAGTGGATGCGTAGTTTGTAAACTACGTTTCGCTAAAAGGAAAACGTATTCTAGCATGCTTAGAACGGTGTGCGTTTTAGTGTTCACAGCGTATTCTTGGAAATGCGCTTTGACTCTTTTCTCGAAGTGAGCCCCGATGATGGGTCAAGGCTTTGCCCCGGTCCCACCCGTCAGCGGTTGTGGCTAGGTTAGCGCTCGGTAGGAAAAATAGTAAATACTTTATGAAATTCAAAATCGGTTAATTTGCACACTGAAAAATATGTATAACTTCTAAAATGCATAACTAAATCATTTTAACTCCAAATCGCATGAAACCACTTCTCGAAATTTTCATTTGTAGTAAACTTTATATTAAAATTTGTTTCAAACTTGTCTCTGTAGCAGAGAGTCTTCATTGGAGATTAACCCATTACAACCATTATTTGTACAATAGAAAAATGACTGCTAACTTCAAAAATGCATAAGTAATTATTGGAAACTCCAAAAACAGTGAGACCACTTTTAGTAATTTTCATTTTCAGTGAACTTAATTCTAAAATGGTCTCCCTATTACTTCTATCATCACAGAAACTATTTTGGGAATATACTCTTTAACTCCATTATTTTTATACTATAAAAGGCTGATAACTTTGAAAATCAATAAGTAAATCATAAGAACTCCAAATGGGACAAACTCAACTATTCTGAACTTGTATTAATATTGCATATTTATCTATGTAATCCATGTACTCGCCACTGTTCTACAAAATTTCACTTCATAATTAAATTACATAATGACGACTTATCGAAATCTGAAATTCAAACCATTATAACTTTCATATACTAAATCAAAATAAAATAATTCTTTCACGAAATCATTTAAAATCATGATCTAACTACTGTAGAAAAATCATGCATTTTTGAGCATTCCGGTTTTGAGTTGTTTTCTCGGTATTTATTTAATGTTATAATTATATAGATCCGAGCATATTGACATCGACACTTACGCTACGAGAGTGAGCAGCTCTTGTACCAGCAAGGCAAGCATCATTTGAACTTTCTTTTGCATCATAATTGATCCCAGTTTTGGTTAAGTTAGTGCAATGATAATTGCTTGCATGCTATTTTGATTATGTCAATATTTTTGTGATGTGTAGTTTAGTTATGTCCTATGCTTGAGGTTAATCTTGAATTATGCCAACTCCCATATGCTTAAGATAGGATGTGTGAATTTTGGGCTATAGAATTGCTTAGCCATGCAAGTCTAGATACGGTAGTTCGATCGTCGGGAATAACCCGATGGTTTTGGGATACACATAACTCTTACTTTATGTTTTTACTTCAGATCTTTGTAGCTGTTTTATGAGTTAAACTTTGTCATTTTTTTTAAAATGAGATTTGGTCCGGACAAGTGTTGGTTAGTGATGGTGTCTTTGTGCACGAGCATTGGGTAAGTGGAAGGACTTGTCTGGACAATTGAGGACCGAACTTTGGGTACCTACTGTTCAAGCAACACTCGTCTTTGCCACCACGCGGGTTGGGGCCAGTATGGTTAAGTAGGGGGAAGGTTTTATTGTGTTAAGTCCTTGGTGGTGTAAGGGGCATAGCGACCGTGAAATCCTATGTTCTTTGAGGAGCCGATGTAATCCTTTATAGTGTGCAAGGGAGCACCAATTCTTCTGTTTTGATTGCATCGGTATTTCCAATATAACTTGTGAGCCCCTAGCAAGTGCTATCCGACGCTTGTACTAGGCAGGAACCATCTCACAAGGGGACTTAGCTCAATAGGGCTTTCTTCTGAAAATGACTATATCTTGATTTACCCGCGGCATACCATAGGAAGTATGCTATATTCGGAGGCATCCGGAGGCTTACAGGCTAATCAAGTCGTGTGGGTAAAGTAGTACACCCCTCAGGTATAAATCTATTCGAATAGCCGTGTCCACGGTTATGGACGACCGCTTGGAATTTGTGGTCGCTTATTGTTAGATTTTTAATTAAAATTGTGGTTGAACTTGGTATTCGTCATGAGCGGGATGTTCATGTGTTTAGTTCATCAAAGTGGGCTGCCACTTTGGTCTTTACATGATTCAATTGTTTATTCTTGAAATGCTTTACTATATGCTTTACTTCTACTTCAAATCTGATTTTAAAATGGGCACATGAAAAACTAGTATGTGTAGGGTGTTAATTGTTGCGTCTCTTTACTTAAAACTAAACCAATATGAGCCATCCTTTGAATGACCCTTATGCATAACTATTTTTATTTGTGTAAGACTTGCGAGTACACTTGTACTCGGCGGATGTTCTTGGCCTTTCGGGTGAGGAAGGTTATGATTACGGCGATCTCGCTAGTGTCGACTTGGCGACACTAACGAGTAGTGTCTTGCCATTTAACCCGATCGGTTGCCGATGGGTGTTGGGCATACCACTCGCTGGTCTTTTGCTTTATCTATTTAATTCATTGCTACTTGATACTCTTTTTAAATTTGGCGGTGGCCGTCTGTAATAAATCGTAGACCTTAACTATTATGCAGTATGTCTTTCATTCCTTGTTGTATGCGTTGTATGGATGTAATCAACGTTGGATGGGGGTATGAGTATATTGGTCATTGATCTTGGGAACCAATATATGTCATACTCGTTGTTGATGAAGTCCCATTTAACCCACCGAGTGTAGTGCTTGAATCGAGGAGAATGGGCAATCATGTAGCGCTGCAAGGGAGCGGCGCGCATGATCGTTGAGGCTCTAGTATTCGGCTAAGCCTCTCACTTGGATAGGGTTAAATTGGAATTCATTTACCGGAGACCCGTAATTATGTCCCTAAGACCTTGTCTAATCTCGGTCTTATGGAGATAATTACCGGGGTCCCCACACTCTCAATACCCAACTATCAAATGAATAAATGAGTCATTCTTTGCTAAAGAGAAAGAAGGAACAACCAAGGAATTATCAACAATTGCCAATTGAGAAAGATCACAAGTAGCAAAAGCGACTCGACAGTCGGAAAACAATAATTGTTTCAGAGAACTATAAGAGACCATTGACACTCAACAACCACCATAAACCAAGAACCCCAGAGAAATTCATCATCCATCACAGATCAAGAATTTGCCAAGATTGAGGTCAAAAAGAAATCAACTTTCTAAAACAGCTCACGCTCAACTCTTGCAACTAAGGTATTCAGGGTAACTACTTTATGCGTCTACCACGAACGGTGGTATAGCCTGACAAAGTCCAAGGCCACAACCACGGTCTCCACTTCTTAACAACCATTATCGACACGCATAAACAATATAATCCAATATGATTATTCATGATCATCTCATGGCAATCATAGAATAGATTCGTAGATATAGAATATCATAACATCTCATTTCATAGATTAACAACAAAAAAGGATAGCACAGAGGCAATTCAACAATTGCTCAACAAATGAAACAAAGCAATAGATAATGCGGAAGCAATGTAATTCCCAACCCCACCTACTGTGCACAGTGTGTCAATTTAATATTTTTCTATTAACCACGGACCTAAAGCCCGCTCTGATACCAACTGTAACACCCCAGCTCAGCATTGAGCCTGGAATGCTACTAAAATTAAATTAAATTAAACTAAACTAAACTAAGACCAATTACAAATTTTCGGCAAAACCTCCTTTGTATAGTCAGCTATACCGAGGTTCCAACAATTAATCATGGCATTTATCAAAGTCTTCAAAATCAGGTTCAATCAAGCATGCAGGATAATCTCATAAACATAACCAAAATTTGCTATTCTCATTATTACAGTTAATCTGAAACTCAAACCATCTATAAGTAATTCTTATGATTGAGTGGTAGTGCGTGCATCCAAATATCTACTCCTCCCATGCATGCGGGTCTTGCAGTTGTACCTAAAACACATCAAAGCAAGGGTGAGCCCAAAGACTCAAACAAGTACCAACAAGGCTAAGCAAGTTATCATTCATGGCATCAACAATCCAAGATAAACAATGCACCAAAGTATAGCCTTCATGCTCATGTGAATGCAACCAATGCAATGCACCTTTCTCAACTTTATCTCTTTCGCATTTCACAGGCAATGCGGGTATACAACCGTCGTGTGTACCTTGCACGTGCCCACCGGCACAGGGACCAACAGCCTATACACCACATGTATAGGGACCATTGCCCATCATCTTAATGATGGGGACCTCTTTGCTCATAGCCCACATTCCACGAATGTGGGGACCTCAACCGTCATTTACATGGCGGGGACCTCAACTGTATGTGCTTGGTCACCACGTGACCAAGGCACCTGTATGCTCTCAACATGCGTATGCACCATGATAACGTCCTTCATATGCAGGAACTCAACATATTATCATTAACATGTAAGCATTAACAACAACATCATACATGAATAAACTTATTCATACTTCTAGCATTCCACATCATTGATATTCATAGCATTCTAGCATCCATGAATAGCACATTTAATCATAATACTAGCATACTTGAACAATCACTCATGAATATCAATTAATCATTTCTCTAGTATCCTTCATCCTTAATCTTACTTACCATACTATCAACCTTGCATGGTTATTACGCATCAAAGTATTAGCATCCTCTATCAAACAGTCATAATTAGTCACTCAAACAGAGTACTTGCATTCACCAAGATAAATTGGAACTCATCACCATAACATCCATGCATAGCTATTATGAGCCAAACACAACGATCCACGACATACAAGCATAAATATACAATAGCAGAATACTTGCCTCAGCGTGCGAGAAGCGGTGGGCGCTAAGAGGGTGCTGCCCACTGAACCGCGCTCCCACCTGAATATAAAGGTATCCCAATCTAAGGCCAACACGCTGGACCAAGAGCATAAATAAAAACACAACAAAACTCGCTACTCTCAAGTGTTAACAAAAACCCCCAATTTCTAGCGATCGTTTTGGTGATCACTGCGGACAGTCAACTTCTAAAATTCATAACTTTCTGCTCAGAGGTCCAAATAAGGTGTTCTCAGACTTTTGGAAAGGTAATTTAATTACCTAAATAAACTTAGTTGGAGCCCTTTTGATTCTGCCAATTACTACCTCTACCGAGCCAACCTACAGAGCAACAATTATCACGTCGGGTTCTCTGGACAGATCACTAAAATCATCATAACTTTTGCTACGAAAGTCCAAATCTTACGTTCTTTATCTCTATAAAAAGGTATGGAAATTACCTACATTTTTCATTATATTGAGGTCCTCTGATTTCGACCTTAACTAGCAGATTCAACCCATTTTCTACAGACTGTTCTAAACTTTCAGATTAACAGAGCAGCGATACTAAAAAATTCATAACTTCCTGACCGTTAATCGGATTTGGGTGATCTTGGTGGCCACTGAAAGCTAAGAACAACCTCTACAACTCTCTAGGAGATCCAAACTCTTAATTATGCCTCTAACCACATGAAACTGGCCACGCAACATTCTGGATAGAATTGCAACTTTAACAGACCGACTTCAATCTTGCCAAAACTACTCGATTTGGTTCTCGACTAAACACACAACAACAAACGAAGCTAGTTACCCTTGGCGCAGCTGAAGATCACGAACTCGGATGGGATCCCACTTTCTTCTCTTCTCCTTTCTCTTCTCCCCTCTTCCTTCCCTCTTCTCCTCCTCCTTCTCTTCCTCCTTAACCAGCGCAATGGGGTCCTTCTTCTACCTTTGGACAGCAGCAATGGGGACTTGGAGGATGCTTGGGAGGAGGCGTGAGAGAGGGGTGGCGGCCACCAAGGGGAGAGGGGTGGGCGTGAGGAAGTGGGGAGGAGGCTGCGGTTAGGGTTTGGGAGTGGTGCCCCCTTTGGCCGTGCCTCTTGGGCTCCATGGGCTGGGCCCAAGCCAGGAGTGACTAAAACACTGATTTCCCCCTTTTCAACTATTGAGCTGCGAAATTAACCAAAAGGTCCTTTCCGAAAACCATTGAATTCTCTCCCGAATATTTAATCTCCTCCGATTAAGGCTTAACACACTTTCGGGGTATTACAAGCGGTACAGGAGAACCAGGCCCCACCAGCTGCGCCTGTTGTCGCTCCTGTGGTGGCCCCTGCAGCGGCACCTGCGGTGTATGCCATGGGATTACACGATGGAACGATTGAGGCTGGACACTTCGACAGGTCGTGCACGCTGTCGACGCAGCTAATTGGCTGCGACACATGGAGAGGCACTTCGGAGCTCTGGGGATGACTTCGGAAATGAGGCCTCAGTTCGTGGCTTTCCAATTGAAGGGGCAGGTGGATATCTGGTGGGAAGGAGTCACGATGGCAGGACGGCGGCTCATGGACCGATTACACAGGAACATTTTGTTGAGCATTTGGGAAGAGGTTTTATCCACTTCATATGTGGAGCGAATGGAAGTCTCTTTGCGAGAACTACAAGCGGTGGTAAGATGACGATGTGAGTAGGAGCGGGTTTTAACAACTTGGTTCGTTTTGTTCCACTTGTGGCCACAAATGATGAAGAAAAAGCCAAGAGGTTTCGCAGGGGCTCGGGCAAAGTTCCGTCGGTATTGGGAGCATTGGAGTTGCGGGATTTCAGTTCTGGTAGAACAAGCGGGGGCATGGGGCGGAGATGCGACTTGGTGAGGCTGCCGCCAGAGCGGAAGGCGTTGTGGTTTACGAGGTGCGGTGGCGCTAGAAGAGGTTTTGGCAGTGTGGGTGGGACCTTCCAGAGGCCCGCTTCCAAGAGGTTCAAAGGGCCGCAGAAATCACTCAAGACCAAGTTCGCAGGGGCACAGTCTTCTTCCACCTCGCGAGCGTCGGCAGCTGCACCTAAGTTACGTCCGATCCTAGGGTAGGGCATGAAGTGCTTCAAGTGCGGCAGCGAGCATAGAGCTTCAGAGTGCAGCTGGTTCGGGTTTTGCCGCCATTGTGGTCAGGAGGGCCATAAGGCATTGGTTTGTCGGCGGAATCCCGCCAGCATCATCAAGTGGGAACCTGTTCCAGTGTCAGCGCCAGCGCCAACAGCTTCTTCTCGGGGGTCGGTGCAGATGTTAGCGGCTACTCCTACTCCTACCAGGCACCGCCTCGGCCTTACCTCCTGCTCTGGAGGGCCCCACCGCCGTGGTACTTTTGGCCGCCCTCCCGTGGTCCCGTTTCCGAGCAGCGGCGCCTCGGACCTCGGTGGTTGTCGCACCACCGTGCGAGTGTCGAGCCCCTACCGCTGGCAGCAGTCTCCTATGCTATCTTGCCGACGGCAGAGTGTGGGTCGTCCCGATGTGGTGGCAGTGCGCTCTTGGTGGATTGAAGAGAGGCACTTGTTCTATTTGATTCAGAGCTACCTTTTCTTTTGCATCACTAGATTTTGTTAGTAAGGCGAATTTGAGTATGCACCAATAGCTCAGTCGATTATAGTTAATTCTCCGGGGAACTCTCTCTAGCTCTACATTTGTCCTGGTTGTGTGATTTCGTTAGATGGAGAAGAATTCATTGCTGTCGATGGTTATGAAGATGGAGCCATTTGATGTTATCTTGGGGATGGATGGTTGCATAATTACTGTGTTGTCATTTCTCGCTTTGAAGACAATAACCCCCAAGCTCCGTGCAGGCGGGAGATAGTATTCAATGTAGCGCCCCATCTCACTCTCTTTTTGTGATGGCTAGCCTGTTTCTCGTGGCCGTGCAATAAGAGTGGGTTTCTTCTGTCTCTAGTGGAGAAGCCAAGTTCGTCTTTAACAAGAGAGATATTTGGTTGTCGGGAGTTCTGGATGTATTTCAGTGAGCTACCAGGATGCCACCACCTGCGTCTGTAGAGTTCGAATTGATTTGGTACTGCGCCCGACAGGTTTCCATGACCTCACTGTTTGGCCCGTCCGTTCGGGAGGAACTAAAGAAGCGATTGGATTATTTAAAAGCGAAGGACCTTATTCGCCCGGTGTGTCTCCGTGGGAGCTCTGTTCTTTTTACCAAGAAGAAGGATGGTAGTTGGCGCATGTGTATTGATTATCGTGCTCTTAACGGTGACCATCAAGAATAAATATCCTCTCGCCACGCATAGAAGATTTATTTGATCGGTTGAGAGGGCCAAGGTATTCTCAAAGATTGACCTTCAATCGAGTTATAATCAAATCCTCGTCCAAAGGAGGATATTGAGAAGACGGCATTCTCCACAAGGTATGGGCATTTTGAATTTAAAGTTATGTCTTTTGGACTAACGAACGCCTCTTTGCTTTCATGGAGACTATGAGCAGGATGTTGCATGAGTACTGGATGATTTTGTGGTTGTCTTTATTGATGATATTTTGATATATTCAAAGACTGGTCAACATGAGCGACACACAGGCTTGTGTTGGAAACGCTAAGAGAGCATAAGTTTTATGCTAAAGCGAAAAAGTGCGAGTTTTGGATGTCTTAGTGGGATTTACTGGGCATGTCATCAATGATAAGGGAATCTCAGTTGATCCAAGTAAGATTTCTACTGATGGTAGAATGGAAGACGCCAACCAATGTCAAAGAAGTGAGAAGCTTCCTCGGCATGGCGAGGATACTATCGGCGTTTTGTGCAGATTTCTCCATTATTGCCAAACCTTTATCCGGACTCACACGTAGGATGTGAAGTTTAGGTGGGACGATGATCTGGAGCGTAGCTTCCAAACCCTTAAGGAAAAGTTTGTGACCGCTCTGCCCTTACACTTCACGAGCACAGGAAGCGATATCGATTGTACTACGATGCGTCTCGGATTGGGTTGGGTTGTGTCCTTATGCGATAAGGGAAGGTGATAGCCTATGCGTCGAGGCGGTGAAGAAGCATGCGAATTACCCAACTCATGATTTAGAGTTGGCGGTTGTAGTGTTTGCCCGAAGCTTTGGAGACACTATCTCGTATGGTGAGGTTGTGATGTTTATACAGATCACAAGAGTCTTAAGTATATTTTCACGTAAAGATTTGAATTTAAGGCGGCGTAGGTGGTCGAGCCGATTAAAGATTATGACCTCTCTATTCGGCACCATCACGGCAAGGCAAACGTAGTGGTCGATGCTCGAGTCGCAAGGCGGCGCGCAACATTGGATTATCTCATTGCTGATCTTGACCGTATGGGTATATCATTTTGCTAT
Organism: Ampelocalamus luodianensis; assembly: GCA_036346255.1. Taxonomy (NCBI): domain Eukaryota; kingdom Viridiplantae; phylum Streptophyta; class Magnoliopsida; order Poales; family Poaceae; genus Ampelocalamus; species Ampelocalamus luodianensis. The sequence continues at coordinate 13,189,269 of CM070623.1, forward strand.
GCGGGGACGCATGCGTTGAAACACTGGTGATCTTGAGTCAGCCATTCCGAGTGGGTGCGGAAGCACAACAGATGATCGATTTTTGCAGAGGGTCGAGCGTTTGGACATGGGTAAAGTCGGGGATTTCAGTTTGGATGGGTCTGGTGTGATGCGATTTAAAGGTCGCCTTTGTGTGCCACAAAAGGCGGAAGTTAAAGGTGATATTCTGAGGGAGGCTCATCGTACTCCGTATACTGTTCATCCGGGCGAGACAAAGATGTACCGCGACCTGAAGCAGAATTTTTGGTGGAAAAGGATGAAGGTAGACATTGCTAACTACGTAGCCTCCTGCGGAGTTTGTCAGCAGGTGAAGGCCGAACATAAGCGTCCTGTCGGATTGTTGTAGCCATTGGAGGTCCCTAAGTGGCCTTGGGATGACATCTCCATGGACTTTGTAGTGGCGTTACCCAGGTCGTCGCGAGGGAAGGATGCAGTTTGGGTGATAGTGGATCGACTCAGCAAGTCTGCACACTTTATTCCTATCCGCTCAACTAACTCCGCAAGCGACTTGGCTCCTATTTATGTGCGTGAAGTCGTGAGGTTACATGGGGTACCAAAGACCATCATTTCCATGTGGATGCCAAGTTTGTCTCCAAGTTTTGGGAAAGTTTGCAGAGTGCACCGGCACCCAAATCAGCTCTCAAGATAAAGATTTCATCCACGAGCGGATAGGCAATGGCGCACCATTCGCACTTTGGAGGATATGTTGCGATCTTGTGTTTTATCTTGGAAGGGTAGTTGGGAAGATCGATTGCCATTAGCGAGTCGCACAACAACGGCTATCATTCAAAGATAAGGCCGCCTGCTCGAGGTTCTGTATGGACGTAAGTGCAGGTCACCGTTGTGTTGGGAGGCAGTGGGTGAGAGAGCAGTGTTGGGACCAGATTGGGTCCAAAGGACGGTGGAGCGAGTGGCTTTGGTGAGGCAGAACCTGTTAGCAGCCCAGAGCAGGCAGAAAAGTTATGCGGACGTGAGGAGAAGGGACTTGGAATTTGAAGTGGGGAATCAGGTGCTTTTGAGAGTATCTCCCACAAAGGGTGTGGTGAGGTTCGGTACCAAAGGGAAGCTTAGCCCGAGGTATATTGGACCTTTCACTATTTTGGCACGGATCGGGAAATTGGCATACCGCTTGGATCTTCCAGAGTCGATGCGGGGGGTGCATAATGTATTTCATGTATCTATGTTGAGAAAGTACCTGCGAGACCCAGAGCATCATGTGCCACTAGAGCCTTTGACTATTGAGCAGGATCTGTCCTTCGAGTCCAAACCAGTGCGAATTCTGGAAATATCAGAGAAAGAGTTGAGGAACAAAACTCTGAAGTATGTTAAGGTGCTTTGGTCGCAGCAGACAGAAAAGGAGGTCACTTGGGAACTGGAGTCTCGCATGCGAGAGCTTTATCCATAATTAGTTACAGCAGGTACGTAATAATGTTATAAGGTGTTAGCTGTGTTTTTCCTTTGTGGCTTAGCGTGTAAGAATTCGGGGATGAATTCAGTTTAAGGGGGGTAGAATGTAATACTCCGGTTTGTGTTAAGTCGTTAGTCGGGGAGGAATAACTCTTCGGGAGAGAAAAATCTGGTTTTTGCGGGAAGGACCATTTGTGAATTTTTCAATTCAGTAGGTCACGAGGGGGAAAAAAATGCAGTCTGCTCCAGCTTGGGCTTGGGCCTGGCCCAAGAGGGCCCTAAGGGTGGCCAGCCAAAGAGGTCCCCCCAAACCCTAGCCGAAATCCCACTCTCCCCTCCCCTCCTCCCCCACTCCCTTCTCGCCGCCCCTCCCCATCTCCACCCGTGCGCCCAAACCCCTTCCCTTCTCCCTAGTTGCTCCCCCCTTGCACCCCTTGCCCTCCCCCCCCCTAGCCCTTGCTTCCGGTCAAGGAGTGGAGGAGAACCTCCATTGGTGCGGCCGGCAAAGGGAAGAAGAGGAGGGAAGAAAAGGAGGGAAGAAGAGGAGGAAGGAGTTCGTCTTCGTGGCGTGTGGTTATTCTTCTCGCGCTGCTCTACAAGGGTAACGTCGCTTGGTCCTCGCTGGTTTGGTACCGTAGTTGCATTCGCGTCCGCTTTGGTAGATCGATTTTCGTCTCCGCTAGGCGCGTTCTGTCCGTAAGGTTGGGGTCGTTTTTGTGAGGTTAGAAGTAGAATCGGGATTCTGATCTCCTAGGAAAAGTTGGGTTATGGTCTTAGATTTCAGTGGCCGCCAAGATCACCAAACCGATTAACGATTAGTGAGTTATGATTTTTGAAGATTGTTGTTCGCCGATCCACAAGATTTAGGCAGTTTGCAGAAATCCGATTAACATTGATGGTTAAATTGGAAATCTGAGAACCCCAGTATACCGAAAGTTGTAGATAATTGTCGTAGCTTTCAGGGAAGCACAAGAACGCAAAATTTCGATAAACGAGCTGAAAGTTATGATAGTTTTAGTGCTCTGTCCAGAAAGTCTGACGTGAAATCGATGTCTAGTTAATCGGCTTAAAAGTGATTTTAGATGACCGAATCAGGGGAGCTCACCAACTAGGCTTAAAATGAAGGCCAAGAACACCTAATTTGGACCACTGTACAGAAAGTTATGAATTTTAGAACTTGACTGTGTTCAGAGGGCGCAAAGACTTAAGAATTTGGGGTCGAGTTTGCGTTGCAATCGCTCATGGTTGTGCTAGTGTATTCAATTCATGTTTTTCGCATTTGTAGTCTTAGTTATATTCTTAATGTTTAGGTGGGGATTGGTACAGGGGCAGCACCGTCTTCACGCCCTCCGGTCTCACACGGTTAAGGCAAGTGCATTGTTTGTTAAATGGGTGTGATTGATTGGCTATGTTTGTGTGCTTTTTGATATATGGTTGCATAGCAAGATGGCTTACTTGATGATTGTTTAAGTATGGTGATTGCTCAAATTATGCTTATGCTTTATCAGAGTACAATGTTGTTGTCTTTGGTAAGATTGTCGATGAATAAGAGATGAGCATATGCATATTGAGAACATGTTGAGGCTTGGTCACGCGGTGACCAAGCTGTGTTTCCTTGAGATCCCCGTCATGAATGTGACGGACCGAGATCCCTCGCCGTGGAGTGTGGGTTGAGGTCCCGTTACTTCATGGAGTAACGGGCAATTGGTCCCCGTGGTGTGCGCGCATGGCATGGGTATGCGGCGACGGTTGCTTACTCTGCATTACAAGTGTAATGCACACAGAAAGTTAAAGATAAAGGATCATTGAGCATTGCATTTGCATATGAGATATTCTATTGTTGATCTCCTTTACATGGATGCTGATGTTATGGTTTCTTTATGTACTTGCTAAGTCTATGGACTCACTCTTGCTTTTATTGTTGTTTTAGGTACCCGAGCCAAGAACGACATGCATGGGGGGAAGTAAACTGCTAGTCACACACATGCCACATGAACTAAATAAAGATGAATGATCTTCAGAACGTGATTGATTTTAGTAAATGCAAAGATTATTATGTTTTGTCTCATGCAATGGATTAAATATAATAATGATGAGTAGTGGAACTTCATCTCTCTCTAGTTATGTTAGATACTTAGCATGTCTTTGATTATCTTTTGATGTCTTTGGATGAAAGTTTTAGTTAATATTTGAATAATCGTGTGTTGGAACCTTCGTGTAATTAACTTTACAAGGAGGTTCTCATTAAATTTATTAAGATTGTCTAGTTTAGAACTATTAGAGTTTGTTTAGTAGCATTTCAGGCTCATGTCGGGCCGAGGTGTTACAACTACTCCTCATCAAACAGTGGGGAAAACACGTCGTTACCCTTGAAGACCCGTGGGAAGACGAAGGTCAAGCCTCGAAGAAGATGATCCTCTCCTAGTCCCTTCTCCTTCTCTCCTTCTTGATTGACAATCCCGCAACGATCCTCGCCTTCCTTCACAAACCGGCAGCAGGGATGCCAAGCACCAGGAGGGAGGACGGCTTGGGGACAGCAGGGAGGGGCACCACAAACCAGGAGGAACAGCAGGGAGGGGCGGCTGCTTGGGGTGTAGGGGGCGGCCAAGGGTAAGGGGAGAACGGGGTGCCCTTTCCTAGGGTTTAAAGGGGTGAGGGCGCATGGGCTTTAGGCCCATGGAGCCTCCCCTATTGGGCTGCTTGGCCGGCCATAAGGCCAAGGTATCCTGGGCCGGAGGCCCACCTCTTTAAACCCCCCTCCAAAACTGAAATTACAGTAAAAACCTTTTTCCCGATTAAATTATCTCTAATCGGAACTCGGTGTATTACACTAAACTTTGAAGCAATCGAATTAGAATTAATTCTCCTCTCCCGAATATTATTCTCTCTAATTTGAGGTCCAGAATATTAACACTAAAACCGGAGGCCCAAGCTCTAAATTTCCCCCAAACTCTGGATTTTGAACTTAATTTCGAATCTAGAATTTGGTTGAGTTTGAAATTAAATAAATTTTGCTTTCCCGAATGATATTTTTCTCCAATAAATGTTTGGGTTATTACAGATATTGTGTACTACTGATTAAGCATTATACATTGCTTACTATTGTGTTTGCTGAGTCGTGGACTCACCCTTGCTCTACTGTTGTTTTAGGTGATCGTTGATGACGCTTCGCTTGGGAAGGGCTAGCACACTTGAATCCACATCATATACATGTTTACTTGGTCCATTGGATATGAGAACTCACTTTATCGATCGATGATTTATAGCTAAGACATGATAGTATTGGCTAGTCTTAAAAGATAGGTTGGAATTTATTATTTTATTAATAGACTTGCTTGGATAAATTTTTATGTCGATATGTGTTTATTACCTTGCCATGTTCTTATGAGTTAAATAACCATGATTTTCTTTATAGTTATACTTGTGTTATTGTGACCCGTGTACAGGTTTCATCTTTGATATGTTTGCTGTAATTTTGTTAGCAATAATGGTTGTTAAAATTGAGAGCTAGGTTAGTTTAGTGGCATTCTGGGCTCTGTGTTGGGCCGGGATGTTACAGTTGGTATCAGAGCATGCTTTAGGTCTGTGGTGAATAGATTAACAACTTATGTAACCTGAAATTGCCAACATTTGTTTTAGGACTAGTAAAATCAACTAAAGTCTGCTAATGGTTAATTAACTTAAAATTTCACACACTAGTGCATAGTAGGATGGGTATGGGACAAGTATTGCCTTTACGCTTCTGATATGTTGTACTATTGATGTATGAGTTGATATTGGTTCTTTGAACCTTTTGTGTGTTGTTGATTGTGGTTTATAGCTATGACGAGAGGTTGTGGTTGTACCACCATTCGGGGTATGGGCGTAATGAAGAGTGTTCTCTCGAGTAATTTAGTTAGAGAGGTTGAGAATTAGTTCTTTGGGGAAGGTTGTTGTTTTCCTTGGGTTGGCATTTTGTTGTTCTTGTTATAGTTGCGGTCGATGAATTTTTCTTGGGTTAGTGGTTCTAGTGCAGTTGATGGGTTCCAATTGGTCTTTATTGGTTCCATAAAGTTATTATTTGTTCTCCCAACTATTAAGTTGTTTTTGTTGCTTGTGAGTGTTGTAAATTCGCAAGATTGATCTTTTCACGAGGGTTCTGCCTTTTTTGTTGGGAAACATGACTCATTTGTTTGCTTGGTATTTTGGATAACAAAAGTTTTCTTTTGCAAGTTCTTTAGCATGTGAAAGCTTTGAACCTATGTATTTCTTTAGGGTATTTTGAGTGTTGAAGTTGAATGCCTCTTTTTTATGAAAGAAACTGTTAAAACTACTTTAGTGGTGCCTTGTTATGGTTAAGAGAGAGGTTGTAATTAAAGAAATTAATGGATATGGTATGCGTTATCAAGTGGGATCTGTAGTGTAGTGCATAATCGATCTTAACCAAGATCCTTCAAAGTGTAGTTGATTAATTTTAAATCACACTAGCTACTTTATTAATAAATATCAGAGTTAATTACAAAAGAGGCTTACAAGCCAACAATAAAGAAAACAGCAAAAGACGAAGATGAAGTAGTAGAGCTCAGCTAATCTACCACAGGCAATCGACTAGGGTAGCGGCCTAGTCATCGCGGTCCACACCATTAGCAAAGTCCTTCTCCTCTAAAATTTATTTGCATTAAGCAAGGGTGAGCACAAACAACTGTGCTGTAACATCCCAATTCTGGACTTGTGTTTCAAATGTAAGAAAATGAGTAGAAATTAAAACTTTTTCTTACATCTCGAAGTTTTAGGACAATTCTACAATTCTTGTAAAGAAATTGTGTGGAAATCAAAAATCAAAGTCCCTAATTGACCAAGACCAAAAAAAAACCTCCTTGGTGAAACGCTTGTATCAAACCCCTGAAAATAACATTCCTGGGTTCTAGGTTTGCTTTGTGACACCGCTGAATTATTCCATTATTTTTTAGACATTATTTGGTAATTTTGGAGGCAGGTCAAACCAATTTTTCAATTGGGCAAACCCTAGAACCAACCTTCTGGAATTTCTTGAGAAAAATGCAGTGCATGAAAATCTCTGGAAAATTTATGCCAAGTTTATCCTTGGATCAGCAAGCTCCATTTCAAATTTCAGGATTTTTGGACTTAGTTTGCTACCGCTAAAAATTCTTGGAAGTTCAGCTGCAAAATTCAAAACCCTAGTCAACCCCCTGTTGGACCCGAGCCCAACTTTCGCGTTCGGTGCGACCCGACCGCCTCAGCGCCCGACTCAGCCCCTTTTCAACGCACAGGCGACGTGGACCGTTGGATCTCCATCAAACGGTCCTCGTTTGTTGAGACCTTCGGACCCCTCGATTGCCCTCTGAATCTCAAGCGTTGGATCGTGATCCAACCATCGCGGAGCCGTACCGGTTCGCGTCGGTCGTATTCAAAATAGCGATCGCATCACGGCCGTTCTAGTCCAATCCAAGGGCCAGCATTATTTGGGTTGGGCTCAACCCATTTAGCGGTTGGGCTCGGACCTCTTCGCTTCTTTCGCCGACAGGTGGGGCCCATGCGTCCCTGGTCGTCTCCTACCTCTCGCCGCTCGCCTGTGTGTATGTGCCAGTGTGGCGGTGTGAGGTCACCTCGATGAAGCCTTTAAACGGCTCCTCTGTGCCGCATTTATTGCACACCCTGCGACCGCCCCCGAAAGTCCATTTTCCACCTGCTCCCGTCACTCCGAGCGACCGCGCGCTGCGGTGGACCAGAGCTCGCCCATGAGCATGCGCCCGTTGCTCCCTTTTCCCTCTCTGCTACTTAAGCCTCCCCAGCCCCTTCTTTGTCCTCCTTTCACCTTTCCGCAGCTCTAGCGTGCACCCTCGGTTCTTGTTCGAGCTCCCAGCAGCAGAACCATTTCGGCCGCCATTGTTGAGCTCGAGCTCCCTGGTGCAGCCCGTGCTCCAGTGGCCCTAATCCTGAAAATTTTGCTCCAGCTCCATCCTATCACCTTCTGGAGTTTAAGCACTAATCCCATTTCGGTTTGTATCTTCAGGGCGCTGCTGAATTTGGATTTCCCCCTTTTCGGCCGAGAAGCGCCTCCTTCGTCCCCGTTGCCGGTAAGGGCTCCGTTTCCCAATTCATTGCTCTGGAGGCACCCCGGGGCTATTTGGGACCCGTTTTGATGTCGCGGCTGTGCCCTTTTTTCTCAGGCCACCGTGTCGTCATTGTCGTCCCCGCAGGCGGCAAGCTTCCCCACCGCTGGAACCCTCTCAGCTCCCCTCGGACCCCTTCTGTGCCACGGTGAGTTCCTTTTTGTTCCCTCGAGCTCGAGCACCCCTCGGTTTAGGTCGCGGCGAAGGTCCGAGTCTGTTTCATTTTTCCCGTACCTTGCTTTCCACCTCGTTCCGTCTCGCTAGCGATTTGAGTTGTCTCCAGCGACCATAGTACCCTCGAAATGTTCGCAATAATATTGCGAACATTTTGCCTCTGTTAATCCGCGCCGCCGTGGCCGTGGCCGCCGGCGATGAGCCGGTGACCAAAGCCGGTGTTCTGTGCTGTTGTTGCGTTTTTGTCAAGTCTTTGGACCTCCTCGGGTTCATCGTGGCCGTCCAAGACCACCCTCGTATTAGATCCTAACCGTAGGATCTTGTCTGCGAAAGCTTAAGTCCCAGGACCTCTTCAGTTAATCCTAGCCCTTAATGATCTCTTCGTGATTAGATCTTAACCATCGATCCCTTTCGCAAAAACCTAAGTCCTAGGACCTCCGGTTGTGGTCTTAGCCGTTCACGACCTCTTCATTGTCGATCTGGACCATTAGATCTCCCGGTATAAGTCTCTTGCAGCCAGGACCTCCCATTATCTGAAATCCTGGCCGTTAAAGACCTCCGTAGGTTAAATCTCAGCCGCTAGGATCACCCTCCTCCTTGGGGTCCTCTTTGCAAAAGTTCACCTCTGGTCCTTTGCGAAGAAGACCGCAAGACCTCCCTTAGTCGTTTTACAAAAACCACCCCTGAGCCACCCCCAGGGTCCTCTTTGCAAAAGACCACCCCTTGGTCTTTTTGCAAAGAGTACCTCAGGACCTCCTCGTGTTGATCCTAGCCGTTGGGACCTCCTTATGTTCAATCTTGACCGTTAAGATCTCCTCCTTCGGAAATCTTAACTGTTAGGACCTTCCCCGTTGAGATCTTGACCGTTAGGACCTCCCTCGGTAAGATCCTAGCCGTCAAGACCTCCCACTGTTAAGCTTATCGTTTCGGACCTCCCTCCGCTTTAATCTTGACCGCTGAAGACCTCCCCCGTAAGATCTTAGCCGTCCAGACCTCCGTAGACCGTTACTTTAGGACCTCTTCGTGGAGCTCTGGACCGCCAGATCCAGATCTGACGGTCACAACCTCCTTAGCGCGCGAGGAGATCCTTCGCGCGTGCTGTGCATCCAGTGGTCGGGGCCGTTGGATTCAATATCAACGGTCGGGACCTCCCTTGGGCGCGCTGCTTCGGTGCGCCGGTGCTCTGGAGCCGTTGGATCTCGCATCAACGGTTCCGACCTCCCGCTTTTGTCATTTCGGCGCACTCCGAGAGCTCCAAATTTTCAAAGTGTTTAAATGTTCTAGTTTTCAAATGTGCATAACTTTTTCGTTTTAACTCCTTTCTGAGAAATTCAAACTGTGTTAGCTCTGTGGTAAGATGAACTTTAAATTGAGTATGATTTTGAACTCTTTTAGGTAGCAGAAAATAGTATAAACTATGTTAACTTGTTTCAACCTAAAATGTGGTCTATAATTCATTGAAATTTGTAAAATACATAACTAATTCTCTGTAAAACCTTTTTGAGTGAATCCAATTTTGTTGGCTTCCTCTAATAATAAGCTTGATGTTAAAATTGACCTTAGGCATGTTACTGTGTTCAACAAGAGTTCATATGCAATTTAGTTTTGTTCATTTTTATAACTTGAAAAATCATAACTAAATCATTTTAACTCTAAATGAGGTGAGACCACTTGTGTTAGCCTTAAAATGTCAGTAGCTACCTATCATAAAATGTTCAAGTCCAGAAAACCTCTAGAAAATTATTTATGAACAGTAACCTTATTTAATTTTAATTTCAGCCGAATTGAATTGTTTTGATAATATCTTTTGCATAGAAAGTCCAAATCAATTGGTTCTTGTTTCTAAATTCATTTTAAATATTGCTCTTACTTCTGTAAAATTTTCAGAGCATTTGGAGCATTTTGGTTTTAGAGTCTTTTTCGTTTTCTTTGTTCTTATCGGTTCTTTTTCGCTCTTTCGGTAGGTTCCGACGATTGTGCTAACCTTGAGAGTGACCCTCAGCAACAAATTGAGCAACAGCAACAAGGCAAGTAGTTTGATCATTTCCCATTTGATCCCATTACTTTTAAAGTCTAATATTTTGTTTAACTTGTATGTATGCATTGCTATTTCGTTGTTAAATTGATTAGTTAATCCTTTAGATGCATAACCTGTACGTAAATGATATTCCTCTACTACCTGAACCTAGGTTATTTGCTGTGATTAGAGTTCGTTGGATGGGTTCTTGTCACTTAGTAGATTACGAATAAATATTGCTTAGCCATGCCTAGTTATCGGTAGTATTGGGCGATCATCGACTTAGTCGGTGATCTTGATCACACAAATGCTACTATTATTCTTTTATGTTCAGCCCTTGTGTTTTACTAATTTGCAAATCAAAAACTGAAAACAAAAACTATATCTTGACTTGGGCACAATGGTATGTTGGTGTGATCTGTTGGGTGTGAATGGAATGGTGCTTAAGTCCCTAAGGACCGAGTTACTTGTGCCATTGATCCAAGCAATTATTGCGTGCTAACCACACGGGAGGGATATGGAACCTCCCTTGACTAAGTACTTTGGGAGGTGTTAATTATGAGCTGGTCGGTGGGTGTGTTGAAACTATGTGTGTGTGTGTGTGGTGTTGGGAGGGGAGCATTAGCGGTGGTTAGGGCATTTAATGTATCCTTATCCCCGTGGGTTGCGGCTCTTAATTAGCATCGTCCATTGGAAAGCGTCTTGTTAGACTTAGCCGTGCCTGCATACCAAAGGAAGTATGCTAACCGTGGCTGGTGGAAAGGCGGTCTATCGTGTGGGTACATTGGTACACCCCTGCAGGGTTAAAACTATTCTAATAGCCTCGTCCTAGGTTATGGACACGTTTGGTTATTTCCCACAAGAACTAGACTACAACCTTTTAAAAACTTAAAACTTGACATGGGTGGTATGAAAGGGTACTTCAGGCTATTGTTGTGGTGGCTATTGGGTTAGTCACTTCTAGGATGTTGTTGTCCTCTACCTATTGTTATAATTGTCTCTCTGTTATTTGAAAAATAGAAATTAATTGCAAACTTGCTTTTAAATGTATTACATTATGGCAAATAAAACTTGCTTTATGCTGAAAATAAGTCCAGAGCCTCCTCCTCTTAAATAAAGCTTGTATGTAGTTAATTATAGTTCTGTTATCTTACACGTCAGTCTTGCGAGTACAAAAACAATTTTTGTACTCAGATGCTATGCTTAATTGTTTTGTTGCAGAGGAAGAAGGTGAGCCCCAAGGGCCTCACTTTTGTGAGTTGTGTTGCGGTGGTGTTTGGGACGACTAGCCCTGGTGGTCGGGTTGGTTGCCTTGTGGGTAAAGGCACACTGATTGGCTTTTGTTTATCGCCATCTTATGGCTCTTTGCTTCCGCTGTGTACTTATCTAGTTGTATGTCTTTTGGCCGGTCGGCCTCTCTTTTGTAATAACTCTTTATATTATGTATGTCCTTCAGCTCGTTGCTTGTTTCGGTTCTATGTGAATGAATGGAATTGATGCATGATTTTGTAGCAGGTGTGTATACTGCATGCGGGAAGTATACATATTCGAGGCTTGGTTTATCTGATTTGTGATGCTAGGACCAATGGATGGTTAAGCATTACAAGCCAAATAAACCGGGGTCCTCACACGTGCTCTACAAGTTACACCTAATAATAGATTATAATGCATGTAAGGATTTATCAAAGGAAGGCTTATAGGGTTGAATCTGCATAAAGCAATATTTTCTTTAAATACTTGTACTAAGTTCCAAAGTAGTTATTCTATAACTAAAATTCATTTTATAAATTCTCAAATTTTATAGTAGGATAACCTCCATATTAAATATCGTGATGGATACCCTCCTATCACATGGCTAACCGCCTAATTTTTATCACAAGGATTATCCATCCTCAAATCATTTGCTAAAATCATTTAAAAACAAAATTAAAGTCTAACTTTGAGTGGCTTTGCTCAGCATGTCCATGACCGTGGACATGGCTATTCAAATAGTTTTACACTCTGTAGAGGTTGCACAACTTTACCCACAAGAGATAATCGACTTTCACTGTCCGCTAAAACACTTCCGTAGGTGTGTGACTAAGTGATTATCATAAGGCCTTTACAATGCTTCCCCTAGTGTAAGTTACACCCGCTAAGGTTTCAGCTGAGGATGGTTATGTTCACCACACCCAGGCCCCCTCTTGCGCCACACGGCGGCTTACCCAGCGACATGACCTGTGTCCACGACGGCTTAACCAGCGACACGACTCGTGGGTCACTCTAATGGTGCAACTCGCATAGGTAGATACAAATTATTTAGCCAGGTCCTCCCCACTCTGGACTTGTGGTAGTATGATGGGGCATAGCAAAATACACTCGAAGACCAGTCCTTAACTGACTTGGGTGACTTTCAATAAAACCTTGGGCCTCAACCATTCCCGAATTGAGCCCGTGAATAAACCTGCACCCACCAACTATCCATTTCGCCCAAGTATAAACCAGTTTTTACTTTATTTCAATTTTTCAAATCATTTGTAAACTTCCATGACACACCAATGCCATGGATGCCATTTAAACAACATTTGATTTTGGCTAAAAATTCCCAAATCAAATATTTCAGGTCTAAGCATGGCTAAGCATAATTTTTCTCAAAATGATCCTAGTTCAGACTATCGTATCAACTAGGTTTTATCTAGGGTGACAATATGTTTGATTCAATATCAACATTGGCTTTACAAAGGAATTTAGGTATAACTATAACTTTAAAATAGAAATTTAAATAATTGGATATAAATAAGCATGTAGTAATAATTTAAACAGAGTTTAAATAATTTGAAATAATGGGATCAAACATGATCAAAGATGTAACTTGCCTTGCTTAATTAATCATTGATCTCAAACAGCGTCGAAATCTGGTTCTTCGAAGTCATCGAAATATATACATGTAAGCGAGCCAGATTAAATAAAATTCAAATAAAATCCAAATAAAATCCAAAAATTATAAAATAAATACTACAAGGAAGATATCGACTTTATAAGAATTTACGAATTTGAATCGATGGGATCAAAGTTCGTACGAGGGAGAATGAATTTCTAGAAGTTTTGATGTCTCATGAAATGATAGAATTCCAAATTTCACTATTTGGACTGCATGCTTTCGGTTTGACTAGACATTCAACAGTTGACCGAGAAAGAATGTAGGCACATGACATGTGGGACCACTTGCTAGTGAATCAACAAAGAAACAGTGCAAGGAATTGGATGGTCAAAGACTAGTGAGACCACTTTGTCATATGCACAAGGAGACATGAACTAACTTCAGAGAAGCTACATTCAGAGTAGGAGCTTCACGGCCATGGTGGCGGTGCCCATGAGGAAGGTGACGAGGCGGCCGACGAACAGTAAAAAAGGAACCCCAGCGACGAGGCGAAGTTGATGACGCGAACAGATTTTGGAAAAACTCCCTGAGGAAGCGGGGAACGCGATGTACGCGTTTCAGCGTCATCGCTCGATATGGGCGGTGATGATTCAGTGGTCTTCGGGCAATGGTGACGGAAGCATGATGTAGAACGCGGTGAGGCAAACTCAACACTACAGACGGTTCGGCCGGGGGACGTCGGATGGAGGCGAAACTCGATGGAGAAGACCTTCGGTGGTCGGTGGGCTGACATCAGCATTCCGGGCAAATGGAGAGGAGTTAGCAGGTGAGGTTTGTGGCGAAACAAAGAGTGGAATGCAGGGAACTCTGTGCTCACCTTGGTGGTGGTGGAATGTGCAAGGTTTGCCGGTCGCGAGGGCGGTGGCATCGGTGCAGTTTGGCCCATGACGGCGACGAAGCTCCGGTGAAGGCAAGGGAAGCACCGCGTAGAACGTCGCAAGGTGAACTCAGTGATGTGGTCGATGGTGGCGGGGCTCCATCATAAGAGGTGCTAGAGGCAGAAGAACGACGTTCGACCGATGGAACAAAAATGTCGAACGCGACCAGGGGGAAGAGAGGGAGGAGCTAAGATTTTCAGGGATGGATGAGGGAGAGGAGAGGCACACGGTGCTCTCTTATATCGGGGTGGAGGTGGACCATCGAGGGAGATCAATGCGCGTATGTCATGGCTAGACATGGCGCGTTCCATTGATTTCGCGCATTGATGAGGGGAGGAATGGCTGGGAATGGAGGTGTCATGACGAGGGGAGTTCAATGCCTTTGATTTTGCGAAGAATCGTTGAGGAAATCACGGGATTGAGAACTTGATGGTCATTCATGGTGGATGTGCGTGCTGTGCACGTTCTGGACAAAGGCAACCAGGGAAGAAGAAAGGAAAAAGGAGGAAATATAAAGCAAGGAAAAGCATAGAAGAAAGAAAGAATAGAAGGAACGAAGGAACGAAAAGAAGAAAAGGAAAGAAAAGATTTTTGGCCAGAATTTAAAATGAAATTCTAAGGCTATGTTTGGATAGGTGAACGGGGTCAACTAATCTAGGATGAACTCATCCAATGAACAGGAATATTCTCCCGAGATGTTGTATCGTGTGGGGAGTCAAGCCGAGATGCTTCATGGATAAATAGGGAATAAAATTATAAGACCAAAATAACTTGGTTCAACTCATTTGGAGTTCAGAAGCATTTTCTATGAAATTTTAAATTAAAAGAATTTTCTAGAGTGAAAATAATTTCATTAAGGATCAATTTCCAAAAACTATATTTTCTAGGCCAGAGACAAGATTGAAGTCTATTTTAAAATAAAGTTCATTTAAAATGAAAAATATCAAAATTAGTTTCCCTTGATTTGGAGTTGAATTGAATTAGATATGAATTTTTGAAGTCAAATGAATTTTCAGCGGATTAATTGATGTTCGGACGGTCCGATCAAAATTTTGATTTTCAAATTTTTTTTAAAAAAACAATAAGTCAAATAGATTTTTGGAAAATAGCAAATAGAGTTCAAAAATTCTAGAAAAATTCACAAAAATTCCCTAAATTATTTTGAACTCAACAAAAATAATTATAACGTAAAGTTGACTTTTATTTTTGTGCAGTGATTATTTTTTTAATTTTTAGAAAATAGGAAAAAACCTTTTTAAATACCAGAAAAATCCAAAAAATAATTAATTTTTTATTTTTCACTTTAAATCCAAGAAAATCCCATAAAACTCAGTTATATTCTTTTTATTTTAAAAACCAAGAAATTAAATAATTGATTTTTTTCTTTTAACAATGAAAACTCTTTTTAAATTACAGAAAATCAAGAAAATTCTTTTGACCGCCATAAAATCTAATAAAATAATATTTTTTTAGTAACAGAACTTTGGGATGTTACAAGGAGATTCGTGCGGAGATTAGTATGGAGATTACTATGATGATTATTGCAGAATTTCCGGGACAAATAACATCATTGCAGGAACAAACAAATCAACTCATCAACCAGTCGCAAGCCGCCTTGTGATTTTAGGAGCCAGTCCCCCTCAATATCGGAGTAGCTGTGCATCCACACCACATCCTGAACATGGCGATGTCCAATTACCTATCGACGATATCCAGGTAATGTACATTGCTGGAATACTCCAAAGATAGACCTGTAGGACACCTCAGCTAATTGTGTATCGTTTTGTTGGAACCCACGCACTGCAAGCTCCAAGTGAAGCTGGTTGGGTCCATTTCTATTGAGGCTGGCGGGGGATGGCGTTTCCTTGCTAGGAAGGGACACTGCTGCACGGTGCCTACCTGGCGTAAGGTTATGCCAAGGTCTAGGTGGACATTGTATATGATAATTTCATGGTCGTCCCATTGGAGAAGCCTCCGAACGATGACATCATAACACTAGAGGATACCGTGCACACTTTTGTCCAGTGGCCTAAGAGGGACATCGCCCTAGTTCTACCTGCACCGGTGTCAACTTCACGGGAAAGTCCTGCAACAGTGCCAAGTCCACGGGAGCCATCTGCACCGGAGCTACCTACACCAGAGTTAACTGCGTCAGTGTCAACTCCACGGAGAAGTCCTGCAATGGTGCCAAGTCTACGGGAGCTATCTGCACTAGATCATCTACACCTCATGCCCGGTTGATTCCCATAAGTCGACCTCTAAAAAGTGAGGCAGCAAGGGCAAATCAAAGAATCCCGATGAGATAGCCTTCTTGCCGTTAGCCCGAAATTCATGCTACGCAAGCCGTTAGTCGTCCCGGTAAAGCACCTCCAAACCCTAGGATTGGCTTGCGAGAGATTGCAAGCATGGCACATGGAACAAGCCAACAAGACGGATGGACCGTCAAGTGTCAACGTCAAGTTTAGGCGGTATCATCTTCACCATACTGTGTCTTCACAGTGACCTTCGAGGACTTGTTCTTACTCTTCAACCTCGACGACCTTGACGCCTCACTCATGCAATGCTGGACACTATACCTGTGTACAATCAAAGTCTATATTTGTATAATATCGATAAATGTTATATATAACTGCTTGCTTTTGTATATATATATATATAGATACATGATTTCTGAAGCCGAATCAAGGAAATCACCGGTAGGTTTCCTCGACCCACACTTGGTTTCCATGCAAAGCATCAAAGAGAATGCATCCTTCGTCGAGGATTACATGACGACATCATTGCTGGCTCAACGCGACAGGGATTTCATACTTTTGCCCTACATCAGAGGTAAGTGCTGCACTAGTGGCTATACTTGTTGATTTGTACTTTATAAGTAACACGAACTTAGGTTTAATGACTATGGCGACATACTTGTGTAGGTTCCACTGGATTCTAATTGTAATTATACCAAAAAGAAACAAAGTAATATACCTTGATTCCCTAAAGAGGGATGAACACAACTTCATAGTTATCCAAGAATTAATCAACAGATAAACACATTTTCTCCTTAGATAACTCTATTATAGTCTTTCCTTCCTTTGCAATGGCTAAGGCTAACTTTTTGGAATCACATAGGTCGTTCACTGTGCCCTTTGCTACTGGAGGGAGATCCAAGGGAGGGATCTTGCGACTCGATCAAAATTTTATAGTATTCGCTAGTACACATTAATCCTATATAACACTTCGTAGTAATGCCTCTCGAACTAACTAATTTTATTTTCACAGTGCCACCAGCAGCCTTCGGCTAGCAACACCTGTGGATACTATGTTTGCCACAACATGGAACTACTCGTCGGTTCTGCGATGACCAATGATCCTTAGGTTTGTGAATATTGCAATAATTATTTCATTCTTATCAATTTATATATGCACGACTTTAATCTTCCTAGCGACAAGTTGTGATCATCGCTACAACTACATTGGAATAGGGCCAGCTCACAAAAATTCGAAGAGAGTTTTTGTCCTTCTTGTTTAGTGAGGTATTAAAATCAAATGAGAAGTTCCACAATGTAGATAGAACTTAATTGGGATAAAGATTGATCTAACTTAACGGTACATGTGTCTATTTGTTTATGAATGGTTAATTTTAGTTCATTTGAGTTAATTGATTTATGAAATGGGTGTGCTTGTTTCCGAAATGAATGTGAATTGGATGTATGCATGTACTTATTGTGTTTCTGCTTGTTTCAGAGAGTATGGCTAGCATTTCCTGAGGCTAGCCAATAAACAGAAATTAATTTAGCAATACAAAAGAATATCACAGATGATTCCTTAGGACAAACCATCTGTGATACATCTGCTATCATAGACAGTTTTATCTACAAACCATCCATAATGTATGACCTATCACAGACAGTTTCTATATGAAACCGTCTATGACAGCTAATGTATCACAGATAGTTTGTCCTAAAGAACCGTCTGTGATATGTCGGATATCACAAACGGTTTTGTGGTATAAACCATCTGTGAAGGCCTACTATCATAGACGGCTACCACCAACAATCATCTGTCATATGTCGGATATCACATACGGATTTTTTCTTAACCGTCTGTGATATGTTAGAAAGCACAGACGATTGCTACCAAAAACCGCTTGTGTTTTGTGACATATCACAAACGGTTTTTGGTAGAAGCCATCTATGCTAATGGGCCTTCACAGATAGTTTCTTCCAACAACCGTCTGTGTTGTGACATATCACAAATGGCTCACAAACTGTCTGTGATAACCGCCTTGTGGGGACCCCTGGGTTATTTTCGTAAGACCAAGGCATTCCCGGTCTTATGGAGATAACTCTGGGTCTCCCATGAATGGATTCCAACATAACTCCATCTAAGCGAGAGGACGAACCGAAAACTAGAGCCCCGATGATCATGCGTGCTGCTCCACTGCGAGCACTACATGATAATCGGTTCTCCAACGGTCCATGCACTACACTTAGTGAGTTAAATTGGAAGCCACAAACAGCGAGCATGAGACCATGTTGGCTCCCAAGATCAGCGACCAACATGCCCCCAAATTCACATTCAGCATTGGTCACATCCATATAACAATCATACATTAATAGTTCAAAAGACATACATTATAATAGTCCAAGTCTACAACTATTACAAAAGAGCCGACCGACCAAATTCAATAAAACACTTAAAGTGGTAGCGGAAGCAAAGTAAATGAACCAAAAGTCCTACATGGTATGCCCATAACCCATCGGCAACCGACTGAGAGTTAAATAATAGCACTACTCGTTAGCGTCGCCTAAATCGGCGCTAACGAGCTCAACGGGCTCAAAGTCTTCCTCACCTAAAAGCCAGTAGACAAACTAGCTGAGTACAAAGATACTCACAAGTCTTATACAAAGGTAAAATTAGTTAAGCATAAGGTCATTCAAAGGATGGTTCATATTGGCTTAGTTTTGCGAAAAGACGCAACAATTTACAACCTACACATACTAGTTTTTCATTTGCCATTTTGAAATCAGATTTGAAGTAGAAGTAAAGCATGTGATCAAGTAATAAATTGAATGACAAATGAATCAAACAAACAACAAAATGGCAGCCCACTTTGATACAACAAAATGCATGAACATCCATTCATGCCAAATACCGAATTTACCCATAATTTAAATTCAAAGTCTAACAATAGTAACTTCCGAACTCAAGCGATCGTCCATAACCGCGGACATGGCTATTCGAATAGATTTATCTCTATAGAGGTGTACTACTTTACCCACACGACTTGACTAGCCCGTAAGCCACTGGAATTAACACACTTCCTATGATGTGTCGGCCGGGGAAATCGAGATTTGGTATTTTTCAGCAAGAAGATCCCATTGAGATAGACCACCCATACGAGATGAATCCCAACTTAGACAGAAGCATATAGCGAATGCTAAACTGGCACGCACGCTGTGTCGGAGGGGCCACTGTAAGGTAGTTAGTATGTTGGGCGAAACCAACATAAGTAATCGTGCTCATTAAGCACAGTATATAGTACACTGGGTTCCAAAGGAACAAAGGATTTCACGGTCCCTATGTCCTCACACCACCTGCGGTCTAAACCAATAAAACCTTCCCCCTACTTGACCAAGCGGTACCCATATCCCGTGTGTGGTAGCACGACTTTTACTTGAATCAACGACGTTACCAAAGTTCGGTCCTTGTTGGTCCGAACAAGTCAACCACTTACCCAAATCACGTGCACGAAGGCACCATCACTAGCAACCTCTTGTCCAGACCCAAAACTCATTTTAAAATGACAAAATTTAACTTAAGAAAAAGATACAAAGATCTGAAATGAAAATAAGATTAAAAAAAATTGTGTATCTCATAATTGTCGAGTTATTCTCGACAATCAAACTACCGTTTCTAGACTTGCATGGCTAAGCAAACCCGAACAATATATTCCACACATCCTATCTTAAGCATGTAGGTACTGGAATAATTTAAGGATAACTTCAATGAATAGGAGATAACTAATCTACACATCATAAAAATAGCGGCATATCAAAATAGCATGCAAGCAATTATCATTGCACTAACTTAACAAAACTGGGATCAAATATAAGGCAAAATAAAGTTCAAATGATGCTTGCCTTGGTGGTAGTCTAATTTGTAACACCCTGGCTATTCGCAAGCCAAAATGCTACCTAAAGACCTAACACAATATCATACAGTGGAATAACTTCGACAATAATTCATCAACTAAGCTAAACAGATCAACATCAGTTGGACATAAACAGGAATGTAATAATGGATCCACTAAGATAATCCTATCAACGAATGATCAATGAACATAAACAATTATTTAAACAAACTCAACGAAAGGAAGTTACCATCCATGTCTAAGTTTATTTATTACAGTCCAACAATTAACGAATGAAAGACAATAACAATTCTTTTATTGAATCTAGTGTAAAATGAAATATTTGAGCAGTGCGTGTCTACTCCCTCCCAAGAGAAACTCCATCAACGATCACCTAAAAACAAATAAACAAAGCAAGAGTGAGTCCAAGACTCAACAAGTACATTGAATAATGGATTATCTTAGTGGATCCATTATTACATTCCTGTTTATGTCCAACTGATGTTGATCTGTTTAGCTTAGTTGATGAATTATTGTCGAAGTTATTCCACTTTATGATATTGTGTTAGGTCTTTAGGTAGCATTTTGGCTTCTAAATAGCCAAGGTGTTACAGTTGGTATCAGAGCGGGCTTTAGGTCTGTGGTAATTAAGTTATTAAAATGACACACTGTGCACAGTAGGTGGGGTTGGAAAATCCATTGTTTCCGCATTTCTATTGTTGTGTATCATTTGTTGAGCAATTGTTGAATTGCTTCTGTGTTAATCTATGTTATGATATTCTATATCTATGAATCTATTCTATGATTGTCATGAGATGATCATGTATAATCATATCTGATTATATTGTTTGTGTGTGTCGATATTGGATGTTAAGAAGTGGAGGCCGTGGTTGTGGCCCTGGGCTTTGTCAGGTTGCACCACTGTTCGTGGTAGACGAATAGAGTAGTTACCCCGTATACCATAGATGGAGGTGTTGAGTGTGAGCTGCTTTAGAAAGTTGTTTTCTTCCTTGATCTCTGAACTTGGCAAATTCTTGTTCCGTGGTGGATGATGAATTTCTCTTGGGTTCGTGGTTCTTTGTAGTTGCTGAGTTTCAATGGGTCTCTAATGATTCTCTGAAATAATTATTGTTTTCCGACTGTTGAGTTGCTTTTACTATTGGTGATCCTCGTTAATTGGCAATATTGATATTGCCATGGTTGTTCCTTCTTTCTCATTGGAAAAGAATGACTCAAGTATTCGTTTGATGGTTTTGGATAATAAAAGTTTTCTGTTGCAAGTTCGTTAACATGAGAAAGGTTTGACTCTATACATTTCTTTTGGATTATTTCAAGTATTGAAGTTTAACGCACCCCTTTTCTGAAGGAAAGTGTTAAAATCCTTTTGTGATGGCTTGTTGTGGTTAAGTCAGAGTTTGTAATCAAATAAATTGATATGGTGGGTAACAAGTTGAGTCATTGGTGTGTTGCATGATCAATATTAATTAGTAACCTTGGGAGCAAAATTGATCAAGTTGATGTTGTCTTTTACTAATTCTTTATGAACTGTATTTATGAATAGTGACTAAGAGTATGTCCATGCCTAATTAGAGTCAAACGAGTTATTGAGAAGTATGGAACATTGATGATCTAGGATGGTCATTAAAATTGTTTAAGTTGCTAAACTTGTTGGGTTCTTTGGTTCTAATGGATTAATTTAATTGTGTGGAAAGGGAAACTAGAGGAAATGCTACACTTACATATTTCTTAGCATGATTAGTTGTTGGAATTGTGTACAAAAGGTTGAAGGGATTGAATATCGGTGGGTCTAGCATTTATGGGAGGATTTCTGCATTCCTTCTAAATAGAATGACGCAATGAATTTGATTGTAGTGTTGTTGAGACTTTTGATCGATGGAAGATTTTGATTCTTGAAATTTTAGTGTGACATTACCGAAATCTAAACATAAGGAAGAACAGTTGAATATGTGTTTATAAATATTCACGTGATTCGCAAAGGAAAGTGGATAACAACTTGACTTCATAATGAAGCCAATTGATAGCAACACTGGTTGAGGGTGCGATCGTTGTGTGTTGACCTTGGTGTTGAGCACCTATAAGAGTTGAACTGATATAATTTAATAGGTGACTTATGCTTACATGATTGTGGAATAGCCAGATGATAGCATGTTCATGATGAAAGTGTTTTGGTATAACCTTTTAAATTATGTAGTAGATTCCCTCTAGAATAAGTGGTTGTTGTAGTGAGGTTGTAAGTTTTTGATATACTCTCAATTTGAGGATGAGATGATAAACGGGTGTGTAACAATTTGGTGAGCCTTTGGGGCTTTATAATGGAAGAGTAGACACTGACGATTCGATTAAGAGTGAATTATTCTTGATGTTAGTAAGATCGTCTACATGGGATTGTGACATATGGAAGTAAGAATGATTCTTTGAGAAAGAAAGTAATTTAATCGCCTTTTGTAAGGTCAGTTAAATGAAAAAGGGTGGAGTTTTGCAGTCGTGATCTTTTGGAGTTGTGATTCATGTCGTAGCTGAAATTGTTGAGCAAAATGATGTGTTGGAAGGTTCTGTTTGATTCTTAAGTGGTTCATGTTGTTTGGCTTTAAGAGCTTATCTTGTTTGAGCTGTCAAAGTGATGTAGTAATCATAGGGAGTAACCTTCTTTGTTAAAGGAAAAAAAATGAAGTAGAAGTATTTGAGATTGGAGTCAAGTTTTGTAACTTGCAGTTTATTCGAGTATGCCTGAAACTCCTGTTTTTGTCCCATAATAGTTTCCCGATTCTCAACGGCAATACATTCTTCTCATTTGTGGTTTGATATTTTCTTTCTGTGGGACTTGTGTCCTCAACTGTGGACCCCCTTATGTTTTCCGAGTTCTTTGCCTAACTGACTATTTCCCTTGGTCCTATGTTTATTGCGAGTGGTAAATGTTTTTCTATGTGGTCAAAATTGTTTTCATTTGTCTTTTCTTTTTGAGGAAGGATCCACCATTCGTTTCACAGGGCTCTTTCAAGGTGTTTGTTAATTGTTGATGTGAGACCTTGGGTTGTAAGTTATTCGAGGAGCGTTGAAGGATGAACTGATTTCGTGTATAATTCTTGGAGAGAATTTGTTTATGCAGAATGTTTGCCTTTGAGGCTAAACTGACTGCATTATTGCAACCATTAGAACCTTTGGAGATTTGTGATCCAGGATCCTTTGTTCAATTCGGGTGGAATATTAGAATTTTCGAAACGATGGGATTCTTGATCAATGTATTAGAGTGTCGCGGTTGAGTACCTTGCATGGTTGTGCAGATGAAATATGACGGTGTTGTAATGAAAGTAATATTAGTGAAGTAATCTGATCGTTAAAGTGATTAATGAGATAGTCGGGATTGTTGGATTATTGCCAGGAATGACTTGGACTTAGTAAGTAACTCTCTAAGAGTTAGAATCTTCATAAAGATAATTGGGTCGAGGAAATGTTTTCGTGTTGATGTTAATGCGCGAGTATGTTTGGATTGTGAGAATTTTAGGGATTTAATCTGAGGTTTCCCCTATTTCCTAAATGAGAAGTTCGTTGTAGGAGTCTTGGAGTTTAAAATTTGGGCTTCGCATTTTTTTATGCTAGGACTTTGGTCGCCCAATGTTTATGTGTAAGGGAAGTAGATTAATGGTGAATTCCGAACAGTGAGACGATCATTGATGGAACCCTTTGATGAAGTATATGAATGTATGTGCTGGGGACTCCGAGTTGTTTACTCTTAAAAGTTTGAGGTGATGCGATTACGTGTGAGATCTGTTCTAAGATATATTGGGAGTCATTTGTGAAATTAATTCTGTCAGTAGAGGAGTTGTTGAGAGAAAGTTTATGTGGAGTCGATAGAGCCTCTATTCAGAGGTGTGGATGGTGTATTTCGACTTGAGAATAGCGTTGTGAATGCCAAGTTAAGAGAGATGAGTTAATGTGTTATGCGATGAATTGAAATCTCAAAGTTTGAGAGAAATTTTCGTCCTAAAAGAGAAACTGATAAATTGATGCTTCCTCAAGAAGTGAATCGTTTTTCTGATTCTCGTTTGAGTTTGGTGCTGTTGACCAATGTCTTTCGCAAGTTGAGTTTGACTTGATATTGGCATGTGTGGTTCTTATCGGTTCAGGAAGAATAAAGGAAATTCTTGATTTGGGTATTTAAGTGATTTCTCCTTTGGATATAGTGACGTTTATTCGCAAACTACCACTTGGAAAATGGAAAGGTTTTCGTGATGAAATTCCGATTTCTGGATATGACTCTTTAGTACCGAACTAGTAATGCATAGTTGTGATGTGAATCTTTCTTTTTCAGATGGGTTTTGTTAGTAAAAGAGTTTGCTTAAAGAGAGTTCTGTTGTGTGTTTCTGGTTAATGGAGGTGATCCTTGATCGGTGAGGAGTTCAATTGAGAGGTGGAACAAGAGTTCCGTGTTCTATGTGCATGTGGTGTGGTTCGGTATCAATAGGAAGGTTAGCCCAAGGTACATTGGATTGTTTTAGCTAGTTGTCGTATCTCTAAGACCGTCTTGAGTTCTCTACGTGGTGTACACAACTTTTGTTCTTGTGCTGAGTACTTGGGAAATCCAGAGTTTGAATATTTGTTAACGTCGTGGACCATCGAGTAGGATCTTACCTTCGATTCTCTTCTAATGAGTGTACCTGGAATTTTCAGGTTGAGTGTTATGACAGACGTCGTTGTACGTCATTTTGTTGTGGTCTCAACAGTCCGAGTGTAATAAATAAACAGAAATCTGGACAGCATAAACTAAAACGACCATAACCATTGATCCGTAAGTCGGAATCAGGTGTTCTTGGTGGACACCGAAAGCTAAGAACATTATCTAAATAACTTTAGGATATCAAAATCCCTAATTCTGCATCTAAGCACCCGAAACTGACCACGCAATATTCTGGACAGAATTGAACGTTGAATAGAATTAATACGATCCAATCAATCTAATCGCAATCGCATCTAACGACTTTCAAACATCACATGAAACCCGTCGCTACCCTTGATGACGTGCAGGATGACGATGAACATGCCTTGAAGAAGATGATCCTCCTTCTCCCCACCCTCTCCTTCCCTCCTTTCTTTCTCTTTCACCTTCTTTCTTCTACTGGTCGAGCAAGGAGGTAGCAGCGCTTTGGGAGGGGAGGTGCTACAGTGACAGGGCTACAGTAACCACGGTGTGCTACAGTAGCTAGAGCTAGGGTTTTGGTGGTCTCTCCCCCTTCCTTTTAAGGTCGGCCGACTCAATTGGGCCAAGACACCGTGGGCAAAAGGCCCAGGTTCTCCAAATTCCTTTGAAATTCCTGAAATTATATTAATTTCTCTCTCCCGCACAACTGTCTCTCTTAACGATTTTTGGGATATTACATAATTGCTCACTCTCAGTTGCGTACGAGTCAATATCAATTGCTTCTGGATCTATAGAATAAAGATACTGATAAACACCGAGAAATACCACAAGAATAAAATTGCTCAAAAATGCAAGATTTTTCTACAGTGGCTAAGTCATGATTTTAGATGATTTTAGGTGAAATAATTATTCCATTTGGATTTAGTATGTAGAAGTTATAGTGGTTTGAAATTCAGTCTACTGTAAAAATCCAATTTAAATACAATCGCTTACTTTTCATTTAATTTAATTATTTAGGCAAAATTTGTAGAGCACTAGTGGGACAAAGGACTATATAGATAAATAGATAATAATAAAATAAGCTCAAAATAATTTGGTTCATCCCATTTGAAGTTTATATGAATTAGTTATGAATTTCTAAAGTTAATAGCATTTTATGGTTCAAAACTAATTTAGTTTTGGCTCATTTTCCATAAAATATATTTTCTAAGACAGGAACGTAGTTGAAGCCTATTTTAGAATAAAGTTCAGTTGAAATCGAAATTAGTAAAATTTATTTCACTAGATTTGGAGTTGAAATGAATTAGTTATGTATTTTTGAAGTTAAATGTAATTTCCAATGTGCAAATAAATCATCTCGGGATTTCCTAAAGCTTTTCTGGGCTGAAATATCCGGATCGTTCAGATGTAATTGGACGGTCCAAGCGGATGGTCCAAGCAAGGGGTCGCGTTCAGGCGGTCCAAACGTGCCAACCAATCTAGGCGGTTGAAACGAAATCGGACGGTCCAAGCGATAAGCTACATTCGGAGGGGTCCGAACGTCGCTTAGACTCAAAGCTGATAGGTGGGCCCTAAGAATAGTGCATTTTTCATTTAACTCAGACTTAAAATGCATGTGAGGCCTGCATGTAAGTGAAACATTTATTCTTTAGGACAGCAGTTAAATACTAATGATTACCACTTAACTCCTAATCATTATGCTATAGTGTATGTCAATGTACGACAACGGGATTTTGTGTCCCGCGTGATTTACCGGCGGCTTGCCGGTGCTACGCACCACGGCAGCACGAAATAAGGGCACGGATGGGAGCACAATAGTATTGAGCACCCGATGGTGGTGTTCTCGACGGCAGAGCTGGCCTGTACCGGCGGCGAGCCGAAGAGGAGTAGCTTGAGAGCTCCAGCAAACATGCACACAGCGATATAGCTCTGCAGCATTCACAAAAGTGGGTGCCCAAGCATCTAAGGACTACCAGGAAGCTAACTGAGCGACGAAGGTGTTCGGGGAGCTCGGAGATGGCTAGAGCTGCGTCGGCGTCGGAGAAGAAGACGATAGTGGTGCGGTTCAACGAGAAGAGAAAACCCTGAGCAAAACAAAGACCAGTGGATGCTCAGAATAGCTCAGAGATCCTACGAGGATGCTGTATGAGCAAGGAATCGACAAATAGCTTACCGAAACAAGGTGGGAGATGAAAAGTTGCTTTCCGGCCGAAAATGGTCCAAGCTTCAATTCACCAAAACCCTGTCGTGCATTGTCAAAATAGATTTAGGGGTTTTAGATCTTAGACTAAGGGACACAACATGACGCGAAAAACAAAGGATATTACTCACCGTGGATGAAAATGGCATGGTGGTGTCTTCGGGTGCGTGCTCTGGAGCTTTAGAGAGCACGAAGATGAACTGAGAGCTACAAGCAATGACAGAGGTTGAGATTAGCTACAAGCAATGACAGGGGCAAGGTGATGAGGATTTTACCGAAGAAATGAGCGAATGCGAGCCTCCTTGATGAGGACATCAACGCTCCGAATATAAGCGCTACTCCACGCCATGGTACAAGGAAGATTTCTACGTCACTTTGTGTCCAAGCCATGCAAGACATCAAGTTGGACACGTTCTGGAATCCAGTTCGACCTCCGGAGACAGCCCTGAATTTAGACATGCATAACTTTTGTATACAAACTCCGTTTGAGGTCCATGAGTATTTGATTGAAAGTTTATCTCGTCCTCTTTCAAAGTATACCTTCAAATTCCTTCTATGCATGTTGGAATCACCAAAAGAAGGTGTTGCGTCACCTATTTGGGCCAAATTGGGCCTTGTAACCTATTTGGGCTGGCCACCCCCTTGGCCTGCACTATTCATGACTATACTATTCATGTGAACAGTATCCCATGAATAGTACCACCCCCTTAGCTCTTAGATATGTGTGGCTCCCTCTCCCCTATATAAGGAGGCCACACCCCTCTAGTTTTTCTTGGATTTTGTTGATTGAAGTTCGGAAGGTCCTATTTTTGACCCGATCTTTCAATGAGAAGATACGTTCGGCGGTAGTCGCTCAACTCTCATGATCCTAGCTACGAACACGCAAGGCCCAAAACTATGCAATCGCTGAACTGCTCGACAAGTCATTATCAAACGTGCATGAATACCCGGTTGACGTGATCACGAAGATCGATTCCTGTATACACTGAAGAAGCACGCAAGAACAAGATAAATAAGCAATCTGAAATTGCGAATATGAAATTGAATGTATTGATAGGTGGGGTTCTAAAGAACAATGTCGCTGTTGATCTCGCCGACCAAGAGGACAAAGAATAAAGTAGCAAAACTAAACTTTAATCAACAAAACCCGAGAAAAATTAGAGGGGTGTGACCTCCTTATATAGGGGAAAGGGATCCACACATATCCAAGAGCTAAGGGGGTGGTACTATTCATGGGGTACTATTCACATTAACAGTACAACCATAAATAGTGCGGCCCAAGGCGGGTGGCCAAGGAGGTGGCTGGCCCAAATAGGTTACAAGGCCCAATTTGGCCCAAACAGGTGATATAGTACCTTCTTTTGGTGATTCCGACATGCACAGAAGGAATTTGGAGGTGAGGCTAGATCCGTTTGAAAGAGGACGCGATAAGATTTCAATCAAGTACTTATGGACCTCAAACAGAATTTGTATGCAAAAATTATGCATATTTGAAGTCAGGGCTGTCTCCGGAGGCCGAACTGGTTTCCAGAATGTGTCCAACTTGATGTCTAGCTTGGCTTGGACACAAAGTGACGTGGAAATCTTCCTTGTACCATGGCGTGGAGTAGCGCTCATATCCGGAGGGTTGATGTCCTCATCATCCTCCCCTTCTTGCATTTGAATCGTCCTCGACTCAAGCTCATCCTCCTTCATCGGTAAGAAAAGCTTTAAAACTTGTAGCAACGTATTCTCGTCTTTCTGCAAAATGTTTGCAACAACATGTGGCAAAGAAATATTGAAAGCTTTGGAAATTAAATGTGATTGTGCATGCAACAAATCAACAAAGGCATCTTTTCTTATAGTATTCAGTGTGCAACTCAATTTGCAAGTATAAGTGAAGTATATAGTAGAGTTATGTATCACACATGAATTGTTGTTCAAAATAGCAAACGTCAATTCATTTATGTGATCACAAGTTATGCATATTCAACATACCAGAATGTTATTGTCTACACCATAATCTCACATTTTGACGATTTAATAACATCGACAACATATACTAGTACCAAGAATTATCAAACTTTATTACTCCATCCTAAAACTTCCCAAAGGGAACACAAACCACAAGGTTGAAACAAATTTATTATAACCAGATTATGCTAAGCAATAACAATACAAATTTATTATAACCAGATTATGCTAAGCAATAACAATATCACAATACACGCTATCAAAGACTAGTTACGAAATTCATCTACTCAACTGTTGGTGTTGCTCAACACCTTCTTCAGCACTCATTAACAATTGATGATTGTACTAATCATGTGTGTACATACGGTACTAATTCCATTTGCAATCACATAACCATATATAAACATAGATTCACATTTCACCTTTGTTCAGAAATCATTTCAAAACATGATTAAAGATTCACTAACATAATTTCCTATAAACAAGGTTTCATGAATCGATACACCAGCACCCATCTGGTACTTTATACAAGTTTCAACAATTTTAGCATAACAGGAAATAGATAAATCTAGCTCTTATGTAAGATCTATAGGTTCTGAATGGATATGGATAGTCTTTATTTAACATACACCATGTATCAAATACAAGGACATTTCAAATTAATAAATTTCACTTTCATGGATGGTAGTTAAGAATAATTGATTTGCACCATACTAAAAACCCAACTTGGTAACCCACATCATAGCAGTTTATTCGTTTAGTTATAACTTCTCATTTTTTTTAAGCATGATAAGACATCATAAAAGGATTCTAACACCTTCAGTAAGCAAAAGAGAGACGTTAAACCTCAACGCTCGAGGTAATCCAAAAGAAATACATAAAGTCAAAACTTTCACATGTTAAAGCACTTGCAACAGAAAACTTGTAGTATCTGAAATACCAATCGAATAAAGGAGTCATATTTCCCAACAATAAGTGTATAACTCCCAAGAAAAGTTTAATCTTGCTAATAACCGACGTTCACACAAAAACAACAATAGACCAGCAATCAGGAGAACAAGTATTCATATTATAAAGCCAAGAATGACTAATGAAAACTCATCGGTTGAAATATAAGCAAAAACTCAAGAAAAGTTCATCAACCTCCACAGGACAAGAATTGAACAAAATTCAAAAATCAAAGAAGAGAACAACTTTCTAAAGCAACTCACGCTCAACACCTCTAACTTTGGTACTCGGGGTATCTACTCCCCTGTCCACATATCACGAACGGTGGTGTACCTTGGTGAACCCCAGTGCACCAACCACCACCTCAACTTCTTAACATCCGCTAACAACACGCTTCACCAAAATACTCAATTATGAATATACAGGATCATCTCATGACAATCATAGTATTAGTTCATAGATATAGAATATCATAGCAGATCACATATTAACAACAAGAATGATAGTACAGAAGCAATTCAAGAATAGTTCAACATGATGAAACACACCACTAGAAATACGAATACGATGGATTACCCAAACCCCACCATCGTACACTGATGTGTCATATTAATAACTTAATTACCACGGACCTAAAGCCCGCTCTGATACCAACTGTAACACGCTGGCTATTCGGAAGCCAAGACGCCACCTATTTATTCTAACATTCTACACAATGCGGAAGAATATGAAACAAGTATATCAACTAATGGCAGTATTAAAACAAACAGGACATGGTGAAGGTATCCTTCCTTCACCTTTTAAGTTATTTATTACAGATCATCAATAAGGAATGTAAGGTAGAACTAAAATTTAATCTTGAACTTGAATAGGATGATATGAATGAGTAGTGCGTGTCTACTCCCTCCCAAGTGAGCCAACATCAGGGGTTACCTAAAATAAACAAACAATGCAAGAATGAGTCCATGACTCAGCAAGTACAGTAAAAAGGACAGAACACACATACGAACAAGACATCATCATTAAAGAATGCGAACATACATCGATTGAAACTTAGGAATGCATGACATGAATGAATGTAATCAAGGATGGACTGCACACACGCTTATACCGGTATAGCTAGTGACACACCCGTCGGTGTTCATTTTAAGCCCGCACCTTAACAAAAGTGCGGGGATCCAAGTCCCGTATGAAGAACGTTTCATACAGGTGTCCAAATCTGCCCATACTGGAATTGATGGGTCTTACGTGCCCATACTGGAATTGATGGGTCTTTCTATCCACTCCTGTGGACGGGACATGACAATGTCCAAAACTACCCACATTGGAATGGTGGGACTTACAATCCACTCCCGTGGATAAAACATGAATTATGAATGCAGGCTATGAATATGAACAGCGAATAACATTATCCCTTAGCATAAATTCAACATATTTGAATATACATAGACAGATCATCATCTCTTGTATCACAAGATGTCACAACATAATTATGTAAGCATTCATGACCAAGCAATCACAACCAAAGTAACAAACAATGTACTTGCCTTCCGCGTTGCGATGCGTTAGCAGGCAGTGATGATGCTCCCAAACCCGTAGCCTCGCTGCCTAAACAATTAAATAAAAGAAATAAGAACAACATGGTACCTGACACGACTTAAATATTCTACAATACTCTCTTGAACACCCAAGAAATAGCCGTATTCCCAAATCAAAAAGATAAAGACCTCGAATCGGATCCGACAGCAGCATGATAATGGTCATAACTATTTACCGGGACTCAAACGAGGTGAACCCAGATCCTACATAAACTTAACGAACATATCTACAACATTCCAGTTGACGAGATAACCCAAATCGGCCAATTTAATTTGCTAACAGCTAAATGAAACAGCAGAACAGAAACTGTTTGACATTTAAGACAGCAGAATTGAAATGACCATAAATTTTAATCTACAATTCCGAATTGGGTGTTCTTTATCAATCTGAAAAGGTTAGGAAATTATCTACAATAACCTAGTTGAGAGGAAACCCTGATTAGTCCATTAACACACTCATAATTTAAAAGACAACTTGGCAGTTTATCCTCGTCAGGATTCTGGACAGATGAGACGAAAACTAACATAACTTTTTATCCGTACATCGGGATCAGGTGTTCTTGGCGGACACCGAAATCTAAGAACAAAACCTACAAAACTCTAGGAGATGGACCTCTCAAAATCGGCCTCTAAGATCACGAAACAGGCCACGCAACAATCTGGACAGAAACTTAAATAATCGCAGCAGGACTTCGATCCAACGAACATGGCATCAAACGCTCCTACTATGATCCAATCAGCAAAGAGAATGAACCATTACCCTTGTAGAACCCTAGGAAGACGCTGATCAAACACCCCGAAGAAGACCCCTTCTCTTCTCTTCCTTTCTCCCCTCTTCTCTCTTCTCTTCTCCTCCTTCTTGTGGCGGCCAAAGAATGGGGACCTCTCCAAGGAGCAAAGATTGGAGGAGGTGGAGGTGCAGCACCAAGGCTTGGGGTGGCGCCAATGGAGGGGGAGACGGGCAGACTCGGGAGGAGGAGGCGCAAGGTGGAGGGAGGGTGGCGCCGCAAGTGGGAGAAGGGAAAAGGGGAGGCGGCTAGGGTTTGGGGAGGGTGGCGCCCCTTTGGCCGGCCACTACAAGGCCAAATGGGCCAAGGCCTGTGCCCAAGTTTGCGTGAAAAGCGGAAAACCCTCTCTTTTCTTGTTTTGAAGATTTTCTGAATTAAACTTTCCCCCGATTATTTAATCTCTACCGATTAAATTAATTTATCCCGATTATTGGCTTCTCACACTTCCGGAGTATTACAAAAGTAGACCAATGACGTACTCTCAGCAGTGAGGGACAATATGTATGCAGGTAATTGTTTCCCTTTGATTTCAAATTGGCCTGCAATGACATCGTAATCTATAAAACTCAACCAACCTGTCATTGTTAGTAGAAAACAAGGAAACAAATCACAAATATATGTTCATATCAACTACTAGGATCTAGAGGCTCAAATCAAGTCACTCACACTCAAGCTTATACCAAGTTCTTACAAGTTCTTACCAATGCAGCAAGAAAGTGGTACAACTGGTGACTGGTTCGTGATACTCTCACTTGCGATTAGCCCAACGATTGCGAGGGATGACACCTGCTGAGTTAGTAGGGAGTGGAGCTTGGAAGGCTTCAATATGGTAGCAAGGATCAGCAATAATCAAATCAGTTAATACAAGTTGAAAGATTGTTCAAAGTACTAGTCAATGTTGTTGATCCTAGCCTAATCACAGCTAGCTAATCAAAGCCCTATGCAGAGAAGTGTATGTACGCACACGCAACGATCAATGTGACTTGATGTAAGCAAGGGAAAACCTAACAAAAAGTGCTAGGAGAGACGCTAGCCAACTACTCAAACTTCTTTCTTAGGGCACAAGATTGTTTGCACGATGTAGAGCACAAAAACAGAATAACGTGCAACGTAAACAGCCCTCTAGATTGAACAAAAATATTAGCTAGTCTCAAATGACGAAAAGGCAAAGTTTTATATGGCTTATATATGCTCGTTTGAAAGGTTTCAACGAGATCTACAACTTTGCAGTTGAGGCGAATTCTAAATTCCAAAAGGAAGATCGAAGGAAATGACAAAAATAGAAAGCGAAAACTTGCGACCCGAATTCGGCGCCGAAAATGGCCGATTTTGGGGCATCTAGAGGGCAACAAGTGGCTTAGGTGGAAAGGATGAGCCTCATCATTAGCTTCGAGATGAGCACAAGAACGTAAAACATAGACACGGTATGCAAAAGTTCTGCCCGTTTTATTGAAAGTGTCTCGGACATGGAATCCTACTCGGACTCGAAACCGTCTCGGGTTCAAATTTGAAACTGTTATATCTTTCAAACCCGTGGGACAAACTTGCTGAATTTTTTTTGTGGAAGCTTGTGGCTATATGTAGAAGGTTTCCACCAATTTTTATGTGCTTTTCTTTTTCTTTTTCTTCTTTTTTTCTCAACCACTGCTTTTGTTCTTGCGGTTGCCTCTTTCTCCTTCTACTATCTAGCCGGCCCTAGAGATTGCCGCAAGTCACAAATAACATCAACTCTCTCAAAAGATCACAGCAATCCTTTAGGTTTTTTTGGATTAACAATAGGATGGATTTTCTATTTTTTTGGTGCGAAGTAGAGGAGTTCTAACCCAGTAATTTTCTGTTTTAGATGCAAAAACTAAGAACCCTAAACGAACGATCAAGCAATGCGAAGGAAAACACGAGAAGCAATCTATACCATGACCAACTAGACAAAAATTAGAACTAAAGATTTGCAACTAAACACGACGATACAATCAATGATTCAACCATGCAAAAACCGAAAAGAAAAATTGCAAAGGCTCAACGGGCTCGGTATGGATGATAGATGCAAAAAAATTTGGGGCAATTTTCTGGACTCTAGGTATGAAAAAATATTTACTACTAAGGGTACTGATTTCTCACCGAAGAACTGTAGCTCTGATACCACCTGATGCGACAATGAGTGTCCCGATCTTTCGGTGAGATGGATAACTTGATTTGGGTCAAGACGACTCTCACGATTCGGCTACCAATCGGACCAATATGCCTGGCAATCGCTGAACCAACTCTAAGATTGTTATCGATCTTGCTAGAAGCACGATCGACCTGACCACAAAGGTCTATTCCTGCATGCAATCGAAGAACACGCAAGAACAAGATAATAAGCAATCTGAAATTGAAAATATGATTGAAATATTTGATAAAATTGGGATTCCAAAAGTGGTATTATGGTTGGTCTAGTCGACACAAACCAATACACGAAGTTGCATCGTAGCTAACTTTTAACTCAACAAAATCCGAGAAAAACTAGAGAGGTGTGGCCTCCTTATATAGGGGACAGGGAGCCACACATATCCAAGAGCTAAGGGGGTGGTACTATTCATAGGGTACTGTTCATGTGAATAGTGCAGCCCAAGGGGGGTGGCCAAGGAGGTGGCCAGCCCAAATAGGTTACAAGGCCCAATTTGGCCCAAACAGGTGACGCAACACCTTCTTTTGGTGATTCCGACGTGCACATAAGGAATTTCGAGGTGAGGCTAGATCCGTTTGAAAGAGGACGAGATAAGATTTCAATTAAGTACTCGTGGACCTCAAACGGAGTTTGTATGCAAAAGTTATGCATGTTTGAAGTCAGGGCTGTCTCCGGAGGCCGAACTGGATTCTAGAACGTGTCCAACTTGATGTCTTGCTTGGCTTGGACACAAAGTGACGTGGAAATCTTCCTTGTATAATGGCGTGGAATAGAGCTTGTATCCAGAGGGTTGATGTCCTCATCACTCCTCCTCAGCCGAAAACAGGAGAAGTGAGGAGAAGCTAGGTTCAGAGGGGTTTTAACCCAAAGAAGATGATGGCAAAAGGAGCGGTGTGAAGTAACGAAGCTCCAAGAGTGGTCGATGGGGGTGATGGATTGATTCTGTCGATGGAGCAGCGCAGCATGCGGCGGCGACGTGGTGTTCACGCTTTGTGTGACTCGACGGGTGTGTCAGCGAGAGGAGGGAGAAGGAACTGACTAGTGGGCCACCTCGTTAGCGAAACAAAGTGGTGCGCTCACACGCGTAATGTTCGGACCATGCATCTCAACGGTCCAATCAAGATCCAATGGTCCACAATCGCTACGCGTTTGGACGGTCCGAACATCCCTTTTGATTTGGACCGTTCGCTTCGCATCAGACGACGGTCCACACGAGAGTGAACGTTCGGACTGCCCGATCGGTCAAGAGATCTGGGCCGTTGCCTTTCTATCGGATGGCCCAGATGCGACTGGTGCGGCGTGGTGCGTTTAGTTGGCTCCACCAAGTCCAAAGGCTCGGGTCGGAGTTGGGTTTGAACCCAAGGAACAGGTAAGAGGGTTTTAGGCTTGGTTTGACTGAGATTTAAATTAGCTTCTCTACTTTTACCAGGTTCTTATAAATAGAAATAAATTTCCTAAAAATCTGAAATAATTCAGAGGGGTTCCTGGGAAGACTTAGGGTGGAAGTTGGATAAAAAGGTTCCAGAAGAAGATACAACATCAGTTGTCTTGATTTTCTTCAAAGATAGTGCTAAGATATCCCATCAAAGTTACAAGGAATGGTTATTACATTTTCCTTCGCATTGCTTTTTTAACCTTTCCTTTTTTGATTCGAAAATACTTTAAGAAGAAGGAAAAAGATTGGGATAAGTGGTTTGCATTTGATCTTCACGCTCCCAAGTTGCTTCATTTTTAGTATGGTTGTGTCGGACCCGGGAGTAACACCCCCAAATCCTCTATATATTTCTGAACTAGTCCCAAGATCAGTAGCTAATTCACACAGTAACTAGATATGGTAACATCCATAAATCGCATAACTTTTTTAATAATCAGAGTTTATTACCAGAAAGACTTACAAGCCAACAATAAACAAACGCAGCGGAAGACGAAGAAGAAGTAGTGGAGTCCAGCTGATCTACCACAGGCAATCGATTGGGGTAGTAGCCTAGTCGTCGAGATCCACACTGGTAGCAAAGTTCTTCTCCTCTGAAATTTATTTGCATAAAGCAAGTATGAGCACAACTACCGTGCTCGGAAGTTACACCCAATAATTAACAGATTATAATGCATGCAGGGATAAATGAAAGGAAGGTTTATTGGTTGATTTTGCATAAAATAATGTTTTCTTTAAATATTTGTACTAAGTTCCAAAGCGGTTATTCTATAACTAAAATTTATTTTTATAAATTCTCAAGTTTTATAGTCAGATAACATTCACACAAGAATGGTGAAGGATACCCTCCTATCACAAGGCTACCTGCCCAAATTCCCGATTGGATAGAAATCCAAAAACATTTGATAAAGCCTTTTGAAATCGAAAC
Source organism: Ampelocalamus luodianensis (assembly GCA_036346255.1). Lineage (NCBI taxonomy): Eukaryota > Viridiplantae > Streptophyta > Magnoliopsida > Poales > Poaceae > Ampelocalamus > Ampelocalamus luodianensis. The sequence goes on from CM070623.1 coordinate 13,225,609, forward strand.
CAAAGTCTAACTTTGAGCGGCTTTGCTAGCATGTCCATAACCGTGGACATGGCTATTCGAATAGATTGACACTCTGTAGAGGTTGTACAACTTTACCCACAAGAGATAATCACTTATATTGTCCGCTCACACACTTCCGAAGGTGTGCGACTAAGAGATTATCACAAGGCCTTTACAATGCGTCATCCCAACGTAGTTATGCCTCACTAAGGTTTTGCTTCCTTTGGACTAACCATCCGCTGGATTTAAGCCCCCTCTTGCGTCATGTGGAAATACATAAAAGTAGGCCATGAAGACACCCACGCAACCAGGCACAACCACAGTGAAATGTTGCAAATTAATTAGCCAAGTCATGCCCATTTCCTAACTTGTGGTAGTACGATGTGGCTTAGCAAGATGCGGCTCGAAGACTGGTCTTTAACTGACTTAGGCGACTTCCAATAAAACCCATGGGCCTCAATCATAGAAATGAATCGATCCCGTGCATAAACATGCACCCACCAAACATCCATTTCACCCAAGTACAAACCAATTTTTCCTTTTTGCTTTTCAAAAACATTTGCAAAAAACTTGAATGACAAACCAATGCCACAAACTTTTAAACAATAGTTGATCATTGGGCTAACATTCCCGAAATCAAAACATTTTTGGTCTAAGAAAGTCTTTGCATATCATTTTTCAAATGATCCTAGTTCATACTATTGTATCAACTAGGTTTTATCTAGGGTGACCATAAGTTTAATTCAATATCAATATTGGCGACGTCCAGATTACACACAAGCCTCAAGAAAGTTCTCACTCAACAAGCCTAACACTTGACCAATTACGCACAACGCGCCGCCTATCTTGTTTGAAAATAGCTCTGGCGACTAGCATGGGCGTCTAGCTCTCTCTTGGCGCTCTTCTTGCCGGTGCCACTCCAGCACCGGCGGACTATTTGTCTCGGCTGATCCATTTTTCTTTCTCATGATGAAGACCTCGGAACTTGACTTCAACCCGGGTTTATCACTTCAAAAATAGATCTGGAGTAGATTTGGCTCACCGATGGTGTTCTAGCCGGGCTGTGGCCTAAAGGAATTTGTTCTAGTTGCTACCTTTGGTAGAGCAAGATTTCGTCTGGAAGAGGAATTAGTCAGCGTCGCGCTTCAAGCCTGCCTTGGTGGCAATGCCAGCAACTTCAAGGTAACCAAACTCTACTCCACGGGCTTTAAATTCTCAGTCGCATCCAAAGATGTTGGGTTGTTTATCTACAACCTCAAAAGTTTTCGATGTAAGGAATTTGCCATTTACTTCCACCTTTGGGGCAATGGAGGAGCTAACTGGCAGAAGGAATTCCATCAATGGACTGTAGAGCAAAACAAGGAGTGGACTACTGTTGTAACATCCCAATTTTCAGAGCTTAAAAATCTTTTAAATAGTTAGTAGGAAGAAAATTCACCATTTGGATTTTATTTGAATTTAATTCAAAAGCTTAATATTGGCCTTTATAATAAAAAAAAACATTTAATGTGAATAATCCCAACATGAACATTAGCCAAAACTATTTTATTTGGGTTCTATGTGCTCAGATATATTTTCTAGATTTTTCTAGAATTTTTCTGAGTTCATTTGCTACTTTCTATTGCTTATTTGAATTTCTGGTATTTTCTAAATTAGAAAACCTATTAAAATCTCAGAAAATAATTCGGGCTGAATTCCTCTCCCTCGGCCCACCCCTATTCCTAACCCATTACACGCGCTGCGCACTGCGCGGCGCGCTCGCCGCCGCGCTAGCGGTGGACCCGCTGTCGACCTCTCTGCCTCGCTCGCCTCCGCGGATTCGATCGTAGATGGACGGTTGGATGCGCCCGATCGTTCCGGCAGTCCGAACACCCTCATTGACGGTGAACCGTTCGATCGAGGATGGACGGATGGATCCTTGCGTTCGTTTAGCGGTCACACCTTTTCGCACGCACCCGTGTCCGAGCCTCTGCCACTTATTGGTGGGCCCCTCGGGGTGCACTGTTCATCGTCTTCCTCACGGACTCTGGAGTCCGTGTCCGAGCCGGGTTGCGCCGCCGTGCCGCTCGCGAACTCGTCGCTCCCGGGCACTATTTAATGTCGTGACCGCGTCACGAGGATCGCCTCAACCCTAGCCGCCTTTTCCCAAAACCGGGAACCTAGAGAGCCGCCTTTTCTTCTGAATCGGAGCTTTGGCCTAGCGCGGCGCCGGTTTCGACAAATTGGTCGCCGACGTTGAGCTCGGCCCTCTTGAGTACCTCCCGAAGTTCACCACGTCAAGCCCTGTCAGTGCGCACTTATCATCGTCGGGGAGCTCGTGAGCGCCGCCGCCGTAGAACTCCCATCTGCCGCGCCGCCGACTTGCCACCGCCGTGTTCGGTCGCCGCCGATGACCATTGGGTCCCGCGTTTAGCCCTTAAGCTTCGCCTGGTCCTTGCGATCCTGTTGGGTGCGCTCAAAACCCCACCCGAGGTCCCCATCGCCGTTTAGCGTCGACCGAGTCGCCGCCATCGCCTCGTCGCCGGAAGCCCTTGCCGCCATCCTTCACCGCGCCGGGCCGTTGGATGTGATCGCACAGGCACCGACATGCGACCGGTGACCTTGTTGGGCGCGGTCCGCCGTTCGCCTCGCGAGTTGAAGTCGTCTCGTAGTAGATCCTCGCGCTGCGTGGCATGCCGGCTCGGCCGCCACCTCATCCTCGTGTATACGGTTCGCCACGTGGTCTGACAAGTCAGCGCCTACGTGGTAGTCCAACCCAGCCCAGAGCCAGAACCTCCGTGAACCCAGTCCACCGTGAGCCTAGCCTCTGACATGTGGGTTTCTTTTCATTATTTCTTTTCCGGAAATCCTCGCTGACGCCAGCATTGCGCAATAATCCGATTTTTCTTTAGAGAAATAATTCGGAAATTCCAGAAAATCAGAATTAGGGTTTCTTTTAGATTTCCAATCTTCCAAAGCCCATAACTTTTGCATTCTAACTCCGATTGAGCCCATTCAAATTTCTAAATTTGTCTAAATTCGAGATATATCTAATTATTATTTTTATTTAATTTTTGGAGTTTTTTTTGCCTCTGTTATTTATTTGTTTTGGTTATTTTGCTTCGTTTGTGCGTAGACGTCGATACTTCGGGGGTTTTCGTCGAAGAAGGCTTCAACCAAGTTCAAGACCAGTACATAGACCTATTCCAAGGCAGGTCATACCTTTGATCATATTGAATCCCAGTTTTCCCAAATTATATTGTGTTGAATTATTGCATTTACTTTAATTATGTGTTTAATCGCTTTTGGGCTAGTTATTTATCCAAATCTGTTATGTTCACCTTGCCTACTTGTATACCTTAATCTTTTGTCGCCTAGATTGGTTTATTATTTAGTTGGTATTAACATATTGCCAACATGGTTGGTTAGACCGACTAGAATTGCTTAGCTATGCTACGAGTCATCATCTCATGTGAGTGCAATTATGAAATTGACTAAGTGATTATGGAGCTGTGTGATAAAGCGTGTGTCTTTGTGTGCTATTACTCGTGATGGCATGTGTTGCACTAAACCAACTGGGTGGTAAAAGATTTAGACCGAGGCAAGTGGTGGATTGTGTGTGTTGGTGGCTTTGTGATTGGGATTTATCTGTGTGGTTTAGTTAGAAAAGCTGGAAGTCTTGCCTTGGTCAATTAAGGACTTAACTTTGTGCGCCATTGAATCGAGCTATCTTGTCACGACCGCATGTCCGTGACAGGCCTAACTTAGTAGGTTACGGAGTTTCAACATTGGGGTTCGTGGATGGGTTAAGCTTTGTGATATGGGATGTGTGAATAAGAACGTCAATGTTGAGACGAAGTTGTCGAACTGTTTTATTACGATTAGTGCTAGCTACACTAGTTGTATCATGTGGGTAAAGTGTACAAACCTCTGCAGAGTGTTAATCGATCTATTCGAATAGCCGCGTCCTCGGTCATGGACAACGCCGAGGATTTCACATGAGGGTAGTGTTCATAAAATGTGGGATTGGGAGTGTGATCTCAATCATATGGTCATGTGAATCAATCGGTTTAGCTGTGTGTCTTTGTGGAAACAAGCTGTTAAATTAATATTGCTTATTTGTTTTAAATTATGCTTTCAATCTATTATTTGTATTCAATTGCGAATGTTGCATTTCTGCAAAATAACCACAGAAGCTATTCCTTTGGAATAAGCCTGCATCTATATATTGCATTCTATGGTATGATTTGCGAGTACGGTTGTGTACTCACGCTTGTTGTAAAACTTGCGTCCAAACCTATAGAAGTGGAGGAGTCTTCTTTGCTTTGAGGAGGAGTTTGTGGAAGAAGGTTGATCGTTAGGTCATCGATCCCAATCGGTTACTGTGGTGTCTTGATTGAGTTTGCGAGTTTATTTCGTTCATTGCGATATTTCTTTAGTGTTAGCCTGCGTGGCTTAATAAGTTGTAACCCCGACCTTAAGGTCAAAACTCTAGTTGTTACCCAAACTATTCGTTTATGTTATATTTCGCTTGTGTGGATTGATATTCACCTATGTTACCACTGTGTGCACTAGCGTGATCTGGACTAGTGCGAGAATACGGAGGTCGCATTGCATTTTGGGTCCCGGCAGAGGTGGTATCGAGCCATCTCGATCGTAGGTCTTGACCTTAGTTAGATCGGCCGTTTTTAGAGAGTCCAAATTATTTTCTAAAAGAAAACCAACTTGCAAGAGTAACCTATTGCTTAACTCCTCTCATGTCTCTCTAGACTCATCTATTGCTAGAATTTTCCCCTCTCTCCATTTTTTTAAGTTGTTCTTACTCTCTCTGTCTTTTGGATAGATGCCTCGCCTTGGACCTATGGTGAACGTTGTGGAGGTTACGCGCGAACTTTGGAAGCTTCGCAGTACTTGGAGGTTTTGATCGTCCGTTGTACCGAGGAAACAAGCTGGATGGTGGATGGACATAAGCGGGCACGATCCGTCGCTGACGATCTACGCCGGGATGAACACCATGGCAAGCCACCATTGAACATCTCCGTCGGGAGGATCACTTGGAGTGAAGGAATACAGGAATCATCGCGCTGGCCATGCCGGATCGCCACATCTACATGCGCGAAGTTGCAAGGAACCGTCTTCCTCTACCACCCCTGCAGCGCCCGCCGGAGCTACCGCACACTATCCATCCACGGAGGGAGAAGAAGATGCCACGATGGTACACCTCGCCCGTGCGTCGTCGCCAAGAGGAATCCATGGAGATGATGGCACGATCTAGACGGTGCCTACAAGAGCTCCGCACAAGTCAAGAGAAGATCGCCATCCTAGAAGAGATGCTGACGCCCCCACCAAAGCGGACCAAGAAGAGGAAGAAGATCTAGAAGAACATGAAGAATCGAGGAAGATCCAGAGGAAGTGGAGCCGAACCGAGAGGAGCTGTCGCGCCATCAACGCTGTTCTGTTGCACGATTCGGGGCACGGGATCGGTTTGCGAAGATGCCGGCCAGATTCAAGGTCTACAGGCGGGAGCACACCGCGGTTGTGGAGGTTACCTCGGCCCGAAGTTCGCTAAGGCCTAGGTTCGCGATTGAGGCTTAGTGTGTTAAGCGCGTCCGTCTAAGCCTAGTTGTGTCGCCCTTTAGGCGTTAGATTGTGTGCTTAGGTTCGCTATTTTCTTTGAGTGTGAGTATGAGCTGCAAAGGCCCTTAGGCATCTGTTGCAAGCCATACTAAGTTCTTAAGTAATAAAGTTGCTTTTCGTTTCTCGCTTGTTGTTGGGTTTAACCAATCCCCCGCTTAGTTCTTAACTCACCTCATGCTTGCTACCTTATCTAACCCTTGAGCTTCGAGATGGTTACAACTCGCGAGACGATTTGCAAGTGGTTGGTACTCAAAGACCCTGCAGTGATGGGCAACCAAGGCGGGAGCAGTTCGCCACGGCAAAGACCTTGGTGGATCTGCAGAACTTTGGGTCTTTTATGGCAGCACAGACACAGTTGATGCATGCCATGATGAAACAGATGCAAGCTATAAGTGAGCGGAATAACAACAACCATCACCCCTAGGGAGCCCCAGCTGCTCATGGCCACCAAGGACCTTCTAAGTTGGCAGAATTCATGAGGACCCTTCCACCAACATTCGCTGGACATGTCTCACCCGTGGAAGCTGATGATTGGCCGGGTGATTGAAAGAAAGCTGCGATTACTCAATGCAGCGACCATGAAAAAGTTCTCTATGCCTCTCACCGGTTGGAGGGCATCGCGCAGAATGGTGGGAGAACCTGCGCGCTCATGAGGCACCACGAATATCACTTGGGAGAATTCTCTACCGCATTCGCCAATACCACGCACTGAAGGAATTATTGAACTAAAGAAAGATGAATTTCGTGCCTGAAGCAAGGAAGCTTGTCGGTGTCGACTATCTCAACAAGTTCTCGTAACTTGCTCGCTATCTTTGCGAGAAGATGTTGCAATGAGACAAGGCTCGCGAGTCGTTTTCAAGGGACCGAACACGGACTTCAGTCAATCTCCTTGCACATACCTTCCCTGACTTCCAAGAACTGATCAATAAAGCTTTAGTCATGGAGGATAAGCGCAAGGAACTGGAAGACAATCGCAAACGCATGATGATCCGGCGGGGAGGCCAAGCAATTCCAACAGAGAGCAAGGGCGGTGCACCGCAGATTCAGCGGTTTTCTCCGCGAACTCGCCGGGACACTGCACCAACCTCAGCACCTCGTCCAGTTGCTCAGAACACTCGCACCCCAGCACCGACCAACGCTAATCCAACAGTCAACAAGTCGCAAGAGCCAAGGGTGTGCTACACTTGCCGTCAACCAGGCCACTACGCAAATTAGTGTCCACAGAGGGGAACGATCACACCAGTTCGTTTCAGCCTTGGAGCTACACCAAATAAGACACCGGCACCGGGTCACCAACAGGGAACTTTCCAAGCCCCCAACCAGCCAGGAGGAGGGACGCAGTCCGTGGTCCGAGGCCGTGTCAACCACGTCACCCTGGAAGGAGCACAGGAAGCACCAGACATCGTACTGGGTAAGTTCCTGGTTAATTCAGTAACCGCATCAGTTCTGTTTGATTCTGGAGCTTTGCATTCTTTTGTGTCTGAAGTTTTTGCAACTAAGAATAAGTTGGAGGCTATACAACTTAAACATACTCTATTAGTTCAATCGCCTGGAGTAGAGCTAAGCTCTAGAGTGGGTTGTTTAGGAGCTAAGTTACTCATAGCTGGAGTTGAGTTTCTAGCCAACTTAATTGTTCTAGACACCCAAACCCTAGATGTCATTCTTGGCATGGATTGGCTATCCAAGCACAAAGTCATCTTTGGATTGTGGCCAAGAGCCGTAACGGTTGAGATGCGATGGAAGGAAAGTGGAGTTTCTAGCCACATCGGTTCGTGAAGGACACTTGCTAGTAAACAGTCTGAAGACCATTGCAATGGAGAATGTACCAATAGTCAGAGAATACCCAGATGTGTTTCCAGAAGAGTTACCCGGAATGCCACCAAATCGTGACATCGAGTTCGTCATCGATCTAGTGCCAGGGACAGTGCCAATTTCTAAGCGACCTTATCGAATGCCAGCTGACGAGTTAGCAGAAATGAAGAAGCAGATTGAAGAACTTCTCGAGAAAGGTTTCGTAAGACCAAGTTCGTCACCGTGGGGAGCACCAGTCTTGTTCGTCAAGAAGAAAGAAGGAAGCATGAGGATGTGTATCGACTACCGTTCTCTTAATGAGGTCACTATCAAGAATAAGTATCCATTGCCCAGGATAGATGATCTGTTTGACCAGATGAAGGGAGCCGGAGTGTTCTCAAAGATCGACCTGCGATCGGGCTACCATCAGTTGAAGATCTACCCTAGGGATATACCAAAGACCACTTTCTCAACGCGGTATGGACATTATGAGTTCTTGGTCATGTCATTTGGGCTGAGAAATGCCCCAGCTTACTTCATGAACATGATGAACAAAGTCTTCATGGAATACCTGGACAAGTTTGTAGTGGTGTTCATTGACGATATTCGTTTATTCCAAATCGAGGAGGAACACGAGAACACCCGAGGTTAATTTTGGAGAAACTCGGGAGCATCGGTTGTATGCCAAGTTCAGTAAGTGTGACTTTTGGAAGAAGGAAGTGGATTTCCTTGGCCATGTGATGACCGCCGATGGAGTAGCAGTTGACCCAGGAAAAGTAAAAGCAGTGTTACACTGGGACCAGCCCAAGACTGTAACCCAGATTCGCAGTTTCTTGGGAATGGCGGGTTACTACCGCCGCTTCATTGAAGGATTCTCCTCAATTGCTAAGCCTCTTACGCAATTGTTGAAGAAGGAGAAGAAGTTCACTTGGACCCCAGCTTGTGAAACAAGTTTTCAAGAGTTAAAGAAACGCCTGACCACAGCCCCAGTGTTGATTCTACCAGACATCCGGAAGGACTTCGATATCTACTGTGATGCTTCGCGTCAAGGACTAGGGTGTGTCCTGATGCAACAAGGGAAAGCAGTTGCGTATGCATCAAGACAACTAAGACCACATGAGGAGAATTACCCTACTCAAGATCTGGAATTAGCTGCCGTGGTGCATGCTTTAAAGATTTGGCGTCACTACCTTATCGGTAATCGCTGTGAAGTCTACACAGATCATAAGAGCCTAAAGTACATCTTCACCCGATCGAACTGAACATGAGGCGAGAAGATGGTTGGAATTGATCAAGGATTACAATCTTGGAATCCACTACCATCCCGGAAAAGCCAACATAGTTGCGGGACGCTCTAAGTCGTAAGAGTTCTTGTAATGCTTTGGAAGTAAAGGAAAGTTGCCAGAACTTTATGAAGAATTTCAAAAGATAAGGCTAGAAGTTGTGTCAGAAGGATTTATAGCCAATTTGGAAGTGAGTCTACCTTGGAGAAGCGATTAGTGAAGCACAACCAAAGGATCCGTGTTGTTAGAGATCAAGATCAAAATGACAGAAGGAAAATTTAAAGATTTCACCGAGGATAACGGGATATACTACGGATTAATGGTCGATTCAGTGTACGGATATCGACGGTCTAAAACGATTGATCTTGAAGGAAGCCCATGACTCAAAGTATTCGACTCACCCCGAAGTACCAAGATGTACCGGGATGTTAAGAATAAATTTTGGTGGCCAAATTTGAAAGCAGGAAGTCGCGAGTTCGTGGCCTTGTGCGACACCTATCGAGAAAATAAAGGCGAACACGAGACCAGCAGGTTTGCCGCAACCATCGAAGATTCGAGAATAGAAGTGGGAAGAAATCGGGATGGATTTCATCACGGTTTACCCAAGACCCAATCGAGTTACGATTCGATCGGGTAATAGTTGATCGATTGACCAAGGTCGCACATTTTACGCGATCAAAACCACGTACTCGGAGATCGCCTTGGAGTTGTACATGGCGAATTGTCGGTTGCATGGAGTGCCCAAGAAAATAGTGTCGGATCGAGGATCTCGGTTCACCTCTCGCTTTTGGCGAGTTTGCATGAAGCATTGGGTACCCATCCGAATTCAAGATCGCATATCATCCACGCACGGATGGACAGATGAAAGAGTCAATCGAACATTGGAGGATATCTTGAGCATGCGCTCTAGCGAATGCTACCGATGGGATAAAAGTTTGCCGTATCACGAGTTCTCGTACAACAACGATTATCAAGCGACCGCAAATGTCGCCATTTGAAGCTTTGTATGGCGTGCTGCCGAACCCCGTTAAATTGGTGAGGCGGTGAGCGTCTGATGTTGGGCGAGATATCATCAAGAGGCGAAGAACGAGTTGCTATGATCGGGAAAGGCTAAAAATAGCCGATCAAGGCGTAAGAGTTATGCGATAACGCCGTCGAGATCTCGATTTGAGCGTAAGATTTCGTTTATCTTGAGTGACCCCGCTCGAGGTGTCAAAGGTTTCATGCCAAAGGGAAGCTTGCCCTAGGTATGTTGGTCCGTTCAAGATTTTGGGCGTCGTGGGAAGTTGCTTATCGATTGGAGTGCGCGATGCGTTAGCGAGGAGTGCATGATGTCTTTCATGTCTCGCAATTGAAGAAGTGTCTTCGTGTGCGGAAGAGCAAGCCCGTTGGAATCAATTGACTTGAAGGAGGATCTTACCTACAAGGAGCGGCCAGTCAAGATTTTGGATGTCGAGAACGCCTCACCAAGCAAGACTGCTTGCGTTTTGCAAAGTTCGATGGAGCAACCACTCGAAGGAGAAGCAACGTGGGAGCGTGAAGAAGAGCCAAAGCCGAGTTTCTAGCCTTTTCTCTAGCTAGCTTTGAATCTAGGGTCGAGATTCCTTTAAGGGGAGGTTTGTAACATCCCAATTTTTAGAAACTTAAAATCTTTTAAATAGTTAGTAGGAAGAAAATTCACCATTTGGATTTTATTTGAATTTAATTCAAAAGCTTAATATTGGACTTTATAATCAAAAACATTTAATGTGAATAATCCCAACATGAACATTAGCCAAAACTATTTTATTTGGGTTCTATGTGCTCGGATATATTTTCTAGATTTTCTAGAATTTTTTCGAGTTCATTTGCTACTTTCTATTGCTTATTTGAATTTCTCGTATTTTCTAAATTAGAAAACCTATTAAAATCTCGAGAAAATCATTGGGCGAATTCCTCTCCTCCACCCCTATTCCTAACTCCCCCACCGCGCGGCCCATTTCGCCCTCGTGCGCCGCCTCCGTTGGCGAGTGGACCCACTGTCGACCTCTGCGCCTCGCTCACCCTCCGCCGTTCGATCGTAGATGGACGGTTGGATCGCCCGTCGTTCGGGCGGTCGAACACCCTCATTGACGGTGCACCGTTCGATCGAGGATGGACGGATGGATCCTTGCGTTCGTTTAGCGGTCACACCTTTTCGCACGCACCCATGTCCGAGCCTCCGCCATCGATTGGTGGGCCTCGGCGCCGCATTCATCGTCTTCCTCACGGACTGCGAGTCGGTGTCCGAAGCGGGTTGCGCCGCCGTGCGCTCGCGAACTCGTCGCTCCGGGCACTATTTAATGCCGTGATCGCGTCACGAGGATCGCCTCAACCCTAGCCGCCTTTTCCCAAAACCGGGAACCTAGGCGTCGCTTTTCTCTTCGAATCGAAGCTTTGGCCTAAGCGCGGCGCCGGTTTTCGACGAATTGGTCGCCGACGTTGAGCTCCAGCCCTCTTCGAGTACCTCCCCGAGTTCGCCACGTCAAGCCCCGTCTGGTGCGCACCCTATCATCGTCAGGGGAGCTCCGTAGCGTCGCCGCACCGTAGAAGTCCCATCGCCGCCGCCGACTTGCCACCGCCGTATTCGATGCGCGCCGATGACCATTGGGTCTGCGTTTAGCCCTTAAGCCGCTGGTCCTGCGATCTGTTGGGTGCGCTCAAAACCCCACCGGAGGTCCCCATCGCCGTTTAGCCGTCGACCCGCGTCGCCGCCATCGCCCTCGTCGCCGACGAAGCCCTTGCCGCCATCCTTCACCGCATCGGAGCCGTTGGATGTGATCGCCTGGGCACCAGCATGCGACCGGTGACCTTGTTGCGCCGCCGGTCACCGCCGTTCGCCTCGCCGGAGTTGAAGTCGTCTCGGCCGTAGATCCTCGCGTGGCATGCCACCGGCCGCCACCTCATCCTCGTGTCTCCGTGTCTGCCCACGTGGTCTGACAAGTCAGCGCCTACGTGGCAGTCCAACCCAGCCCAGAGCCAGAACCTCCGTGAACCCAGTCCACCGTGAGCCTAGCCTCTGACATGTGGGTCCCACATGTCAGAGATTTCTTTTTATTATTTCTTTTCCGGAAATCCTCGCTGACGCCAGCATTGCGCAATAATCCGATTTTTCTTTAGAGAAATAATTCGGAAATTCCAGAAAATCAGAATTAGGGTTTCTTTTAGATTTCCAATCTTCCAAAGCCCATAACTTTTGCATCCTAACTCCGATTGAGCCCATTCAAATTTCTAAATTTGTCTAAATTCGAGATCTATCTAATTATTATTTTTATTTAATTTTTGGAGTTTGTTTTGCCTCTGTTATTTATTTGTTTTGGTTGTTTTGCTTCGTTTGTGCGTAGACGTCGATACTTCGGGGGTTTTCGTCGGAGAAGGCTTCAACCAAGTTCAAGACCAGTACATAGAACTATTCCAAGGCAAGTCATACCTTTGATCATATTGAATCCCAGTTTTCCCAAATTATATTGTGTTGAATTATTGCATTTACTTTAATTATGTGTTTAACTGCTTTTGGGCTAGTTATTGATCCAAACTGTTATGTTCACCTTGCCTACTTGTATACCTTAATCTTTTGTCGCCCTAGATTGGTTTATTATTTAATTGGTATTAACATATTGCCAACATGGTTGGTTAGACCGACTAGAATTGCTTAGCCATGCTACGAGTCATCATCTCATGTGAGTGCAATTATGAAATTGACTAAGTGATTATGGAACTGTGTGATAAAACTGTGTGTGCTGTGTGCTATTACTCGTGATGGCATGTGTTGCACTAAACCAACTCGGTGGTAAAAGATTTAGACTGAGGCAAGTGGTGGATACTGTGTGAACTGGTGGCTTTGTGATTGGGATTTATCGTGTGGTTTAGTTAGAAAAGCGGAAGTCTTGCCTTGGTCAATTAAGGACTTAACTTTGTGCGCCATTGAACTGAGCTATCTTGCACGCACCGCATGTCCGTGACAGCCTAACTTAGTAGGTTACGGAGTTTCAACATTGGGGTTCGGTGGATAGGTTAAGCTTTGTGATATGGGATGTGTGAATAAGAACGTCAATGTTGAGACGGTTGCCGAACTGCTTTGTTACGATTAGTGCTAGCTACACTAGTTGTATCATGTGGGTAAAGTGTACAAACCTCTGCAGAGTGTTAATCGATCTATTCGAATAGCGCGCCCTCGGTCATGGACAACGCCAGGATTTCACATGAGGGGTAGTGTTCATAAAATGTGGGATTGGGAGCCGTGTGATCTCAATCATATGGTCATGTGAATCAATCGCTTTAGCTGTGTGTCTTTGTGGAAACAATCGTTAAATTAATATTGCTTATTTGTTTTAAATTATGCTTTCAATCTATTATTTGTATTCAATTGCGAATGTTGCATTTCGCAAAATAACCACGAAGCCATTCCTTTGGAATAAGCCCGCATCTATATATTGCATTTCGTGGTATGATTTATAGTACGGTTGTGTACTCACGCTTGTTGTAAAACTTGCGCCCAAACCTCTGTATGGAGGAGTCTTCCGCTTCGAGGAGGAGTTTGTGGAAGAAGGTTGATCGCTAGGTCATCGATCCCAGTCGGTTGCCTGTGGTGTGCTGATTGGAGTTTGCCAGAGTTTATTTCGTTCCACTGCAGTATTTCTTTAGTGTTAGCCCTGCGTGGCTTAATAAGTTGTAAAGGTCAAAACTCTAAGTTGTTACCCAAACTATTCGTTTATGTTATATTTCGCTTGTGTGGATTGATATTCACCTATGTTACCGCTGTGTGCACTAGCGTGATCCTGGACTAGTGCAGAATACACGGAGGGTCCAGAATTGCATTTTTGGGTCCCGACAACTGTTCAGAGGAGAAAGAAATCCTTTGCGGAGGTCGTGTAGTTTGGTTCTTCGAAGGCGATCCCACACCGCTCAGGTGCTAATTCAGTTCCCTTGAGAGACTCTAGGAAAGTTCATTTGCAGATCAGTTCCTCACAACTGAACTCTCCTTGGGCTCCTAAGAAATCAGTCCAAAAGGACTCCCGATTTATTTTCGGTTCGAAAGGCATTTTAACCCAAAACCAGCCACCATTGCCCAGACTTCACAATGCTTCCATCCATCTTCCTCAGGCCGCATCCAGCCGACAACAACGATCCATCCGCTGTCTCCTGCCTGGCCACTCTAGATGGAACTGCCGGAATGCCATCCGTTGTCACACTTGCAGGGCTCTGGGGCATGTGGCGAAAAATTGCAAAGATCTTTTTTCCAAGCCGGGTTTCATTCCTTCGCCGTTCTTGTCACCTACCATTAGAGACTGGGATTGGGCAGGGCAAATGTGCTACACTTGGTTCCAAGGAACGACTGAGATTGACTCGAACGTGCCACCTGTTCCTATCTTTACATCCCTTCGAGAATTTGGAACTCACTCACCTCGGCTTTCGTAGCAAGATTTGGTTCCCCCGAGGCAACCCAGCCCCATCGCTTCATCTGCCTCGCCCCCCCCCCCCAACGCTCCCCTCGGTTCCCTTCTCCAACTACCAAAGATTGGGCAATTATCCCCTTTGTCCCAATGGCAAACTTTGAAGGGGATTTCGAACCTTTCCTCCCGCGAGGGTATGATCTTCAGCATGTGGAGGGAAGGCACAGCCGGGCACAGGTCATCTGCGGCCGGGCTCCCGCCAACAATGAAGACTGGGCCATCACGACCATCAACCCTATGCCGCCGGGTCAGGTACCTTTCCCTAATGTGGAAGAGATTCTTTCTGAATTCCTGATTGGCGTCAGGAGGCTCCGTATTCGTGGTATCCAACCTTGCCCATTTGGCGCGGCGTACGTGAGGTTCAATAGTGTTCATGCTCGTGAAGCGATGATACAAGCTAGCCCGCATGCTTTTGAAGATGTCCACATCTCCTTCATTAAGCACAATGAGGGTTTCAACTGGAAAGGTTTAACTTTCAACAGAGAATGCTGTATTATGCTAGTGGGATTCCCCTTAGACTTTTGGAGCCTAACCTACATCCAGCAAGCCATCAATAGCTTTGGTCGGCTGCTGGTTTGGGAGAAAGACCTAACCAACCTATCTCGCATTATCATAAAAGCCAGAGTCATTGATCTTAATCTGGTACCTAAAAGTATCCAAATCACGGATGGGGACGACTTCCAAAGTGAGTCTTGGACAAGACTTGTGAAATCATTTTCAAAACATCACGGCGCAGGACCCGGATGAAGATGAACCACCTGAAGATGGCGGTAACCCTCATCCGCCGCCTCAACAACCCTGGAACCAGCCACCACAGGAACTAGGTTTTGACAACCATTTCAACGTGGCCGCAGAGATGCAAGGTCTTGTCCAAGGAGCGCTCGACCAAGAGCTCAAAGAAGACGCCCAAAGATGGACAAAATGTTAACAATTGGAATCCCTGGCCGCCACAGCTTTTGGATGCGCAACATCCAGTTGAAGGGGGTCAATTGGACCCCATGGTACCGCTGGCACAAATTGCATTTGCTCAGCCGGTTCAAGACAGCCTGGAGCTCTCAGATCAGGCACCATCTGTGGCATCATCTTTGCTCTCGGTTAACTGCTCTGAGCTCACTGGACAAATTCACCACTCCTCGATGCCAATCTCGGACCTCAATATACCTATACAGCTAGAAGGAGTCAATGTGCTACCTGCAGGGCAGGCACAGGTAAACCTTGATTTGCAACTTGGACTTGCATTGGTTCCTCACTTGGAGCTACATGCTTCACACGCGCACAGGGCTATTTATGACTCTTCTATCTGCACATCATTGGAACCTCAGACATGGGCGCAAAACCCCTCTCCAAAGACTGACACAACTTTGTAGTCGGTGATAAACATCCCCTCAAATTGGACAGAGTTCTTTTCTTTAATGATATTGTCACTAGGAAAATTCTCAGTGGCAAAAGACATTTTATCATCAGGCATATGGGAATTCATCTCACAATCTCCAGAATACCAAGGGAGGTGCAACACTCTAGCCTTACCGGACAGATGCCCAACGACTATACAGGATCCTATATTGAAGAAGAAGAGCCTGCAATCCTCCTCTAGGCATCACACATCTTTAGCTGAGGAAGAAGAGGGGACTAACACTGCATTTGAAACATTGAGCTTTCCTACCTCTCCAGTTAGGGGGTTACCTTTAACCTCACTCCACACTAGCTCGGAGGAGCGCCCTAAAACAAAAACACCCAAAAGGGCTATCTCTCTGGTAGAGTCAGAAGTACGCAGAAGCACAAGGATTAAGGCACTCAAAGATGGTTACATGCGTAAGCCTGCCTCTGTTAAGCAATCCCTGCTACAAGAAGTGCCCCCGCCCTTGCTTTCAACCAAGATTATCAAGAACCTATGTCTTGACTACTGCAAGATGGCACCGGAGGATGTCAATGACACAAAGCTCAACAAACCCCCCTCAAAGATAGGAAGGAGGAGGTCCACCATGCTCCAAATGACAAGAACAACTAGAGCCAAGAGAAGTGGGGGTACGTGTTGCAGAAGCACTGGCGTGGGTGCTATCTGTAACATTGCTTTAATTTATGTGTCTGCTTCGTTAGGTTTTATAACTTTGGGTACTTTAACTGCTGGTTTCTGTCATTGTTCTGTAACTCTTTTGGGTATTTTTTGGACTCCATTGTACTCTGCCAGTGTAACTTGCGGTTGTTGGCCTCTAGTTAGGATTTCAACCGGTTCTAGATGACTAGATAGTGGAAAATCTTATCTTGGAACGTCAGAGGACTTAACTCTGACAAGAAATGGAGGGATATTCGCAACAAGATTGATGAAAGTAAATGTCACATTTTGTGCTGTCAGGAAACTAAAAGACAAAGTCTTGACAAGGCGTTTCTTGTTAACTTTTGTCCCACTCGTTTCAACAAGTTTGAGTTCCTTCCATCCTCTGGGGCTTCAGGGGGGCTACTCGTAGCTTGGACTGACACCATGTTCACAGGGAGCAACATGATTATGAATGAGTTCTCCATCTCTATTGATTTCTCTTCGGTTCACTCGGGCCAAACTTGGACTCTCCTCAACATTTACGTCCCGCCCAGAGCGGACACTAAAGAGTGATTTCTGGATTGGTTTGCCAACTTTAACATGCAACCCAACCTTGACTATCTTTTCGTGGGGGACTTTAATTTTATTCAAGCACCCTCGGATAGAAACAAGCCAGGTGGAAACATCAGTGACATGCTTCAGTTCAATGCTGCCATCAGCTACCTCGGCCTGGTCGAACTACCGTTAAAAGGCAGAACCTACACCTGGAGCAATATGCAAGGAGATCCCCTCCTGGAAAAACTTGACTGGTCTTTTACCTCCAACAGCTGGACTATGCATCACCCGAACACTCTTGTCTCGCCTCTGGCCAAATCTTCCTCTGATCATGTGCCCTGTGTAATTCAGATCAACTCCTCCATCCCCAGATCCAACATCTTGATTCGAGAATCACCGCCGAACACAATGAATTTGATAACCGTTAATCATATTTGGCAACAATCGGGCCACGCCATCGACCGCAGACGGATCAATCAAAAATTCAAAAACCTCAGGCGCGCACTCAGAGGCTGGTCTAAACAGACTTCAAATCTGCGGACAACCACTAACAACACTAACAAGGTCATCTTCTTTCTGGACACTCTTGAAGAATTCAGAGTGCTCTCCATTCAAGAATGGAATGCCAAGGAACTTTTAAAAGGGCACCTAAGTCTCCTCTTAAAACGGCAGCACATCTACTGGAAACAAAGAGGAGCTATAAACTGGGCAAAGCTGGGGGGCGAAAACACCAAATTTTTTCATGCCAGAGCTACAATCTGTTATCGCACAAATTACATTTCAGTCCTCCAAGATTCATCAGGCAATGAGGTCATAAGTCATCAAGACAAAGCAAACCTCATTTGGGAGGCTTACAAGGACCGATTAGGTACTTCAGCAGCACCCCACTTACATTTCAACCTGGCTGATCTCATCCGACCGCACCAGCAGCTGGAATAGATGGAAGATCTTTTCTTGCATCAGGAGGTGGATGACGTAGTTAAATTACTGCCTCCGGATAAGTCGCCAGGACCAGATGGCTTTAATGGGCAGTTTTACAAGAAATGTTGGAGCATCATAAGACAGGACTTCTACGAACTCTTTGATGCTTTTCATAGAAATGACCTAAACCTCCAAACCATTAACTCTACCCTTGTTGCCCTCATACCAAAGAAGGACTGCCCCCTGGGGGTCAATGATTTCAGGCTGATTTCATTACTCAACACCTCTTTCAAGATCCTGACAAAGTTATTAGCTAATCGTTTGCAGCAAAAGATTTTGGATTTAGTTCATGCAAATCAATATGGATTCCTAAAATCACGTACAATCCAAGATTGCCTTGCCTGGACCTTTGAATATCTGCACCTTTTCCACTCCTCGAAAAAGGAAATCATAATCCTGAAACTGGACTTTGAAAAGGCCTTTGACAAGGTTGAACACACGGCCATTTTAGCTTTCTTGCAACATAAGGGGTTTGGACCCAAGTGGATGGCTTGGATCACTGATATTCTCAAAACTGGAACTTCTTCGATTCTGCTCAATGGTGTGCCGGGGAAGCTAATTCATTGCAAAAGGGGCGTTAGACAGGGAAACCCGCTATCCCCTCTCCTATTTGTCTTGGTAGCAGATCTGCTGCAGACTCTACTCAACAGAGCTATGAACCAAGGACTGTTGAGACCTCCGGTGGCTTTTCAAGCTTGCTTAGACTTCCCGGTGGTACAATACGTAGATGATACGCTCATTATAATGCAGGCCTGCGCGAAACAACTATTCTTCCTCAAAGGACTTCTCAACACTTTTGCGGACTCCACTGGACTCAAGGTTAATTTTCAAAAATCATCTATGACCCCCATTAATGTCGGTAGGGACAAGATGGCAACACTTGCACTTACCTTTGGTTGTCAATTGGCACTACTACAAAACAGGTCATCTTTGGGCGCCTCATCGCGCAGCGGTTCCAAAGGCGTGCGTGTTAATCTCTATGACGGTTCCCTTTGGAACAAATGCGTGATAGTTACTCACCACGCAGCGGTTCTTATTAGGAACCGTCAGGAATTATCCTGCACGGTTCCTAATAAGAACGATGCAGTCAGGTATCCTGACGGTTAATTCTACAAACCGTCAGTAGTATCCTGCACGGTTCCTAATAAGAAATGTTTCAGGTATCCTGAGCATTGTTAATTCTACAAACCGTCATGTAGTATCCTGACGGTTGGTAATCGTAACCGCTCGTGATAGTGACTTATCACAAGCGGTTGTGTAATCGTAACCGCTCGTGATAGTGACTTATCACAGACGGTTCTTTTACAAACCGTCTATGATATAATTAAACAAAAAGATTAAGAAAAGATCACACGTCGCTGACATAATTAAACAAAAAGATTAAACCATCTCTGATATAATTAAACAAAAATATTAAGAAAAGATAACAGTCTTCAAAAGGTAGAAACCGAAAAATTTGTAAATAAAGTTTTTCTAGTGACGGAGGTAGGTCGCTATCTCCGTCTTCAATACTTCATAGGCGTGGCGCGCGACGGACGGTTCCGATCGCAGCCGAACGAAGCCGAAATGCGTCCACTCACGACGCGCTCGTTTGAGTGTCTCCTCAAGGCGATCGTCATGCGTAGAATCAAGAAGTATTGAGCCCATAGCCTCTCTTCCCTTTCTTCGTGGGTCTCGCCCGATGGATTGATCGCTTGTCGCGTCGATAACGCAGATCAAGTCACGGCAAGCCTCTTGGAGATGTGCAACCTCATTACGGAGGACCACGTCGACGACACGATAAACTCGCCGAAAGTGGGAGATCACCCAGAAGACACGGTGGAGGAGGATGTCAAGACGATGAAAGGTGGCCATCACCTGCTCCGGCAAATTCTCCGCCGGCAGAGGAGTGAAGACACTGTTGAAACAGTGTTCTTCTGCAGCACGGTTCAGCGTACAGCGAGAGAGGTGCTCGTACAGTGCGGCCAGGAAGGCTATCAATGCCGGCGACAAGGAAGAGGCGGCCATTTCTGTTTTCTTATAAGTGTGTGGGATGATCATCTTCAATGGCGGATGATCCTTTTATATAAAACAAGGAATAAATTCAGAGCGTGAGACGAAGAGACGCATCATCGGGAGCTGTAGCGATGGTGAGATGAAGAGACATATCGCGCGGGAGACGAAGAGGTAGGATATATCACAGACGGTTCTATCGTGGAACCGTCTGTAACATAATATCACAGACGGTTCTTTAATAGAGCCGTCTGTGATACTAGTATATTACAGACGGTTATATATTCAACCGTCTGTGAGATAGTACACATCACAGACGGTTCTATTTACAAACCGTCTGTGGTATGGCTGAAGTATCACAGATGGTTCAATTAAAGAAGCGCTCGTAATATACTAGTATCGCTGAGCGGCTCTATTAAAGAACCGCAGCGATATTATAATTACTGACGGTTCCACGATAGAACCGCTCGCGATATCATCATGACGCAGTTCCACGATAGAGCGTGCGTGATATTCCTACCTCTTCGCCTCTCGTGCGATATGTCTCTTCATCGCACAACAAATCTCTTCGCCTCGCACGCCATTACTCCTAGTTCTTTATAAGATGAAATTAACAATTCACCAAGATTAAACTCCCATCGCTCTTCGTCTCACGGTTTTGATACGCACGCAAAGAATCGCCAAGGTGAGCATGCGAGCATGATGGCGGCACACAAGGCGCAGGAGGTCGGTGATCGCCGCTCTTTCTCACGATGTCGCTGTCGACATCGCCGGCCGTGGTGACGCGAGCTCTCCTCACCCATGGAGGACCTATGCAGACCACGATTAACGACGCATATTTATACCTACAAAATACGTGCGCACGCACTACTATTTATTCTAACATCTTGACTTTCGTATGTACGTATATTGAGTTGCAAGGCCTTGTACAAGGTGTCCAAGCGAACGCGGCGGGAGGCGCGTGGCGTGGAGCGAGAGGAGGCGATGAAGTGGCACGACAACGAAGCGCTACCGCAGATCGTCAACCACCGGCGACGCGCAACCCGAGGGCTTGTTTCATCGTCGGCCTCGGGCTTGTCTTCGCGCCCCAAGACATGCGGCGTGGCCTCATGTTCCTTGAATGGCGCCGTGGCGCCACAAGGTCGCGACCTCGTGCTCGGTCTCCTCCTCTACACGGCCGCGAGACGAGCGGCGTTGGGAAGCACTACATCAGCCCGGTCGAGGACGAGCCGACCGGCGGCGGGTGCGAGAGCGGCCAAGACCAACCGGGAGTGCGAGCGGTGCGAGGCTCACCGCGACATGGTCCAGCGGCGACGTGGGAAGAAGGCCGCCACCCGGGCGGGTGGGCGCTGCGGAGGATGGCCACCGGCACGAGCACCGCTGCGGTGTGGAAGGTTGGGATGACTACGCCGCGTCTTCGCGATGGCACGATCGCAGATTAGGCATGAGTATACCGTTTCTTTGCAAAGGTGTTAGACTATTTGCCATAAAATTTTAGTTTTTAGGTTTCTAGAAAGGTGGTGCGGTGGACTATTTTCCAAATTAAATGAATTTTTAATACACCAAAATATACGATCCACAAGGACAGAGCGATTACAATTCCACGTTGACATCAAAATATACGTCGACATATTACAAGTTCATAACACATGATGTTATGGAATAAATTAATTACAATGGAGTAATTTCTTAATTAAAATATAGTCCTTCATGATGATCGACGCGCATATAGCTAGCTTCCTCGCTGGGTTCTTCCTCGAGCCTGATGCCATCTCCGAAAGGAGGCAACTCGTCAAATTGATTGTATTCTTCCTCGTCCACTATATTCTCAACTCCGACAATCCTTCTTTTTCCATGAAGAACTACGTGACGCTTCTTATTTGCCGGTCGGTTACATAGAAGACTTGAACAACTTGGTTAGCCTTGATCGAATGGTTCGTCTTTGTATCAGACACGATCGAGGTCCACGGTAGTGACGCCGTACTTATCGACCTTCACCTTTGGGAGATGGACCCAACGACACCGAAATAGGGGGATCTTGAAAAGCACGTAGTCGAGCTCCCATATCTCCTCTATTTTCCCATAGTACGAGCTCCTCGGCCATCGGTACTAAATGCATCTATCACGGACACCTGCTCGGATCAGTGCTCTTCCTATCCCAATTGCCGTATAAAATGTGTACCCATTTATGTCGTATCTTTGCCATGTGACAATTGCAAATTGTGGCCCTTTTGCCAACCATAGCAGTGTATCATCACATGACCTCCCAGTCACGATTCGCACCTTTAACCATTCGTTGAACTGACGGTTGTGCTCTCTCGTGATCCGAACCTCCGAACGGTCTGGATTGTGTTGGCGTACCATGTCTTTGTGCTCGTCGATGTACGGGGACACTTGGGTCATGTGTTGCAAGACCGTGAAATGGGC
Organism: Ampelocalamus luodianensis; assembly: GCA_036346255.1. Classification (NCBI taxonomy): domain Eukaryota; kingdom Viridiplantae; phylum Streptophyta; class Magnoliopsida; order Poales; family Poaceae; genus Ampelocalamus; species Ampelocalamus luodianensis. Next base: position 13,247,760 of record CM070623.1, read on the forward strand.
TTGAGCGTGCGTATCGGATCGGGAGTGATTGATTTCCTTACGATGGTCCCGATACCATCCGGCCTTCCCTCATGGCGAGATAGAGGCACACCTATCGGTTCCACCTCGACCATGTAGTCGATCGCAGAACTCAATGACCTCTTTGGTTGCATAACCTTCGATGATCTTGCCCTCCGGTCGAGATCGATTCCGTCGTAGGACTTGAGAATTCCATATACCTCTCGAACGGGTACATATGGCGTAGGAACACGGACCGCATATCTTTATCTCTTTCACAAGATGAATAATGAGATGGACCATGATATCGAAAAATGACGGAGGGAAATACATCTCAAGTTGACATAGAGTCGTCACCACCTCGGCTGTAGAGCATCTAGTCGCCGGGATCGATGACCTTACGAGCAATTGAGTTGAAGAAATAACACGACCTCAAGATTGCCACTCGGACCTTGTTCTGCAAGATACCCCTATTTGCAACAGAAGCATTTGTGTCATCAAAGACATGACAATCATGAGACTTCATACCAATTAATTTTAAATCTTGCATAGAAACAAGTTTCTTAATGTTAGCGGAGTAATCAGACGGGACTTTGACACCATGCAAGCTTTGGCACAATTCATTTCTCTCGCCTTGGACATAGTGTAGCAAGTCGGTGGAAGGTATGTTCGTCCTTTATCGGTCTCTTTCGGTGCTAACTCGGTCCTTATGTTCATATCAACCAAGTCACGTCATGCGTTAATACCATCCTTTGTTTTGCCACTAATGTTCAGTAAGAGACCAATCAAGCTTTCACATACATTCTTCTCCACGTGCATGACATCGATGCAGTGACGAACTTCTAAGTGCTCCCAATAAGGCAAGTCCCAAAAATTGACCGCTTCTTCGGATGTTATTCGACGGGTTTTAATTTCGTCCCTTCCCAAGCACAACATCGATATCATAACCATATCATAGACCTCTTTCCTCTAAAAGTCCTTGAGCTGAACTGCCCTCCTTATTTCCGTCGAATTGTTTCTTCATCTTGCGGTATGGGTCGAAGAGAAGTTCTCTCGTTTATCGCGATCCCATACTTGTTCCCCTTCGTTCCACAAAGGTCACAAGATCATCCGAGAATGGTGCTAGGTACACATCAATATCGCTCCCAGTGTTGCTTCGCCCTTGGATAAGTAGTGACATCAAAATGTACTTCCGCTTCATACACGACCACGGAGGAAGGTTGTACATACATAGATTCACGGCCAAGGTGCTATGTCATTGCTCATGTTACGAAAGGATTCATTCCATCTGTACTCAACCCTAACCTTATGTTCCTCGGCCCGCACCGAACTCTTTGAAGGTCCGATCGAAGTTTCTCCATCGGCGTAATCAACGTGGTGTCTTAGTTTTCCATCTTTCTTACGCTCCTCGAGTGCCAACGCAGCAATCTTGCCTCCTTTCGGTTCGCAAATAAACGCTTCAAACGTGGGATCACAGCAGATACCACAACACCTTAGTAGGAGGTCCTTGGTTCACCTTAGCAGATTCTTACGCTTGTATCCGGATGCTTTGCACACGGGACATACATGCAAGTCTGCATACTCTTTACGATACAGATACAATTGTTCTGGACATGCATGTATTCTTTCTACTTCCATTCCCAATGGACAAAGAACCTTCTTGGCTTGGTAGGTGGTGCTGGGCAACACATTTCCCTCGGAAGAATGTCCGCTAGGAGACCTAACAATTTGTGAAACTCTTGTCGAACCAACCATTGCTCGCCTTCAATTTCAGCGGTTCAAATACGGTTGACAACCTTGTGTATTCCCGCTTGCGGCCAGGGAACAAAGGTTTCGAGTCCTCCATTAAGCGCCGAATTTACAAAACTCTCTCTCACTGTAGTTTCATACGCATCGCGTAGCATCGATCCAGTTGTCATCGCATTCGACCTATCGTCATCAAAAACACGGTCCACATCAGGCATATCGTTGACTTCTCGGTGATGTCATCATTATTAACTTCCTCGGCGATGTCATCATTATTAACTTCTGTATAATCTGCTCTTCACCGTGATGGTCCAACATGTATACCCTTTTTGAAACCCTTCGAATCAAGTTCCCTACGATCTGCGCGGGTTGTTAAAAATCTTGATTACGCAATCAATGCATGGACAATTACATAAATTCTATCCCTTATTCAGATATCCCGCTCGCGGCTCTTTTAAAAGCAATCACGCCATTAATGTACTCTTCACTCACGGTTCTTGCACTGTACATCCGATTCGGTCCATCTACGCTACACACGTAACAATTAGTAGTGTTAAATTATATTAATAAACTGCAAATATACGTTACTCCTCCTATTAACCAAATACACTAAAATTGATTAAAGATAAACCTAGAGCAAATATAAAGAGTTAAAGATCATTATCCTCGGAGCTCAGGACGAAAATTCCTAATATCCCGCGACATTCCTCACTGTACTTCTCATTCACAACACCCAAACCGAGAGCTACCACCAAAGCCAAGCCTTACAAAGCAAGCATGCAAGCCAAATAGCCATAAGTTGCTAGGGCAACCCACAACCAAACACAAGGCAAGCAAAATAAACAAGCCTCCTACAGCCAACACAGAGCAAAGCTTCTCAAGCCCCTCTATTCCAAAGAAGAGATCAGAGGCGCTAGGGCAGGGGGGTCTATCGGGTCTTTATATTTATAGGGTGGCATATCACGAGGCGGTTCTTATTCCCAACCCATGTGATATCTATATATCATGAGCGGTTCCTCTAACTAACCGTCATGTTTAACTTATACGCACGGTTCCATTAAATAACCGTCATGATATACTCCATATCAAAGACGGTTATTTAATGGAACTGTCAGGATATCTTATCACGCACGGTGCTTTAATAGAGCCGCTCGTGATATCCTTTTTATAAAAAGGCGCACCGCTAGGCTTTTGCTCTTTACTCGTCACTTCCTCTCCCGCGCTCTTAGGCTCTCGCGCTCTCTTGGCTCCTCTAGGGTTCGCCTGCTCACCTCCCGGCCGAAGACCCGACGCGCCGCCCCTTCATCGACGACGCTGCCTCCGCCTCGGCGCGCGCCTCCTCCCTGTGTCGGCCTCCTCCCTCTGCACCGCCTCCTCCCTCGCGCCGGCTTCCTCCTCGTGACCGGCCTCCTCCCGGCGCCGTCCTCCTCCCGCGCCGTCCTCCTCCCGCGCCTCCCTCCTCCCGCGTCGGCCTCTTCCCGCACCGCCTCCTCCTTGCACCGTGAGTTGTTGTGCGGCATCCTCTCTGTGAGTATTCCTCTCTGTGAGTACTAAAGATCGATGGGCTTTGTTGACATGCTCGTGATGAACTTTGTCTTATCACGAGATTGAATGTGATAGTTGTTAGTTGATTCTTGAGCTCTATTGTATTACTTGCTCATCAATTTGATATCTTGTTAATTTGTTACTTCGGTTGAATGCTAGTTATCACGGATGGTTGAATGTCGTTGTCAATTTGACATCTTGTTAGTTCATTCTTGAGCTCTATTGTATTGACGAACCTTACGTGATGTGACTTTGATAATATGTGAACCAAATTGATCAAGAGGGCTTTGTTGGCATGCTCTGCGATGAACTTTGTCTTATCTTGAGATTGAATGTGATAGTTGTTAGTTGATTCTTGAGCTCTATTGTATTACTTGCTCTTGTCAATTTGATATAACGTTAATTTGTTACTTTGGTTGAATGCTAGTTATCACGGATGGTTGAATGCTATTGTCAATTTGATATCTTGTTAGTTCATTCTGAGCTCTATTGTATTGACGAACCGTCTGTGATGTGACTTTGATAATATGTGAACCGAAATTGATCGGTAGGGCTTTGTTGACATGCTCGTGATGAACTTTTGTCTTATCTTGAGATTGAATGTGATAGTTAAGATCATTTTGATATGATTGAGATCATTTGATTAAGCAAAAATCTTGCTTAGAGCTCATAGTTTGAATTTATACTATCATATTCATTTAATGAAGAGTATAGACAATAGGATTGAGATGGCAAAGACTTGTTCTTTCGCAACTCTCCTTCTGAGAGCATAAACTACCATCAATCCTTCTTTATATATTACGTTTGTGCATCATTTTCGGTTAAGTTGAGTGCATCTGCTTGAATCTGGTCGGTTAGAGCTTACGCATATTGCTTCGTGCATATATAGATAGCAAGTAAGCGACACGGCGTCCGCACCGTCTTCGCCGCCATCATCGACGTCACCGAATGCGTCTGGATCTCCGAGGAAAGTGGTACGTACGCGAGATGGCAGAGGAACATCGAAAATTCCTCCAGGCCTAATGACCGTCACGGAGGTCAATGCCAATGGGATCCCTGTGAGTCCCCCCAAAGCAGCGGTGAGATTCAGGACCGTGTGCGGGATACTTGGAAGGGAACGGGTCCCCATCACCACACTGAGCTGGGACACTGTGTCGGATGTTCGGAGACGCCAGCTGTGGGACGAAGTTTTAAAATAGTTCACTTTCCCAACCGACACCGCTGCGCGTGGAGCAGCAGCGTTGCTCTCGATCGGAAAGGCGTGGAGGACCTTCAAGAGCGTGCTTGTCACAAAGTATGTGAACATGGGTCGAACGCCCTTCACAGCGTATAAATTCTTGTCGCGGGATATATGGGACGCCTTTGTGCAAATGAAGATGGCCGAATTTCTTGAGGAAAGTGCGGCGCACAAGGCTCTCCAGACATCGAACACTCACCCCACAAACTCGGCATCGGCTGGTACGCGGTAAAAACCGCGCAATGGGCGGCGGAGGACGAGAACGCAACAAGGCCATTTGTCGAGATCACGCATTGCGCGCTCTCTTGGTTAAGAGCGAGGGCATCGATCACGTCTTCGGCGAAATCTCTTTCACAAACCCGCACTGTGATGTGGCCAACCGTGTGGTAAATATGTCTTGAACTACCTAGTTGTTAATAAGTCCATAACTTCATAATGTCTATAATAACATGATGACCTCTTGCAGCAAGAATTGAGTTCCGCATGTTCAAGGCTCCTTCCAAGCGACAGGAGAAGGATATACTATCTATGGCTCGGGAAACAAGGAGCACCCGGTCGCTAACGAGGCAAAGGGGTTAACGTATCTTGGAGGGATGGATTCTGCGGGCGACTCTCGCACGTATAGGAGCGGGGAAGAGATCCAAGGCCGAGTACGACACAGAGTTGGAACATGTGCTTACTACAAAATTTGAAGGAAGAGAACAGGTGCTTACTGTAAAATTTGTGTAACCTCGTTAATGCGTTTCCTTTGGTAGAAAGCGTAATTCTTTGTGCATGTATGTTGGGAGTACGTCTGAGTAAGACGAAGACGTATTCTCAGAATACGCTTTCGATGTCACCTTCTACGAGGCGGGTCTGTCTGGCCGCTCATGTGGTCCCTTTGTCGATGGTTTGGGGCTAGGTAGGTTGTCAGTAGAAAAAGGAATTAATGCTTTAGTTTTTCTGAAATGCTTTTCTGGTTTGCTGACAATTCAATTGAATTTAGAAAATTCATAACTAATTCAATTTTTCTCCAAATCGCATGAAACCAGTTCTGTTATTTTTCTTTTTAGATGTATTATTTACTAAAATTAGATTCAACCATGTCTCTGTATCAAAAATCTGATAGTTGATTAAATGATGTTTTTATGTATATTCCAAATTAGGAAATTCATATCTATCTCAATATTTATCCAAATCCAGTGAATCCAATTTTGTAGATTTTCATTTTTAGTGTACTAATTATCAGGATAGGTTTTAAATACTGTTTCTGTTCATGAAAATTTGTTAAGTAATTAACTAGTGCTTTAATGTGTATTTTAGCTTAGAAAATTGCTAGAAAATTTCTTCACCACCTTAATTAAGTTATTCTCTGTTTCTAAAAATGTGTTAGACCATTGCTTAGGCTGTTGTGTGGGTTTTGGTATGTTTTGTTGTTGTTGATTGATTGAGTTTTGTCGGTGTTATTGTTCTTATTCGCTGTTTTTGCTCGATCGATAGATTGCGACGTGATTCGTTCTATCGAGTGATCCTCTGCAATGAGTTGAGCCTATTGAGCAGCGTGACGGTGCAAGCAGTTTGATCATATTAATCCCAGTATTTTAAAAGTCTAATATCTTGTTTCAGCTGTATGTATGCATTGCTTAATTTGTGTTAAATGGATTAGTTAAACCCGTAGCTGCATATCCTGTAGGTGAAATATTGGTCTCTACTACCTGAGCCTAGGTTATTTGCTGTGATTAGAGTTCATTGGATGAATTCTTATCACTTAGCAGATTGCGAGTCCAATTGCTTAGCCATGCTTAGTCATCGGTAGAATTGGGCGATCATCGACTTAGTCGATGATCTTGATCACATAAAATAATTATTATTCCCTATGTTTTCAGCTTATGCTATGTTTAATTGCAAAACTAAAACTAAAACAAAATGATTTAGACTTGGGCACAACAAAGATGATTGGTGTGATCTGTTGGGTGTGACCGAATGGTGCCGAAGCCGAGTTAAGGACCGAGTTACTTGCGCCACCGTCTCGAGCATTTTGCGTGCTAACCACACTAGAGTATATGGGACCTCTCTTGACCTAGTACTTTGGCGTGTATTGACCCGGTCGCAGGAGGTCGCGGGAGGGATGGTGTTGGGAGCATGGTAGTTGTCCAAAAGCTTTACCCGCAAAGGTAGTTGTCTTTCGGCTTTACCATGTAAGCGATGGATTTCTATCCATACGAGCGGCTCGTAGTTAATACACAATATTGGAAAAGTCTCAGTAGGACTTAGTCAGTGCCGCATACCTTCGGAAGTGTGTTTGGCTTAAAGGCGGTCTGAAGTGTGGGTACATTGGTACACCCCTGCAGGGTTAAAACTGCAGGGTACATTGGAAAAAGTTACAGGTTGCTCCACTGAACTTTGATGAACTTGATGTTGCGATTTCTCATCTTGCACTCCGCTTCTTGAAGAATGCGAATCGGGTGCTCCCGATAAGAAAGATCGGGTTGCAAATCAAGTTCTTCCAACTCGATTGCTTCGGTTGGGAGGCGAAGGCACTTCTTTAGTTGTGAAACATGGAACACATCATGCATATCTGAAAATGATGGTGGCAACTCCAATTGATAAGCCATCGATCCTACTTTCGCTAGAATTCAGAATGGTCTGACGTAGCGAGGTGCCAATTTGTCTTTTACTTGGAAACAGCGCGTTCCTTTCATCAGAGAGACTTTAAGGTAAACATGATCATCCATCTCAAAACTCAACTCGCGACGACAGCGGTCGGCATACGACTTCTGAAGGTATTGGGCTGTCCGAAGTCGCTCACGGATGACACGAACTTGTTCTTCAGCATCCTCCACCAAGGTTGGACCATAGTATGGTCTCTTGTCGGGACCCAAAAATGCAATTCTGGACCCTCTGTGTATTCTGCACTAGTCCAGGATCACGCTAGTGCACACAGCGGTAACATAGGTGAATATCAATCCACACAAGCGAAATATAACATAAACGAATAGTTTGAGTAACAACTTAGAGTTTTGACCTTAAGGTCGGGTTACAACTTATTAAGCCACGCAGGCTAACACTAAAGAAATACCGCAATGAACGAAATAAACTCAGCAAACTCAATCAAGACACCACAGCAACCGGCGGGATCGATGACCTAGCGATCAACCTTCCTCCACAAACTCCTCCTCAAAGCGGCGAAGACTCCTCCATACAGTAGGTTTGGGCGCAAGTTTTACAACAAGCGTGAGTACACAACCGTGCTACGCAAATCATACCACGAATGCAATATATGGATGCGGGCTTATTCCAAAGGAAATGGCTTACGTGGTTATTTTGCGTAAATGCAACATTGCAATTGAATATGAATAATAGATTGAAAGCATAATTCAAAACAAATAGACAATATTAATTTAACATTTGTTTTCACAAAGACACATAGCCTAATCAAATTCTTTCACACACCATATGACTTAAATCACACACTGTCCCTTCCCAATAGTTTTATGAAAATCTACCCTCGTGTGAAATCCCGAGCATTGTCCATGATCATGACGCGCTATTCGAATAGATTGATTAACACTCTGCAGAGGTTTGTACACTTTACCCACACGATACAACTAGTGTAGCTAGCACCGATCGTAACATAATGATTCGGAAACTTCGTCTCAACATTGGCGTTCTTAATCACAGTCCCATATCACAAAGCTTAACCTATCCACCTGAACCCCAATGTTGAAACTCCGTAACCTACTAAGTTAGGCCTGTCACCAGACATGTGGTCGTACAGCATAGCTCAGTTCAATGTCGCACAAAGTTAAGTCCTTAATTGACTAAGGCAAGACTTCCAGTTTTTCTAACTAAACCACACAGATAAATCCCAATCACAAAGCCACCGGTTCACACAGTATCCACCACTTGCCTCAGTCTAAATCTTTTACCACCCAGTTGGCTTGGTGCAACACATGCCATCATGAGTAATAGCACACAGCACACACAATTTTATCACACAGCTCCATAGTCACTTAGTCATATTTAATATTTGCAACTTACATGCGATGTGAGACTCGTAGCATGGCTAAGCAATTCTAGTCGTTCTAACCCACCATGTTGGCAATATGCTAATACCAACTAAATAATAAACCAATCTAGGGCGACAAAATATCAAGGTATACAAGTAGGCAAGGTGAATATAACAAGTTGGATCAATAACTAGCCCAAAACATTTAAATACATAATTAAAGTAAATGCAATAATTTAACACAATGTAGTTTGGGAAAACTGGGATTCAGTATGATCAATGGTATAACTTGCCTTGGAAAAGGTCTATGTACTGGTCTTGAACTTGGTTGAAGCCTTCTTCACTAAAACTCCCGGTATCGACGCTCACGCACAAGAAGCAAAACAACCAAAACAAATAAATAACAGAGGCAAAACCAACTCCAAAAATTAAATAAAAAACTCAGATAGCTAGATCTTGAATTTAGACAAATTTAGAAATTTGAATGGGCTCAATCGGAGTTAGGATGCAAAAGTTATGAGCTTTGGAAGATTGAAATTACATAAAATGCTGAAAATCAGATTTTTATGAATTTACTGAATTATTTCCTAAAGGAAAATCAGATTTATTGCGCGCGCCGTCGCCAAACGTTCGGATGGGGTGACTGTGGTTCTGATAGGTGGGTCCCACCCGTCAGTGGCTCGGCTCACGGTGGACAAAGTCCACCGAGCCTCGGGTTCGGGGATCCCGTGGGGTGCACACGTGGATGCGCACGTGGCGTCCACGTTGGCGACACGGAGGCGATAGGGTCGACGCGGCGGTGGTGGCGAGACACGGCGCATCGCGGCGAGCTCTTGTCGGATCGACGACAACGGCGACCCGACCACGGCGGCGGCGAAGGAGGGTAGCAGGCTCCTCACGGCCTCACGAACCGGGTGACACGGTCGGGCGCTTCCGGCGGTGACCCACCGCGCGGCGCTCGAGGTTGGCGGCGGGCGGCTCGGTTGAACGGCGACGAGGCGAGCGCGGGGCTCCTCGAGGATGATGAGTGCGCGATCGTGAAGCTCACACCATGGCGACCTCGAATCGGTGGCGTGGAAGGCGAGGCTCACAGCGGCGGTGCGAAGGCGGAGAAGGTTGCGGCGCGCGCGAGGTTGAAGGGCTCGATTCTCCCGGTGGCGCGCAATCGCGAGGGGTCCTAGGGTTTTGGAGGAGAGGCGGTGCGGAGATTTTGACGCGCGCGGGCGCCAAATAGCCACGGAGGAGGGAGAGCCCGCGAGGAAGGCGGCGGCGCGCGAGTCCGGCCGACACGGAAGGAGTCGGGTTAAAGCGATGAGGCGTGGCGTCACGGGACCCACAAGGCAATGGAGTGGTTTCGACTTCGCCGCGTCGCTGCACACGGCAAGGTGCGGCACGACGAGTGGGGCCAGCACGCAGCGGAGAGAGAGCGGTGCGGGTGCGGCGGGAAGTGGGTGAGGCGAGAGGAAATGGGCGGCGGAGTGGATTTCGCCCAAGCACTATTCGAGATTTTAAATAGGTTTTTCATTTTAGAATACACCAGAAATTCAAATAGGCAATAGAAAATAGCAAATCAACTCAGAAAAATTCTAGAAAAATCTAGAAAATATATCTGAGCACAATGAACCCAAATAAAATAGTTTTGGCAAATGTTCATGTTGGGATTATCCATATTAAATGTTTTTATTTGCAAAGTCCAATATTAAGCTTTTGAATTCACTTCAAATAAAATCCAAATGGTGAATTTTCTTCCTACTAACTATTAAAAGATTTTAAGTTCTGAAAATTGGGATGTTACAAACCTCCCCCCCTTAAAGGAATCTCGACCCCGAGATTCAGGCTAGCTAGAGAAAAGGCTAGGAAACTCGGCCGGCTCTTCTTCACGTTCCCACGCCGCTTCTCCTTCGAGTGGTTACTCCTTTGGACCTTGCAAAACGAACTGTCTTGCTTCGGTGAGGCGCTCGCGACATCCAAGATCTTGACCGGTTTTGCTCTTTATAGGTAAGATCCTCTTTCACAACAATTGATTCCAACGGGCTTGCTCTTAGGCACACGAAGACACTTCTTCAGCTGCGAGACATGAAAGACATCATGTACTCGCTAACGATCGTGTAGCTCCAATTGGTAAGCAACTTCCCACGGCGCTCCAAAATCCTGAGCAGGCCAACATACCTAGGCAAGCTTCCCTTTGGCATGAAACCTTTGACACCTCCGGCGGGGTCACTCAAGATAGACAAAATCTTCTCGCTCAAATCAGATCTCGGCGGCGGTTATCGGCATAACTCTTACGCCTTGGTAGGCTATCTTCAATCTTTCTCGATCATAGCCACTTGCTCTTGGCTTCTTGAATGATATCCGGGCGAACATCGTGCTCACTGTCTCGACCAATTTAACGGGTTCGCAAGCACGGCCATACAAAGCTTCAAATGGTGACATTTGCAGACTGGCTTGATAACTGTTGTTATACGAGAACTCTGCATACGGCAAGCTTTTATCCCACTTGGCAGCATTAGCTAGAGCACAAGCTCTCAGCATATCCTCCAATATCTGATTAACTCTTTCAGTTTGTCCATCAAATCTGTGGATGATATGCGATCGAAATTCGGATGGGTACCCAATGCTTCATGCAAACTCGCCAAAAGCGAGAGGTGAGGCGAGATCCTCGATCGACACTATCTTCTTGGGCACTCCATGCAACCGACAATTCGGCCATGTACAACTCCAAGGCGATCTCCCGATGCGTGGTTTTGGTAGCGAAAATGTGCGACCTTGGTTAGGCGATCGACTATTACCCGGATCGAATCGTAACCCGATTGGGTCTTAGGTAGGCGGTGATGAAATCCATTCCGATCTCTTCCCACTTCCATTCGGAATCTCGGCGTTGCAGCAGGACTGCCTGGTCTCGGTGTTACGCCTTTATTTTTCGACGGTGTCGCACAAGGCAACGAACTCTGCGACTTCTCGTTTCAAATTTGGCCACCAAAATTTATTCTTAACATCCTGATACATCTTGGTACTTCCAGGGTGAATTGAATACTTTGAGTCATGGGCTTCCTTCAAGATCAACTGTCTAAGACCGTCGATATCCGTACACTGAATCGACCATTAATCGAGTATATCTTGATCATCCCTGGTAAAATCTTTGAACTTCCCTTCTGCCATTTTGATCTTGATCTCTGACAACACGGAATCTTTTGGTTGTGCTTCACGAATCTGCTTCTCCAGGGTAGGCTGTATCTCCAAATTGGCTACAAATCCCTCGGATACAACTTCTAGCCTTAGCTTTTGAAATTCCTCATGAAGTTACGGGCAAGCGTCCTTATTTCCAAAGCATTGCAAGAACTCTTACGACTTAGGCGCCCGCAACTCGTTGGCCTTTCGGGATGGTAGTGGATTCCAAGATTGTAATCCTTGATCAATTCTAACCACCTTCTGTCTCATGTTCAGATCATTGGGTGAAGATGTACTTAGACTCTTATGATCGTGTATACTTCACAGCGATTACCTATAAGGTAGTGACGCTAAATCTTTAAAGCATGCACTACGGCTAATTCGGATCATGAGTAGGGTAATTCTCTTCATGTGGTCTCAGTTGTCTTGACGCATAAGCGTGACTCTTCCTTCTTGCATCGGGACACATCCTAAACCTTGACGCTACATCACAATAGATATCGAAATCCTTTGAATATCCGCAAAATCAACACTTGGGTGAAGTCAAGCCTTCTTCAATTCTTGAAAACTCTCCTCACGGTTTGGAGTCCAAGTGAACTTTTTCTCCTTCTTCAACAATTGCGTAGAGGCTTAGCAATTGATGAGAATCCTTCAATGAAACAGCGGTAATAACTCGCCATTCCCAAGAAATCGCGAATCGAGTCACGGTCTTGGGCTGCTCCCAATATAACATTGCTTTCACTTTACGGGGTCAATCTGCTACTCCTCATTGTCATCACATGACCAAGGAAATCCACGTCCTTCTTCCAAAGTCACACTTATCGAACTTGGCATACAACCGATGCTCCCGAGTTTCTCAATATTAACCTCGGGTGTTCGGCGTGTTCCTCCTCGATTTGGAATAAATCGAATATAGTCAATGAACACCACTACAAACTTGTCGGTATTCCATGAAGACTTTATTCATCATGTTCATGAAGTAAGTTGGGCATTTGTCAACCCAAATGATATGACCAAGAACTCAGTAATGTCCATACCGCGAGAAAGCGGTTTTGGTATATCCTTAGGGTAGATCTTCAAGCGGTGGTAGCCCGATCGCAAGTCGATCTTTGAGAACACTCGGCTCCTTCATCCGGTCAAGCAGATCATCTATTCGGGCAATGGATACTTATTCTTGATAGTGACCTCGTTGAGAGAATCGGTGAGTCGATACACATCCTCATGCTTCCATCCTTCTTCTTAACGAGCAGATGGTGCTCCCCATGGTGACGAACTTGGTCTTATGAAACCTTTCTCAAGGAGTTCCTCAATCTGCTTCTTCATTTCTACTAACTCGTCGGCTGGCATTCGATAGGGTCGCTTAGAAATTGGCGCTGTCCCTGGCACTAGATCGATGACGAACTCGATGTCACGATCGGGTGGCATTCCGGGTAACTCTTCTGGAAACACATCTGGGTACTCTCTGACTATTGGTACATCCTCCAATGAAATGGTCTTCAGACTGTTTACCAGCAAGTGTCCTTCACGAACTGATGTGGCTAGAAACTCCACTTTCCTTCCATCCGTATTCTCAATATTCTGACCCTTCGCCACAATCCAAAGACATGACTTTGTGCTTGGATAGCCAATCCATGCCAAGAATGACATCTAGGTTTGGGTATCTAGGACAATTAGGTTGGCTAGAAACTCAACTCCAGCTATGAGTAACTTAGCTCCTAAACAACCCACTCTAGAGCTTAGCTCTGCTCCGGGCGATTGAACTAATAAAGTATGCTTAAGTTGTATAGCCTCCAACTTATTCCTAGTTGCAAAACTCCGGACACAAAAGAATGCTAAGCTCGAATCAAACAAAGCGATGCGGTATCTGAATTAACGGGAACTTACCCGACGACGCCGGTGCTTCCTCGTGCTCCTTCGGTGGCGTGGTTGACACGGCCTCGGACCACGGATCGCGTCCCTCCTCCTGGCTGATTGGTGGCTTGGAAAGTTCCCTGTTGGTGACCCGGTGCTGGTGTCTTAGTCGGCGTAGCTCCAAGGTTGAAATGGACTGGAGTGATCGTTCCCCTTTGTGGACACCGGTTGCATAGTGGCCGGCCGGCGGCAAGTATAGCACACCCTTGGCTCTTGCGACTTGTTGACTGTTGGATTAGCGTTGGTCGGTGCTGGGGTGCGAGTGTTCTGAGCAACCGGACGAGGTGCTGAGGTTGGTGCAGGTGTCCTGGCGGAGTTTTGTGGAGAAAACCGGTTGAAGCTGCGGTGGCACTTGTCCTTGCTCTGTTGGAATTGCTGGCCTCCTCTTTGGATCATCCGCGCTTGCGATTGTCTTCGAGTTCCTTGCGCTTATCCTCCATGACTAAAGCTTTATTGATCGTTCTTGAAAGTCGGGAAGGTATGTGCAAGGAGGTTGACTCAAGTCCGGTGTTCACCCTTGACGACGATCGCGAGCCTTGTGCATTGCAACATCTTCTGCGGCATAGCGAGCAAGTTGCAGAACTTGTTGAGGTAGTCGACATCGACAAGCTTCCTTGCTTCAGGCACGAAATTCATCTTTCTTGATTCAATAATTCCCTTCAGTACGTGGTACCGCGGAAGGTCAGAGAAATTCCTCCCAAGTGATATTCTCGTGGTGCCTCATGGCGGCGCAGGTTCTCCCACCATTTCGCTGCGATGCCCTCCAAGCGGTGAGAGGCATAGAGAACTTTTCATGGTATTTGCATTGGGTGATCGCCAGCCTTCCTTTCAATCACCCGCCGCCATCGCCTTCCACGGGTGAGACATGTCCAGCCGAATGTTGGTGGACGGGTCCTCGCGAATTTGCCAACTTAGAAGGTCCTTGATGGCCATGAGTAGTAGGGCTCCTCGGGTGATGGTTGTTGTTATTAGCTCATTCATAGCTTGCATCGGTTCATCATGGCATGCATCAACCGAGTCTGGCTTTGCCATAAAAGACCCAAAGTTCTGAGATCACCTGAAGGTCTTTGGTGGCGAAGCGCCTCCTGATCCGGGGTGTCCACCGCTTGCTTTGGTCTTTGGGTACCAGAACCACTTGCAAGCCCTCGCGAGTTGTAACCATCTCGCAAGCTCCAAAGGTTAGATAAGGTAGCAAGCATGGGGTGAGTTAAGAACTACACTGGGATTGGTTAAACCCAACAAAAGCGAGAGAACCAAAAGCAACTTCATTACTTAGGAACTTAGTACGGCGTGCAACAGATGCCTAAGGGCCTTTGGCTCATACTCACACTCAAAGAAAATAGCGAACCTAAGCACACAATCCTAACGCCTAAAGGGCGACACAACTAGGCTTAGACGACGCGCTTAACACACTAAGCCTCAGCTGCGAACCTAGGCCTTAGCGAACTCGGGCCACGAGGTAACCTCCACAACCACGGTGTGCTCCGCCTTGTAGACCTTGGCCGGTGGCATCTTCGCAAAGCGATCTGGTGCCCCGAATCGGTGCAACAGAACAGCGTCGATGGCGCGCCCAGCTCCTCAGTTCTCGCTCCACTTCCTCTGGATCTTCCTCGGATGCTTCATGTTCTTCTAGAGCTTCTTCCTCTTCTTGAGTCCGCTCGGTGGTGGGCGTCAGTATCTCTTCGGGATGGCGATCTTCTCTTCACTTAGTGCGGGCTCTTGTAGGCACCGTCTAGATCGGCGGCCATCATCTCCATGGATTCCTCTTGGCGGCGGCGCACGACGCGAGGTGTACCACCGTGGCATCTTCTTCTCCCTCCGTGGATGGATAGTGTGCGAGTAGCTCCGCGGCGGCCGCTGCTGGGTGGTAGCGGAAGGCGGTTCCTTGCAGCTCGCGCATGTAGATGTGGCGATCCGAAGCATGGCTGCACGCGATGATTCTGTATTCCTTCACTCCAAGTGATCCTCCCGCGGAGATGTTGTGGTGGCTTGCCTTGGTGTTCATCTGGCGTAGATCGTCAAGCGACGATCGTGCCCGCTTATGTCCATCCACCATCCGGCTTGTTGCCTCGGCACAGCTGGACGATCAAAACCTCCAAGTACTGCAGAAGCTTCCAAAGCTCGGCGGCGTAACCTCCACAACGCTCACCATAGGTCTGACGGCGAGGCATCTGTCCAAAAGACAGAGAGAGGGTAAGAACAACTTAAAAACAGCGGGAGAGGGGAAAATTCTTAGCAATAGATGAGTCTAGAGAGACATGAGAGGAGTTAAGCAATAGGTTACTCTTGCAAGTTAGTTTTCTTTTAGAAGATAATTTGGACTCTCTAAAAACGGCCGATCTAACTAAGGTCAAGACCTACAGTCAGTATGGCTCTGATACCACCTCTGTCGGGACCCAAAAATGCAATTCTGGACCCTCTGTGTATTCTGCACTAGTCCAGGATCACGCTAGTGCACACAGCGGTAACATAGGTGAATATCAATCCACACAAGCGAAATATAACATAAACGAATAGTTTGAGTAACAACTTAGAGTTTTGACCTTAAGGTCGGGTTACAACTTATTAAGCCACGCAGGGCTAACACTAAAGAAATTCTGCAGCGGAACGAAATAAACTCTGGCAAACTCCAATCAGCACACCACGTGCAACCGATGGGATCGATGACCTAGCGATCAACCTTCCTCCACAAACTCCTCCTCTAAAAGCGTGAAGACTCCTCCACTTACACGTAGGTTTGGGCGCAAGTTTTACAACAAGCGTGAGTACACAACCGCAGTACTGCAAATCATACCACGAATGCAATATATGGATGCAGGCTTATTCCAAAGGAAATGGCTTCGTGGTTATTTTGCGTAAATGCAACATTGCAATTGAATATGAATAATAGATTGAAAGCATAATTCAAAACAAATAGACAATATTAATTTAACATTTGTTTTCACAAAGACACATAGCCTAATCAAATTCTTTCACACACCATATGACTTAAATCACACAACTGTCCCTTCCCAATAGTTTTATGAAAATCTACCTCGTGTGAAATCCCGAGCATTGTCCATGATCATGACGCGCTATTCGAATAGATTGATTAACACTCTGCAGAGGTTTGTACACTTTATCCACACGATACAACTAGTGTAGCTAGCACCGATCGTAACATAACGATTCGGAAACCGCCTCAACATTGGCGTTCTTAATCACACAATCCCATATCACAAAGCTTAACCTATCCACGAACCCCAATGTTGAAACTCCGTAACCTACTAAGTTAGGCTGTCACGGACATGTGGTCGTCAAGATAGCTCAGTTCAATGTCGCACAAAGTTAAGTCCTTAATTGACTAAGGCAAGACTTCCGATTTTTCTAACTAAACCACACAGATAAATCCCAATCACAAAGCCACCTGGTTCACACAAGTATCCACCACTTGCCTCGTCTAAATCTTTTACCACCCGGTTGGCTTGGTGCAACACATGCCATCACGAGTAATAGCACACAGCACACACAATTTTATCACACAGCTCCATAGTCACTTAGTCATATTTAATATTTGCAACTTACATGCGATGTGAGACTCGTAGCATGGCTAAGCAATTCTAGTCGTTCTAACCCACCATGTTGGCAATATGCTAATACCAACTAAATAATAAACCAATCTAGGGCGACAAAATATCAAGGTATACAAGTAGGCAAGGTGAATATAACAAGTTGGATCAATAACTAGCCCAAAACATTTAAATACATAATTAAAGTAAATGCAATAATTTAACACAATGTAGTTTGGGAAAACTGGGATTCAATATGATCAATGGTATAACTTGCCTTGGAAAAGGTCTATGTACTGGTCTTGAACTTGGTTGAAGCCTTCTTCACTGAAAACTCGAAGCATCGACGCTTCACGCACAAACGAAGCAAAACAACCAAAACAAATAAATAACAGAGGCAAAACCAACTCCAAAAATTAAATAAAAAACTCAGATAGCTAGATCTTGAATTTAGACAAATTTAGAAATTTGAATGGGCTCAATCGGAGTTAGGATGCAAAAGTTATGAGCTTTGGAAGATTGAAATTACATAAAATGCTGAAAATCAGATTTTTATGAATTTACTGAATTATTTCCCTAAAGGAAAATCAGATTTATTGCGCAACGCTGACGTCAGCGAAACGTTCGGACGGGGTGACTGTGGTTCTGATAGGTGGGTCCCACCCGTTAGTGGCTCGGCTCACGGTGGACAAACTCCACCGAGCCTCGGGTTCGGGGATCCCGTGGGGTGCACACGTGGATGCGCACGTGGCGTCCACGTTGGCGACACGGAGGCGATAGGGCTGACGCGGCAGCTGAGCTGGCGAGACACGGCGGCATCGCCGGCGAGCTCTTGTCGGATGCGTACGACAACGGCGACCCCGACCACGGCGGCGGCAACGGAGGGTAGCACCGGGCTCCTCACAGCCTCACGAATCTGGTGACACGGTCGGACGCTACCGGCGGTGACCCAATCGTGGCGGCGCTCGAGGTTGGCGGCGGAGCGGCTCGGTTGAACGGCGACGAGGCGATGCGGGGCTCCCTCGAGGATGATGAGGTGCGCATCGTGAAGCTCACACCATGGCGACCTCGAATCCGGTGACGTGGAAGGCTGAGGCTCACCGACGGCGGTGCGAGAAGGCGGAGAAGGTTGCGGCGGCGCCGAGGTTGAAGGGCTCGATTCTCCCTAGTGGCGGCGCAATCTGCGAGGGGGTCCTAGGGTTTTGGAGGAGAGGAGCGGTGCGGAGATTTTGACGCGCGCTGGCCTTAAATAGCCACGAGGAGGGAGAGCCCGCGAGGAAGGCGGCGCGCGGCGAGTCCGGCCGACACGGGAAGGAGTCCGGGTGAAGACGATGAGGCGTGGCGTCTGGGACCCACAAGGCGTGGAGTGGCTCGACCCCGACCGCGTCGCACACGGCAAGGCTGCGGCTGACGAGTGGGGCCAGCACGCGCGCGGAGAGAGAGAGAGAGGCGGTGCGGGCTGCGGCGGGAAGTGGGCTGAGGCGGAGAGGAAATGGGCCGGCGGAGTGGATTTCGGCCCAAGCACTATTCTGAGATTTTAAATAGGTTTTTCATTTTAGAATACACCAGAAATTCAAATAGGCAATAGAAAATAGCAAATGAACTCAGAAAAATTCTAGAAAAATCTAGAAAATATATCTGAGCACAATGAACCCAAATAAAATAGTTTTGGCAAATGTTCATGTTGGGATTATCCATATTAAATGTTTTTATTTGCAAAGTCCAATATTAAGCTTTTGAATTCACTTCAAATAAAATCCAAATGGTGAATTTTCTTCCTACTAACTATTAAAAGATTTTTAAGCTCCTGAAAATTGGGATGTTACATCTCTCCCCGGCTTCGAACCAATTCAAAGGTGTCTGACAAGCTCTCCCATACAATGCCTCGAAGGGTGACATCTGTTGGCTTAATTGGAAGCTATTGTTGTAGGAGAACTCTGCAAACGGTAAGCACTTCTCCTAATTTTTGCTATAGGACAACACACACGCTCGGAGAAGGTCCTCCAAAATTTGGTTCGCCCTCTCAGTTTATCCATCCGTTTGCGGGTGATAAGCGGAGCTGAAGGATAGATTGGTCCCCATTGCTTTATGCAAGCATTTCCAGAAATGAGACGTGAAGTGAGGACTTCGATCTGAAACTATCACCATTGGCACACCGTGGAGATAAACGATCCTCGCGATATAAAGCTCGGCTAGCTTGTTCCCGGTGTAGGTGGTCTTGATGGGAATGAAATGGACAACTTTTGTCAGACGATCGATGATTACCCATATGGAGTTGGACCTAGTTTGAGTCCTTGGAAGTCTTGTGATGAAGTCCATACTGATTTCCTCCCACTTCCACTTCGGAATAGGCAAAGGTTGGAGAGTACCAGTGATGTGGGTGTGGCCCGATCTTCCAAAAGATACTGATAAGTCGACTGTGGAGAACACGATGTTGATGATCCAAAGGCTCCGACCGAAACAAATCGAACCCCTCACAATCACTACACTACTGCTCCGTTGGTTATCAACCGTGCCGAACACGGTTGACCTTACCAAGAAGGCTATCTCCTGCAAGCGAATCAAGAACACAAGCAAGAGAGTAGAAGATGTAATTTGTATTGTAAATAAAAATGAAGCTCACAAAGTTGGGGTTTCTCAAACCGAACGAGAGGCGAAACTGCTATGCAGAATAATCTAAAAGAAAAACCCAAGCAAAACTAAAGGACGACAGCTCCTATATGAGGAGGGCGGCTAGGAGGTGGAAACCCTAGGTTGAGGTACTGTTCATAGTATTGTTCACATGTGAATAGTGCCCACATGAACAGTACGGGCCTAGAGGTGGCCGATCACCAGATGGGCCTGGTCATCCAACAGATGGGCCAAGTTGTCGGCCAATACATTACATAGCCTATGGGCCAACAATTGGTGACGTAGCACCATGGCATGTAGACGCCGCACCATAGTATGTAGGCGTAGCACCATGGCAAGTAGACGATGCTCGGCTTGTATGAGTAGACGTGGCTCAATCCAATTGGAGAATATGGAATTGTTGTAGCCAATAGTCCCATCGGAGAGGATGTGGTTGAAATAGAGGATGTTGTGCAGCGGGTCAAAGCAATGGTTGCATCCTTAGAGTTGATGTCCTCATCAACCCGCTAGTCTCAAATGCTCAGCCTTGACTCTCTAGCATACATCGCACTCAGCAACATACTGCGCGATCTGCTTCTTCATTTGACTCCACCATAACCTCTTTTTCAGGTCCTGGTACATTTTGGTGCTTACGGGGTGAATAGAGAATTGAGAGTTATGAGCCTCCTTGATAATTAACTCTCTCAAGTTGCGATCAAATGGCACCACCAAACGGTTTCTGAACCATAGGATGCCTTGTGCATCTTTAGTGAAGCATTCAGCTTCGCCTTGCTTCAATTTCTCCCGAATTTGAGCTACTTCCATGTCAGTCTTCTGGGCTTCTTTAATCTGGTCCTCAAGTGTGAAATTCACAATAAGGGCAGCAAGAGACCCTTCTTCAATTATTTCCAGGTGCAGACGTTGCATTGCAGCACACAAGACTGCTGAAATGGGAGTTACTGATAAGCAGCTACATTAAGATTTTCTGCTCAAAGCATCAGCTACCACATTCGCTTTCCCTGGATGATAATGGAGTCCCAAATAATAATCCTTGATCAACTCAAGCCATCTTCTTTGCCTCAAGTTCAGATCAGCTTGGGTGAAAATATATTTGAGACTCTTGTGGTCGGTGTAGATCTCGCAACGATTACCGATGAGGTAGTGTCACCAAATCTTCAGAGCATGAACTACAGCTACGAGTTCCAATTCATGAGTGGGATAATTCACCTCATGAGGTCACAATTGCCTCGATGCATATGCCACAATTTGGCCCTCTTGCATAAGTACACAACCGAGCCCACGCCGAGAAGCATCGTAGTAAATGTCGAAGCTCTTGTGAATGTCGGGCAGGATGAGTACTGGAGCTTTGGTCAGACATTCTTTTAAGATCTGAAAGCTTTGCTCACACTCCACTGACCATTCAAACTTCTTTTCTTTCTTTAGAAGCTAGGTCATTGGTCTCGCAATTTTGGAGAAGTTCTTGATGAACCTACGGTAATAACCCCCAACTTCGAGAAAACTGCAGATGTCGGTGACGCTCTTGGGTTGTCTCCAGTCTAGCACATCTTGCACTTTACTAGGATCAACAGTGATACCACCCTTGGATAGGACATGACCCAAGAAACTAACTTCATAAAGCCAGAACTCACATTTGCTGAATTTGGCGTAAAGTTGATGTTGGCGAAGCTTTTCCAACACAAGCCTCAAGTGTTGCTCGTGTTCTTCATCAGACTTAGAGTAAATAAGGATGTCATCGATGAAAACGATGACAAACTAATCCAAGTACTCTATGAAAACCGAATTTATAAGGTTCATGAAGTAGGCCGGTGCATTTGTCAAACCGAAAGACATGATAGTGTACTCGTACAATCCGTAACGAGTAGAGAATGCCATCTTCGAAATGTCTTCAGTTCTAACCTTGATTTGATGATAGCCCAAATGCAAATCAATCTTGGAGAAGACTTGGGCTCCACTCAATTGATCAAACAAATCATCAATCCGCGGAAGCGGATATTTGTTCTTGACAGTGACTTCGTTCAATAGACGATAATCTACACACATCCGCAAACTCTTGTCTTTCTTTTTGACAAAGATTACTGAGCATCCCCAAGGCGAGGAGCTCAGCCTAATGAATCCCTTGTCTTGAAGTTCGTTGAGTTGTTCTTTCAGTTCAACCAACTCATTAGGAGGCATCCGATACGGCCGTTTTGAAATTAGCGTAGTACCGGGTGCAAGCTCGATAACGAACTCAACTTCACAATCAGGGGGCATGCCTGGGAGTTCTTCGAAGAAGACGTCTGGATACTCACATACCACTGGTACCTTCTCCAATTAAAGGGAGGTACTAGCTTCCAAGGCATAAAGATGAGAACTTCCCACTAAAGGTGCAAAAACGACTTGATTGTCGTCTTTGCTTGTGACAGAAATAGACCGCTGAGCACAATTGATTTGCCCCTTGTTTTTTGACAGCTAATCCATCCCTAATATCTCATCAATTCCCATTGAATTTATTACTATTAGGTTGGCCAAAAATTCTACCCCTTGAATCTTCACTTTTACGTCCCAGCAGATTTGATCGGTTTGCAAAACCGATCCCGGAGACTAAATGCGATAAGGTGGGTAAAGTAGATGCATTTCAAATTGATGTTGTGTAGCAAAGGAATTCTTTATGAATGAATGGGATGCTCCAAAATCAAATAAAACAGTAGCTGGACTGGACTTAACAAAGAGAGTACCCAAAACGACGTTTGGTGCGTTGTTTGCCTCCTCAGCGGTGACATGGTTGACTTGGCCACGTGCTGGAGCTTGAGGGGGCTTAGCCGCTACCCTCGGAGGTGGAGGTGGTCTCTCTAGAGCTGGAGTTGGAGTAGGGTAGACTCGAGGCATCCCACATGACTTCACCAAACACCGCTTGTAATGCGATCTATGGCCACATTGAAAGCACGTCACATTCAGGTGGAAGTTGTTGCTGCTCGGGGGCTGACTTCCCCCATTGTTTCACTATCCAGAAGGTGGTGGAGGTCTTGGTACAAAGGTAGGTGGCCTTGGTGGTGTTAGAGCTTGAAACCGGGGCGGTTGGGGCTGCCCGGTGCGCGGCCTCGAAAAATTGCCGCTTGCTGAAATCAACGCGACTCTCTTCCTCTTCCTCGACTCCTCCAAAGATATACTCTTGTGTTCCACCACTAAGGCTTTGTTCACCACATGCTGGAAGTTCCTGAAGTTGTGCACAACGAGAGCTAGCTGCATCTCCTCCATCAAGCCGTTGACGAACCAGCTCTGACGGCGAGCGTCTGTGGAGACATCGTCAGGAACATAGCGAGCTAGGAAGTTGAACTCGTGGAGGTACTCAATTACACTCTTCCTTCCTTGCTCCAGGGAAAGAAACTGTTGTTGCTTGATCAACATCACTCCCTCAGGAATGTGGGCCTCCCTAAAAGCCGCTCGGAACTCGTTCCAAGTTGGAACGTCTCCGTCGGGTTGCATGGTAGAAAAGTTATCCCACCATGAGCTTGCGGCGCCTTACAGCTGGTAGCTGGCGAATAGGACCCTCTCAATGCCAGTGCACTGAGCGATCACCAACTTCTTCTCTATGGTGCGGAGCCAGTCCTCCGCCTCCATAGGGTCTTTAGTGCCAGAGAAAGTTGGAGGATTGGTTCGCTGAAAATCAGTGAGTCCTCCATGAGCACGATGAGAGTTGGCCCCTCCTGCTGGGGCGGGAGCTGGGGCAGTGTTGCAGGCTATGGCCTCGAGAATCCTCATTTGATCCATGTGGCTCCTCTCTATCTGGGCCAAAACCTCCGCCATTGAAGGAGGCGGTGGCAGCACTTCTTCAGGCTGACTGCCTTCCTGAGTCTGTGGCTAGGATGGCTCACCACGTTTTGCCTGTGCATAGAGTTCACTGATAGTAGCAGAATGGGGTACCTGGGATGGAGATCCCTCACTAGGTTGAGTCCTGGAACGCGTGTTAGGTCCTGCTATCCTGTTGCGCCAAGGATGGTTAGAAAAAGGACTAAAGTTGTGCTTGGCAAGGTGTGGAATAAAATATGTATAGCAAGCACGCAATTCTTAACTAAGCGTGCATAATGGTATAAGATGCACAAAAACTTAACACCAAATGGGCGTACAAAGGCACTAGGGCTAGTACAAGATCCATAAATTCAAATCATAGTTTTTCGGTACAATTACATTCATATAAGCCTGTAGGCAAATGGTAACTACCCAAAACAAAAGTTCTTGCAAGAAAATAATAATAGTTCAATAACTACTAACCTATTACATAATTTTAAAGATACATGCTCGCTGGACACACGTCCGAACAGCGAGCTCACTACTCTAACACCTAAATGTTGTTCCGGTCAAAGTTTACCAGAAACTCATCCAGTAGATGGTATCCAGTGGATCCCGTGTCATCAGGGTCCTCTAGATTGACAAGATGTAAAGGAGATCCTTGCTCTACCATGTGGCCTCTAGCAGGTTCCGGCCTATGAGTACGAGCAAAACCCACCAACATACGGTCCTGGCGTCTTGTCCCATAGTTGGGTACTTGTCCTCTCACTTTGGGAAGACGGTACTCTAGTGGTGCTAAGCATACGGGGAGACCTCGTTTGCGCCGTATACCACACGATAGTCAACGAGCCCTAGGTTATACATGAGTTGCAAGTGCTCTTGGGCCACCACGAGGCATTGACGAGTCTCGTACAACTCATGCATAGCGCACCTATGGACTTGGTCCATGATATGAACCAATCTTGCTAACTGTCTAACTTGGGGATCTTCCCCAAACTGGATCCGGGCAAAGGTGTCCACCTCCGTGCCATGCTCTCGTATGGGAAAATGGTCATATGGTGGTTGAGACAACTCCGTCAAATCATGACGAAGGTGGCTCATTGCCACACGAGCCACTTCCTACAAAGCCCTGGCTTCGGAAGTGCCATGTGCCTGGAAACAATACGAAATGCTTCCCGTAACTTGTCTTGCAATTATGTGGATCACGGCCAAGTATTCCTCCATGCCTGGTCCTCTATCACGGTGGTAGATGGAGTATTGGGGTTGATACGTGAAGTTAGCCCTCCACATCATATCTCGGAGTAGTGCCGGGTATCCATCCACATCTTCAGCTTGAGTCTCTTTGACGAGATATTGATGATTCATCTAAAGGCAAGAATGGGCAAGGTGAGTTAATTTTGCAAATTAAACGAGAATAAGGTGAGAAATGATACTAAGATAGATGAGGAATCAAAGATATTCCTAACTTAGCTTTCTGAAATTAATTTTGATAATTTCAAAATAATTTGCCTCAAAAGGCTTGCTAACACTAATGCTAGTGCTATCTCTAACCTACAGCCAGTATGGCTCTGATACCATGCGCTGTGAGGACCCTCGGGTTATTTATGTAAGACCAAGGCATTCCCGGTCTTATGGAGATAACTCTGGGTCTCCCGTGAATGGATTCCAACTTAATTCCATCTAGGCGAGAGGCCGAACCGAAAACTAGAGCCCCGATGACAATGCGTGCTGCTCCACTCCCAGCACTACATGATAATCGGTTCTCCAACGATCCAAGCACTACACTTAGTGAGTTAAATTGGAAGCCACCAATAGCGAGCATGAGACCATGTTGGCTCCCAAGATCAATGACCAACATGCCCCCAAACTCACATTCAGCATCGGTCACATCCATACAACAATCATACATTAATAGTTCAAAAGACATACATCATAATAGTTCAAGTCTACAACTATTACAAAAGGGCCGACCGGCCAAATTCAATAAAACACTTAAAGTGGCAGCGGAAGCAAAGTAAATGAACCAAAAGTCCAGCATGGTATGCCCATAACCCATCGGCAACCGACTGGGAATTAAATAATAGCACTACTCGTTAGTGTCGCCTAAATCGGCTCTAACGAGCTCAACAGGCTCGAAGTTTTCCTCACCTAAAAGCCAGTAGACAAACTGGCTAAGTACAAAGGTACTTGCAAGTCTTATACAAAAATTAGTTATGCATAAGGTCATTCAAAGGATGGTTCATATTGGCTTAGTTTTGCGAAAAGACACAACAATTTACAACATCAAATACTAGTTTTTCATTTGCCATTTTCAAATCAGATTTGAAATTAGCAAAATTTGTTTCACTAGATTTAGAGTTGAAATGAATTAGTTATGTATTTTTGAAGTTAAATGTAATTTTTAGTGTGCAAATAAATCATCTCGGGATTTCCAAGCTTTTCTGGGCTGAAACGTCCGGATCGCTCAGATCTAATCGGACGGTCCAAGCGAGGGGTCGCGTTCAAGCGGTCCGAACGTTCCAACCAGTGTTGTAAAAATCGGTCGTGACAACCGATTAATCGACCGTTTAATCGGAATCGGTGGGAAAACCGTCACGTATATATGAATCGGAGCACAGTTAACGCTTGTGAACACCAAATCGGCCGCATTATCCAATTAGTCGGCCATTTCTATATAATCGTCCCGCATAATCCGCATAAACGGATGATTAATCGGCTGTCACGACCGTTTTTTACAACAAAAAATCAGCAAAACGTACAAAAAGATTGTCTCATAGAGCATCGTCCAATCGTGATTCCAAATCTACACTACTAGCAATTGA